>JARBWK010000008.1:27600091-28200091 GCA_030556195.1 Anolis apletophallus | reverse complement strand
GTATAAAGCAAATTTTGACAACTGGAGCCTGAGGCCATTTTGATGAAAACATTCAACACACAAAAGTGTCTATTTTGCAGGCATGCAGATAAAAGCTGTTGACCAGTATGCTTACAGAATGTTATATTCAGTGGACACAGGTTGCTGTGGCTATTAAATAAATGCACAGCAGTTGTAACATGTGCACCTAATATCCCTTTGATACCCAAGCTGTTGTTAGTCCCACTTCAGAAGAGGTAGTCTAGGAAAAATACACCACAGTTTTATTTCATAAAAATCCTACTGATTAAAATCTAACCTTTATATGCTTTGTGTGGGATAGCAGCACACAGTGTGAGGCTTTCATACTTAAAACTAGTACTAAGAGGTTTTTAAAACTTCTTTTCATTAGTTAAATAGCAACCTTTACTGTTCTCTGCAAGAAAAGCAATGTTATTGTGCTACATTTGTAGTGCACAGTGTCTTGATTATTGCCTTCTAAAATAACAAAAAGTATTAACCTACAGGAACCTACCTAGAGGTGTTACCATATAACTTGAATATTTGTAATACTGTTTAGATACTTTAAAAAGGAAATGGAAGTGATTGAAGGAAAGCATACTCAACTAGGTCTTGAATAAGTCTCAGTAAGAGAGGATGAATGAAAAACTCACTAAAGCATTACCTGTTGTTAAGTAGGTAAAATAAATTGGGACAGGTCCTGTACAATTGGGAAATTCCGTCAAGAGGAGTACTGTAGACCATTAGTTTAGGTCTGTAGATTTGCCAGCCCAATGTTTCAAAAAGAGTTTGTGGTATAGTGTAGTTCAGGTGGTGATGGGAAGAGTTATAAAATTGATTAGGCTACCACAAGTCTTTTGCAGGTGCCACATTATTTTGATATCTATAGTTGTTTGACATAAAAATAAAGGCCGGAAGAGGAAAAATATTTGTCATAAAGTGCTTTTTCGGCTACCAAGACACAACTTTAAATTCTCTATTTGTCTTATAATTTCTTTCAGGCTCTTAAATACTCATCAAAGAGTCACCCCAGTGGTGGAGATCATCGGCATGAGAAGATGCGAGACACCACAGACCCTTCACCACCAAATAAAATGTTGCGGCGCTCTGATAGTCCTGAAAACAAATATGGTGACAGCACTGGACACAGTAAAGCTAAAAGCATGCATACTCACAGAGTTAGAGAGAGGGATGGTGGTGAGTTAATCTTAACTGAATTTTTCTCAAAATACTGCTAGCTTCCAGTGCATGCATCAGAATAAAACACATGATTCCTCAGCAGTAGTTCAGGCTAGTTATAACACTATCAGAAAGGAAAATACGTTCATAGACTTTTCTGTTTTCTTCGGCTGTACTATAGATACTTTGTTTTAAAACTATAACCAATATAAGGCCGCCTGAATGAGTAGCCAAAGATTAAACAGCAGGCCACAGTGCTTTTTAAAAATTCTCCATGTCATTTTGTTATGTATAACGTCTTTCACTTATACCTATTGTATTGCCAAAGTTGGAATTTTCTTAGTGCTGATTGAAAATCAGTAATGTTGATCAGTATAAGTTACACCAACATAGGCCATTCAAAAATGAGCAGTTATCAATATTCTTTGAAATTAATTGAAGATAGATTTAAAGTGCTTTCATTGATTTGAAAAGTGAAAGGTTGGGATTTTAACTACAAGTGCTAATTGGTAACTTTTTAAACTTTATTGAAATCTAGTATTTTAAGCTCTAGTAGAAAAGCATTATTACTTACCCTTTGTGTGCTGGAGCACTGTTTGAGGCAAACCCCACCCAAAACGTAGATTAGCTATTCCATCACCGTTACTAGTTTGGACAGTGATGGTTCATGGACTAAGCTGGGAGAGTTGTGTGAATGGCAGTGGAAGAGCTGGTCCTTGCTAGATCCATGAAATTACTGTACACTTTGGTCTGATACTTCTCCAGCTATTTAGAAATAATAGTTCAGTCACTTGGCATTTTGTTAGAATTCGTGTCTGTATAGTTCCCCTATCTAGCAGGTGCAGGTTTTGTACAGTGTTCTGTGGGTTGGGCAGTATTCTTGTTAGTAACATCTCAGTCCAAATCTGCCTAATTTCTTGATCAATTTTCAGACTTTTCACTGATAACAAAATCTCTTTCAAATATATAGTAAAGGGTAAAGATTTTCCCTTGATATTAAGTCTAGTCGAGTCCGACTCTGGGCCAAAGAGCTGGTGTTGTCCAAAGACATCTTCTAGATCAGGGCTGTCCAACTGCCGGCCCTGCAGGTGTTTTGGACTTCAACTCCCAGAAATCCTAGCCAGTTTACCAGCTGTTAGGATTTCTGGGATTTGAAGTCCAAAACACCTGCAGGGCCGGCAGTTGGACAGCCCTGTCCTAGATCATGTGGCCGGCATGACTGCATGGCTTGCTTGTTTTTGTTAAGTATTCATATTATATATAGCTTGCTTTAATTTTAAGTATCCATTGTATGTTATTTTTATAGGAACACATTTCATTTCATGCTTATGTATGCACATTCATTTTGCTCCTTCAGCTAGGTAAACAAATATTTTGAACACATAAAGTTTTTAAAAGTTTCTGGTCAGATTGATTGGAAGATAGCAATGACATGATTCTGAAGCAGGAAAGCAGAATCTTGGGTACTTTAGGGATAGAGGTAACTTTCACCTTTTAGGTTATTTTGCAATCTAAGTATAGATGAAACTAATGGTTCTCAGGTTTTTGCCCTCCAGATGTTATGGTCTCGGGTTCTAGAATCTTTGTCTCTCAGATATACTATGGCTTCCAGGAGCTGAGATTTTAAAAAAAGAAACACCTGAAGGGCCAATCCCCTAGAATTAATAGCATAAAGTATATTCTTTCAGAATAAGTAGATGGAAAGAGGGCATGAAGGAGGGGAAAACAAGCAAAGTCACAAGTGCATATGTGGATTGGGTTTAAGTTAAAGGTTTTACAAATTTGAAGACTACTTAGAAGGGGTTTAGGCTGAAATCTTTTCCCACTGAATTCTTTTTCAGATTTATATAGTGCAGGGGCATTTTCATTTATATAGTGCAGGGGCAAGAATCATGCAGCCCTTCAGAGATTCCAGCAGCCATAGCAGCTTAACCAGTCATAAATGCTGGTAATTGTGATTAAAGAAAAATACCTGATATAGTGCCATCTATATACAAAGTAATTCCTATTTTAAATGGTTGACATTCTAGAAAATAGATAAAATAGAGGAAGAATTGGGACATTGCTGATATAGGAGAAATACGAATTTATGTGTTCCAGGGCTTGCTGTAGAGAACACATATCAAACACAAGGCCCACGGGCTGAATCCAAACCATTATGTCATTTTTTGTGGTCCACGAGGCTTCAGTGTCTGGGAAACATAGTTACAGTTATCCAGTCTTAAAATTGCAAACAACCTTTTGAAGGCAATCATACGGCGGATATGGCCCTTGGTGAAAATGAGTTTGACACCCCTGCTGTAGATTGTAAGCCAATAGTTGAACTTGCAAAAACACAAGGTTGTTGGGCTGAGCACAATCCCTCAGTCCCAGGCAAAACAACAATTCTATCTATTACATCTGCCAATAGTATTTAATCAACATGTATCAAATATAATCCAATATAGCAGTCATCATCACAATCTAATCCAAAACAGCAGTATGAAGGTGTAAACACACAGAATCCATAAGTGCAGCTTGTAGTCCATACAGTCTAACCCGAGTGTTATACTCAAGTCTTCAAAGTTACATGTGCTTCAATGCAAAGAAAGGAGTAAAAAAACACCCTGATAATAATCCAATTGGGCCCATCCATACGCTCCTGAGCCCAAGAGGTAATCCATGGTAGCATGGATCAGTCTCACTGGGGCGGAGTGTGCAAAATGCAGCAAATTGCACCTGAACAAACCGGGTGGAAGTCGTGTTATTCCTGTGGCTTGCACCCAATCCAAAGCCTCCAAGATGCCCACAGGATCGCGTTCACCCTTCCAAAATTGGATCGCTCCGCTGTAGTCAGGATCTCCCAAACTCTTTGCTTAAAGTTTCAGGGAGATCCTGATCTAAAGGGTGTGTTCAGGTGCACCCAACTGCATTGAAGCCCAAATCGCCTACGGGTAAACCATGCATGGATCCATGGGCTTCAATGCAGGGTGACACACCCTTTGATCCTTATTTCCTGTGCCGGCATCTTTGAGCATTACTGAGTTTGGGAGATCCTGACTACGGTGCCGATCCACCACAGGATCCTGTGGGCATCATGCCACACCACAGGACATACCAGACGTGAGTATAAAACTTGGGTTAAAGACTGTATGGACTACAAGCTGCACTTATGGATTCTGTGTGTTTACACTTTCATACTGCTGTTTTGGATTAGATTGTGACGATGAATGCTATATTGGATTATATTTGATACATGTTGATTAAATACTATTGGCAGATGTAATAGATAGAATTGTTGTTTTGCCTGGGATTGAGGGATTGTGCTCAGCCCAACAACCTTGTGTTTTTGCAGTATTTAGCATACTTTGGTATATTTTTCTAGTTGTTTTCATTGAATAGTTGAACTTGAACAAGAAATGTAACAACAAAAATACACATTATATATCTGAGTCTTTTTCTAACTATTTTCTTTACGTACGTTCACGGAATAATGACATTTGGAACATATGATGGTGAAAATGTATTATTGGTAACTTTAAGTAGTAATGTGTTATTGCTTTGAGAAGACAGTATGCTGCCATTGTCATGCAAATAGCCTGGTAAGGAGGATTCATCTATCCTACATGTCAAGAAATTTAGGACAAACATACTGGCCTGCAAAAGAGTTTTGTAGACCTGGTCACATTTTAGAAATTCTAGGAACATTTGGTACCTCTATTTCTCTACCATAATGTTGCCTGAACAGAGAAATCTGTTACTGTAGCTTGTAATGAACTATGTCTTAAGATGAGTGAATTAAAAGATTTTTTTAAAAAATAAGTGCACCTCACTTCAGCATTATGACAAAACATAGAACTAGAGAGGTGGATTTCAGATCCCCCACTCTGTCTTGTAGCGTTTTGTTAAAACCAAACCCGACATTCAGGGTTGTTGTATTTTTAAAAACAGGTGTGCTTCTATGGGTTACTTGGATGAACAGTGAAGCATAACAGATAAAAAGATTTAAAGCACAACAGCATGATAACAAATAGAACAACATATTAACAAAGAACTATTTTATAGCAGGTTTCTAATAGGAAAAGATCTACATGTAAAGTTTAACTCCCTCTCAAAAGTCTCATTTGAGAGTGAGGGCCCTTCCACACAGCCATATAACCCAGAATATCAAGGCAGAAAATCCCACAATATCTGCTTTGAACTGGGTTATCTGAGTTCACACTGCCATATATTCCAGTTCATTTTATTTAGCTGTGTGAAAAGGGCCTGAAGTCCTATATCCCAGAATATCAAGGCAGAAAATCCTACAATATCTGCTTTGAACTGGGTTACCTGAATCTATACTCAGATAATGTGGGATTTTCTGCCTTTATATTCTGGGATATGGGGCTGTGTGGAAGGACCCCTGGTCCTACGGGAGTAGTACTATTTTAATTGTGCGGTACAGTGATTCAGTTTTTGGGTGCCATGTGTGGCAACCTTCTTATGGCACTGTTCTCCAAAGCTGTTTCTTTTCCGATCAGAGTTGTTTAGTCTTTTTTCTGGTTCTGGAATATCAGAAATGGTGGTAGCATAACAAGAAGATGAACCATCACTACCCAGTATCATTAACGATGGGGTGCTTTTCTCACATGACAGCAGAATAATGGACACTTAGTATTTGCCAGTTATACATTTATCTGTCACACAGATCTATATTTTAGTTCCTGTGCATTTTACTTGTCACCTGAAACATCAGTGGTATGTTCGGTTTGAAAAGAAATAAAATGATAGCAAGAGTGCAATATACGAAAGTATCAGTAAGCTGTATGTTAATGTTGTTTGTACTATCTTCATAACATTCATTTTACAAAAAAATAAATGTCTTGTGTGAGGCTAGGCTAGTACAGGTGTGGGCAAACTTTGTCTCTCCAGGTGTTTTGGACTTCAACTCTCACAATTCCTTAACACGCGGTAAGCTTGCTGGGATTTTTGGGAGTTAAAGTCCAAAACATCTGGAGGGTCAAAGTTTGCCCATACTTGAGCTAGTGTGATCTTCCTTCTGTCGTGGATATATTAATATAGTGGTCCCTTGGTATCCATTGGAGTTTGGTTCCAAACCTGTGTAAACATACACACACCATGCATTCCAAAATCTGAGGATGCTCAAGTCATATTATATATAATGATGTATTAAAACAATGGCCCCTATATAAAATGATGAAATCAAGATTTGTGCATTAGATTTTTTTCAAGCTGTGTGTGGGTAAATTCATGGCTCAGACTGTAAACAGAGAAAAAATGTTTATCTTAATGAAGTTTCTTGAAAATAATTCATTTGAAGTGAGTGAGAGTAAATTTGTTGTAGTCTTTAAAGAATTATAGGAACAAGTGGGTCCTGTCTTACTTGGAGGTTGATTTCCTGTACTTTGCAATGTAACTTGAGGTGGACATAAATATTCCACAAGAAATCCTTGGAGATTGGGGGGATATAGTCTTAACAAAAAGGAAATAGCAATAGAGTTAATAGTTTTAATCAATCTACTGCTAATCTTAGAGTTTTAAAGCGCAAAACATCAGAACCTAACCTTTCCCAGACTAGAGAAGGTAGATATGATGATCCAGAGGGCCCAAAATGGCAGAAGTTGTTGATACCAATGGGGGCTTGGCTGGGGAGATCTGGCTTGCCATTAGGACAGTGTTTCCCAACCAGTGTGCCGTGAGTGATCATCAGGTGGGCCGTGGGAAATTGGAACCTCCAATACCTTTCTCCAATAACTTCCTTCCCCCTCCTGCCGAACACTTTTTCTTCTCTACTCGGGCTCCCTTCTTCCCAACCTCGTTCTGCTTGCTTTGCCTCGCTTTGCTTACGCTGCCGCTTCTGCGGAAGGGGGGAGGGAGGAAGACGTGACCCGTGCGGGCGCTACTGCACATATTCGACCGACGTCTTCCTCCCTCCCCTCCTCAGTGCTCTCTGGATATAGGTGAACTACAACTCCAAAACTCAAGGTCAATGCCCACCAAACTCTTACAGTATTTTCTCTTGGTTATGGTAGTTCTGTGTGGGAAGTTTGATTCCATTCCATCATTGGTGGAGTTCAGATTGCTCTTTGATTGCGGGTGAACTATAACTCCCAGCTGTTGAGCAAGACCTTCGTGTGTGTCTTTCTGCCATTCCTGCCAGGATATCTATGTTGTGTTCATCGAAACAGGCCCAGGTTTCACACTGAGTGTATAAATACATTTAAAAACATATTAACTATATGTATTACTGTGTTAGAGTGTCATTTTGTGTCATTTTGGTTTGTGGTGTGCCCCAGGATTTTGTAAATGTAAAAAATGTGCCGCGGCTCAAAAAAGGTTGAAAAACACTGCATTAAGATGATGTCCTTTCCATATGGGCATAAAGACAGAAAGGAACTCTTTTCTTCACTGTGCCTTCTCCAACAGGGTTACATATGGATAAAGCAGTTAAAGAAAGGGGAGCAGCCTATTTGCTGTGTCTTCAGCTCCAGGTGCAGAGAACATAAGGGCAGTAGAGATAGTTCATTTGCTGTTAACGCTCTTTAAAGCAGGCTTTCCAAGTAGACAAAGCAGTCTCCCAATTCTCTTTTGCTAGAACATACAGGGGAAGCCCCTTTAGATCTAAGATTCCAGTTTCTTTCTGCCCTGATGTATCTTTTAAATAGGCAAAAGTACTATCAAGTGACAGTAAGATTTGAGTTCCTCCCTCCCCCTCAGACTCCTGCTTCTAAGCAGACAAAAGAGAAGCCATTATTTTGAATAATGTCAAGATTGCAGTTGTATTCCCTCCCTTTCTCAACCTAGACAGGTAAAAGAGGATCAGTCACGTTTTCTTGGTGCTCAGAATTTCATGCCAAAACTCTGAACAGTCTTGTTTCCTTGCCCTTCTCGCCTTGCTCAAGTGCATAGGCATGTTGAGAGAGCTATGTATTGTGGGTGAAAACTTTCTCTTCCTTGAAAAAGGTGAAGTGTAATTACCATAAATTGGGGGTAACATAAATTGAGACTCACCTGTAGAAAGAATATAGTACTATTGAATATTAGGGACACTTATCCATTCCAAGAAAATAGTGTAGGCTTCAGATTGTGCATGTAAAACTTAAAAATTTAATTTGGAATTTAAAAATGTCTTATTTGGAATGTAGATATTTGTTAAACATTTCTCCTTGGCTTCCCCCCCTAAGAATACTAATAGCTTGGAAAAGTGTGTCTCCCCTAGACTGAAACACATATAGGGTAAAAGGAGAATTGCATTCAGAATCTGGAAATGTGGGAGATGTATAGTGACTATTACAAATACCCCAGATACATATCCATACATACTCTTGATGGGAGTGTGGACTGTTGTGGATTCTTGTCATTTTATAATAATAATTTATAATTGGAAAAGACATCCTTGATCCTTCTCTAAAAGAAGGCTGTTATTTAGATTTTTAAGAGGTCCTTGACATACTCTGTGCAGTAATCAAGAAACAAAAATAAATTAGTCGAATAGCTGACTATGAGAGATGAGATGCTCAATTTAGAGCAGCAGTGTGTGCCCCTCATAAGCTTCTTTATGTATCCCTCACCTAGCTTTTCTTTTTGAGGTCAAAATGAGAACTTCAGCTCTTGGAAGTCTCCAAGAGCAGCCTCAACAAGACATGATAGAAGTTAATGTTTAGAGTTTAGAATGTAAAGGCAAAAAACGTTGAAGCTGTGGAATCATAGTGAGGTGTTAATAACTTCAGATTGACTTTCTGAGACAGCTAATGCTCTCTGTCCAGTTTTGTATTGTGTAAAAAGGTATTTGTGTAAAAAAAAATGTCAAGGGCCCTTTGTAACAATACATTTAATTTTTGTCTTTATTTTGAAAAATATTTCAACTTGGCTTTGTGATAATGTATTTTTGATATCTGATGCAAAGCTATTTTTCTAGGATATAGACTGACATGTGCTCGAGCTTTCATTCTTGATAGCTTTGAGCTCCTCTTTTTAACCCCCTTTCACAGAGCAAAACCTTTAGGCATGAGGAACTGTTATTAAAAGTTGTCCCTAACTTTGTGGTTCTGTTCAGGAGAAGGTTAATTTATTGTGTCAGAAGTGAACCGACAGTACAGTTGTAATGTATTTAGAAACACAAAGTTTATAAACTTGACATTAAACTAAATGTCTTTTGACCAGTAGCTGGCCACTTGGAGTGCCTCTGGTGTTGCTATAAGAAGGCCCTGCATTGTGCATGTGGCAGGGCTCAGACTACATTGTAATAGGTGGTCTGACCCTCCACACTCCACTTTGTGGACCCATTTCTTAAGGCTCGCTCTGCATCTTGTGATGCCAGAGTACAGTCTGTTCAGTGCCTTCCAAGTTGCCCAGGAGAAGGTGAATTCCATTCTTTCAAATCATTGTGTATTTGTGTTCTCCACTAGCATTCTGTATCCAGTTATCTGAGTTGTTGCACATGCAAACTAGGGGGCTGCTACCTTAGATTTGAAATAATGGATTCACTAGGGAGTTTTAAAAGCTGCCAGTATGGGTCTGAGGATTCAGGTTTAAATAAAGTTACTGGTTCCAACTGAAGTATACCTACTGAATTAGGGCCCTCCCACACAGCCATATAACCCAGAATCTGAAGGCAGGAAATCCCATAATATCTGATTTGAACTGTGTTATCAGAGTCCATACTGCCATATATTTCAGTTCAAAGCAGAAAATTTGGGATTTTATTCAGCTGTGTGAAAGGGGCCATAGTTGACCTTAAGCGTTGATTTACTAAGTTCTCATTAGTTGGGTTTGCTCTAGTTGAGATCCATAATTGGATTCAGCCATAAACCTCAGGGGTTGTGAATTTTAGTCTTGAGAGAAAGAAGATAAGGCCTTTGAACAAAGGGACAAAATAGAATGTTTCAGATTCTTACCCTTTTTAATGGAGATAATCTTTATTGTCCTAATGCAGGTCCCCCAGACTGTTGGAGGTGTGGACTTTAGATTGAAAAAATCACATTCCTATACACACAGCACATATCTTATTTGTAGTCCAAAAACATGAAATAATAATACAATATTTAAAATGAAGAACAGCTTTAACCAAAGTTGCTTTTGACTTAGCAATCTGAAGTCTAAAGTTTATGGCGGGGGCTGGGTAAATGACCTTGGAAGGCTGCATCTGGCCTGCAGACCTTAATTTGGGGACCCCTGCCCTAATGGATGATTTACGCTAGGGAAAGGCTGAAGATAATACAACCTTACGAATGCAAAAGGTTCTTGCAGCAGCATTTGATACTGTGGCATCTTTCTGAACTATGGATCCAGGTTAGGTTTACAGTTACTGTGTTGCAGCAGGTCTAATAAGTCAGGAATGCATGGTCCCAGAAAAGCATATTCCTTCTTTCTATTTTTGCACATGGTGTATCTCTGAATTCTACTGTATTATGGCCCCAATGATGCATTTCCATGAAACATTGGGAGAGATCATGTGAATGATGAAGATAAGCTGCAACTGTCCCTTTCTTTTTCAGTTAGATAATTCAGAGAATCTTGAACAGCTGTCTGGAACTACTTTGGAAATAGATGAAGGCAAAAAAGTTGAAACTTAATAAGACAGCAGTGCTGTGGGCTGAGAGGTTTGCATTGCTGCATGAGCTATACATCTGATCTTGGCTAGGATTGCCCTCCCTTAGAAGGCCCACGTTAGCAGCTTGTTTCTTCCTGTGCAGATGGCATTGATAGCTAGGACCAACATTTTGTTACTTTGATAGCCTTGTAAGATAGAAGCTCAAACCATGTGATCCCAATTTTACATTAGTTGCTCACTATCCCCACAGGCACAGTTCAGGGTGCTGGTGTTGACTTACAACCTCTTTGTACAATGGGTTGCAAGCGTCCTAGGACGCTTGCAGCACAGCTGAATTATGGAGCCCCATGCCGCCCATCACACAACGCAGGTTGACTTCTGACGTGGCTCCATTGGTGAACAGGGGCACAAGCGTTCTGGGACGCTTGGCCCAGAACACACAGGTGACCTCCCATGCTCCATAAGAAATCACGGTGCCAGCATGGGGGAAGTCGTGCAGTGATGTTTCCTCTGGTGTCCTGCTGCCCTGCCAATTTGCCACAGAGGCTGAAAAATTGATCTGGGAGACTTCATCAGTGTGATGAGGTCCTTTATCTCACACTCCTCTGTGTTTAAAGTTTAAATGCTACTCATGCACATATACCTACCAGTGAGGTCAGCTAGTTTGGCAGATCCTACCATTGTGGGAACCTTTTCTAACTACTCCATATGTTCCTTCACAGTGCAGTCATTCAAACAAGCATTAAAGGCCTGTTTTGAACCTTGCTTCTGGCTTGTTGTAAATGTTTGTATTTTGGGAAAGGTCTAAATTAGAAATTATTCTCTGATACTATCTTGTTAGAATATCTGATTCTGTCCTAGAAGGACATTTTTTCCCCCAGAACAATATTTGCTGCTATTGCATTCATTATAATTGTCATCTGGGATGTTTGTGGTGTTGTGTCAAATGCCTAGAAACTGGATTGATTTTTATAGTGTCCCAGAAGGTTCCATTTTGTCAAACATTGTTCAGTATCCAGGTAAAGCCACCAGGAGAGTTTGTTTCATATGCTGATGACATCCAGCACTATTACTCCTTGTTACTTAGCACCGAGTAAACAGTCTTAAGAATGCTGCCTGTGTTTGATAATGGGCTGGGTGAAAGTGATGTGACTTGGAGGTATTTGACTACTTAAATTATGACAAGATTGAGTCATTCGAAGGTCTGGCTACGGGTTTCGGATTCAGCCTCTTCAAGAAAGGGGTGCACTCTATGGAAATTTGGGTCCAGAGTATGGAAATGCTCCTTGACTGCTGTTCTTTGGACTCTTAAATGGAAATACCATAGTAGTAAAAGGAGTGCTTGCAGAACTCAGCTTAATAGGCGGTTTCTGACCCTCCTGAATAGAGGAATATGACATCAATAGTCATCCATGCCTTAGATGTGTGGTGTTAAATTTGTTGCCCTCCAGATGTTTCAGTCTCCAACTCCCAGAACTCCTAGCCAGCTTGTCCAATGGCAAGAAATTCTGGGAGCTGAAGTCCAAAATACCTGGAGGGCAATAACTTTGACACCAAAGCTCTTATCACTCTATAGTTTTAGATACCTACTGAGCTAAAACTTTGTTGCTACAAGAAATTAAATTGATTTCTGCCCCTGTCATGCATTAAACATTTTCATATCTGTCAGTAAATACTCCTGCATTTTGTTGGGTGGCAATATAGAAACTTCATTACATTTACTGTATTATTTAAATGTCCAACTGTAGGTGAATATTGGAGAATAGTGTCATCTGCTGAGAGATTTGTTAGTCTGTTAAGTTCTGTGGAAAACCTTTTACCTGTGCATATTAACAAAATGAGAATGTGCAATTGAAAACATTTCAGTTATCTTAGAGGCAGCTTGTATAGACTTTTTCAGGAAATGGAGGGTCTGAAAAAAATCTACATTGAATCATGATAGAAAAGTATAAGGTAGGTTGATTTGATGGAAGGACTGACTTGTGTTAAAAAGGGAATACAAAGATCTGGACAAGAGAGTATTATTATGGGAAACAATTTCCTTTCATTCTGTTTATTAGTCAAAAGGAATATTAATTACTCTGGCAGGATTGTTTAAAAATAAATTGTCCATCCTATAATATCTGGCTTTAAAAAAAGTAAAATGATGTGCAATGTCTTATAAGATACTCAAAATAATTGTTAGAGCAATTCATTGTTAGAGTAATTCATCATCAACGTGTTTTATGTTGATCTTAGTAGATGCAGTTTCTTTTGTTTATATGTCATTGTAAACTTGGTTGCATAGAATTTTTTTTTTAAAAGAAATAAAATGTTGCTGCACAGTGTTTTCTGGGACCAATTAAAAGTGTTGGTTTTCAGTTTTAAAGTCCCAGACATCTTGAGACCTGCCTGTCCTAGAGACCACCATTCTCGTTATGAAACTTTCTGGACATTTACCAACTCCAGGAAAGGTCCTCTTGAAAGAATCATCAACTGCAGTCTTGATGAGCATGAAGAAAAAAGACTAAAAATATGCTGCTTTATTAGTTAGTAATAATAGGGCCTCTTAGGACAGTGTTTCCCAACCAGTGTGCCGGGGCACACTAGTGTGCCGTGAGCGATTATCAGGTGTGCCGCGGGAAATTGGAACCTCCAGGAAGGGGGGGGGGAGTCTAGTGTGTTGAAGTATAAAAACCCTAAGAAACCTACCTCGATAAAGGCACAAAATGGCAAACACCCCCCCTCCACACCCATTGTCTACTTAGTCTCTCCCTCTCCATACATTGGGAAGGCCCACCTCCTTTCCCCCCAAGTAGAGAACTCCTCTTGCCTCCCCCCGCCCCCTGGGCCTAATCCCTGCCCGCCGCTGCCGCCTTCCTCCTGCCTGCTTCACCAGCCCCAAGATGCCCACTTGGGCCGCCCTGCTGACCCCCAAGGAGCTGCGTAGGTGGTGAGTGAGGCTCCTGCTACCCACGACCCCAATTCAAGCCTGGCGGGGAGGGAGGGGGCAACCTAAGTGAGAGGGAGACTGCTGGTCTTTTGAGCCGCCCCCTCCAGAAACTGTAACTCCCAAATGTCAAGGTCTATTTTCCCCAAACTCCATCTGTGTTCACATTTGGGCATATGGAGTATTCATGCCAAGTTTGGTCCTGATCCAACAGTGTTTGAGTCCACAGTGCTCTCTGGATATAGGTGAACTACAACTCCAAAACTCAAGGTCAATGCCCACCAAACTCTTATAGCATTTTCTCTTGGTTATGGGAGTTCTGTGTGGGAAGTTTGTGCCTTTCTGCCATTCCTGCCAGGATACCTATGTTCTGTTCATCGAAACAGGTCCAGGTTTCACACTGAGTGTATAAATACATTTAAAAACATATTAACTATATGTATTACTGTGTTAGAGTGTCATTTTGGTTGGTGGTGTGCCCCAGGATTTTGTAAATGTAAAAAGTGTGCCACGGCTCAAAAAAGGTTGGGAAACACTGTCTTAGGAAATATACATGGGAAGAAAATATACATGAAAACAACTCTGCAGTGTAGGAAACATGTCTTCAAAAAAATCTAATTTAAATAAGGAAAATTGTTTATTTCCTTATAGATAGTGTAGTGTTTTCAGACAACCCCATTCTCCCAGATGCTCTTGAAATTTATCTTTAATTTTTTTCCTACTATATACTTAGAAGATTTTGAAAACCCTTCAACTTTCATTCATGTGCTTTAATTTTGCCAGCAAGTGGTTTTGAGTTCCTGGCTCAGAAATACTTATGTAGCTTTGACTAAAAGTGAGTACGTAGAGGCAACAGGTAATGTCTGTGTTAATGCCTTTATGTAATTGGATGTTATATATGTATGTGTTTTCTTGCTGTGGTTTTTATATAACACTCTGAAGAAAACTTCTAGATCACCTGCAAGCCAACATTTGTAAAAAGAGTGTCTTAGCAAATAAAAGATCTTTTTAGCATCATTAGATGTGACTATTTTCTTTGCAGATTTCATTGAACAAGTTCTTTCTAGGTTTTGCTTTTCTTTCTTGCTTGATAGACACAATACTCTTCTTTGTTGCTCTCACACTAGCATGCACTCTCTGTGGAGTTGCTCAGCTCCTACTCTCGCTTCTAGCATCTGAGAGGATATATCTCTTCAGAGTAGCCTGTTAAACTGTGTTGATAGTTATTATTTATGATTATTTTGTTGGTCTTATTGTTTCATTTGTTTGTAATTGTTTTAATTATGCTTATTGACTGAATATTTTTCATGGGAAAAACATTATAAAGATTATAAATTCCATAACATGTCCACGTGGATATTGGGAAAATAGCTGAGAGTGATTGGGGAAATAGTAGGAAGGGTAAGCAGCCTTCAGTTAAGGCATCGGCAATGGGTAGCCTTTTTGTCTAGAGTTTGAATCTCCAATAGGCAAGATGATACTGCTTTGTGAGGCTAATCTCATCCCATACAGAGCTGGAAACATTTAAATAATTTTAGGTAATGTAATACATTGTAGAAGTGAGCAGTCAGTACAGGCGACGTTATGTTGGCAGCCCATGCATGTTAGATCTGTAGCTGAAGAGAGTTTGAACCTTATACTTATAGCAATAGTAAAACAGGAAAGAGCAGTAAATCATTCCAGCTCATGAAACATATTTGCAGAAAAGGTTGCCCTCACCCTTATATTCTGAAGCAGTATGTAGAATTTTAAAAAAAGGTTTGTGTTAGATATTCACAAACTTATTTTTGTGTATTATAACTATTCTTCAGAATAGGAATACACAGCCAAGTAAATAGGCTGTATAATTCCAGATCATTGGCCATGCTGCCTGGGGATTATGACTGTTGTAATTTGAAAAAATCTGGAAAACACATGCTTGCTCAAGTTTAGTGCTACATTAATGCACACAAGTAAACGACAGTCTCAGACATTCTCCTATGCAGAGTATAAGCATCTGTCCCCAGTTTTAAACCTCTGAGATTGGGAAAATGTGGATTTAACATGTAGAATGGTAAACCTGTGATTACAAAATAAGATTTGATTTTGACTTGTTTCAATTAACTTAGTGATGCCCAAAATGGACTAAAACATATTTGCATACTTTTGGGGGGGTTGTGTAGCTTTGGTCTGCCACTAGCAAAAAGGGAGAATCTTGGAAAAAATCTTTGGGAATGAAATTTCCCTTCCTTCTTCTGCACATACATTTAAAGTAAATTAGAAAATGCAATGTGGGAAATGTTTGCCCTTAACTGGGTTGTGTTGCAGTACAAGTATATTACAAACCTGTTCCTACCACATGGAGTTCTTTGTCTTCCGTGGGTTTGGTAAAGAAGGCTTGAAATTAGTGGGAGACTTGTATTGCTTGTTCTTTTGTTATGATCTTAACCTTTTTAGTGAACATGTGAACAAAATAATTTAAAAAACCTTCAAGCATATGTGGAGAAATTTATATTTGCTTACCTTCTCTTTTCTTCTTTTTGTAATGACATATATTATGCCTGCTTGTTTCCTTAGATGTTATTCTCAGTGTGTTAAGTGTACAGTATGACCCTCACATCTTCAATACCCACACTGTCACTTAAATCCTTAAAATGTGCTCTTTCTTTGTATTTTCTATGTTCTCCAGCTTGATTCTAAGGAATTCTTCCACCAGAGGTTGTTCATTTCAATGGGGTTTGCTATTAACTGTGATTTCATGTTTCCACACTTAGTTCAGGAGCGTATCCTCTAGGAATATGAGAGTCATAAAATATTTACATCTAAATTTGCATGGGAACGCTGACTTTAGAGTTCTTTTCCCATGCACGTTTTCATAGAAGTAAGCACTGCTTGTTGGGTGGCCCTTATTCGTAGATAAGTGAGGCTCGTAGACCTGGGTGAATTTTGCTATTTTGGCAATCTGTTAAACAGAACATATGTTCAATTCAGTGTCTTAGCTGTTCAGTAGGGTAGGAAAAGGGTATGGCACCCAGAGACGCTTCCCTCATCATATAAAGATGATTCCTAGTAAAAATAAGACTGAAACATGTAGGGGTTATTAAATGGCTCCCATCCTCTGAAGGGTCCTTTCATGAGAGGCTTTGCTGGGCCCTTCTTGCTTTCTTTTTCCCAGCAAACAAATACATTTTGTTTAAGCAGGCATATCATATGTGTGCGTGTGGAGGAGGGTATTTGGAGTGTTTGGACTTGTGTATGTCTTTAATCATTTTAAAATACTTTGAAGTCATTTTAACTGTTCTTAAATGTTAACATTTTTATTTTACCTTGTTTTGAAGCTGTCCCACACCTGCAGAAAGGTGACATTTGAATTAAATAAATAAAATACATGCAGTCTTTACTCTCTGAAATATTTTCTTCCAGGATACTTGTGCCTGGATGGTCTTTTTAGATGGTTTTTGTAGATAGACATGACATGGCAGGTGTGTAGAAGTGATTTGAGATGGTGACCAGATTGTCCCAAAGATGTTTTCCTGTATTGTAGAGTCACTTCATTTCCTTTACATTCTGAGAGTTTGAAACTGATAGGATGATGATGAGAGCTCTTGTGAAACATTATCATGTGGTAGAACAGTATTTTCTAATAACACAAGATATCTATATATATTGAGGGGGGAAACAAATGTTTACTGCTGTACAGAAGAAATCGCAGAAACCTGACAAAGGGAAAGCTTCCCGAAATGAGGTTAAAACAACCCAGGGACCCTTGTCATTTATTTCTTGCTTCTTCAAGAACATTACAAGTATCTCTTTAATCTAACATCCACTATTTGAACTCAAGGTACAACCGAGAAGAAAACAACAAAGTTTTGAATGAACTAGAAACCTCCCACAGGAGGAAGAATTCACAACAGTGTCTACACTTGGCCTTTAACTTTGTTAGCCACTATTGAGTGATTTATGTTGTTTTGATTGTTAAGTCGCATTAAACTGATGTTTACATATTATAGAACCATTTATAATAAGTATTTACGACAGTAAACAACATTTGTTTTTTCTCTAGAACAGTGGTTCCCAGCCCTTTTTTTGATCAGGGACCACTTGACAAGAGACCTCTCTGTCAAGGGACTACTTGACCAGGGACCACTCTCCAAAATTAGTATCAAAAGGGTTACGAATCAGTTTTTGGTCAACTTCAGATTCAGTTTGGTTATTTAGAGTGCTGATTCAGAAAATTGCATTGGATAGACCACATTAGTTCTAGTTTCTGATGCAGAACATATGCCATCCAGTAGTAGCCATCTGCTCGCCCACAGAAAAAACATATTTAATAATGTAGACATTGTATATGGCCTATCCAATGCAATTTTCTGAATCAGCACCCCAAATGACCTCAGAAACAGCCCATGCAATGGCTCTTCTCGGGGAGGGAGGAAGAGAAGCAGCAGTCAGAAGGCTTATTGCGCTTTTCATGAGTAACCAGTTTCTTCCCTCCCAACATCCCTGTTGCCTTGGATGTATAAGAGGGTTTTGCAAGACCAGTCGCTCTCGTTGCAATGGTGTAGTAATGGTGAGGCTGCGGACCGTATTTTACTTCTTGGGAAGCACAGGTGGGGAACCACTGTGCTAAAAGCTGTCCTATAGTTATATTGGTGACGACAAATAATCGAGCTTAGCTGTAACTATTTCTTTTTAAGTATTGTTCATAAGAAGTTTCCCAAAATATTCACAGCAGGAGAATGGAATCCTGCTGTTACTTTGTAGTCAGAATCACATTCATTTTTACTTGCGTGCTATGGTTATTTCAGAATTGGCCATGAGGACTCTAGTCATTTTGGAATAGTATTTGTTTTGTCCATCCTGTGGGTTTGGATTGGGTCATTTGGAGTGGTCAGTCTCACCAGTGCAGCCATAATATTTTCCCATCCTTTCTTTTTTCCAACTGCCAAATTTACGGTCTCAACAATTTTCTAACTGACATTGGAAAAACCTTATTGTGAGAATGAGACGTTCTAATGGCTCTAAAGACTGCGTCTGAAGCGTCACCTGAGTTTAAAGTTTTTGGAAATTTTGAACAGAGAGAAAAAGTGCTTGGGGAAAACTTTGAAGCATTTTCAGTTAATAATAATTGGTATCAAATGTGGGTTTTCTGCACTGCTTTAATTACCTAAATATATGAATAATTTAGCATATAAATTTGTATTTATTTCTGCATTTTAGAAGGCCTTCAACTGAAATACCTTGATTAAAAGAAATTAACATCATTGCTTATCTAAACGCCAGCAATATTTTATATGTCAGAAGGATTATTTTTCATGATATTCTGAAGTCTTACCTCAAAGGAAGCTCAAAATGTGTCAAAAGGCTTGGGTATGACATGGGAAAAAGTGACTTTTGAGACATTCTTGTCTGAATTAAATCTTTTAAAAAATCAAAGGCAATGCTTCAAATTCATTATGGAGTAATCTGTCAACTAGTGAAGCTGGTAACTGGTCAGGGAAGCTGATGGAGGATTGGAGTAATACAGAGGTGAATAATTGTGAGGAAATGAGGGCAGTTGTCACTCCCCACATCCCTCGTGACTCTCATGATCTTGGAGCAAAATCTTCCCAGGAAAAAAGGCCGTCCTTAAAGGGATCAGAGTCTTCGTTTGGGAAAGGCAAACCACTTTATTTGTATGCATTCTGCACATTTTGAGGTTGAAATACGTAATTTGCTTACATATTTCAGTGGTGTTTCTTAGTTGTGCGTTTCTCTTTGCTCTAATTGTCCCCAGCCTCTGTTCTTCATTTTGTGCATTCTTGAAGCACATGTATGCAATATTTGAGTACATTCTGTATGTGTCCTCATTTTGATTCAAGAGGAGAAGGAGATATAGGATAAGCCTGCTACTCACATTACTGTGCTAGTATGAATGTTGTGAGAGTTAGTCTTTCTATTATGATGTAGGATAACTTGAAGATCTCATTCTGTGACTCATTCCTGTTTGAATGTCAGCTTTTAGGAGCCATTGATCAGCAGTGCATCACACTTCTGTGAGGAAAATAGATTTAGCCTTGGGATTTTGATATTTTGGGCGGAAATGGTTCTGCACTATTACTTTTGCTACAGGGTATAGTGGTGTGGTGTAGCTGCAGAAACCCAGTGGTGTGCTATCACTTATGTTGGACTATATTTTTGTTCATATATTTTATCCTGAGGTTCAGAGAGTAGTCATAGCATTCTGCAGTAAACCACAGCAACTCTTAAGTTGTATCTACATCTGCAAAGTGATTAGGTCTTAGCTAGATAATGGTGCTATTGTAGAACACATAATTTTTTTCATTTTCAAAATGAGAACACTATCTTTTGGATTTAATGAGGATTTTTAAAAGTGTAAATATTTGGTTTCAAGGGGGAAAATATACATTTGTTTTTTGCAGCATATTTCCTGTACTGTGAATCAGGATTGTGCTGGAATGGAGGCGGATTAGAGGCAGGAAAGGTCGGTGGGTGGTAACCCAGGGCTGGCAAGTGTGACGTTGCCATATTTTTTCAATGTTCAGTGTATACATGTGGATGGCCATGTATTCAAATAACAGAAGCATGGAACTAACGTTCAGTGTATATATGGGTGGGAGGTGGGCAAAGTTAATGGCAAGAAGGGTCTAAAACAGTGGTTCTCAACCTGGGGTTCATGACCCCTGAGGGGGGGGGGTGTCGAATGACTGTGTGATGGCTTCTGCCGCCACCTCCTTCAGCCCCTGCCTCCCCAGAATGGCTGCCTCCCTCTGCAAAGGGGCTCTTCCTCCTCTCCTTCCTCTGGTGGCATAGGGTGGAGAGGAGTCATGGGGAGTCGCTTAGAGGCAGAGGCACACGTGCACCAGGAGGAGTTGGGTCCCTGCTTTCTCTCTTTCTCCGCTCTTGTACCCCCTTCTCCATTACCTTTCTTATTTCTTTCCTCCTTTTTCTTCCTTTCCCTCCCTTTCTCTCTCTTGTGACTCCTCTTTATTCCTCCTCTCTCATTCTTTCTCTTTTTATCTTTCCTTCTTCCTCTCTCTTTCTCTTGTGACCCTTTTTCTTTCCTTCCTTCTTTCTCGCTCCCTTATGCTATTTCTCCTTTTCAGCCCTGATGATTTTAGCCTAAGGTTTCCAAAAGCCAGGTTTGGTTTCAAGTCAGAGCAGCCTCTTTCTAAAAATGAGACCTTCTCATCGACATCGCTATTCAAGTCTTTGCAAATTCATTCCTCCTCTTAAGCATATACAGTCAGTACCCAAGTTATGAACAAGATCGGTTTTGTAGGTTTGTTCTTAAGTTGAATTTGTATGTAAGGCAGAATAGATACATTTCTTAAGTGTAACTCAAGCCACACACACACTAGATTTGAATAGCATAGCAAAGGGTGTTTGTTTTGATATTTGTGCCCCTGTTTAGAAGATGTCACCTCACTTTCCATCCCTGTGAGAATTAGATTTTGGAAAAAAATGGAAACAATGATTGGAGATAAAGCTTGAGTGGTGACATTTTTCCCCTTGATAACCCTTTTAGGAGTGAACTTGCCTTCTGAAGGATAGATTCCTCTCCCTCCCTGTTTTTTCAGCCCTGTTCTGAACTAGGAGTCGTTTGTAACTTAGGGACGGCCTATAGTCTAAAGAACAATATTGTCACACAAACGTGGACAGTCCTAAGGAATGGTCCATCCTGAAGGCTGTGAAAGCCATGCCTTGCATCCCTTTCTTTTAATGTAAGATTGGCAGGCATTTAAGAGTGGGTTTGGTGGCCTCCTTTGCAAAAACAGACAAACGAGACCAAAAGGCTCCGGGTTATTAAGTCTAAATACAGAAGTAGACATCTTGTGGAAGATGATCTTTGTTGTGCTCTTGCAAAGACAACCTTGAGAATTTCTGATCTGGTGAGAAAGAAGCAATCTCAACCTTCGCACTTATATTGACTTTTTACACATACTGTAGGAAAATGTAGTTTACTGTTATCCATGGTACACCATACTTCAAGACAAAATTTCATTTATTTGTAATTAGAAAAAAAAATCACAATATATAATTAGTATTACATATTGTTTTTGTTATTAATCGCTATTCTATAATTATATTCAATTTGTAACTATGAAAATACATCCTGCGTATCAGATATTTACATTACGATTCATAACAGTAGCAAAATTATAGTTATGAAGTAGCAACTAAAATAATTTTATGGTTAGGGGTCACCACAACATGAGGAACTGTATTAAAGGGTTATGGCATTAGGTTGAGAACCATTGGTGCTGAAAGAAAAGAGTCTTGGTTAAAGGAATGATTAAACTATGTAACAAAAATTGAAAGAAATTCTGTTCCTGGTTTGAAAGTTCTATTCCTGTTTAATTGTGCGATACTTACTTTGAAAGTAGTTGTTATACTCCAGAAACTTTGTTCTTGTGGCTACCATAAACTATGTTGAATTGATTGAGACTCTGTGAGAAATTCATTGGAAAACTAAAAATGTGCTGCAGGATGTCCTGTAAGAACAAAGTTTTTGCAGTTTAATAAACTATTTCATGTTTTTATGATAGAACCAATTAAGACATTACATTTATAACTCAGGAACCAAAATCGTGTTACATAGTGTGTTGAGTATTAGGTATTCAACATAATTTTATTTTGTAAATATTGTACAATTTACCAAAAATATGTGATCAATTGATTAGTCCTATTCTGCGGGTAGTGCACATAAAGTGCTTTCTACCTTTTTTCCTCTCTTGTCTTTTAAGTGAAACAATTAGGAAGGTCAGTGAATTGGCAATTTAGGCAACTGCAAAAATCAGAAAAATGAAGAGTCTGAATGTAAATGCAGCGGTTCTGCAGTTTTCATCAATTGAAAATTAATCTGAAAATTAGTGTATGCCTTCCTTCTAAAGAAATCTTTATTTTCAAATATGCAGTAATTCTCTTTTAAAAAGTTGTATATTTCTAGTGAAATGATTGTGAATTATTATTATGCAGGTCTATTTTCTTTTCTTTCTTGTTTTAATGCTCATAATGCTCACTAAAATGTTAGTAAGGCATGTTATAAAATTGCTGTTGTATGAGTTGTAATATTTTTCATTTATTTAAATATTTATACACCATGCTTCAAGACAAATTTTCAGTGACAAAATTTCAACAACAATTTAGACCCTGCCCTATATCAATGCTCTCATAGTAGCTTCGAATGAGCATTAAAACAAGTTACACAATTTAAAATAATGATTGATTGATTGATTGATTTTATTATTTATGAGTCGCCCTCCACGTCAGTGCTCCGGGCGACTTACACATAAAACACATAAAAAGAGTTCAATAGTTAAAAGCTAAAAGAATAGGAAAATTAATTAAAATAGTTCCAGTAACTCAGGCTAAGTCTGGAGGGTGTTCTTAGCCGTAAGCCTTTCGCAAGAGCCAGGTCTTCAATGCGGTCAGGAACTGGGGCATGTCCCGGATAGCTCTCTGATCCGCCGGCATCAAGTTCCAAAGAACAGGGGCCGCGATGGAAAAGGCTCTCCATCTCGTGGTGTCGAGGCGGGCCTCACTCACACCTGGGATGCGGAGAAGGTCCCTGTTTCCTGAACGCGGCGACCTTAAATGAGCTGGTTTGGACAAGCGGTCTTTTAAATAAGCTGGGCCGGCGCCATGGAGGGCCTTAAAGGTAAGCGACAAGATCTTGTGGATGGCTCTGAGCTCGACTGGCAGCCAGTGCAGGTGCTGTAGAGATGGCGCGATATGGCATCTCAGTGGTGTCCCGGTGAGAAGTCTGGCAGCTGCATTCTGCACTAGCTGGATTTTACGAGTGGTTGACTGTGGCAACCCCACGTACAAGGCATTACAGTAGTCCAGCCGTGATGTCACTGTGGCATGGACCACCGTAGCCAGTGCTACGGAATAATTAAATAAAACAAAATATATGAAACTGCAGTAATAAGTTAAAAAGAGGGTTTAAACAATTAATTACAACTATTTACATGATATTTGAGATGAGGTGAGGCTTTGATGTATGCATTCATATAACTATTTTAGTAGACTTGTGCAAATTGAGACAAGTTGTGCAGATTTATGTATTAGAAAATGTATTGCATGCCTTGCTAAGTGAGTTCATTTTAGTATTGTTTAGAATGTGATGGGCAACCTTTTGAGCGTGGTGTGTCAAAATTCACCAAAAAACCATGCATAATTCAGGTGGTGTGCCACTTCAAGAAAAAAACACATAATTTCGCAGTATTTAGTTTAAATAACAAAAATATATAATTGTAATATATAACTATATTTAATAAACAAAAAGCTAATTATATAACTTACCTGTTTAGTGACTTCTTTGTTCATCCGTCAGTCGGTTTCTTTTGTTGGTCTTGATATTATTTAACTTGTGTGGGGTGCCATGAAATAAGATAACCGGGGGGGGGGGATTCTTTAACTAACCTGCCTACTAGTAACTTTTTGTTGCTGAATTTCATTGGCTAAATCTTCAATTGAAGTTTGGTATTTTGTACACTTCAAGCCCAAGCAAGCACTGCTAACTTCATCTGTCAGTCGGTTTCTTTTGTTGATTTTGATTATATTTAACACTGAGAATAAGATCTCACAAAAGTACCTAGAGGGAAAAATTGTGAGTAAAGCCATTGCTATATTTTTCAAGGTGCTAAAAGTGTCTGGTAATCGGTTCCAGGCACTCCAAATTTCCTGTTCATAGTGGCACTCCTTTTGATTCTCCAAGCGGCACCTTTCCAGATTCTCAACCTTTGACCTCAAGTTGACAAACACCTGAGCCTAGATGCTCTCTTGAAATTCTGCAAGTTGCATCTCCAAATCATCAATTTGCATCCATTGGAAACCATTTAATTCCAAGCTTATGTAGACTTTAGCATCAGGATACTTAATTATTTTCATGGTCTGTTTTAGGCTTCTAAATTGAGTAAATCTATCTCTGAATTGGTCAAGCAACTAACCTAAAACATGCTGGTACTTTATATGCAAGGACTCCATTTCATTTTGTACAGCTGCACTGCCCTTCTAAAAATCCCTTTTTACTTGAGGAAAATAGTTGGTAAGTTTTAGTTTCTACATCTCGCCTGAAAATTTTAAGCTTACTTTCAAAAGCTTTGATGTATCCAAATATAGCATCAATACTTTTGCCAAAACCTTGTAATTTTAATATGAACAACGAGATCTGTAAAACAAAACATCAGGGTGCTGACCCATTTATGATCATAGAGCTGAGGACAGTTTTCCAGATCCTTATCCTCAAGAAATACCTTAATTTCTTCAAAGCACTCCACAAAGCATTCAAGAACTTTGCATTGGCTCAGCCATCTTACATTATTGTACATCAGCAGTCCACTGTAGGTGGAATCAACCTCCAGTAAAAGTGCAGAAAATTCTCGCTTGTGAAGGGGGCAAGCAACTATTATTTATTTATTTCTTCGACTTATTAGTCGCCCTTTCCCGTAGGCTCAGGGCGACTCACATTGTGGGAGTCGCAGATCAAGTTAAATTAACTATTTTTGTAACAACTGACATGAAGTTGTTTAAGTCGGTGAATCCTGCCTTTGCACATAAAGCCAAGCCTCCTGATGGATAATACAATGAAAAGGCACAATCGGATGTCCAATAGCTTCTGTAAACAATTTGACCATTCCAACTTTCCCCCCCACCATGTTTGGTGCCCCATCTGTCGTCACTGACACAACTTTAGAGACATCAATGCTTAGGTCACAGAATGTTTGTATAACAACCTTACATATTTCGCTTCTTGATGTACTTGTTGGCACTGATACTAACTTTATCAACTCTTCTCTCATTGTGAGACCATCAGAATACCAACCAATAATGGCCAATTGAGCATGTGATGTGACATCAGTAGTTTCATCAAGAGCGAGCGAAAAATATTTACAATTACTTATGTCTCTCTTTAATTGATGTTGTATGTTTGTGTTCAGTCTCATTATTCGGTCTTCTATAATAGTTCTACTGGTAACTCTGATATTTTCTTAATAATTATTCTGCATATCGTGAAATAGAACTGGTGCACATCTTAGGAGAGTTTCTTTAATAAATTCTCCCTCACTGAGTGCTTTTTCATGCTGAGCTATGGAGTGAGCAATTCTCAAACTTGCAGCTGTTAAATTTGTAGATCCTTTTACAAATTTAAGGCTGGAATTAGATTGGCTCTTATAAAGGTGTAGCTGCCTGAAAATTTATTCTTTCCTTTCATTTTCACTTTTTTTCCAAGAGCTGGGAATTATTAATTTGAAAATGTCAATTTATATTCCATGTTCTTCTTACTACCATTTCAGTACATAGAACGCAAAATGATCTGCCTTTCCCCCCCTATAATGCCATACATCTCCGTCCATGTCTCTTGAAAGGGTTGGCTACTGCTACTACCACTTCCTTTATATAACCTTGGTTTTTCATTTTTTGGGTTCTCCATCAGGAGGGCAGTGACAGAAGATAGAATTATAGATAACCTGTTAGCCTTGCAGGCAATTAGGGGTTAACTAGCCTAACTGACAACAGTATGGCACATGTAACTGACTTTTAGGAAAGGGCAGGATTAATAAGCAGAAATAGAGGTCAATAAGGATGCACAACAGTAATAGTGGTGAAATGGAGTCTGGACTATGCTGCAAGATGCTGTGTCTTACAAAAATTAAGATGGCTGCCGCTATATCTAATGGTGGGAAATGGCACCCATAGCACAGGCCCTCGCCTCTCCCAGTCTCTCCCTCACTTATCTAAGTAATGATGGTCAATTACAAATCCACGGCACCCCAGAACAGTAGATTTGATGATGGGTGGTTATGTGGTTGCTGGTAATGGCACAGGTTACCGAAAGGTACCTCTCGCTGCTCCCTGCTTTGCCAAATCCTCCCCCGCCCCCGATTCTTCTTCCTATCCTCAGAGGTGCCTCTCACTCCTCCCTCCTTTGCTAGATCCTCCTCCTCCTGATTCCTCTTCCTCCCATCTCCAGAGGTGCCTCTTGCTGCTCCCTGCTTTGCCAAATCCTCCTCCTCCTGATTCCTCTTCCTTGCCTGGGTCTCCCCCTCCTCCGCCCTAGCAGCGGCAGACCTGCTAGTAGAAATGGCTACGCATGTATATGCGAGAAACATCTGTATACTGGTGAAGTTGGGCAACTCTCATTAGTTTTTACATTGCTTTGTAAGAGAAAGGGCTGAGATGTTCTTTCCACAGTTGAATAAATGATGATATTGGAAAGGTGCAACTTTTTCCATTTTTCCATATTCAGTTCTAAACAATCATTTTATGTAAAATTGGCGCCGCTATATGTTTTAAAACTGCAAAATTTTGGAATGCAGATGTCCTGCTTTGTTCTTCACATATGGTTTTAAAATTATGTTAGATATTATTCTTACAATAAACATATATTCTGCGAATGGGACAAAAGTATTACGTTTGGATTTTGAACAAGAATTTTAGATACAGTTTTATAGAATAAGGAGAAGTCAAGACCAGAAAGGAGCTTGACTGAACTTAAATGTATTAATGAGGAATGTTTTATATATTGATAATGTGCTGCTTTAAAACTTCCGAAATGTATGTTTTAGTAAAAATTGGACAGCTTCATAAAGCTGTTTTCCTTAAATTGTGACACTTATGTGTATTTTCTCTTCTTACACAGCCCAACAAAATGTATCTTGGTTTTTGGTCCTGATCCTGGGGATGTTTAGGGTGCTGATTCAGAAAATTGCATTGGATAAACTGCATCATCTCTAGTTTCCTAGATAAGGTTGTCATGGGTTTTTGTGGGTGAGCAGTGGCAGACTGGTATATGCACATGTCCTGTATCTCAAAAACTAGAGCTGATAAAGGGGAAGTGGTGCCATTTTTAAAACCAGCAGGTCAAGTATACCCAGAAACAGGTCTAACATCTGAGGCATCAAAATGTGTGTTGGCCAGTGTTATCAATGACCTTACATAGTCCCTCTTGCATCAGCTCGTTACAGGATGGTGCTGATGAGTTCCTTTCCCCAGATTGCATGTTACAGCTGTCAGTGAGGAAATCTCAGCTTTCTTCTGTTCTCTCCATATCACACCATTTTTGCTTTCTCCTTACAGGGTTATGTTGAAGGCAGATAGTCTGGCCTTTGCTTGCTTCTTTTGGTACCCTAATTTTCAAATTAGTCTGGATTGCCCTTCTGCTCCAAAGTGGAGCAGAACCAATTAGGAACTGCCATTTATAACGAAATTTTGAAAGCTTTGTTTGAGTTCTGAAATGTTCACTACCAGAACTTTTGTTTTGTAAGTACTTTTGAAACATTTAGAACCATGGATCAACCAGGCCTAATGGTTATACTAACTTGTACTATGCAATGCTGGTTGAATGTTTGCACAGAAAGTGTGATCACTGAGAAGTTACCTGCTGGCCTCCTGCCTTCTGACATAGAATGTTTGTGTAACCTATACTATTAGAGCATATCCAAAATGTTTTGGTGACAGTCCCAATACTTCTTTAGAAAACATAATTTATTTCCATATTACTATGTTTGTGTTTTTAATTCTTACTCTTATTCTTTGCTTAACATCTATTTTTAATCATCTGCCACATTTACTGACAATTTCTGCACTGACATTGCATATAGAAACATTGAAGGCAGCCTTCCTCCTATATTTGCAAAAGCCTTGGATATTATCATTTGTTTGATACTGATAACTGACATTTCTGTGATTATGCCAAAACTAGGGTTTTGTGGGGTTTTTTTTAACTAAATGTGTCCATTTCTATTTCCATTTATGGCCAGTCCTTAGAAGGACCCATAATTGAGTTTTTTGGAAATAAAAAAGATGGGAGGAAGGGGGATGAACAAAGTGTGGCACCACCTTTAAGCCTATCTGTTTTGCTTTTCTGATGAGTTTTCATAGATATAAACCCACTTCTTATGGTGCAATACAATGATAATAAACACTCAGATATAAAGCATATCTACACATTGTTGGAGTGGGATAAAATGTAATAGAATCCAGAAAGATGCAAATCATGTTCCTTGTCCTAAATTTGCAAAGGCATAATATGATACAGGTCTTTCAGATCTTTGCAGTTGTTAGCTAGTATCTATGAGTGAAAGTAAGAAATCTTTTTATGAAAAGTGTCACGATCACGGACGTAGCGGGCCCCTTAATCACACACACAGAGACGTACTGAAGGCTAACTACTTTATTGAGTATAAAAACAGTTCCAAAGAGTAAATAGTCCAATAATATGCAAGTGTTCAAAGGTGTTAAGCAAGTAGTCCAAAGTAACGTAGCAAATAAGCTGGAAGCGTGGCAAGGCTCCGCAATTCAATGCGAATCAGGAAACAGGGCAAGGTTCCGCACTCCAATGCGAATCAGGAAACAGGGCAAGGTGCCGCAAACCGCTGCGGCTCAAGAAACAAGGCAAATGCAAGGCAAGGCTTGATGACCACTGCTGGCTTGTGGTCCCACTCCGCTTCGCGCCTATTCAGGAAAGACGTGGCCGGAGAACTGAGGATGCGTTCTCACGGACCCTATACTTAATCCGTCGGCCGAGGTCCGCGACGCTCTAGGCTCCTTCGTCTCCAATCTCTGCTCACGGACCTCGGTCGGTCTAGGACCCTCGACCAAGCCCTCCTGCTAGACTCGATGTCTCGCCTCCTATCGAAGGAGCGACCTTGCCTCTCGGCAGCTGTGTCGCTATCTTCCTGAGAACTTTCCTCCCTGGCACTTTCCCACTCGGATTCGTCCATGTTTACATTCTCGGCCTCCTGGGAATTCCTCCCCCCGGGGTGCTCATAACTCCCTTCGCTGCTTCCCATCTCCACCTGGTGATCGGAATCTAAGCTGGGCCCAAACAACATTTCATCCCATGCCAGGCTCTCTGTGGGAGATTGCGGCCCATCCGAAGGGCCCTGCGCTTCACCCCAGTCATCTAGCTCATCCTCCGAATCCACCTCTGCTGCTGCAGGCCCTAATGCTAAAGGAACCCCAGGACCTATTCCTTGCCCTCCAGGCACGAACGAGAACTGCTGTGCTACAAAAAGTCAGTTTCCCAAGGTTCAAAACTCTATGAGAAGATTTTTTATTATGCTTGGAGTGGAAAGAATTCTTGTATTAATATATATATATATATATATATATATATATATATATATATATATATACACACACACATATATATAGTGTGCCATTAAATCATTGTCTTTGTTTGTACATCCGCTAGTTAATTGGAATTCGTAAACATTGAATTCAGTTCTTTCTAGTCTTTCTTTGTAATTTCCTTTGTAATAGTGGCATTTGAGCACATTCAAAAATCTATTTTTGATTCCCCTGATGCATGTGTTTTCAACAGCACAGTTTGGTTGGTGCAAGGTTTTTAGTCCTTCCTCCTGTTACTCAGTACTGCTTGAGAGAATTTGAGGCACAGGGTGTTAAGAGCTTTTTCATTGTGGAATTCTGAGGGAAGAGAAAAAAATGGCCACTCAAGATTCTAATAATTTCGAGTAAATATTATGGAATGGCATAAGGATTGGAAGAGATGTGTGATACATGAATTTTAAAAAGTGGGGGAGATATTTCTGAAAGTTAAGATACGTCAAGCTTAGGTCTAATATTCAGCCACACACTTGAACCTTACAGCATTTTGGAACTTAATATTGGGTAACCTCTGAGTTAGTTAAGAAAAGTTGCATCTTTACCCCTCCCTCCAGAATAGCATTAGAAAGTTTCTGTTCCAGGCTTACAAGGTTTCTGCACAAGAGCATTCTTGTGAATTGAGGAATAGATACACAGTATAAGATTTTGCTGGCAGGTCTCACAGTTTCTGATTTGAAATTTCACTTGGAACTTCATGGTTGAAGCAGGTGAGGGATGTGTACCTCATTTGAAATGGGTTTTCACTGTTTTCACAATTATTTCACAAGTTTCACAAGTTTATTTTTGGTCTCTGCATCTACATACAGGCTACTTAAAACTTTGTTTTGCTTAATTCAGAAGATGATTGCTTGTGTACCAAATTCCAGCTTTTGAAATGAATTGAAAAGATCTTAAGTATTTTGAATATATATGGTTTTTCCATTTTGAGAGGCATGTATACAGATTTCAACATAATGTGCGCATTGATATGCATGCCCCTTAACAAACAATTTCCTGAATTTTCTAATAATCAAAATAGTTAAACTGTTGTAGTGTTGTTGATTTAGCTTTGCTTCTTTATAAGTCTTCATCTTTTAACAAAGGTAAATACGTGCTGTATTTTTATATTTTTATAGTAAGTGAAGTTTTATGTATTATACGTTAGTGTTTACATATGCAAATAGCCTCTTAGCTAAATTATTAGTGACTTGCAGGTCAGCCTGAAAGAGAATTTTGTTGAGTCTGATTTTATTTATTTCCATATAAAGATGTGTGTGTGTGTGTGTGTGTGTGTGTATGTATGTATGTAGCTGTAGGAGGCTCTGGTCCAGATATATGTCATAACAACTACTTTCTTTGATCTCTTGTAGAAGCCCATGTCCTATATTTAAGTAGCTTGCCACCTTTTTAATGAGCATCAACTTTCCAAGATAATCTTGGCTTTGTTTGAAAGATACTCATAGTGGTTTTTGTTCATAACCTAAGCAGAATATTATGAAAATTAATGCATGGCTTTCTCCTCCCCCTCCAGGAACCAGTTACTCCCCACAAGAAAATTCTCATAACCACAGTGCTCTTCATAGCTCAAATTCACACTCTTCTAATCCTAGCAATAATCCAGGCAAAACATCTGATGCAGTAAGTATTGATGTTGAATTTACCAATTCCTTTAATGTTAATATATATAGAGGGAGGGAGGGAGAGTGTTTACACATTTCAGAATTTAAAATACTGTTAATACAGCAATCTGATAGCATTTGAAATAGTAAAAAAAGACAAGTGTTGTAGATTATCCAGATTATTTTAGGTTATGGTTTTAAAGTATTTATTGAAGGTTTTGATAGGTATTGGTTTTAGGTGCTTTTATATAAACCATCTATATAGCTTTATATGTGTTGTGTTAGTTACTCTCTGTCCTGATCCTCAGGGAGAGGCAGAAAATAAATAAATAAAAATAAAGTTGTTATTATTTAGCAGATCTCTATAATGTGAAGGGTTATCCATGATGTGTTGTGGAGAACACATTCTATTGGGCTCTAAACATTATGCAAGTGATTTATGTATATTGCTTAAAGTTGTAATCTTGATGTTTATTCTTAAGTCATTATGCAAGTGTAAACACAGTATATGGATTTTGCTCTATTAAATCAGTTTGAAGATTGAATTTTCAGTGAAATGCATTGTAATGCTGAAAATTAAGAATATGTTATTTGTATAATCTGTTGAGTCAGTTCTATCACTGTTATTTTTTTCCCTTCAAGTCTTATGATTCTGCAGATGACTGGTCTGAGCACATTAGTTCTTCTGGCAAAAAGTATTACTATAATTGTCGAACAGAGGTTTCACAGTGGGAAAAACCCAAAGAATGGCTTGAAAGGTAATTATTTATTATCATATGTGTAATGTAATGAGTTATATTTTGTATGATTTTAACTGTTTGCTTTCCCCTTCTTCCTTGCCGCCCACTCTAGAGAGCAGAGACAAAAAGAAGCAAGTAAAATGTCTGTCAACAGTTTCCCAAAAGACAGAGACTACAGAAGAGAGGTGATGCCGGCAACCGCTACTAGTGGGTTTTCTAGTGGAAGTATGTATATTTTTATAAATCAGATTGTTACCTCGCATTTTTCATTTTCCTATCCCCCAGCACTTTCATTTTATATAAGCATTGTAAATAGGTCACGCCCGGTTTGATGTACTTTGGTCTAATTATTGCATAGACATTAAATAGTTCTTGTGATGTCTTTGAAATTGCATGATATTTAGCATCTTCTTTTGCTCTTGCTTTTTTTTTGCTTTCAAATGCTGTTAAAGCTAGAGATCTTACACATGCAGTTGGTATTTTTCTAGGTTTGCTAAAGAAACTGCACAAAACATCATAAAATTATTTTTTCGGTTTGAAACTGTAAACAGGTGTATGATAAAAATATCTAGCATTTGGTCTATTTGCTTTGAAACCCTGGATTGCTTTTGGTATTTTATTTTACCTTTTTTAAAGTATCCATTTAGGATTTTTGTCAACCACATTTTCTATGAATTGCTAACATAATATTAGCCTCATGATAGCCCACTGAAAATGGTGGGGCTTCACTGCATTTGTTGTAGTCATAGTAGTGGCAGTGTATGTTATGTCTGAGCACAAATTATATTGCTGTCTGCTATTATGTCACTTCTGGATGATAGGTTTAAATTATGGAATCCAGAACTTAACTCCTTGACTTGATTCTATAAGGATACTACATGTTTTTAAGAAAGCAGGGAAGGCAAGTTAATTTTGCTGGAAATATTGCAACATTTAAAAAAATTAAAATGCTTGTGATCTTTTCTAAGCTGGAACTAAATAGAAACGGTTGTATTGGAATGGTATTCACAATTGGTCAGTATTTGAGCTCTAACCTGGCCTTTTCTGTTTCTCGTTGCAACATTGTGAATGATAAACAAAAGTGGAAGAGAAGCATTCCAGTGATGCCGCTAATATGCTCCCACAGAATATTTTGTCTCAGACAAGCAGACACAATGACAGAGACTACAGACTGCCAAGAACAGAGACTCACAGTAGTTCAACCCCAGTACAGCACCCCATCAAAACAGTGGTACATCCATCGGCAACCCCAAGTTCTGTTCCTCCTAGCCCATTTCCTCTACAGTCTGACCACCAGCCAAAGAAATCGTTCGATGCAAATGGAGCATCTTCCTTATCAAAACTGCCTACACCCACCTCTTCCATCCCTTCACAGAAAACAGAGAGAAAAGGTTTGTCAACTACTACTGTTTACATTAGTTATTTTTCATGTTGCACTAATTGGAATATGTAATTTTTAATAAGAGTATGAATTTAGCACAAATTCAAAATATGCTTGTTTGTTGTCTTTTGTTATTGTTATTTATTATCTCCTTGCTGAAATCTTATTCGAACTGAGTTGTGGATGTTAGTGCAACTAAATTCTCATGATTTCCCCAACTTTATGCTTCCTTGTTTCTTCTGCTCAGATACTGTTTCAGAGAGCCCTTATACCCTCATGAGTGTTAGCGGGTATTAAAACTCTGGAGGATTGAGAAGTCAGGAAGTCTAATTGTGGAGGTTGAGTTATGTTTGTCTAACACTATTACATGCTAGAATGGTAATAGGCTGTGTGCACTTTAATTTTAGAAAAAGGTTTTGATAGTATGACATTGATGGACGTGTTTGAAATCATGAAATGGAAACAATACAACAAGCCAAGAAGCTATAGGAGATTTGGCTGGTGTGCAGTGGTCAAGAACTCCTGCTTGCAGCTCAAGCAGATACAGAAATCACAGCTTTTCCTTCATGACCTATTGATTGTGTTATCTGAATATGTGCTTTTTAACCCTTGGTTTATTTCACTCTCAGTTAAAGGAATAAGCAACCAAAAAAAACCTAGAGTTTGCTTTGGATTGTTTGGAAATAAACAGTCCAGAGGTCATCTGACACAATAAGCAAACCAGACACTGTGTACTTACTGCTGCTCAAGCAGGAATGATTATGTATGACAACACAGAATTCACATGCTTCTCTGCCGTACTGTGTTATTTGAACAGGGATAGAATGAAAGTATGCCCCCTTTTTGTGTTAACACCCTTTTCTTGTCACTGCCAGTATTCGGAATTAGCAAGTAAAGTGTACTAGCTCTAAATGTGGCTCTAAACAAAATATAATTTCGTTTATATCATCTTCATACATTTCTAGAACCTTCCCCATGCCATATTTCAACACATGGTGAAAGCATGCTTCAAAATTGGATGACTATATATGAGAGGGATTTGTCAGTAATGTTGGCCAAATTCTGGAATGGCCACATTACACATGCATTTTCATTACTGTACTAGATGCTAGGTGAAATCTGTCCATAGCTTCCAGATTTTTCATTGCCTTGGAAATTTGGTATCCTTGTTAATAGGATGTCTGCTTTAAAGTGTCTAACTTGTTGGTTTTCATCTGCTGCTTATTTTTATTTGGGTACTATTTGCACATACAAACGGCCAAATATGAACCCCTAAAAATAAAAGCATGTGGCAGTGGCTCTTCTAAAATTAGCTGTATGAAGATTCATTCTTGTGATAAAATTCTTAATTGCATGTACCCCCCATGTTATAACCTCCCATCTATATATATAAATTTGCTCAGTCCGTTTAATGTTGTATATAGACAAAGAAACTATGGCTCGCAGAAACACCAAGCTTGACAACCGACTGGACCATTACACTGGCTACAGACAACGCCAAAAAAACACCGGACCTCCATACCTCCCAACACCCCAAAAAAACCATCCCCAAACAACTGCCAACGGACCTCCCACCCCAAGCCCGCGAAAACGGCTCTCAATCCCCCTCCCTGATCTCAGGCAAAAAACCCACCCCAATAAGCCCGCGAAACGGCTCTCAATCCCCCCTCCTGATCTCAGGCAAAAAAACCCACCCCAATAAGCCCATGGCTTGGCTCTCAATCCCCCTCCCTGATCTCAGGCAAAAAAAACCCCACCCCAATAAGCCCGCGAAAACCTGTAGCACAGCAGTTCTCGTTTGTGCCTGGAGAACTGGGGCTAGGACCCGGGGTCCCATTAGCATTAGGCCCTGCAGCTGCAGAACCAGATTCAGAGGATGAGTTGGAAGATTGGGGAGAAGGACAGTTTCCCTTCAGTGGGCCTCCTTCGCCCACGGAGAGTTTGGCATGGGAAGAATTGATGTTTGGCCCTGACGTAGATTCAGATAACCAGGTGCAACTGGAGGGAAGCGATTGTGGGAGTTATGAGCACCCGGGCGGGAAAGGTTCACAGGAGCTCCTGAGTCAAAACATGGAAGCAAGCGGCTGGGAAGATCCCAGGGAGGGAAGCTCTCATGCAGATAGTGACCCAGGTGGTGAGAGTCAAGGCCGAACCTTTGATAGGAGAAGTAGCATTGAGTCCCGCAGAAGGGGATGGTACCACAGCCTAGACAGGCCGAGGTCCGTCAGCAGAGATTGGAGCGGCGAAGCCTAGAGCGTCGGGGACCTCGGCCGAAGGATTAAGTATAGAGTCGTGGAACGAATCCTCAGTGCTTCGGCCACGTCTTATTTGAATAGGCGTGAAGCGGAAGTGGGTCCACGGAGCTAAGTAAGCTAGTGGTCATCAAGTCCTGCCTTGCATCTGCCTTGCCTTGTTTCCTGATCCGCAGTGTTGCGCGGAGCCCTGCTTTGTTTCCTGATCCGCAGTGTTGCGCGGAGCCTTGCCAAGCCTTGCCAAGCCTTTGGATTTTGCCACGTTTGTTTTGGACATTATTACTTCAAGCCTTTTGGTTTACTTGCTATTCTTTTGGACAATATCTAATGGACTGTTTTTATACTCAATAAAGTAGTTAGCCTTTAGTCCGTCTCTGTGTGTGTGATTAAGGGGCCGGTCAAGTCCGTGCATCGTGACAAAACGGCTCTCCAATCCCCCCTCCCTGATCTCAGGCAAAAAAACCCACCCCAATAAGCCCGCGAAAATGGCTCTCCAATCCCCCCTCCCTGATCTCAGGTAAAAAAAACCCACCCCAATAAGCCCGCGAAAACGGCCCTCCACTCCCCTCCCTGATCTCAGGCAAAAAACCCACCCCAATAAGCCTGCGAAAACCGCTCTCAGTCCCCCTCCCTGATCTCCGGCTGCCCAGGGTGGTGTCTCCCGCTGCCGCCCGATGCCACAGCCGCGGCCCACTCGCCCTCCCCGCCGCCCACAGCAGCAGCCGCGGCGCCAGCAGCGAGACGCACGCGGGACTCCCGACCCTGGCGTCCCACCCGCAGCACCCGCCAGGTCTGCCCGGGAAGCGGCCCCTAGGCCCAGGAGGAGGCGCCTCCCTTCCTCCTCCTCAGCCCCTCCTTCTCCGCCTCCTCCTTCCACCTCCCCCTCCGCCTCTCCGAACAGGAACAGCGTTGGGGGCGGCGGGGAGAGAGAAAGAGAGAGAGAGAGAGAGAGAGAAAGAGAAAGAGAGACAGAGGGAGGGAAAGAAGGCAGGTTGAAAGCCAGGCCCACCCAGGCACCCACTCGAGGGATCCTGAGGTAAAGACCCAGGACCAGGAAGGCGCCTCCCCCTTCCCTCTCCCCAGCCAAGGTGGGATCCTCACCGGGGCAAAGGAGGCGGCGTTGGCTTCTGCTCTCCTTCTCCTCCTCCTTTTCCCGGGCCTGGGAGCCGGAGAAGGTGGAGGAAACAGGCTGGGCCCACGCCGGGAAAGGCAGGCCTCAGGAAAGCCATGCCCTCCCCTTGGCTCCGCCCCCTCTGTTGATTCCATAGGCCCCGCCCCTCCGTCGGCCCCTCCCCTCCCTTGGTTCCAGTGACCCCGCCCCCTCCGTTGACTCCACCCCCTAGAGAAGGAAAGGCTGTGCTGCAGAGCTTAGTTATTAACCTTCTCCAAGGCCCTTCCTACTATATAAATATTATATTTATTATGCTATGATTTATATTATTATTGTATTTATTATTATACCATTATTATTTATATTACTGTTATATTTATTGTACTATTATGTATATTACTCTTACATTTATTATACTTTTATTTATATTACTAATATCAATTATAATATTATTTATATTATCATTATATGTATTATACTACTATTATATTTATTGTAATATTATTTATATTACTATTATATTTATTATACTATTATTATTTATATTACTATTACATTTATTATATTTCTCTTACTATTATTTATATTACTGTTATATTTATTATATTTCCCTTACTATTTATATATTTATTATACTATTATTTATACTATCATTATATTTATTATACTATTACTATTTATATTACTATTATATTTATTCTTTTATTATTATATTTATTATATTTTTCTTACTATTATTTCTATGACTATTACATTTATTTTTATATCTCTTACTATTATTTATATTATTGTTATATTTATTATACTACTATTATATTTATTGTAATATTATTTATATTACTTTTATATTTATTATACTATTATTATTTATATTACTATTACATAAATTATAATATTATTATTTACATTTCTGTTATATTTATTATACTACTATTATATTTATTGTAATAATATTTATATCACTATTATATTTATTATACTATTATTATAGTATTATACTATAAAATTATATTTATTATATTTATAATAATATTATTTACATTATCATAAATAAATATTTATTTATTATTTATACTACTATTATTGTAATATTATTTATTGTAATATTATTTATATTGCTATTCCATTTACTATACTATTATTATCTATATTACAATTATATTTATTATATTTATAATACTATTATTTACATTATCATAAATAAATATTTATTTATTTATTTGCAGTATTTATATTTAAGCCCTTCACACCCCACAGGGGAATCAGAGGCGAATTACAATGTACATATACATGGCAAACATTCAATATAATATATTGTATATACATATTATATTGATACTGTTATAATGCTATACAATATAATACTACTACTAATAGATCAGAGTGAAGGGCAGGGCTGGGAAGGCAGTTCCATCTTGCCTCCATCACTGTGCATATAATATAATATATTGTATATACATATAATATTGATACTATTATAATTTAATACAATGTAATACTACTAATAATAATATATTATAATTATATATTTTGTATTACGGTATAATGTTATAGTCCTATCTATCTATCTATCTATCTATCTATTTATATATATATATATATATATATAAAGAGAGCTGTCATCCTATGTAGCCTATAGACAGCAAAACCACACAAGGCAGACACACCAAATCAGCCCACATACACACAAAACCCCACGAGGTATGTTTACCACCCAAAAAAAAAATTAAAATTAAACAACATGACCAAAAATACAAAAAAACAATTGGACTACAACTTCCATAATCCCCCATGCCACCGCCCACTGGCAGTTTAGAGTGTCGGAATGTTGATGGTGCTGGCCAATTAGAGGCATTATGCAAATACTCCCTCAGTTAGAATGTAGAGGCTGGGAGCCACCCCCTCTGGCAGTTTAGAGTGTCGGACTGTTGGTGGTGCTGGCCAATTAGAGGCATTATGCAAATACTCCTTCAGTTAGAATGTAGAGGCTGGGAGCCCCCCTGGCAGTTTAGAGTGTCGGAATGTTGGTGGTGCAGGCCAATCAGAGGCGTTATGCAAATAATCCCACAGTGGAAACCAATCAGAAAGCTGGCACATATCCACATACATACAAACATTCACTTTGTTGTCCCAGGCCTGGGAATACAGTGGGACAGGACTACCATACAACAAAAGGAAGATACAAATCCCAACTCATCCTGAGCAAACTGCTAAAGGTCTCTTAATGTTATCAACAAGAGGCAAAACGGCCATCTGTCAAGAGTCCTTTGATTCTGCTTTCCCACCATGTGGGTAGAAGAGGTTAGCAACAGAATATGTCACAGCAACGCGTGCACGGGTCAGCTAGTAGTTTATATTTCTTCGAAAGAATAGCATTGCATTAAATAAGTTAAGCTAACTGTATTGTTTTCACTTAATTTTTACTCTTCACTTTTTAATCCTTCAATCCAGTGATACCTGAATTTGTGATTTAGTGACAGAAATGCATGCTTATATGACTCCAGTGTTTTAATAATCACTTGTGCCTTCTTGGTTTTGCATAGAAGTGCAAAGAGCTTGGAAAAGTAAGAGAGAGCCTTTTTTAAAATCTGAAATTAGAAAAATAGCATGCAAATGTGAGGGGGAAAAGAATTTAAATGTGTAAAACAGCTTTCTGCAGCACGTTTCATAGCCGGTACATATGGAGGGAACATTGGGTTAGACAAAGCTGTACTCCCTTTCAGAATGATGAGTAAGACAGATACTTAAATGAATACATTGAAATCAGTCTGTCCCTTGTATCCAACAATGTCCCTTAGAAGAATACAGTGGAACCTTGCTTAAGAGCAGCCCAATTTAAGAGTATTTGAGTTAAGAGCCATCTTTTGACCTTGACGTAAGAGCAGTATTTTGAGTTAAGAGCCAGAGTACAGGGCTTTAGGGCTTCAAGGGAGCAGTCTTCATGCCTTGTACTCTTGTCTGCTTTGGGAGATTACTGTCTGCTTTGCTCTGCTCTGCTTTGAGAATTTTTGTTGTTTTTATTCCTGGTTTGTTTGGCTTCATGAAGAGAAGTGAACAAAAGAGTGCAGTATGAAGAAAATGATGCTTCTGCCTCTTCACTTTGTGTTTTATGCTTCCTTGCCACAACTTTCTGCTTCTGCCATTTTAAAGTTGATCTTCCTTTTTATTGTTCCATGTGAATGTGCAGGTTTTGCCTTGCTGTTACACTGACCAACACATTTTGTTGCTTCAAATATGCTTCCTTGCCACAATTTTTTGCTTCTACAATTTTAAAGTTGATCTTCCTTTTTATTGTTCCATTTAAATGTTTATTTATACATGATTTGATATTTATAAGGTACATTTTCATACTTATAAATATGTAACAAAAATGAGAGTGGGGGCTTGGAATAGATTAACAGCATTTCAATGGGGGAAAATCTGCTTTGAGATAAGTGTTTTGAGTTAAGAGCTCAGTCGCTTAACAAATTAAATCCGTAAGTCAAGGCATCACTGTAGATACTATTGGAATATATAATTCCCTCTGTTCCCTTCCATCCCATAGTCGCTGAATAGCCTCAGAACTTCTTAAGGTTTTGGTGTTTTCTGAATAACATAAAGTTCACGTTCAGACTTCATGGATCTTTCAAGTACTGAATGAAGAGCTAAACAAGGTTGCCCTGTTTCATTAATAAACATCATTTATTGTGAAACATCAAGACACTGCTAACAAAAATGGACAGCTGACCTTTCTATTCACATGTAACATTTCTAAAAATAATAGAACTGCAATTTCTGTAATAATAGAAATGTAACTAATACTAATTTCCTTCTTTTATGAGGATGGCAAGCTTGTTTTCTGAATTTGGACTTCAAATAAGAGGGTTGTCCGCTTACTATAACCGCTCGCAAATGACCACACAAGAAACGTCTTGGGAATCACTGCAAACTTTACTATAGAACACCAACAGGAACAAAGCCAGAATTAACACTCCACTCCCAGCCACCGGTTTATATACACTCCTCCCCATTTGAACCTTCAATTCCCGCTGCTTCCATTGCGCACAAAAATCTTCCTGCCAGGCCTGAGGACCGTTTGCTCCCACGGCCAGGGCCTAATCTTTGTTGTGTCTTATGTCAGGCATCTGGATTTTGGGTGCCGAATTCTAGGCCCCAGATATCCGATCCTGACAAGGGTTTAAAAAAAACAAACGATAATGCTGAAATGCGCATATTCTTTATAAAGATAGTTAGCTTTTGTTACTATATTGATTTTTATTTTAGGGGTTATTGTTTATTTTTTTTACAAATGAGCAAAAATCTGTTCTGTATCATTGATAAATGCCATTTGCTTTGTCTTTTTAGGATGACTACATAGGTTTAGAAGGAAGTTTTTGGTCTAAAGTCAGGATGTGCATTTGTTCTTTAACTATTTTATTACCATTTATATAATTTTACTACTAAATATGTATAAATTGAAAAAAATTACAAAAAACAACTCCCCAAAATCTGGGTTGTTTTACAAGAACCTTACTTGTCCAGACCTCCTAATAGAGACAGGTTATTTTCTTTGCTCTTCTCGTTACCCTTTTTTTCATGTTGCATTCTGATACCTAAGTAATATTTCTTTCCCTATCTCTAATTCTATAGATGTAGCCATTTTAAGATCAGCAAATCAATTTTCCCTCCCCCATTGCAACCTCTAAAATAAACAACATACATTTTTAAAAGGAGGGGAAAATATTTGTTTATTACAGACCCCTAAACTTTTACCTTGGACATATCAGTGGACCAAAGCAAAACCAGCAGTTTTCCCCCAAAAACGTGCCTTCAACTTATACATGAGGCTGACTTACGCACATGTATATGTGGTCTTGTTTCTGTTGAGTTCTAATATTTGGTTTTTATTATTACCTTTTTATCTTTGCACTTAGTAATGTTATTTTATCTAACTACATTCCTGGGTTGATAAGAAAGCAGTAATGTGAATTATAAAACAAGTTATTTTTTTAAAACATGGAAAGGAAAAAAAATTGGTGCAATTTTTTGTACAAAAAATGTAATTTGCTATTTCTGAAAGAAGTGAATGGATAGTATTAAAAAGGTAACAGAAATTTTGTTTATTTCAGAATCTGTGTCTATGGAGAAGTCTGTATCCCACTCATGCACAACACCTTCCACATCGTCTGCTTCTGGATTGAATCCAGTTTGTGCACCAACTTCATCTGCTTCTGCAGTCCCTGTTTCACCTGTCTCACAATCACCAATTCCCACGCTTCTGCAGGATCCACACCTCCTTCGGCAATTACTACCTGCTCTCCAAACCACATTGCAGATTAACAATTCTAGTGTAGATATATCCAAAATAAATGAAGGTAAGATAAATTAAATTTTCAACGTTCTCAAAATACAGTATCAAACAAAGAGGCTGATGCCTTCTGTATAAGGGCAGTTTTATGAGATGACATTGTAAATCAGCAAATTTGGAAAACAAAGATGAATATAAGTGTCAGTTTAATTACATTATTTAATGTTTTATACACTTTTTAATGTTCTCTTTGCAAGCATAAGGTTAAAATTACTTGTGAAGTGGAGTGGGAAGGTGAGAAGTATTTAAGTCAGCGAGAAGTACCAAATGTGTTAGATTGCAAAATCTTTTCCCCACCTACTAATTTCCTTGGAAATACAAATTCCCTCAGCCTTTCTTCCCTTCTTCTCTTGCTTACCTACTATATTTTCCGGCATACAAGACGACTTTTGAACCCTAAGAAATTATCTCCAAAATGAGTAGTCGTCTTATACGCCGTACATTGCAGGGTCCCTTTGGTCTCTGCTTTGGCTGCCCTGCTCCAGTGGGTGGGCAGCTGCCAGCCTCCCTTACCATCCCCGAACAGCGCAGCCTGAGGGAGGAGGGGGCGGGAACGAGCAATTTGAGGCCATGTTACCATGGAGACCACCCTAGCAGAATTGGAGTTGGACTAGATGGTCATTGGGGTCCCTTCCAACTCTAGGGTTTTATTGTTATTGTTTTAATAAGCAGAGCAGGATGGCCACCTGTTGGGAGAGCTTGGATGTGTTTTCCTTCCTGGCAGAATTAGGGTTAGACTGGGTGACCATTGGAGTCCCGTCCAACTCTAAGGTTCTAGTATTATTGTTGTTCGGGAAAGGACATTGGAGCTGGGCTCACTCTAGGTAAGGTAAAGGTTTTCCACTGACATTAAGTCCAGTTGTGTCCAACTGTGGGAGTTGGTGCTCATCTCCATTTCTAAGCTGAAGAGCTGGCTACCGATAGTCTTTGATTTAAAATCAAATCTGGTGTTTTATAAAATTGTATTTGGTGTGTGTTGGAAGAGGAGTGGTCTTACATGGCGAGTATATCCCAAACTCTGTATTTTAACTGTAAAAGTTGAGGGGTTGTCTTATACGCCCAGTTGTCTTATACACTGGAAAATAAGGTACCAATCATGGAGAGCAATTGGGGAAATAAGGGTTAAAATAACCTATTGGAGAAGTATGGATAATTGAGCAATTGGGAATAATTGAACTACTTTCTGATTTCCCCTGCAAATACTGTGTCTTTGCATTAGAGTTACATGGATAACAGGGCTAAGAACTCTAGTGTTGTCTTTTAGTGTGTAGTAGGCTTTGCATGCATTCGGTTTGTTCAGGTCCCTTTGGCCAATCCGGCTTGTTCGGCTGGCCATAACAGTAAGGGCTCAACCATCATGTTTTTTTCAGCTGAAATGGGCCACGTGGTAGCCATTCACAGCTCCTTCTCTCCTATTTGGCATCACGCGGCACGAAGATTCTGCTGCGTGCTCTCATGGGGTTTCCCTGTGAGCTCTGCCTGTTGGGCCAATCAGAATAGAAGAACTCTGTGATGTGTCTTATGCAAGCTGGGTCTATTTAATGGGGAGAGCGCCTCCATTGCTCTCAGTTGTGTCCTGGCTCTAGAGCGGTGTCATGTTTAAGGTGTCCTTTTATGTGGTGTTATTGTGGGTTATCACATTTGTACTTGTTATTGAGGCATTGAATGTTTACCATTTTGTTTGTTGGAATCTGCCCTGGGTCCTCCTGGGGTGATAGGGCGGAATGTAAATAAAGTATTATTATTATTATTATTATTATTAAACTGATTGCCTTGCCGCTCGCTCTCAGCTGTATTTTTTGGCTTGGCTTGACCTCTCTAGCATTGAATCTTTTTGATTTTCCTTGATTTTGTTTATTTTTTTTATTTAGTTGGACTGAGAGTTGGGAAAGTGCTTGATGGGTGGGTGGGGTGCGTGCGCCCGTTTGAGGACTTGGGAGAAAGAAAGAGCATCTCTTTGCTCTTGGTGTGTTTTTCTTTAAAAACATATTTGGGTGGCTCTGAGAGTCTTAAGTCACCCTTTAGCTTCTTTTTCTTCTCCGTCCACTCCTGCAGAAAATACTTTTAAAAGATTAACAATTATTAATAATAGTAATCTCAGCAAACAGAGAAGCCTCATTCTCAGAAAACTACTACCTACGTATAATTTCATTCCTTCACAAACAAATTATCTCTGTTTATATTAGTCATCCTTTGACTGTTGCCACTTGCCAGTAGTAAGAAAAACTATAAAACTTAGTTTCGGGCTTCAGTCTGTGGAGAAACTTTGCCTTAACCCATCGTTTCCCCTCCTTCAAAAAATACTTTCAAAAGATAATAATAATCATTAATAATAATAATCCCAGCAAACAAACAGAAAAGCCTCATTTTTAGAAATCTATTACCTAGTTATCTACCAATCTATAATTTCATTCCTTTGCAAACACATTCTCTCTGTTTATATTTTTGTCTGTTCTCTAAAAAGAAAAGAAATTCCTAAAAATCAGGGATTACTCAAATGTTATGAAACTTGGTGGGCTAACAGTGGCTGCTGCCAATGGGCCGGATATAGCTGCATTTTTCGACTGCGGGCTGACAATAGCTATTTGGCTACCCGCCCATTTTCAGGAGGGGCACGAAAATGGATCCGGGGGGGGGGGGGGGGTCTCCTGAAATTTGGCCAGCAGAAATGGATCGATGGTCAGCCGAAATGCACAAACCTAGTTTGTACCTCTACCATTTATTTTGTATTGAGGTCAAAACTAGCTGTGTTACTTTGAATTATTATTTTATTATGTTTATTTATACCCCAGTTTTTCTCTCCACAAAAGATTCTCAAAGTGGCTTACCATATATACATGGGTATAAGCCGACCCGAATATTAGCCAAGGCACCTTATTCTACAACAAAAAACTGAGAAATTTATTTACTCGAGAATAAACCGAGGGTGGGAAATTCAGCAGTCACTGCCTCCCGACCCACTCACTAACTTATCGAGTGGAGACAGCCATCTTGAGCACCAGAGCCAGCCAGGAACAGGCTAAAGGAAGGACTCCAGCGCCAATGGGCAAGCAGCTCTGGACTCAGTCTTCTTGCTTCTGCCTTCCTCCTCCTGAGTCCAGGGTGCCCTCATTCTTCTTGCCGTGGTGAGAGGAGGATGCTGTGAGGTTTGCACAGCACATAAAGAATGAGCGAGTCCCGCGCACTGCGCCTTCACTGCCACCTTCCTCCTCTTGGGGATGGGGCACCTTCGCTCTTCTCGCTGCGGCAAGAGGAGGAAGGGAGGCGCATGCATGGACCTCCCTCACTCTTTTTGCCTTCCTTGGTCTTCTCGCAGCGTGTGCCCCAGCAGGTGGAGGAAGGCCTGTGCATTGCTGCTGCCTTCCTCCTCCTCCTGGGATGCGCACCCCGAGAAGACTGATGGAGACCTCTGCACGTGACAAAAAGAGCAAGGGATTCCCGCACATGCCTCCCTCCCTTCCTCCTCACCACAGTGAGAAAAGTAAAGGTGCCCCAGTCCCGGGAGGAGGAAGGTGACCGTGAAGGCGCCGCACACGGGCCTCCCTCGTTCTTTATGCAGTGTGTCCAGGCCTTCCTTCGTCTTCTCACTGCATGCTCCCCGACATCACCCACAGTGGCATCCCAGCTGTGGGAGGAGGAGGAAGGTGGCAGCGATGTAGAGGCCCACATGGAGAGTGCAGTCGGGTGCCGGGCCAGGCCCCCACCAACCAGATCCAGGCCCAGGCCCTGTCGAGAAGAGGGACTCAAGTATAAGCCATGGGGGGCTTTTTCAGTCCTAAAAAAGGGCTGAAGAACTTGGCTTATACTCGAGTATATACAGTACATTTAAAGCATTTCAATACAATTTAAAATCTGAAAACATTGAAACAGAATTAAATATCAATGGTATTTAAAAATCCACAGGTAAATCCAAAAAACTGACAGAAAAACATATTCAAAGCTAAAACCACATTATATACTGTTCATACTATATATTACATATGTTGTTGGTGTTTATTTTACTGGAAAATGGAGTAATCAAACAGCTACTTGCATTACATTTCAGACTGTGAAAGTTTATTAAAACTTTACAATTCTGTTTTGTACAAGTATTAGGCTCACATATCTGCATGGAATCCTAGTGGATACAATCATGATAGGGATCCTTTACAATAAAATAGGATAACTTATTTGTGGGTTAGTTCATCTCCAAATTGGCACACCTGTAAGTTAAGTTGATGGAGAACTGCAATATTAAGTATATATTTTCGGTGCCTATTCATTTGTAAATGTCACTGAATTCAGCAGAATATACTTTTAGATACATAAATTCAGAGGATTAAAACTTACTTTGGACACCATATATTTTCTTTAAGCACACTTGAAGGACCAACTGGATCCGGAACCTATTTTTCAGGAATAGCAAATGCTCAAAATACAGGACTTTTCAAAATGATGGACCCAATTTCAAAGCAGTATATTTCATGATGGCAGCATGTTAGAATTTTACAGAAAGTTTCAAACAGTTTGATGAGTACAGCTTTACTAACTCCTGTCCTTTGAAGTGCATGCTGCACTGCAATTCCAGATTCAGACTTGCTGAACTGTGACACAGAATACCTTATGTTGTTGGGTAACTATCTTGCGAAAGACTGATACTAAGGGCTGTTTCTGCCCTGGGCGAAGCATCTAGTAATCATTTGAAATACAATGCCCCACTCTTTTAAGTGATAAAAGTCATTCATGGGCAGTTTGTGGTAGCAGAGATATAGCGATTTCAAATCAGGTCCATCTTTTGAAACACCATGGATTACTTGACCCTGAATGTTATGTATGTGGCTGAAATAATGGCTGGAATCCTTTGGAGGACTTTCCGCTTGCAAAACTTGGTTTCATAAGGTTATTTCGTGGTGTGTTACACAAGCAGTTTTCCAACTGATAGCACACAGATGAAGCTCCCCCTCTCTTCCAATAAATTGTATCACTATTGAGATGTCACTGGTTGCTCACTGGTTGACTCCTCTTGGTCAAAGTGCCTGCTTGATTCTAGTCATCTTATTGCCAATATATTAATTTGAGAACATTATTTGGAAACAGTATATCATAGATGATGTCATTCCTTCCTGAGAGAGGCAGAATAGGGAAACAGTGCAAGACCTTCCATTGTCTTCCTGGGCTACTTACCATTTGGCTTCTTCCAGAGCAGCAGCTATTAATAGTACATACCTGCACTAAAAGTGGCATAAAGAGAAGAGGAGGAAATAATGGGTGATGGATTGAATACGTTATATGTGGCAATATTATATTGGCTGGGCTTTTTGTTTTAAAGAAATATATTATTGATTTAGAATGAAACTGATAATTGTTATTATCACCAGTTCTTACAGCTGCTGTGACACAAGCTTCTCTGCAGTCTATACTCCATAAAATTCTCACTGCTGGACCATCTGCTTTTAATATAACTTCCCTGATTTCGCAAGCAGCACAGCTTTCTACACAAGGTATTTTGGAAGCTCCTTGTTCCTTCTAGAATTTCCTGTTTAGGGCCCTGTGGGGGTAGACTGATTTGGTATCTAATGAATTAAGATGCTATTAGACCAATGAAGCATAAAAAAATGCTGATCAAAAGTGTGAACTTTGTTGTGGAATTTATGCAGTGTGTTTGTCCATTCAATAAGCCTCTTGGTGTTAAATGACTGAAGCCAACAAAATTTACACTAGATACATTCTCTTAGACTAACCTACATGCATGAACATAGTTCTGATCTTTTTGTTATTTCTATTCAGTGTCCACGTTAGCTAATGGTAATGTGATTAAGGATATGCACTTACAACAAAACAAAACTATTTATATTCTTCCCCATCTCCCTGTGGGGACTTGGGGCAGCTGGAAATGTAAAATAAGCCTTTAGAGATCTTTTGAAGCACATGTTACAGTAATTAGAACTCCGTGGAGACACTGAGAATTCCATAGTAATACAGTAAGGTGCACAAATCTATTTAGATGGAATTTTATTATTAGTTTTTTGTCTTAGAAAAAAAGTTAAGATACTATATGTCTTTGGACTTCTTTTTGAACTGTGATGCTTGTGATCTGTTTGTTGGTTATATATTTTTGTCAATGTGATTGGCAGCTGGAGACATAACATATATATATATATATACATTCATTTACAGTCAATGACCAGCACCAAAAATGTACAAATGTCAGAATAAGAACATATACATTTAAGCATTAAGAAACAAAAAGCAGAGTTAAAACTCAGTATTGAATATGATAGTTAAAACAGTATTAAACATTTATATGCTAAAATGACAGTGGTAAAAACTGAAGTAAATATTAACCCTTCTAAGAACATGACAGCATCTTGTGCTGACAAGCTATTGCTGCTGCACAAATACTAGCAACTCTACAGTTTTCCGGGCTGTAGAGGAGACATAACATGCATTCATTTGTTGTTGAAGAGGGAACTGAAGTCACCTATTCTTTTCTATGTGCAGCTTGACTGGTCAGGTTTGTCAAATGTATCTTGGATTATTCGTGCTAAACCTCACTTTTACTAATGCACTGACACCATTTTGATACTGCTGTCACTCACTTTGAGACCCAAGTTTATATCCAGTTACACAGATTCTGTTTCTGCTGGTAGTTGGCTTGTACATAAGAGCAGATTTACATTGTGCATAATAAAACAATTTAAAGAAAACTATCCTCCAAGGGTAGTTAAAAACAGCCCACATCATTTAAATGTTTTAGCACCCAGTTTTAACAAGCAATAGTAGTACTGTAAAATAAAGTAATCTGTTTTTTTGATGGCTGTGTATTTTCTATCTCCTTTTGAAGCTTTTAGTATCTCAGATCTTGTCTTCTGCTTGAGTCTTTTGGCTTACTCTTCATTCAGCCACAGGTCATCTAACCCTTCTTATTCCATTCTAACATTCTCGCATAAAAGTTTTTTTTTAAATGTTTGTGCAAATTCCTTAGTATTTTATAAAACTGTAATGGTCTTATTCACAGCTCAGCCATCTAATCAGTCCCCAATGTCTTTAACATCGGATGCCTCATCACCAAGGTCATATGTCTCTCCAAGGATAAGCACGCCTCAGACTAACCCAGTTCCTCTGAAACCTTTGATAAATACACCTCCTGTATCATCACAGCCAAAGGTAAGATTTTAATGAGGTTTGGCTTTGGTAGTGACATTGTGTTTCTAGTGAATCTTAACACAAGAATGAGGTGCCAGCATTTGAATGTTTTCAATATTTAGAAACATTATGTCATTGTTTATATATTAAATCAGAAGTTAAAGGTATACAAATGTCAGTTTTCTGTCTGATAGTTATCTTCAAATAATTTCAAATGTGCACTCCAGTGCTATTTATTTGATCCATATCCCACCTTTGGAGCCCAGAGCGGTTTCTCAATAAAAGATATAAACAGATCAAAGCATTTTAAATACATGGCAGGACATTTCTGGCAACTAAGGAGGCATCCGTTTGCCTTTACTCACAGACTAGATATGATCAAAGCATTTTAAAAGCAGACATTTCTTTTGTTTACAGCAGTGTTTCTCAAACTGCTCCTCCAGGTGTTTTGGACTTCAACTTCCAGAAATCCCAGCAACTTACCAGGCATTATGGGAGCTGAAGTCCAAAATATCTGGAAGAGCACAGGTTGAGAAACACTGGTTTGAGGGGATTACAAATGCCATCTGCTGGGATAATATTTGTGCAACGTGTTAAAAATATCCAGCATACTTCATACATGCTGAGTACAAATTTATGTAATATTATTTTCTGCTTTTTCTGATATCATATGCAAGAAGAGCATGAAACATCCTAGTTTTGACCCTGAGGTTAGAAACATTTGTTTATCTTCAGTAATTCAGAAATCTGACCAAAGTTGAACCTTTCAGGTTACTACTTCAGGTGTTAAGCAAGGACCAGTTTCACAGTCAGCATCTCAGCAGCCAGTGATTGCTGATAAACAGCAAGGTCATGAACCTGCTTCTCCTCGAAGTCTTCAGCGTTTGAGGTAAATTTTAATTTTTTTTCAGTTTTGATTTCACCATATACTCTAGAAAATGCTGATTTCTTAGTTGGGCACTTTGAATTGCATGTTTTCTAATCTGGAAATATGTCTTGTCTAACTTTTCCCCCCCAAAGTGGCATGTGCATTGCAATCTCAGGATTATATCCAGGATCTAGTGCTATCTATATCAATGACTGAAATAGTGACACCTATGGCTTCTGTGGGTTCAGTGTACCCAAACTTCATGCATAACATTATAAAACATCTTGTATAAAATTGCATTCAGGCTATGTGTATAAGGTGTGTATGAAATTTTGTGTTTAGACTTGGGCCCTATTTCCACAATATTTCATCATGTACGTACAGTATATGAAAATTTGGGTATTGTAAAATCCAAAAAGATACAAAACACTTCTGATCCCAAGCATTTTGGATAAGGGATGCTCAGTCTGTGCTATGGTGTCTCTAGTTCTGAATTACAATAATTGCCTACGCATGGCATCAGCTGCTAACTTTCTGCAGGTAGCTTTTCTGTAGTTTGACAATTATGTGTCTAATGGTGCGCCAGTTTGGTGGTGCCAAATTTGAATTTGTTCTCGTATATTGTTATTAGTGACTCTTCAGAATCTTTGCAGCATTTTTTATATGCATTGAACTTATACATTCATTTTTTTGTTTGATTATTTGAAGGAATTTTGAACTGTTAATTGAGCGTTATGCCACTTTATGTATAAAAGCTTTGTGAGGTACAAAAAAGTCATGGTCTGAAAATAACAATCTCTTAAAAATAGGGTGGGTCTGAAATTCTGCTAATTAAAAAGAAAGGTGATGAAGTACTTTTGCAGTTTTATTACTATTTTTTCTTTCATAGTCTTAAAGAAATTCAGAATTTTCTGTATGGACACCTGCACGGATATTTGTAGTGTAGCTTTTCTGTGTAGAAATGCCAGTTGGTGCTATCACATTAATGGTGGTTTCAAGGTGATGTCTTTCTATTTAGTGGAACGGCCCTGGATTACGATTGTGGATGGCGTGATTTTAATAGTGATTATAATGTTATATCTTTTAATGCTATTTTAACGCTGATTTTAAATTCTCATTTAAATGTATTTAATTGTTTGTTGTCTAAAGGCATCAAATAGTTGCCATATGTAAAGCCGCTTTGAGTAGAGAAAGGCGAGATATAAATAGAGTAAATAAATATTTTTAAAGGTACATTTTAAATGCAGATGATAAATCAGGAATGCTATTTTATCATTCAGGCCTTTCATATTGGATTCTTTTATAAATGGAACTGAATAGGCTTTTTCTGCATGTTCAGTAATCTGAAAGCTGTGTTATTGGTGTATTTAAATATACGATTTTGTCAATAAATCCAGACACTGTGCAGGTTGGTCAGTATAGGTTGTCACTGTTTCTGTAACACGCAGCTTCACTTTGGGCAATTAGGAATTCATGTTGTTGTTTGTACAGTAGTACTGCCAAGCGGAAGTTTTTAAGAAGACGATTAAGGAAGAGCATATATAGTTATACAGAATAGCCTGCATTGCTGAAATATCAAGCTTTGAAACTAACGTTATAGAACAGTATTGTTGCTTTGTTATTCTTAATTATTACCCTCACATAGAATAAGATCCAAGCATACCCATGCCCACACATACACGCCAAAAAACTCTACAGAAGTTTGTATCTTCTATCTCTCAAAGAAAGGAAGATTGGTTTCATCCATTATGCTCAAAGGAAGCAGTCACTTCCCATTGGCTTTGTATTGGTGATTTGTGTGTATATCATAAAGCCTAAGATAACTTTTGAGAGCAAAGAGCTAACATTGAGTGCATACAGAACCTTTTTCTACCCACTTCTTTCCTGCCACAACCTATCATGAAAATGCATAATGCAAATGGCGCTTTTCTCTTGGCTGAAATTATGCTTTCTCTCTGTTGTCTTGAAGAATTTTATGCTGTGAGTGTCTTCTAATAATGCTCTCGTTGCATTATTTTTAGAACTTGTATCAAGGGTAACGATCAGTTTAAAATACTGTGTTGTCAAAGGCTTTCATGGCCAGAATCACTGGGTTACTGTGAGTTTTCTGTGCTGTATGGTCATGTTCCAGAAGCATTCTCTCCTGACGTTTCACCCACATCTATGGTAGGCATTCTCAGAGGTTCCCTGCCATAAATGTGGGTGAAATGTCAGGAGAGAATGCTTCTGGAACATGGTCATACAGCACAGAAAACTCACAGCAACCCAGTTTAAAATACTGTTTATATCAGGGTTGCTTTTATTTCTCTTGCTTCTCTCACTGATGTGGTTTTGAATTTTAAAAATTATTTCCATGGACTTGAGTCACAAATTTTATTATGTCATGATTCCCTTCTTTACCCTGCTGGCTGTTTTGGCTAATAAGAATAAATTAACTGAGGGAGAACTGACTGATCTATCTGTTTTCATGGTTCCAAAATATCATAGGTCTAAATTTTCAACCAAAGTATAGAGAGACCAGGCTAGTTTCAGTCTATGTCAATTTCATATGCATTTGAATTGAAGGTGGTGGTTAATGCCTCTTTAGAAGAAGGCAAAATTCTAGTGGGCCTAAAGCAGGCCATCATAAAATCGCTGTTGAAAAAAACCCCTATCATTTGACCCCACTCAATTGATCAACTTTTAGCCAGTTTCCAATCTCCCCTTTTGGGGCAAAGTTTTGGAATATGTAGTCGCCTCGCAACTCCAGGTGTTCTTGGAAGAAATTGATTATCTGAACCCCTTGTAGTCTGGCTTTAGGTCGGGCCATGGAACTGTAACAGCCTTGGTCTCCTCAGTGGATGATCTACACAGAGAACTTGACAGGAGGAGTGTGTCCCAGTTTGTTCTCTTGGACCTCTTAGCGGCTTTTGATACCATAGACCACAGAATCCTTTGGAGACTCTTCGTGGGAACGGGACTGGGAGGCACTGTTCTGAGGTTACTCCAGTTCTTCCTGGAAGGTTGCTCTCAGAAGGTATAGTTGGGGGACACCTGCTCACCCTCACAGTCTTTGTCCTGTGGGGTCCCGCAGGGTTCAGTACTGTCCCCCATGTTGTTTAACATCTACTTGAAGCCTCTGGGGGAGATTATCCAGAGTTTTGGAATTTGATGCCATCTGTACGCAGATGACGTCCAACTTCAGAGGCTGTTCAGGTCCTGAACTTACGCTTGGCAGCTGTGACGATCTGGATGAGGGTAAACAAATTGAAATTGAATCCAGACAAGACAGAGGTACTCCTGGTCAGTCATAAGGCCGAACAGGGTATAGGTTTACAGCCTATGATTGACAAGGTTACACTCCCCCTGAAGACACAGATTTGCAGCTTGGTAGTCCTCCTGGACTTATCGCTGAGCCTGGAACCTCGGGTTTCCGTGATGGCTGAGGAGCTTTTGCACAATTAAAACTTGTGGCTACGGTGGTCCACTTTCCCGTTACACCTCAAATCGATTACTGCAATGTGCTCTACGTGGCTCTGCCTTTGAAGACTGCTTGGAAGCTCCAAGTAGTCCAATGAGCAGCTGCCAGGTTACCCGCCGGAGCGACATACAGAGAGCATACAACTTCCCTGTTACGTCAGCTCCCTTGGCTGCTGGTCTGCAACCGAGCACAATTCAAAGTACTGGTTTTAGCCTATAAAGCTCGAAATGGCTCCAGTCCAACTTACCTGAATTATGGGAGTTGAAGTCCAAAACACCTGGGGGCCAAAGTTTGCCCGTGTCTGCTCTATAAACTGGCTAGCATCCCCCCCGGATGTGCAACGGGAAGTTGCTGCCAACTATGATAGAAATAAGCTTTAAGACTGTGAAAGCCATCCATTACATGGCTATCAGTCTCCTCCTAGTAGACTCAAATTAAGGAAAAGTTTTATGAGAACCACCACTCCTCTCAATGTTCCTCCAGCAACAGCAAGAGTATCCCTCTGGACAGCTAAACTAGGAAATCCCAACTGGATGCCCCCCGAGAGGGTCTGCCTCCAGAAGCAAACCAAGAATGGGTAACTTGGAAGTCCCCAAACAAACTCAGAAGTGGAGTGGGCAAGATCAAAAGACAACCTGGCTAAATGGCACTACCTAGAAGAATCCTCCATCTTGTGCAAACAAACAATTCAGCATCTTTATGCTTGCCCACAAAGCCCTGCCTCATGCACAGAGGAAGAACCATTTAAAGCCTCAGACAATGCAATCACTGTTGCCCATTTTTGCTCTTAAATTATTTAGCCACTTGTGTTTCCTCTATTTTATCAGTTTTATACTAATTTACTTATGCAATGCTTTTGACACAAATTAAATAAATAAAAATACTCCCATCTTGTAAGCAGCTCTTGAGCCCCCCTTGGGGTGAGAAAGAGTGGGATGTAAATATAGTAAGTAAATAAATAAATAAATCATATGTTAATTTTAATCTAATTTCTTATATAAGTGTGAGTTCAGTCAGATCAATTCATTTCTGAAGGTTTTTGCTTCTGAATTCTTTCTCAGTGGCTGTTCCTAAACGGAGGAATTCACTTCCAATGTAAATACTCTTGTATAAAATGACATTTTTAGGAATTTTGGCCCTATCTACACTGCATATATTGCAGTTTGAAATTGCATTATATGTCAGTGTAAATTGGGCATTAATTGACAAGAGAAGTGGAAATTATAAAGCCAACTTGTTGCATATCTACAAATTTAGAATGGTTTGTCCAGTAATCATTAACCATAGCTTTCTAGTTCAGAGATAATAGGAGATTCTATTATGTGTAGCAGTATCCAGAATGTTGGATTGTTCACTCTTGGAAAAAGGCACCCAGTACTTCTTGGCTTATAAAGCTAGGATCTAATTATCTGAATAAGGCCAGTGTTTTTCCATCAGGGCGAGTGTTCTTTTATTTTGCTCTCTCTTACGTACTTGCTTCTGTGATAACTTGCAATGTGAGTTGTCATAATATTTTGAAAGATTGATAATTGAGCTGCTCTCAGTTTTGTTTTTTTTAAGTTCGTATTCAGTCTTTTTATCAAATTGTATCCAAGATAGGAATGCCATCATTTCCTCTTTCGAGGTAGAATAGCCATGTTACCCGATTGCAGGAAAAGCATCTAAGAGTTTTACGTTGCTTTTTATTTGGCATAGGTTTCTATGGACTGCTGCATCCATCAAAGTAGACTGCAGTCCATAAAAACCTAAAACTAAATAAAAATATTAATCTTCAAAATATTTATTTATTCATTTATTTATTTATTCAAACTTGTGAGTCGCCACTCCCGGCTGGCTCGGAGTGACTTACACAACACATTCGAATTAAAAACAGAATATAAAAACGCCATAAAACAGATAAAACACAGTAAAATACAATAAAATACACAACAAGCCGATGGCACAGGTGTGCATACTACCACAGGACGTGCAATACAAGGGGCAGAATACCTCACGGATCTCAGCCTTAATGCCCAAAGGCCTGCCGGAACAGGATGGTTTTGCACGCCTTCCGGAATGCCACTAAGTCCACAAGAGCACGGACTCTGGAAGGCAGTGCGTTCCAGAGGGTAGGGGCAATTACTGAGAAGGCCCTCCGTCTCGTGGCCGTCAGGTGATATGCTTTAATGCCAGGCACCTCAAGAAGTTGGCCCACCTCTGAACGTAATGTCCTAGCGGGACAGTATGGGATGAGGCGGTCCCTAAGGTACACTGGCCCCAGACCGTTCAAGGCCTTGAAGGTTAGTACCAGCACTTTGAAGGTGATCCGGTGTTCCACTAGTAACCAGTGCAGCTTCCGCTAGACCGGTGTTATGTGGCTGGTCGTTGAGACGCCAGCCAACAGTCTAGCTGCCGCATTCTGGACCAGCTTCAGTCTCCGGAGCACCGACAAAGGAAGGCCAACGTAGAGAGCATTACAGTAGTCCAGTCTCGGGATGAGCGTGGCTTGGACCACTGTGGCTAGGTCGTGGCGGGAGAGGTAGGGAGCCAGCTTCCTCGCCTGACGGAGGTGGAAAAAAGCAACTCGACTGACGGCTGAGACTTGCATCTCCATCGTCAGTCGAGAGTCCAGAGTGACGCCAAGACTTTTAAGTGTCGACAACGGACATAATGTCACGCCGTCCAGGGGAGGAAGCTGGATCTCCACCCCGCCCGGACGACCCAACCACAAGATCTCCGTCTTGGCTGGATTCACCTTCAACCTACTGGCTCGTAGCCATCCAGTAACGACTTCAAGGCACAGATGGAAATTATCGGGTACGGTTTCGGGCCTGCCCTCCATCCCCAGAACGAGCTGGGTGTCATCAGCGTACTGGTGACACACCAGCCCAGAACTGCGGACCAGCCGAGCAAGTGGTCGGACATAGATGTTAAATAATAGAGGGGACAGGATTGCCCCCTGGGGAACCCCACAACAAAGTGGGGAACCCCCAGAGACATCCCCGCCCCTCCTCACTCGCTGCGAGCGGTTCCGGAAGAAGGAGGACAGCCAATTTAAGACTGTCCCCCTCACCCCAGCCCCGGCAAGGCGGTGGGTCAAAAGATCGTGATCGACAGTATCGAACACTGCCAAAAGGTCCAATAGCACGAGCAGCGCTGATCCGCCTTGATCGAGCTGGCACCGCAGCTTGTCTGTGATGGAGACCAGGACCATCTCCGTCCCATGCCCCGAGAGGAAGCTGGACTGGAAGGGGTCTAACCAAGTAGCGTCCTCTAGGAAGGACTGCAACTGCTCCATTGCTGCCCTATCAATTACCTTGCCCAGAAACGAAAGATTCGAAACTGGGTGGTAATTGGAGGGGACCGAAGGATCTAAACCCGGCTTCTTCAGCAATGGAGTGACCACAGCCTCTTTCAAACCCTCTGGAAACACTCCTTGCTCAAGGGAGGTGTTAACAGAGGGTCTCGTAACCCCTCCAGGCAAGCTTTCACAAGCCAGGAGGGGCACGGATCGAGGGAGCATATGGTCGACCTAGTTGCAGTCACTACCCTATCGACGGCTTCTGCGTCCAGTGGCCGAATGATTCAACTCTGTTTATGAGTACTTGAATAGCTCTTTCTAGAGTGCTAGGAATGCTTTGTTTGCCTTGGTCTTTGTTGACTTCCACACTTTTTATATCATAGCTATCAATAGTTCTATGCAAGGAAATAGCTGCCATACAGTTTAAGACAGGATATTGCATACTGTTGATTATTTTCGTTACTTCCAGTAAAACTTTTTAGCTAGGCATTTGTGTCATTTTATGACTAAATAAAATAACATTGTTATTGTAAGCTACAGGACATGCATGATTGACCACTCCTCATACATTACACAATTTTATTATAATCATAATCTATAACATCTTAGTAGACTCTGTTACTCACACAAATGACTTGCTTGCTCAGGATATTGTTGAGAAAGATTTATAGTGGAGTGATCATTTTGATTGTAATTCTGCTCATCCCTGCACTGATAGTTATAAGCAAGCCTTAGCTGGCCATTTGGCTTTTCAACAGAATATTTGAGTAGTCTTTGTTTTTCTTCCTTGGACTTTTTCTGTTACTTCTGATGTCAGTATTGCTATCTTCTTCAACTGATTTGAGGAGGCTCCTTTAGTGGTTTGTGGCTCTGAAGTGGTGTTTTTCACGTATGGGAAAGCTACCTCAATCCAATGGTCATTCCTACTTACAGATTAGGTAAGCAGCACATAGTTGGAATCATTGACTTCATAAGTCTCTAGGAATAGAGCATCTTGACTGTGAAGGTCCTTCAGTGGCAGAACATCAACAAGGCCGCTGAACTTGCTGTCAAAAGAAAAGCACTAATTTACGTTTGCTTGACACTTAGGCTTTCTGACATGATATTTTAATATTACTTGTAGGGTTTGCCTTTCATATAAAGGAAACTCCTGGGAGGATCTCTACAAAGATTATCTTCTCTTGAGTCCTTGATGCCAGGGAATCATGTTTTTGCTGATAGGTGAATGGGCCATGTTAAGACTAATTAGAAATATTTAAGTAGAGTTTTGTTCCCTGCATCTAAGTCAAGTGAAACAGGATTAGGTTGAAAGTAACCAAAGAAAGCTCCTACTATTCTTCCCTCCCTTCCTATATGTATTTGCACAATTTTAGTAGTTACTTTGTCTTGCTATTCTGGTAATCATAGTTGGGTTGTTAAATAACTATTTCAGACTTTGAAATTCAATTACATTACATGTTTTAACGTATTTTGGGAGAGTGTACACACTGAAAAAGAGCAATCTGATAACTATTACAAATATAATCATAGTTAGTTAGAAGAGAGTTATTGTGCAATCTTTGCTAATTAGCAGGATGTAGATATGAAGAGAAGTTTGCCTCAATGTGGAAATATTCTAAGGCACTGTTATTTTAGCACCATTTAAAAAAGAAAATAATAATAATAATACTGTACTTTCATAATGACCTGGTGGTTGCCTTGTAGCCATTTTGGCTGTACTAGTTATTTAACTTTCAGCTGCCCCACCCTGGTATTGAAACAGTTCTGTTGTATAATTTGAGCATCCCTAATCTGGAATTCCAAAATGTTCCGAAGTTGTCCACATGGCTGGTTGAGATAGTGATACCTTTGCTTTCAGATGATTCAATGTACACAAACTTTATTTCATGCACCGATGTTTGATGGCGTGGCGTTATGCCAGCAGTCCTCAGTTAAGAGCCTTGGGGTGCGGCTGGACCCCCAGCTATCTATGGAGGCACAAATTTCTTGTGCCTGCAAGACGGCCTTTTTCCATCTACGGCAAGCAAGACGCCTGTCTCCCTACCTAGCCACGGTGATCCAAGCCATGGTCATCTCGAGGCTTGATTACTGTAACGCACTCTACATTGACCTTCCTTTGTCGGTGATCCGGAAGCTTAAACTGGTGCAGAACGCAGCAGCTCACCTCCTGCTGGGAGCTCCCAGAGCAGCCCATGTAACACCTCTGCTGCGCAAGTTGCACTGGTTACCCATCGAATTCCTGATTTCCTTCAAAGTGCTAGTCTTGACTTTCAAGGCCTTGCATGGTTTGGGGCCAGTGTACTTGAGGGAGCGGCTTACCCCATACATACCCAGAAGATCGCTGCGTTCAGAGGATCAGAATCTTCCCATAGTCCCAGGTGCGAAGTCTTACAGGCTGGCCAGCACCCGACAGAGAGCATTCTCAGCGGTTGCACCGACCTTGTGGAACTCCCTGCCGGCCGAGACGCTTGCCCTGCATGACCTGATGGTCTTTCGCAGGGCCTGCAAAACTTGGCTGTTCCGGCAGGCCTTCGGTGAATGACTGGCACTTTACCAACAAACCACGCCACCAGATTATGCCACCTCGTACCGAAGATTGGTTTAACTGTTTTAGCTTTTTTAACTGTTGCATCGGGATGCCCAATGATATATTGATTGTTTTTATGATGTTTTAGGATGTTTCTGTGTATTTGTTTGCTGTGTATTTTGTTATGTTGTAAACCACCACGAGCCTTGTGGAGCGGTGGTCTAGCAAATTTGAACAATAAATAAATATATATATATATAAAGTGTATATGAAACACAAATAACTTTTGTGTTTAGATTTAGATCCCATTTAAATTATCTCATTATGTCTATACAATGCTCCCAAAATCCAAAGCAGACCCCAAATCCAAGTTATTTCTGGTTCTAGCCATTTTGGATAAAATCTGTGTTCATATATCTAATGATTTTATTTTATATAATAACACTACATAACAAAATTTGTGGGGAAGCTGTTCCTAGTTTAAAAGTGTTATTTCCTGTTTAATTTTGCAGCACTTACTTTGAAAGTAGTTGTTATACTCCATAAACTTTGTTAAATTGGTTGAGTCTCTACGAGATACTCACTGACAAACTATAGCAAAATGTGCTGCAGGGTGTCCCGCAAAAACAAAGTTTTTGCAGTTTAATAAACTTTTCCATGTATTTATGATAGAACCAATTAGGAAAAGGCATTTGAGTAAGAACTTTGGGGGGGGGGTACCCAACAAAATCCACTTCCTCTTACCTTTTTTTGTTGTTGCTTGCAGTAGTCAGAGAAGTCCATCTCCTGGTCCAAATCATACCTCCAGTACAAGTGCTTCAAATGCGACAGCACCACAGAATGCATCTGCACGACCTACGTGCTCATTAACACCCACATTAGCTGCACATTTCAATGAAAATCTTATAAAGCATGTTCAAGGATGGCCTGCCGATCATGCAGAAAAGCAGGTGAGTGCTCATTCTGCAATGTTAGTTTCATTTTAGTATGATTACTTTTCCCAGGTCATGTTTACATTCCAATGGTCTTTAAAAGAATTACTCAGCAGCTTGCATTTCCATTTCTGGAGTTACAGGGAGTTGAAAAATGAAGTCATTCTTTTACTTGAGTACATTGTTGAGTGGAAGATATGCTGGAAAAAGTGTTTTCATTATTTGATACAGAAAAAAATGCCTTACATTGTTAGCCAGACAACATTTAATTTTCCCCATTCTAATCCAATGATTGCAGGTGGAATTACATGTCTTTGGCTTTATAATTTACTGGATTTCTAGAACCACTTGTTTCTGTTTGTATAGTACTAGATTAGAAAATATAGTTATACTTTTTCTTCTTTCAGTCAAGTTACTGTTTTGGGAAGAAGTGGGAGAAAGGTTTTTTTGGGGTTTTTTACACAGTAAAAAAGGAGGGCATCATACTTGTGGTTTTCAAATTTGGACTAGCTAGGTTTTGTGGAAGTTACTGTTTCAGTAGAAATGCTGGCAACATATATTGAATGGGCGTACCATTATGAAACTCAGATGTCTTAAGTATCTCACACTGCAGTGTTTTTTATAAGTCCAATTTCTTCCTAAGGGGTGTCTGTCAAGAGAGAGGCTTCCTTGGTTAAAGAATACAGAAGCAATACATTCTAACTGGCAGTTAGAAATTTTCAGTTAGGAAGAAGGCTGATAGAACAGCTAACTGGTCTGATGTGTGTCTTACCTTTGAATAACTAGAGATAAAAGTGAAAGCAAAAGGTATAAATTCTTATAGGTGTTTCTCTTGGAGACTTCTGTGTTTAGATTTAATGTTAGGCTTCCTTATTTTTTTCATTGATGAAACGTGCTGCTTTGACAAATTACCATATATGATATGTATATGCTGATCTCATATGTAAGTTGAGGGCAGGGTTTGGGGCCAATATTATGGAGTTTGATATGGATAAGTAGAGAGTCATTCAAAGGAGAGGGGAAAGCACCAGAGTTGTTTCAGAGAGTCAGCTAGGCATTCAAAAAGGCCAGAAACGACACCATCGTTCTCCTGGGAAAGATTAAGCTCTGGTATTTTGTCACTCTACACACAGAAGGGGATGGTTCCTTTTTAAAGTAAAGTTAAGGTAAAGTACCGTATTTTCTGGCATTTGGGCAGTAGCCCCTCTTCCTCTGGTCCATGCACTTAGTCTAATTCTTGTGGAAACCCTAAGTTCATTTTCATTCACAGCAGTATTGAAGGAATTTTGAGGTATTTGTTTATTCAACACTAGCTGTTTCTGCCATGCATTGCTGTGGCCAACCTTCCCTCCCTCTTTCTCTCCTTCCTTCCCTCTCTCTTTCCTCCCTTCATTCTTTTTCTTTCCCTTCTTATTTCTCTTCTTTCTTCTGTCTCTACCTGTTTCTTTCCTCCCTTTCTTTGCTCTTTGGTTACATCCTTCCTTCTCTCCTTCCTTCCTTCCTTCCCTCCCTCTTTCTGTCTTTCTTCTCTCCTTCCTTCCCTCTCTCTCTTTCCTTTCACTTTTTTATTTCCTTTTCTCCTTCTTTAACTTTCTTTCCTTTTCTCCTTCCTCCCTTCCCCCTTTCCCTCCTTCATTCCTTCCCTCTTTCCCTCCTTCTCATAGAATAATAGAATCATAGAGTTGGAAGAGACCTTATGGGCCAACCAGTCCAACCACCTGCCAAGAAGCAGGAAAAGTGCATTCAAAGCACCCCCGACAGATTGCCATCCAGCCTCTATTTAAAAGCTTCCAAAGAAGGAGCCTCCACCACACTTCGGGGCAGAGAGTTCTACAGCTGAACGGCTCTTACAGTCAGGAAGTTATTCCTAATGTTCAGATGGAATCTTCCTTTCTTGTAGTTTGAAGCCATCTCTCTTTACTTTCCAACTGTCCCTTCCAACTCTATTCTATGAGTCTATTTAATTTGTATTATATGGTAATATATAAGTAACATAGTATATAGTAATCTATGTAACAGTAATATATAAAATATTGTAATTATATCTGTCTATATATACACACATATATAAATAATAGTTATATATTATGAGTGCCATATACACTGCCATATAATCCAGTTCTAAATAGATAATCTGGATTTTACATGGCAGTGTAGAAGGGATGACTTTGCGTGCATCTATACTGTAGATTTAATGGAGGGAGGAGGATGAGGTCGGGGAGGAGAAAAAGGCTTGGAGAAGGGAAGAAGGCGGTGCAGGAAAGTAAAGCCTCCCCCCGCAGTGACCATCCACTCTGACCTCGCCAAATCTGGCAGCCAGTGTGGAGAGGAGGCAGAGGCCCAGGGAAGGGGAGAAGGAAGAGGCAGTGTGCGTCCCGCTGCACGGCCCAGTATCAACGGAGGGGCCTGTTTTCCACCACCTTGTACTGATACGCAAGGATCCACGTTATTTTTATTATTTTCGCTCGATTTGAGCCAGTACTTTTCATAATATTCATTATTTAAACTTACTTCCGGGTCCTTTGGCGAAATCACGCCCGGCCCGGCCCGTGACGTCGGGGGAGCTACTACTATCGCGAGAATACATTCCATTACAAGACCTATACATCTTCGTCATTTGAACTATCGCACTCTCACGCGAGATCCCCCATTCAGGCATTCTGGGTAATGAAGTCCTGGTAGCCATTATTTCTTTGATTTGGACGCTCGAGAGGGACTACCGCGAGAACAAACGGGATTTCCCCGAAAGGTTCCCTGGGTAATGTAGTTCTGGACGGCTCATTGTGGCATCCTCCCTGTGTATCATTCTATGATTGCTTTATGTTATTTAATGTTGACATTGGTCTCTTCAACTGCATTTACTTCTGTATTAGCAGCGATTATTTTTGTGCTGACGCCCTGCGGATTCATTGCATTACTGTATAGATTTATATTGGTTCCGCGATCACGTTGCAGTGTATTGGAATTTTCCTTTGACAAACAGCACCACCTGATGGTTTATTGTATTACTGCATGCCCCTTATTCATGCTATATTGCTTAGGGCTGTATTACTGATGATTATTATTTGATTGTCTGTATAGGATAGTCCTTTCTAGTGTGCTTTCGCATACACCCCTGTGTGTTATATCATGCGCTGTTTCTCCCTGTAGGAATTTTGGGTATAGAAGTCCTTTTTGCTTTTTTTCTTGGTTTTTTTTTTAGTGAAGGACATACATTTTTGAGTGAAGGTGTATGCTGTCCATGTTAGGTGTATGCTGTCCATATTTGGTGTCAATTTGTCCAGTGCTTTTTGAGTTATGTTAATCCCACAAACGAGCATTACATTTCTAAAATATATATTATATCTGGTATTTCACTCATAATGCATTTTGACTTTCCTCCATCTGTTTTTGTTTTGGTTTAGTTCTAGCCTCTATCTTTTGGTTTGACTTGGACTAGTCAGTTGATTTTGGCTTGACGTGGCAATTAGATTGCACTGGCCTACTATGGCTTTGTCTGTCTCCTTTAATAAAGTACATCCTATGGGCCAAAAATACTGTCTCTTTCGGCTCAGAGAAGGCCATAATGTGGTGTCTTGTGTCCGCTGTACACACTAAAAGTGCATAAAAATGCCTACTAAGAATTAAGTATCTTCTCTATCTGCTTTGGAGAAGCCTGACATCACTAGTTGCTACTGCCTTCAATTTCTTCTGCCCTTGGTTTGTCTTGTCTGTTTGGTGGTAAAGATATTCTCCAGGCGTATGGATATCATTTGAATTAGTCCAAAGATTGCTATTTAGTGTTTGAATTGATCCACAATGGTAGTGGATAAATCTTACAACATTAATGTACAATAATACTGTTGTTTGCAAGCACTCCAAAATATAACAACATTTAAAACTCTTGTTTTAGGCATCAAGATTACGTGAAGAAGCTCATAACATGGGGAGTGTACACATGTCTGAAATTTGTACTGAATTAAAAAACTTAAGATCTTTAGTTCGAGTATGTGAAATTCAAGCAACTTTGCGTGAGCAAAGGTAAGACTTTATTCTGGATGCGTCATGTTGATATCCTAAACCTTTCATATGAGTTTTGGTTTCATACATTTGATAAGCATGAATAGCTACTGAGCTACATTCCCAAGTGTTCAGACAGGAGCTAAAAACTGTAACAGTTTAACATACAGGATGATACTGACTTAAACAGGCGTAATACCTCCCTCCACAGCCATTGAACTACTGAAGGTGGCCTTGTGTGCTCCTGGATCTTGAACAATTATTTAGCCCATTATGTGTACCATTAAGGTAGGTCAGCCATTTCTAGGCCCAGCAATTTTGTCATTTTTTTTAAATTAAAAAAGCATACAAAACTGTTTCACTTTATTTTATATCAGCTGATGTAGATTGCGTAACAAACTAAAATATGCATGTTGTTTGGTAAAGTACTAATTTTGGAATGAAATTGCTCATCTAAGAATAGCTAATTACTTTCTTTTCCTTTGTAGGATACTATTTTTGAGACAACAAATTAAAGAACTTGAAAAACTAAAGAATCAGAATTCCTTCATGGTGTGAAAAGTTGTGAATAATTGCACATGGGTTTTTGAGTACAGGAACTGTAAAACTGGTTGCCCAGTCTTAACATTTTTGAGCTGCATATGAGTAGACTTTGGACCGTTGAGTTGGGCAAAAGAAAATGACATGGGAAAGGGGACACGAAGGGTGTCATTCAGGGGAAGGATACAAGGAAGATTTGTAAAACCCTTGAAATGTAGATTTCTTGTAGATGTATTCTTCACGTTGTAAATATGTTTTGTAGAGTGAAGCCATGGGAAGCCATGTGTATCAGAGCTTAGACATCCAAAACTAATCAATGCTGAGGTGGCTAAATACCTAGCCTTTTACATGTAAACCTGTCTGCAAAATTAGCTCTCTCTCTCTTTTTAGTTAATTTATCATTAAAATCTCTTGCATTTTCTAAAATACAATGCAAGCGCCTGGCGATCTGTGTCTCAAGGCTGCAACAGTTTGAAACAGTTTGGGTAATGTACAAAATATCATGAAACAACTGTTTCCACACTTGCACCAAATCAAGAGCAGTGCTTTTCCATTTCTGTTTTACAGAGCAGTGTTCTCATTTTCTATGTTCATTTTCCCCTTAAAATCCTAGGGTCTGATTTTATCAGTTTTTTTTTAATTCTTCTAATTTCCTCTTTTCCTAAGGCACTGTTGCTATGGCACTTTTCTATAATCTTTTCATTCCTGTGTACAGTAGCTTAAAATTGCAGTGATTGAGCATAACCCACTTGTTTGTATAAATTATTGAAATGTATTTCCATTTGCACCCTGTAAGAATGAACTGGTAGTACTGCTGGGCATGTGTGCTGAAAGTACATCCCTTTCTCAGATTATAAGGAAACAGCCCAACGAACATGTCAACATGGTTGTGGGAGGGAAAGAAGAAAAAGAAGCTAGTCAGATGTGAATTGTATCTGTTGTAATAAACATGTTTAAAACAAAGAAACACTGGTTTTCATTTTCCTTTGGTCAGTACATATTAGAATTTGAACTCTTTGGGGATTCTTTATCAGAACTATTCTTGTTGAATACTTTTGTATTGAAAATAAGACCTCAAGGGAGGTTTTGTTTTTAAAAAACCAGATACAAAATTGTGTATAAAATATTTAATGACATTCAACAAGGATCAGTGACACCTCCCTAACAGTTGTCTTATGTTAACTCCTGGTTTTACTGTCTTGCTATTATGACATTTCATTTCCAAGGATGTTTGTTGTAGCTAACTGTTCAAGTCTGGTGCTGACTGCTGTTCTTAGCCATCACAAAACGCTGAATTTGTGTAATTGGAGAATCTTGCTGTTTGACAATGGTGAGAAAGCTCAGCTTTGTATATTGTTTCCTAAAGTATATTAAAAATAAAAAAGAAACTATTGCTACTACAAAATAAATGTGGGTTTTCTTTGCAAAAAGCTGTTAGTCACAACCTGATACAACAAGTTCTTGTACATTTCTAAAATTTACCAATTCAGAATCTAGCTACTGCTGAAAGATTGCTGTTCTGCAGGCTTGGTGTGCAACTGCTACTGTTGATGTATTGATTTAAACTCATTCAGTATGCTGAAACCTTATACATAATAAGTTTGGATGCTTTTGATGTGCCTCCTGATTTTGTCCATATAACTGTTTCTCTGTGTTCTTAGTTATTCTGTGCCTACATCTTTTGTCTTTATTGTGACAAGTTGCATAACATGAAATCACTGGAAAACTGACTTCCTTTCCTGCTTTTTAGCTATCCTCACAAAGTATTGAGTGTACTAAACATGGTGTTTGTTACCATAAATTGGTAAGATTTACAGCAGCATTTCTCAACCTGAGGGTGAGTACCCCTGGGGGATAATGAGGGAATTTCAGAGGGGTCACCAAAGACCATTGGAAAACATATAAATCTGATGATCTTAGGAACCCCTTTGGCAGAGAAGGCTTAAAGATCCCCGTGCCTGTCATTCTCTTCCTTTTTGGAAACAGATGACAAATCTTTCCACCAAAAGTCCTCCGCTGAGATTGGCTGGGTTTTCAGCCAAGAGGAAGGCTGTTTCTGAGACTCAAAAATGGGGAGGGGAAAGCAGGCGTGCTTGGTGCATGGCACACATGTGCGGGTGAGGGAGAGCATGTGAGGCTGGAGGAAGGCTCGTGCCATGAGGGTTCTGTGTGCGAAGTTTGGCCCAATTCTATCGTTTAGAATTCTCTTTGTAAGTGAACTATAAATCCCAGCAACTACAACTCCCAAATGTCAAGGTCTGTTTTCCCCAAATTGCACCAGTGTTCCCATTTGGGCATATTGAGTATTTGTGCCAAGTTTGATCCATATCTTATCGTTTTGAGTCCACAGTGCTCTCTTGATGTAGGTGAACTACAACTCCAAAACTCAAATTCAATGCCCATCAAACCCTTCCAGTATTTTCTGTTGGTCATGGGAGTTCTGTGTGCCAAGTTTGATACAATTCCATTGTTGGTGGAGTGTCAGAATGCTCTTTGATTGTAGGTGAATTATACATCCCAGCAACTACAACTCCCAAATGACAAAATCAATCCCCCCGCCAACCCCACCAGTATTCAAATTTGGTTGTATCAGGTATTTGTGCCAACTTTCTGAATGAAAATACCTCCTGCATATAGGATATTTACATTAAGATTCATAACAGTAGCAGAATTACAGTTATGAAGTAGCAACGAAAATAATTTTTTGGTTGGGGTCACCACAACATGAGGAACTGTATTAAGAGGTCGCGGCATTAGAAGTTGGACTACCTTTTGCTTAATAAAAATTGATTATGCTCCCACAAAACATAATATTAATATAAAAACTTTATTTTACATTCTGCCCTATCTCCCCAAGGGCTCTTAATGGCTCTTGCCCTCTCCCATTAAGGGTATCCTTATGTCTCCTTGTATTATATGTACCGGCAGTCCCCAAGTTACAAAAAAGATATATGTGATGTTTTTTCATAAGTTGTATTTATATGTAAGTCAGAACAGGTATGTTTTTAAGTGTTACTCCAGCTAAATATAAGAGAGTGAGAAAGAGAGAGTTCTTTAGAGCATAGGGAAGGGTTAACACCCCTGTGGTGTTTTGCTTTCTTGCCCCTGTTCAGAAGATTTCACCTCACTTTCTGACCATGTGATAATTGGATTGGAGTTTGAGAAATTTGGCTTGTGGAAACAAGGATTGCTGATAAAGCTTCATTTGAGATACCTTTTCAGGGGTGCATTTCCCTTCCTGGGGGTAGATTTCTCACTTCCTGTTGTCTCATTCCAATTCTCAACTATGAGTTGTTGTTAGTAGGATGTTTGTAACTCAGTGACTGCCTGTACTTTTGTGAGTAATGAATGACATTAACAAAAACATTTATTTTTATTTTTTTTAAAAAACAACTGACATTAAAATATTTCCATTTTATTAAGAACTGGCATGTGTTTCATGCATATTACTGGATTACTGTTCCTTGCTAACTTTTATTACACTTGAGATCAAGTTCTTACTGGCAGATGACTCTTTAGCACAACCTATGAAAAGCTCCCAGTTTTATAAACTATTTGTCATTTTCTTTGCTCTGCTTACAATGCGACTGTGCATCAGATGTCAAATTAGCAGTTTTAATAGATCTGTGGAAAGTTGTACATCTCCAAACTGTTCTGGGAAGGAAATTTTGGTAGATTTTAATAATAGAATCTGAATCAAAACTAATTTAGTATAATTTTGTTTTCACTGGGTTAACTTACTATGTTAAAAGTTCTTACCTGACTTGGTAGAAGCTGCAGTGGCACAATGGGTTAAACCGTTGTGCCAGTTGAACTGCTGACCTGATGGTGGTTCAAATCCATGGGGTAATTCCCACCTGCCATCTCCAGCTTCCCATGCAGGGACATGAGAAAAGCCTCTCACAGGATGGTAACACATCCGGGCATCCCCTGGGTAACATATCTGCAGACTGCCAATTCTCTCACACCAGAAACGACTTGCAGTTTCTCAAGATGTCACACACAGCTTTCCTGGACACTATATATACAATTATAGCATTTTGATCCCACCTTTATCAGCCTTGGCTACATCATGGAGAGCCCCCTGCTTGTAGTTGGGTCCTATATCTGTCTGGCAAAAAATTCTAAACATTGCAAGTTCTCAAAGCTTAATCGCCAATGTCATGAATTCAGAAGACACCTCCCTTCTAACATTTAGAAAGTAGCATCTAGAATTGATGGACTCTTAATGTGACCGTAATTGCAGGGTACAGCTCTCTCATATGATCGTCAACAGACACTGCCAGAACTTCAGCTACTTACACCACTGCAGGCCAAGTGATTCTCAATACCAACTTGAAGGAGAGCAACTTTTAAGAAGAGAGTTAATGCCAACAAATCTCAGGACTAGCCTTCAAAGCAGAAAACACTCCAACAGTCAGTTGCCAATCCCTAGGTAAGTAATTCAAGAGACTATAATTGTGAGGTTGAAGGAAAATTAAATCTATCTTGGTAAGCGCCTCTTCTCCAGAAGTCCTCTATTTCAGTGTTTTTCAACCTTTTTTGAGCTGCGGCACATTTTTTACATTTACCAAATCCTGGGGCACACCACCAACCAAAATGCCACATAATGACACTCTAACACAGTAATACATATAGTTAATATGTTTTTAAATGTATTTATACACTCAGTGTGAAACCTATTTCGATGAACACAACATAGATATCCTGGCAGGAATGGCAGAAAGACAAACTTCCCACACAGAACTCCAATAACAAAGAGAAAATACTATAAGAGTTTGGTGGGCTTGGGTTTTGGAGTTGTAGTTCACCTATATCCAGAGAGCACTGTGAACTCAAACAATGTTGGATCAGGACCAAACTTGGCATGAATACTCAATATGCCCAAATGTGAACACAGATGGAGTTTGGGGAAAATAGACCTTCACATTTGGGAGTTACAGTTTCTGGGATTTATAGTTAGCACACAATCAAAGAGCATCCTGAACTCTTGCAACAATGGAATTGAACCAAATTGGCATATTGAACTCTCATTACCAACAGAAAGTACTGAAAGGGTTTGCTTGGGAATTGACCTTGAGTTTGGAAGTTGTAGTTCACCTACACCCAGAGAGCACTGTGGACTCAAACAATGTTATATTATGTTGTTTGTTTTCTATCCAGAATCACAATGTTGGAAGGAGGCTCACCACTTTAAGGTCCCTAAAACAGGCATGGGAAAACTTCGGCCCTCTGGGTGCTTTGGACTTCAACTCCCACCATTCCTAACAGCCTGAGGCCCTTTCCTGTTTAAGTGGCTGAGGGGGGGAAAGGAAAAAGACCATGAGGCTGCTAGGAATGGTGGGAGTTGGAGTCCAAAACACCTGGAAGGTCCAAGTTTGCCCATGCCAGCTTTCGACAGAGACCTCTTCCTCCCCCTTCCCCTTCGCGCCCTTTCTTCCTTCTCCTGCCAAACACTTTTTCTTCTACACTGCCGCTTCAGCCGCCATGTTGATCCGAGGGGGCAGCGTGAGCGTGTTCAGGGGGAGGGGGAGGGAGGAAGACGTGACTCGTGCAGGCGCTACTGCGCAGACTCGCCCCAAAGCGAGGCTGGGAAGAAGGGAGCCCGAGTGGAGAAGAAAAAATGTTCGGGGGGGGGGGGGGGAGAAAGGGTCTTGGAGGTTCCCATTTCCCACGGCACACCTGATGATCGCTCACGGCACACTAGTGTGCCACGGCACATTGGTTGGGAAACACTGACCTATTTGGTGACTCCCTTTACAAGATTGAGACCAAAGATGAGAAAAAGGCACTGACCAATCCTCAACATATGAATGATAATTCAAGTACAGCACCTTCTTTTGATAATATATATTTATTTATTTACAACATTTCTATGCTGCCTTTCTCAACCCCGGAGGGGACTCAAGGCGGCTTTACACATAGGCAACTTGTACTCCCGGCCAGGAAAAGCCCTCTGACTTAAAAAAACCCACACAGCTGAGTAAAAATGCAAGCAGTTTATTGAAGATAATAAAAAAGCATTAGCAGTAAAAACACTTCATAGAAATAAGTAAATCCAAGTAGGTAGAAAGATAAGCAGGAACAAATAATCCAAGAAATAAGTCCGTCAGAGTTCATGAAAAATACATGAACTTCCAAGGTAAAATTCCAAACTTGAATCATGAAATAAAGCAAGGCATAACTTGAATCTATCGAAGTCAAGGTTACAAGGTTCAGGGTAAATGTCTTAATTCAATTCCAGCATTGCTTCATGTGGCTACAGATTCTGTACTTGGCACTTTTATCCCCTAATCTTTTCTATATCCCAAGTCGCCAGAAAAGGATTTCTTTGCAGCCTTGACTCTCTTATCAGTTTCTCTCTTAGCCTGGCAGAACGCCTGAGAGATTGGTGTGTTTGTCTGTTCTGCCTGAAAACATGCCTTCTATCTTCTGGCTCTAATTTTTGTAGCTGGGCCAGGTGCCGAGCTTTTCTCAGGCTCAAAGTCCTGAGAATTCTCTGGTAACAGTTCAGGCCCTCTTCCAGAGACCATACTATCGTGCCCAAACTCTTCAGGAACATTCTCATCAGCAAAGGCACTTTGAACAGGAATCCCATTGTCATTCTCTGCATCTAAAGCACCCTCATCATTAAAAACAGCATTGTCATTCCCAACATCCAGAGTATCCTGATCGTTAGACACAATCACAGGCTGAACTCCAACACAACTATTTGATGCCATTAAAAACAATATACAATTAAAATGAGCATTTTAAACAGAATTCTAAAATACATCAAAACATTTAAGATAATGCATATCCTATATACCTATAAAGTTTTAGCTACTCAACAGGCATGTGTGATTGATTTTAAAAAAATTCAGAAGTCATTACAAAATGGGGACGCTGGTATTTTGTTTCTAAAGTATCAGTGAAAAATTCGTTACTGTAATGCGTGCAATGAAATTTTGTTACTTTTTTGTTATAGTAATTGTGCAAGTAGGGATAGTTCAGGGGATCTTTTCTCCCTCGTTTTTAAGCTATTGGCGTGAAACTTGCTACAATGGTAGAAAACCTTTACCACTGTTAGCCCACCAAATTTCAAAACATTTCACTTATCTGTGGATATTTGGGGAATTTTAAAAGATTTTATAAACAACATTAAAAAAATAAAACTGCAAGACCTATCACTTTGAATTCTTTATTCAATGACACATGATAACTGGATCATTCCCCCTCCTTTCAAAAATATTTGTACATCTAATTTTAGGGATTCTAAAAAGTTTTGACAAAACTTTTTTAAAAAGAGCCACACCTATCTCATTGAATGTTTCTCATATTAACCAATAGAAATCAATATTAACCGATTATACATTTTTATAGAATCCTAGTTGGAGGGGACCCCCAAAGGCCATCTAGTCCAGTTCCCTTCTTCCAGTCAGAAGGGCACCATCAAAACTCCCCTGACAGATGGTCATCTAGCCTCTAAATTAATTATTATCTTTCCGTATTGAGTTTAAGGGACCCTAAGGGGGCATCAATTTAGGGATTTCTTCCCAGCCCAGCACAGAGATTTACTTACTAGAAGTATCAGTCCTCCTCTTTCCAGATTCAACAATTTGCTGCTACTTCTCTCCCCAAACCTGATTGGAGCTTTCTGATGTGAGCAGGATTCTGGGAAATGTAGTTTAGCCTTTTGAATTCTCTGGCATAAGAGCTCCTCGCCTTCCCAAACTACATTTCCCAGAGTTCTGTGCTTTCTCAGTCTTTTCCCCAGCAAACTGCTCCCTGCTTTCCCTCTCCTAATGGCAAGAGGCCACTAATTTAAAGGGGAATGGGAGCTTTTTTGGCCGCTTGCCATTAAAATGAACCCAAATTTAAGAGGCCTTCAAACATTACAAAGTTAAAATGTAAGGATTGGGTAAGGTTTGATTCTAAGTTTTAGGTGCAGGCCACGCCCACGTGTCAGGTATCACTTCGGAAGTACAGATTCAATTTTAATACAACTTGCAAAGCTTCCAAACATTTTGCACAAACCTACTACTCAATATACATTTGCAGATGGACCAGACTTTTGAAGGCGTCTTTTTGAGATGGGAAAAAGAAGAAAGCCCAACTCAAAATAAGGGGAGTTAGTGGGGGAACTGGCTTGAGCAACTTGTGTCTGAAGACAATACTTTTCAGACCTCTATATCATGGAGATGGGCCAGCAAGGCTGCATCAGAAGTCTCCAGTCTGTACTCAAGACCGGAGCCAAATATTTCACCAAGCCCATTGTATTCATTCAAGTACAGTATCTCTTGCAAATTGAAGCTATAGCATCAGTCACATAGATGAAGGAAACAAGTCTGGACAGCTGTTCAATGCTGAATATACAAAAAAAACATAAACAAACCTAGATTCTGGATGAAAACTGGTTGGTATAAACTTTTTGTTCTTCATAGAGCTCAAAGAGGCCTAACTCATATATCAATAACACCTCGTAATGGAATGTTATGGAGATTCTGCCAAAACTGGGGTGAATATTGGACGAGATCTCTCCAGCCAGCCCTCAATGCCAAACTTTTTTTTGGAAAGAACCTAGAGACTAGTGGGCTTCGTAATAGTTGCCCTGTTCTAAATCCAACAGCTCAGGCACATTCTGAGCTGGATACTATCTATACAAATAAAAATGTAATGTTCATTTGTGGGATTAACATAACTAAAAAAACCCACTGGATGAATTGACACCAAATTTGGACACAATACACCTTGCTGGGATTAACAGTTCACCAATCAAAGAGCATTCTGAGCACCACCAATGATGGAATTGACCCAAATTTGGCACACAGGAATAACATAAGCAACAGAAAACACTAGAAAGGTTTTGTGAGCATTGATCTTGAGTTTTGGAGTTATAGTTCACCTACATCCAGAGAGCACTGTGGACTCAAACAATGAATGGTCTAGACCAAACTTGGCACAAATACTCCATATACCCAAATGTGAACACAGATGGAGTTTGGGGAAAATATACATTGACATTTGGGAGTTGTAGTTACTGGGATTTATAGTTCACCTACAAAGAGCATTCTGAACCCCACCAAAGATAGAATTGGGCCAAACTTCCCTCACAGAACCCCCATGACCAACAGAAAATACTGTGTTTTCTGATGGTCTTTGGCAACCCTTTTGACACCCCCTTGTGACCCCCCCCCCAGGGGTCCCAACCCTCAGGTTGGCTTGAGGCCATCCAGTCCAACTCCCATTTACCAGGGCAAGAAAATATAATTAAAGCTCTTCTGACAAAAAGCTACCCAACCATAGATATAGATATATATGATTCACACACATATGTATATGACAGATATAGTATCATAAAGCTGAAAGGGACCCCTAAAGAAGGGCAATGATATATTGCCTGTTCCAGAGTATTTATTTATTTCATATACTTGTACCCTGCCCTTCTCACCCCCGAGGGGGGACTCAGGGCGGCCTCACAGCAAACACCATTCGGGGCCATAATAATGATAAGAACAAACACCCAATTCATTAAAACAAAACATTAAATAAACAGTTGTTAAAATGCGTCAATTAAAATCCGGGTCCGAGTCAATTAATTGTCACTTTGAAATTGCTTATGTCTTCTTCATACAAGCCGCTATTCAATGGTCAAATGCAAGGTCCCACAGCCAAGTCTTGAGCTTCCTTCTAAAGGACAGGAGGGAGGTGGCCAATTTGATGTCTGGGGAGGGAATTCCACAGACGGGGAGGCAAATTAGACAATCTCCCCATCAACATGGACAAAGAAACAACAAGAAATACTGTTTACCCACAACCATAAAGAAAATACATATATTAGAAACAAACATTTTCTCATTACTTTATTTTCCAGATCAACAGACTGGGCCACAGCAACGCGTGGGAGGGGACCGCTAGTCTATATAAATAAAAATGTATTGTTTGTTTGTGGGATTAAGATAATTCAAAAACCACTGGATGAATTGACACCAACTTTGGACACAATGCACCTGTCAGGCCAACAAGTGACTCATAAAAACACTGGAAAACACAGCAGAAGAAACTTTAAAAGCAAAAAAACAACAACATCAAAATACATTATAACGCATGCACAAAACCACATATGTACACAGACACACATATATACACATATACACAAATACACACACACACATATATACACACATAAACACATACTGGGCCACAGCAACACATGGCAGGGGATGGCTAGTAGTTAATAAAGCCTTGGTATAATTTTTCCTCCTGCTTTTCCAATGTTACTCAATATTTGTGCTAGTCCTAAGGTTTCTGGTCATCTCATCAGGTTTTAGAAGCCATATTTGCTTTTAAAGATGATACGCAACTATCCTTCATTGGGAGGAAAACACTCCCTTTCATTTGTAAGAAACCGCTTGTGCATATACTCATCTTAGAAGCTGCTTTGGAGATATCTGCAAAATCGACTAGAATGCAGGGACGTGTGAGTATAAAGCCAGAGGAGTCTAGACTAACGTCCCTTGCCTGTTAGCAAGGTTCAACAGTAATCCCCACCTCAGTGTAATGTATGTTATGTTAACCAACATGAATTACTGGGTTGTTGTAAGTTTTCTGGGCTGTATGACCATGTTCCAGAAGCATTGTGTCCTGACATTTCACCTGCATCAATGACAGGCATCCTCAGAGGTTGTGAGGTCTGTTGGAAACTAGGAAAATAGGGTTTAAATATATGTGTAATGTCCAGGGTGGAAGAAAGAACTCTTCTCTGTTTGAGGTAGGTGTGAATGTTGTAACTGGCCACCTTGATTAGCATTTAATGGCTCAGTAGTTTCAAGGTCTAGCTTCTTACTTTGTTGGGAGGTGATTAGCTGGCCTTGATTGTTTCTTGTCTGGAATTCCCCTGTTTTTGAGTGTTGTTCATATACTGTCCTGATTTTAGAGTTTTTAAATACTGGTCGCCAGATTTTGTTCATTTTCATGGTTTCTTCCTTTCTGCTGAAATTGTCCACATGCTTGTGGGTTTCAATGGCTTCTCTGTGTAGTCTGAGTAGAAAACTAGAGGGGACCATGTCTATCTAACCTGAATAAACACACATATTGCTTTATTTATGCATTCTTACTGTGTATTAGGAAACGTGTATGTCACTTCCTCATTTGTATCTTACAGATTTTGCATGCCTGCCGCATTTATGTGTATATTACACACCACTTACCAATTACCACCTGGCCTTGACAAAGACCCGTGAGGTCGAAACGAGATGTGGGATTCCAGGGTAAATACTCCTTCGTCGGCCTGTTTATAGTGGTGGTGTCTCCCCGGCCTCGACTGCCCCCGGTTGGATTTCCCGGATCAGTTCGCCGCCTGGCAGCGGCTGGTCGCTTCAGCAGCCGCAACCGGCTCTGTTTGCATTTCACGGAGGGGTTTGACGCTCTGTAGCGGCTTTCTGGCCACTACATCCCATTGGGGATTTACAAACTTGGGTCCTCACCCTATGTGGAATATTCCATCAACTATTGCATTATTGGTTCCAGTCCCCTTTGAATTTGAATCTACATTGAACTTGTTATTTTTTCGACATTGTGAGTCTGGACTTTGCATCTACGGGTAAGAACCTTCTCTGTTAGTGCGCCTTGTGTGTTGTTGCATGTATTCACTAACACATTTGTGTATTTTGTATGGTTCATATTCTACATAGTATGTAATTTATGTGATACAGCCAACACCTTTGCAAATATTACTTATTATGATTTATATCATACTGTTCCAGTGTGTTTATTCTCTGTGTAGTCTGACATGGTTGTTGTTAGAGTGGTCCAGCATTCTCAGATAATATATTGTGTCCAGGTTGGTTCATCACAGATATATAACCCCCATTTTTCTAGTTTCCAACAGTCCTCACAATCACCTCTCAACAAAGGATTCCCCAGGCAGTAAGAAGCTAGACCTTGAAACTGCTAAGCCATTAAATGCTAATCAAGGTGATCAGAGACAAGAGTTCTTTCTCCCACCCTGGACATTCCACAGATAGATAAATCCATTTTTCCTAGTTTCCAACAGACCTCACAATCTCTGAGGATGTCTGTGATAGATGCAGGCAAAACATCAGGAGATAATGCTTCTGGAACATGGCCAAACAGCCTGGAAAACTCAACAACCTCTTCTCAATACACATGGGTAGTGGATAACTTTTATTCGGAAGGCATGCAAATGAAAAGTACAAGTGTGACATCTAGAGGCCAATGAAAGATGTCTTGAAAGAGTGCATGCCAACTAAAGGAGCTGCTGGTTTTGTTCTATGGTGATAGCAAAACAACCCTTGTCAGAGAAAGCCCTGTGAAATCCACAGGCTTGCTCATAAGTTGAAGGTGAATGCAGAAATACACACAGGATGCCAGGAGGAGGCAGGAACCAAAAACCAAAATCAGCACCTTGGCTCTAGCCTATGAGGCATCGTGTTGCTAGAGTCGCCTCCATTAAGTCTGGATGAGAGCAATCTTTCAGTTCTGTAGTAGTGGAACAAGCCCTTTTAAATTACATATCTACTTCTGGAAAATTATCTCATGATCACCATAAATTGATTTTAGGTGCCTTTCTGTTTTTTAACAATCCGATTAAAAATAAGTCACAATGGGCTAATATGGCCATTTTTGTGAAAAATCAGATTCCGCTAGATGGCAGTACATGACTACTGAAGAAATTCACACAACTCTTTTGGGGGTGTGTGTGGGGGGGGGGTGGTAACATTTATTTACTTTTCTTCCTACTATATTTTCCTTTCTCCCTCTAGTCCAGACATGGGCAAACCCAGGCAGGGGGCCCTTGAGCTCTTTTCTCAGGCCCCACCTCTCTCACACACCATCCTATCATTCCTTCCTCCTTTCGTCCTTCCCTTCTTTCCTTCCTTCCTTCCCTCCCTCTTTCTCCCTCCCTCCTTTATTCCCTTCCAGGTTTCATATTTTCTTCTCTCTTTCCTCCCTCCCTCCTTCCCTCTCTCTTTTTCTCCTTTCTTTCCTTTTGTCATTCTTTCCTTCTCCCTTCCCTTCCCTCCCTTCCCTCCCTCCCTTTCCATACTTCTAATCTTTCCTTCCTTCTCTTTCTTTCCTCTTTTCCTCCTGAGGGATGTTTAGCTGGGACAAGAGACAGTAGAGAGGGAACATGAGAACCATGTTTCAAAATTTCAAAGGCTGTCCCATTGAGGAGAAGAGGGAAAACTGACTTTCTGCTGCTCTAGAGACCAGGACACAAGGGAGCAAATGGCAGGGAAAGAGATTCAACTGAAAGGATTAGGAAGAATGTCCCGAGAGTAAAAGCTGTTGGAGAGTGGCATAGACGGCCTGGGAGTGTGGTGGAGTCTCCTTCTCTGGAGGCTTTTCCACAGAGGCTGTCTAACGGGAGTGCTTTGATTGTGCCTTCTTATATGGCAGGGGGTTGGACAGGATGGCCCTTGGTGGTCTTTTCCAGCTCTAGCATTCTAGTATTATATATCAGGAGAAGGCAATATGGGGTCTAATGGATCCACTTTTTCTCTCCCATCCAGCACTTCATCCTGACCAAAGCCAACCCTTTTGGGATCCAAATGTTTCCTGTCTTTCCTTCACTTTCTGCCTCCAAATGAGAAGAGGAAGTGGAGGAAAGGGCGGGGGACGACGACAACTTGGGGAGACCCCCCCCCCAGCCTATCCACCTTGCTTTGGCCTGCCATATGGCCCCCAAGCTAGCAAGTTTGCTCATGCTTGCCCTAGTCTCTTCATTGCAGCATAAACATCGTTCCAAATTGCTAGCTATATTGCCAGACTCTCAAGAATTGTGCAACCAGCAGAAAAAGGATCTTATTACAAAACAGCTATTGAGTGTATACTTTGGGGGGTATTCTTCAAAATCCATGGAGTTGACTGGCATCTTAAAGGCACATATTTATTTTATTTATTTATTTACAGTATTTATATTCCACCCTTCTCACCTCGCAGGGGACTCAGAGCAGATCACAATGCACATATACATGACAATCATTCAATGCCATAGACACACCACATATATATACAGAGACACAGAGGTTATTTAACTTCCCAGCTTCATGAGGGTATGCTTTTTAAAATTCCGGCCACCAGGGGAGCTGTCGCTTCACCATTCACTTTTGACACTGATGGAGTACTTCCTCATTCTTTTGCACACTGCTGGAGAGTTTTTTTTATGGCTTTGTAAATTAGTTAAATTAGCCTCCCTGCATAAGCGGCACCTAAATTTCCTACTTGACAGATGCATCTGTCTTTCAGGCTGCAAAGGTTTACAGTAAGCTTGACAAATGGCCGGAAGCTCACTCCGACCCGGGCTGGCTTCGAATTCATTACTTCTCAGTCAATAGTGATTTTAATGCAGCTGACTCCCAACCCGCTGGTCCACAACCTGATCCTCTAAAAAAGGTAAAGGTTTCCCCTTGACATTAAGTCTGGCCGAGTCCAAATTGCGGGTGGTGCTCATCTCCATTCCTGCAGCTGGTGGTGCTCATCTCCATTCCTAAGTCAAAGAGTACCTATTTTTTAAATATATTTTTATTATTTTTATAAACATTGACAAGTGTACAGCCTACGGGTGGGGTTGGGTAGGTCATGTGGCCTGTACAAAGATATAAAATGACTGCATGGAGCGTCTAAATTTTCCATTACCTTCCATATTTACAGCTCTAAACAAGCAGTACCTATTGATGTACTCACATTTGCATGTTTTTGCACTGCTAGGTTGGCAGAAGCTGGGGCTAACAATGGGAGCTTACCCTGCTCTCCATGCAGTCATGCCAGCCATATGACCTTGGAGGTATCTACAGACAATGCCGGCTCTTCGGCTTAGAAATGGAGATGAGCACCAACCTCCAGAGTCAGACACGACTAGACTTAATGTCAGGGAAACCTTTACATATTCTAAATATCCCTAGGTCTTCCAGTATGGTTGCCGGGAACCGACTGATGGAAATCACTAGATTCTCTAATCACACTGGAAAACAGAGAATATTTTTTAAATTAAATTCAGGAATAATCAAAACTGCAAATGTGGAGGGAGGATTGTACTTTGGCTCAATAATGGCAGAACAGCAGTACAGAGCTGAATTTGGCATCAATAATAATCTCACTTCCCACCACTAGAGAGCGGGAAGTGATCATGACAAAACATGCCATTCTTCTCAATAGAAACAGTGCTGAAAGGAACAGAACTTCAAAGCAAGAAAAGGGAGCTACAGAACAGAAGAGATGCCACATTTCCAAAGTTGGCCTCCAAACATCCCTACAAATAATTTCTCTTCCAGTTTCAAAATCAGCTGATATCCAACTTATTTCTTTTTTTCTCTCTTTTCTGCTTTTTTCTCCTAGCTATGTGTGATTTTTCAATAGATTGAACTCTATTATTATTATTTTTAAAAAAAACAACACCCTTCATATTTTTTTAAAAATTGGTTTGACTTTTGGTGGATTCCAGAGACAACACTTCGTGCCCCGGTGGTGCAATGAGTTAAAACCCTTGTGCCGGCAGGACTGCTGATTGACAGGTTCGAATCGGGGAGAGCAGGTTGAGCTCTCTCTGTCAGCTCCAGCTCCCCATGCGGGGACATGAGAGAAGCCTCCCACAAGAATGGTAAAAACATCAAACATCCTGATGTTCCCTGGGCAACATCCTTGCATACGGCCAATTCTCTCACACCAGAAGTGACTTGCAGTTTCTTAAGTAGCTCCTGACACAGGGAAAAAAACACTTTGTGGCCCCAAAGGCTTAATTTATATTGTTTTTAATATGTTGCTAGCTGCCTTGTGCCCCATTATTGGAAGAAAGTTGGGAAACAACAGCAACAACAATAGGCAGCTGTCAACCATGTTGTAAAAAAATCAGAATTGGAAGCTTAAAGAAAAGCCTACAATAGAAGACTGGCAATAGAAGATATTAGAAATAATGAGTATGGACAGACTTACATACTTATATCAAGGGCTACCAATAAAACAGACTAACTGGGACCCAATGAAATACTATTTTAAGCAATCAAAATTAGAATTAAGAATATAGGTGCAAAGTGGAAATTAGAGGAGAAGTTTTCCAAGACTTTTAACGGAGAGACTGGAGATGGTAAAGAAGCAAGAAGATCAAGTAAACTAGAAAATAAAAACCAACCGCCGAAGAGTAAATGGAAGTCACAGACCATATACATATATGTGTTTGTGTGTTCCTTCTCTTTTCTTTTACCCCCAGTTTCCCACTTTCCTCTTATATTTCATTTTGAAGTGCCTAATGATATTGCCTATAGCAGTGTTTTTCAACCTGGGGGTCGGGACCCCGGGGGGGGGGGGGGGTTGCAAGGAGGTTTCAGAGGAGTCGTCAAAGACCATCAGAAAATGCATATTTCTGGTGGTCTTAGGGTCCCCTTTGGCAGAAAAGGCTGAAAATCTCTCCGCCTGTCCTTCTCTTTCTTTTTGGAGACAGAAATCTTCCCACCAAAAGCCCTCCTCCACTATGATTGGCTGGCCTCTCAGTCAAGGGGAGAGCTGTTTCTGAGACTCCAAGCAGGGAGGGGAGAGTAGGTGTGCTTGGTGCATGACAGCATTGTGCGCATGTGTGAGCGAGCTAGAGTGTGCAAGGCTGGATGGAGGCTCACACCAGTAAGTCCCTACAAGGCAGGAGAGTTCTCTGTGGGAAGTTTGGCCCAATTCTATCATTGGTGGGGTTCAGAATGCTCTTTGATTGTTGGTGAACTATAAATCCCAGCAAGGCTAAAGATTGGGATCCTGCTTTCTTACAACATGTTTGACAGCTGCCTATTGTTGCTGCTGCTGTTTTCTAACTTTCTTCCAATAATAGAACACAAGGCAGCTAACAACATATTAAAAACCATATAAGTTAAGCCTTTGGGGCTACAAAGTTTTTTTCCTGTGTCAGGAAGGCTAAAGGTTGGGATCCTACTGTAATACAGTCCCTATCATCCCACAACAGGGGTGATAGGATTGCATGCACATTTATCTGAGAGGTCCCAAATTGGAAGCAGCTGGATTACTGCATTGTAGTTCTTACATGGAGATGCTGAACACTGAACTTACAACCATCTATATACAAAAGAACTCTTATTTCCTAGAACTAAGTCCCATATTGCTGCTGTTCCTTGATTAGAAACTTTTTTTATTTTATGAAAAAAAATATTTATTACTTACCATTTTCTCATCTGCTATAGGTAGTAATGCCTGGCTAGCATCTAGGATGCTTATATGAGTGAATAATAATGTGCAGAAAGAAAGAATAAGTAAAACAATTCATGGAGCACAAAGCAATCATCTAGTCTTTCATTTCATCAGGTCTATTATAAATCATGTTCTGACTTAATAAATTATTCCATAAACAGCTGTGTGTCATTACAGGATAATGTACATTGCTATTATTGTAATAATAAAAGACTACAGTGTTGAAATATATGTATTGCTCTGATCTCTCGTGTAGGTTGTTAATTTTTCCTATAATGCCAATTTGCCAGCTCTGTTTTCACAAATAAATTACTAATAGCTGCTTCTGTGTGCATATAAAAATGTAAAGCATGGCTGCAAACATGATAAGACTTCCATGATGAGTACATGGAGCAGCAGGCCAGGATCCTCAGAGTATGGCTTTCTCCAACCAAGCACCCTTCAAGCGGTGGAATACAACTCCCATCATCCCATTTCCAGTATTATAGAGGATGGGAGCTTCGAGACGCTATAAACCATATGAAGGCACAGAAACAACAAAAACAACCAGCAGGATATCCTTACACATTAGTGTAGCATGTAACATGCAGAAGAAAATAATTGCATTTTGGAATCCCACCCCCTCCAATATTTTGTAAATGTGGTTCGTTGAATCCATTTCTTTTTGAATCGCCTACTGATATCGTCTATACCAGTGTTTCTCAACCTGGAGGTTGGGACCCGGGGGGGGGGGGGGGGTTGCAAGAAGGTTTTAGAGGGGTCGCCAAAGACCACCAGAAAACATATATTTCAAATGGTCTTAGGAAGCCCTTTGACAGAGAAGGCTAAAAATCTCTCCGCCTGTCCTTCTCTTCTTATTGGAAACAGATAGTGAATCCTCCCACCAAAAGCCCTCCTCCATTGTGATTGGGTGGCCTCTCAGTCAAGAAGAGGGCTGTTTCCGAGACTCCAAGTAGGGGGGAGGAGAGCAGGCGTGCTTGGCACATGGTGGTGTTGTGTGCATGTGGGGGCGAGGGAGAGAGTGCAAGGCTGGAGGAAGGCTTGCGTCAGCAAGTCCCTTCAAGGCATGGGGGTTCTGTGTGGGAAGTTTGGCCCATTTCTATCATTGGTGGGGTTCAGGATGTTCTGTGATTGTAGGTGAACTATAAATCCCAGCAACTACAACTCCCAAATGTCAGGTTCTAATTTCCCAAAACTCCACCGGTGTTCACATTTGGGCATATTGAGTATTTGTGCTAAGTTTCCAGCATTTTCTGTTGGTCATGGGAGGTCTGTGTGCCAAGTTTGGTTCAAGTCCATCGGTAGAGTTCAGAATGCCCTTTGATTGTGGGTGAACTATAAATCCCGGCAACGACAACTCCCAAATGACAAATTCAACCCCCCCCCCCCCCTGCAACCCCACTAGTATTCAAATTTGGGTGTATCAGGTATTTTGCCAAATTTGGTCCAGTGAATGAAAATACATCCTGCATATCAGATATTTACATAACGATTCATAACAGTAGCAAATTACAGTAGCAGCTAAAACAATGTTATGGTTGGGGGTCACCACAACATGAGGAATTGCATTAAGGGGACATGGCATTGAGAAACACTGGCCTATTGGGTGCACTTACACTGTAGAATTAATAGTTTGACACAATTTTAACTGCCCTAGCAGGAGCCTTCAGTGGCACAATGCGTTAAACCCTTGTGCTGTCAGGACTGAAGACCAACAGGTCGCAGGTTCGAATCTGGGGAGAGCTCGGATGAGCTCCCTCTCTCAGCTCCAGCTCCCCATGTGGGGACATTAGAGAAGCCTCCCACAAGGATGGTAAAACATCAAAACATCCCGGCGTCCCTTGGGCAACATCCTTGCAGAAAGCCAATTCTCTCACACCAGAAGCAACTTGCAGTTTCTCAAGTTGCTCCTGACATGAAAAAAACCTGCCCTAGCCCAATGCTATGAAATCATGAGTGTTCTAGTTTGGTGAGGCTCCAGCACTCTTTGGAAGAGAAGGCTGAAGATCATGTAAAGTTAGAATCCCCATGATTTCCATAGCATTGAGCCATGGCACTTAAAGTGGTGTCAAATTGCAATAACTCTGTAGTGTAGATGCACCCTATGGAAATGCCAGGCTGTGGGCATGAGCTCAGTTGGAGGACAAAGGAAGAAGCAGGAGGGTAACTTGGGGCTGGGTCAGGAGTTTCTTTCTCTTTCTTTCTTTCTTTCTTTCTTTCTCTCTCTTTCTTTCTTTCTTTCTTTCTCTCTCTTTCTCTCTCTTTCTTTCTGCCCGCCTTCCTTGAGGGATGATGCTAAGCAGACCGGGAGCTGGCGCCTAGGCCTCATTACCTCCAATTACGATAATAGTCGCCTCAGCTCTTCCCTGGGGGGTGGGGGAGAGTCTGGGTGCATTTCTTTGTAGGGAGGAGTGAATCTTTCTTTCTTTCTTTCTCTCTCCTCTTTCTTCCCACCCCGCAGCAATAGTTTTGCAATATTGATTACTTCTCTCCTCTGCCCAGCTGCCCAGCTACACTTCTGGCAGAGAGCAAATACAGATGGGGCTCTCCATCATCTTCCCTTCCAGTCTGGCTACTTGGGAGTCCTCGGCATTGATCGATCAATCGATGGATTGGAGACGCCTTTATAGATCCTGCCGTCCCTTTTGCACTTTTCAGTCACTCTGTAGCCAAGGTTCTTGGAGAGATTTGTGTATGTGCCTTGAAGTTGCTTCTTACCTAGTTATAAGATATTATAAAGCACCGCCTTTTCTTTCTGTGTCTTGAAATTTCATAGGGTTTGTTAGGCAAGGAATACTCAAGGAATGCAGCTCTGTGAGTGCAGTATTTTTCCGAATGAAGCACAGAGTGTTTGAGGACCAGGACATCCATAGGGATACCAAGGTGCTTGTTTATAAAGCTATTGTCCTCCCAAAATTACCATAAGCCTGTGAAATGTGGACTATCTACAGACGTCACACTCAACTCCTGGAACAATTCCATCAGCGTTGCCTACTAAAAATCCTGCAAATATCTTGGGAAGACAGGCGGATAAATGTCAGCATGCTGGAAGAAGTAAAGGCCACCAGCATTGAAGCGATGATCCTCCACCATCAACTTCGCTGGACCGGCCACGTTGTCCAAATGCCCGATCACTATCTCTCAAAGCAGTTGCTCTACTGCGAACTAAAAAATGGGAGATGTAATGTTAGTGGACAGGAAAAGAAATTGAAAGATGGGCTCATGGCCAACCTTTAAAAACTGTGGCATAGACACCGAGAACTGGAAAGCCTTTGAGTGCTCTAGCTGGAGGTCAGCTGTGACCAGCAGTGCTGTAGAATTTGAAGAGGTACAAATGGAGGGTGAAAGAGAGATGTCCTCACTGCGAGATTTATACTTTTAAAAATTAAGGGTTGGTTACAGGATCAAGCATAGGGCTCCACAGTCACCTATGTACCCGCCGCCAGGACACCACATTAGGAAGACATCTTACTCGGACAACGAGGGATTGCCTAAATAAAGACTTGTAGGGGGTTTTGCAAGTTTTTCCCCTGAAATATAGCCAACAGCACCTGGTATTTGGTAGTGGCCTCCCAACCAAGGGCCAAGCAGGACTGACCCTGGTTAGCTTCAATATCAATTGGAAACTGGTACCTTAAGTGTATTTGAAGTGGGACAAAGTATATTTTTTAATGGAAAAATATAATTGTGATGTAATGAACTAATGGTAAAATAGACCTTCCCAGTAAAATATAAGATCAAAGAAAGGATGATTTCTTATTTTAATTTTTTAAAAACACTCTTATTGATGTTTTTGGTGTCTGCATTTTAACACTTCATGGAGGATAATCCTGTGGTTCTCTCACTTTGCCACATCTACACTGTAGAGTTAATGCACTTCGAACACTATTTTAATGGCCGTAGCTCAAAGCTATAGAATCCTGGGAGTTGCAGTTTGGTGAGACACTGGCACTCTTTGGCACAGAAGGCTAAAGAAAGGTCTTTAGCCCTCTCTGCCAAAGAGTACACAGGTAAACTACAATGCCTATGATTTAATTAAGCCATGGCAATTAAAGGAGTATCAAACTGCATTAATCCTGCAGTGTAGATGGACACGTACTCTCCATCTACCCAGTTACCATTGCCACAATGTGCAAGGAACAGTCTTTTCCTTACATTCAAATCCAATATCTGTATGCAGATGACACCCAACTCTATCACGCGTTTCCACCCAATGCCAAGGATGCCGTTCTGACCCTGAACCGGTGTCTGTCAGCTGTGATGGACTGGATGAGGATGAATGAACTGAAATTGAATCCCTCTACCCCATCTCAAAATTGCTCCAATTTGTCATGTCAGCAGTTTGCAGAGTATTAAATTGTAGCATTTAATGCTACTTTGTAGGCACCTTTACTGCAGAATTAATGCAATTAGATTCCACTTCAAGTGCTGTGGCTCAATGCTATGAAGTCGTGAGAGTGTTACAAGATCTTTAGCCTTCTCTGCTTGAGACTGCCCCACAAAACTACAAATCCCAGCATTGAGCCATAGCAGTTAAAATGGTGTCAAATGACATTAGTTCTACAATGTAGACGCACACACAAACTACTTTGCTCCATCTTACAGAATCTGTGGTTTGGTGATTTATACAAACTTCTCTACTGCAGTTCCCTGAGCAAGCTTTCTGGCAGAGAAGTTGATGTCCTTTAGCAAACTCCAAATCCCAGGATCCTATAGAATGAAGCCATAGTATATAATAACTGAAGTGTGTGGATACCCACTACCTATCTGTCTATGAGTGCAGCTATACTGTAGAATTCATGTTACGGCTCAATGCTACAGAACCATGGGAGTTACAAGGAGTGTGTGTACCACACTACAACTCCCAGGATTCCATAGCAATGTGTCATGGAAGTTAAAGTGGTGTGTGGATACCACTACCTATCTGTCTATGGGTGCAGCTATACTGTAGAATTCATGTTATGGCTCAATGCTACAGAACCATGGGAGTTATAGTTTTACAAGGAGTGTGTGTACCACACTACAACTCCCAGGATTCCATAGCAATGTGTCATGGAAGTTAAAGTGGTGTCAAACTGCATTAATTCTCCACTACAGATTCAACCTACGATGGCTAGATTGGAAATACAGTGTTCCCTCACTACTTCACGGTTCGCTTATTGCGATTAATTTAAAGTACTGTGTATATATCATGGTATTTTCACTGTTTTGTGGGGGTTTGCTGCCACAGCTCTCCAGCATGCTTTCCCTCCTCAGTCCTCCCTCCCTCCAGCCTTGAAGGGCCTTCCCTTCTTTCCCTTCCCTTTATTTTAAGTTTATAAAGACTTAAAATATTATATAACTACTAAAATAATGTATAAATATTAAAATAAATCCCTACATCACAATTTTTCACTTATTGCGGGCGGTCCTGGAACGTAACCCCAGCAATAAGTGAGAGAACACTGTACATCATTCTGTGACTCCCAAGTGAATGTAGATTGAGAAGGCAATGCAAGTGTGTGCAAGCCTTGAGATGTAGCTGAACTATGTCTCCCATGACCACTACTCAGTACACTCAATCATAAAAGAATAACGTGGACAACAGAGCTCACTATACTTTCAGAAAAGAAAATCTCCCCACTTCTGCTTTCCCACTCCAAGGCAAGCGATATGCTATTACACACCAACTGCTGCCCTGATGGAATACTTCATAGATTTCCCTTCTTTCAATGCAATTTTCAACATTTGGGGCTGCTGAAAAATCATTTGAGTGCTGTCTGCTGAGTGATTGTTTAGCTAGACTAATTTGAATCTGAGAAATACAATAGAAACCATCACTGCACTCTGATAAAATCTGAGCGTTAAGTTGCAATCCAAGCAGAAGATAGAAATGCTGAATTTGCATTGGCGGAAATGCAAGTGACTTCTTGGCAGTGCGGCAACAATAATAATCATCAAGTGAGTGAAAGTGGAAGTGACAGAAGGTGTACATTCTTCTGCGGCTGTATGAATTGGATGGAGGAATGGCGTATCCTCTTAACATTTCTCAGATGAAAACTGGGAGTGTGGCCAAGATGCCAAAGGAAAAACAGACATGCTATGAGAGGCTGCAGCAGTTGGCTTTTGTCTGAGCTGCCTGGGAAGGGCAGTGCTATGAAATCCTACAATTTATAGTTACGTTTATTATTTATTTTATTTACTTTATTTATATTCTGCTCTTCTCACCCCGAAGGGGACTCAGAGCGGATTACAGGTACACATACTTAGCAGACAATCCCTACCGTTTTTCACATACACACATATAGATGAACAGAGGCAAACTCTGGCCACCAGGGGGAGCTGACGCACTCCTCATCTCTCAGCGTTCCCAGCGTCCCTTGTTGTTCCTTCCGCATTCCTCAATGTTCCTGGAGTTCTTTAATGACCTCATAATTCAGTCAAAATTGCCTCCCCACTTAATGTGGTACCTTTATCTCCTACTTGACAGATGTAACTGTCTTTCAGGCTGCAAAGGTTGACAGTAGGCTACACTAAAAGGTCGAGCACCCACCTCAACTCAGGCAGGCCTCGAACTCATGACCTACTGGTCAGAGAGATCTTATGCAGCTGACACTTAGCCAGCTGCGCCACATTCCCGGTGCTAGGTTGGGGAGGCAACAGCATTGACATTAAGTCTAGTCATGTCTGACTTTGAAGGGTGATGCTAATCTCCATTTCTAATCCGAAGAGCCAGCGTTGTCCATAGACACCTCCAAGGTCATGTGGCCAGCATGACTGCATGGAGCGCCATTGCCTTCCTGCAAAAGCAGTAGCTATTGATCTACTCACATTTAATGTTTTTGAACTGCTAGGTTGGCAGAAACTGGGCCTAACAGTGGGAGCTCACCTTGCTGCCTGGATTCGAACCGCCAAACTTTCGGTCAGCAAGTTCAGCAGCTCAGCAGTTTAACCTGCTGCGCCATGAGGGGGCTATTCTTCATTAGAGCATACTAAAGACTTTGTAAAACCACAGCATTGAGCCATTACAGATAACATAGTATCAAACTGCATTCATTCTATAGTGTGTTGATGTACGCTCAGTGTCCCACATGGCAGAGGCGAGGAAGATGTCATCCTCTAATGTTGTTGGACTGGAACTTCAATCAGATTTACTTACTATAGTCAATGTTAAGGATCCTGGAGTTTGCAGTCCAAAAATATTTGGAGGCTCACCAAAATAATAATAATAATAATAATAATAATAATAATAATAATAATAAATAATCCAGCATATATATCTCGTTTGCTGTGACATACTGTGTTTTTGTGTCAGTAAAATAATAATAATAATAACACCAGACTACAAGCAGCGGAATAACACCCTTGCTCAGATGATCCATTGGAACTTGTGTCACAAATACCATCTGCCTGTGACAAAGAACTGGTGGGATCACAAGCCTGAAAAAGTTATGGAAAATGAACCCACAAACTATTCTGGGACTTCCGAATTCAGACTGACAGAGTTTTGGAACACAATACTCCTGACCTCATGTTCATGTGGGGCGAAAAAGTATGAATTGTCGATGTTGCAATCCCAGGCGACAGCAGGATTGACAATCGGCAACTGGAAAAGCTTACACACGATATGAGGATTTAAAGATCGAACTGTAAAGACTCTGGCACGAGCCAGTAAAGGTGGTCCCAGTAGTAATCAGCACACTGGGTCCAGTGCCTATAGACCTTGGCCTGCACTTAAAAACAATCAGCGCTGACAAAATTACCATCTGTCAGCTGCAAAAGTCCACCCTACTGGGATCTGCATGCATTATAAGCCGATACATCACACAGTTCTAGACAGTGACACTTGGGAGGTGTCCGATGAATGATCAAATACAAAAGCCAATATAGTGATCTTGTTTGCTGTGTACTAATCTTGTTATGTATCTAATAATAATAATAATAATAATAATTTATTTATACCCTACCACCATCTTCCATAGGGAGTCGGGCAGCTTACAAAATAGCACACAACGGTGCGATACATAAAATACATAATACATAAAATAAAATACACCATAATATAATAAAAATATATAAAATAACAGTACAATAATATAATACGTAATAATAACATATAACTATAATATAATTAAAATATAACTAGTAATGCATATAATAGGCCCCCTGGTGGTGCAGCGGGTTAAACTGTTGAGCTGCTGAAGTTGCTGACCAAAAGGTTGGTGGTTTCAATCTGGGAAGCGGGGTGAACCCCCATTGTTAGTCCCAGCTTCTGCCAACCTAGCAGTTTGAAAACATGCATATGTGAGTAGATCAATAGGTACCACTTCTGCAGGAAGGTAAAGGTGCTCCATGCTGTCATGCTGGCCACATGACCTTGGAGGTGTCTACAGACGATGCCAGCTCTTCAGCTTAGAAATGGAAATGAGCAATACACCCCAGAGTTGAACATGATTAGACTTAATGTCAAGGGAAACCTTTATGTTTAATGCATATAATGTAATAATATACTATATTATAAATAATATATTGTAATACATATATAATATTGTATACTTTATTATTAGTATATATATATAGTTATTATATTATATGCATAAAAAGGGAGGAAGAAAGAAAAACAAGGAAAGAGGAAGAAAGAAAGGAAAGAAAGATAGAGGGGGGGCAGGTGTGTGAAGGAAAGCATGGAAAGAAGTAAGTAAGTAAGGCATGCTGGTGGACGAGTGACCAGGCATGCCTGGATGTCACCGGCACCTTGGCTTGGGCCCCGGGGCCCCAACCCTGTCGCCGTGACTGCCTGATGTTGAACCCTGAACACGATGGACACTCTAAGATGGCGGACGGCCTTGACGATGCCAAGTGGTGGAGACCTTCTTCCTCCCTCTTTGGCCTGAGCCAGAAGAAACGGCTGTGCAGGCGCCGGAGAAGACGCCAGAAGAGGAAGCCAAGGGAACTTCCGACTTCCGACCTGTCAATGCACCATCCGGAGTCAACAGCCTTCCAGGAGAGATGCGTTCCCAAGGCATTGGTCCTTTGTCCGGCTAACAAAGTCTGCTCGAAGACTCATCGAGACCATCGAGTCACCCCCAATAACTCTGGGGCAGGGGTGCTCACACTTTTTCAGCATGCGAGCTACTCTTAAAGCAACCAAGTCCAAAAGATCTACCTGCCCCCGCCGCCGCGCACTCCCGCGCGCTCCTGCCGCCGCGCGCTCTTGCCAACGTGCGTGCTCCTGTTGCTGTTTTCCGTCTGTGCAGTGCTTTTTCCGCCTGCGGGGCATTGCAGGAAGGAGAAAGCACGAGGCGGGGCATCCAGAGGGAGCGCTCCGCCCTGCCTGTCTCGCCGGTAACAGAGGCTGCACAGCTGCTTCTGGATGAGAGGCAGGGCGCTCCCTCCAGAGGCCCCACCTCGTGCTTCCTTCTTCCTGCCCTGCAATGCCCCGCAGGCGAAAGAAGCACTGCGAGAGCGGAAGCCAGCAGCAGAAGCGCACGTGCGTGCAGGGTGTGCGCGCGCATGGCAGGAGCGCCCCATCCAGCTGGTGAGGCCCGAAAATCACTTGGAAGAAGGCCGAAGATCTACTACCGTGTTTCCCCGAAAGTAAGACAGCGTCTTGACCACTCAAGTTTCTAGAACCCCCTATTTTGAGGAAAAGTACCCCTAGAACCTTTGGGGACTGGGGTTTGGGACTTTCCAGCCCCCATAGCCCTATGGCTGGGACGTCTTACAAATATAACCCATGGCCTGCCTCCGATTCCTCCTTCCTTGAGCCCTGCAACGCTCAGCTAGGATTAGCTGGGAATGACACAATGTATTTGTTTGTAGTAAATAGTATATGTTTTGTTTGTGTATTTTATAATTGTTGTATCTGCTTGTTATTTTTACTTCTATTTTGCTGTAAACCGCTCCGAGCCCTTGGGGAGTGGCGGTCTAGAAATTTGTTTAAAAAAGAAAGAACAAATGAAATAAAAGGGTGGCAAAATGTATGAGTTAAAGGGAGCAAGAAAAGAAAGAGCAGTTTACAGCAAAACAACATGCAAATCCAAGCAATGCCGAGTATGTGTGCTCATACGTAATAGTCTTTGAGGTACCTGTACTTTTAGTTTTTGCATATAAGAGAGAATTTCAGCAGTTTTTGCTTGTGTGATAATCAACCCCTATTGAAATTCTACCTTCTACACAGCTATTAAAGATACAGGAGCCAGCCCTTTATTTAGCCTAGCACTGCTACTACGCTAGCAAAAAGAGGTATTCCAAACTGCATTCTTGCTCAGAGTTCAGGTCTGACACAGGGGGGGGGGGGGGTCACACAATCTTTCTGCTTTCCTGGAGGCTTGCTGCTGGCTCCCCTTGAAAAGCTTGCGCTCCCAGTTTCTGCAGCATTCCCCTCTGGGCTGTTGCTTTGAAACTGGGTTTGTTGGTGGGAAAGAAGAAGGAAGAAATGTTTGTGTGACAAGCCTCTGGATGTGTTCTGAGTCAGCTACATAGTCATTACAAGTTAAGTCTCCAGGCTGCTCTCTTAACAGTTGTAACAGACACACCGCGATGCCTCGGGCCTCTCTGCTTGCTGCTTCCTTGGCTTTATTATCTTGCATTCCTTTGGGACACAGAACATGTCATTAAGGCTGCTTTATGCTAGCATGGCTTTCTCCCTTTCCTGTAAGCAGTTTCTGCCCATTGCTTGCTTTGTATCATGCGCAGGTACCCCACTGTGCCTCGACAGCAGAAAGGATTTAAATGTCTTTAAGGCTGTATCTGCACTGTAGAATTAATTCAGTTTGACACCACTTGACCTGCCATGGCTGAGTACTATGGAGCCATGGGAGCTGCAGATTTATTTATTTATTTATTTATTTATTTATTTATTTATTATTTACGATATTTATATGCTGCCCTTTTCACCCCAAAGGGGACGCTGAGCGGCTTACAAGTTATATGTACATACAATATATTATATTAGTATGCCATATTATATATTACTATATTGTACTATACCACTATGCTGTAATAGTATTGGTAATATTACATGTAATATGAAATATACAATTATTATATTGTATTATTATTAGTATTATATTGTATTACATTATAATATTATCAATATTACATTTATTTATTTATTTATTTATTGTTTGAACTTGTATGCCACTGCTCCCCAAAGGCTCGGAGCTGCTCACAATTACATAAAAACATAATACATCAAAACAGCAATTAAAATTGGCAAAAATAGTTTTACAATTTAGCAGTCGAATGCTAACCGAAAAAGATGAGTCTTGCAGGCCTTGCGGAATGATGGTAGTGTCTTGCAAGGCCCGGAGTTCACTTGGAAGAGTATTCCAAATTGATAGTGCCACCACAGAAAAGGCTCTACGCCGGGTGGATGCCAAGCGGATCGATTTAACGCTAGGTACCTCAAGGAGGTTCAGATGATCGGAGCAGAGTGATCTCTGGGGTTGATAGGGGATAAGATGGTCCCTCAGATACAACGGCCCCAGATCATGCAAGGCCTTGAAGGTTAACACCATCACCTTGAAAGTGATCCAGTGCTTGACCGGAAGCCAATGGAGCTGCAAAAGGATGGGAGTTATGTGACCTCTCACCAGAAATCCAGTAAGAAGTCGCGTAGCGGCATTCTGGACGAGCTTAAGTTTCCAAATCAGAGACAAGGGCAGGCCAATGTAAAGGGCATTACAGTAGTCCAGTCTCGAGATGACCGTGGCTTGGATCACCGTGACCAGGTCGTCTCTGGATTGGTAGGGAGCCAGCCGCCTAGCCTGCCGCAGATGGAAGAAAGCGGTTACATGTGTATACAATATAATTTATTACTAGCACAGCACAATATTAGTATTATGTATTACTATATTGTACTATACCACTATACTGTAGTATTATTAGCAATACTAAATGTAATATAAAATATATAGTTATTATATTGTATTATTATTAGTATTATATTGTATTACATTATAATATTATCAGTATTACATGTGTATACAATATATTTTATTACTAGCACAGCACAATATTAGTATTATATATTACTATATTGTACTTTACCACTATACTGTAATATTATTAGAATTATTACATGTAATATAAAATATATAATAATTATAATAAATTATTATTAGTAATCTATTGCATTACATTATATATTATTATCAATATGATATGTGTAAATATTATATTATAATATTAGCACAGCACAATATTAGTATTATATGTTACTATATTTACAAGGTCTTTAGATTCCTCTGCCAAAGAGTGCTGGTGTACCACCAAAGTACAACTCCTAGTACTCCAAAGCATTGAGTCATAGCAATTAAAATGATGCCAAACTGCATTAACACTACAGTGTAGATATACCCTAAGCCAAAGAGTGTTGAATTATGCACATGTACATGACAGTGATAGGTGAGAATTCGGTTTATTTTCTAAATCAATTTCCAATACCTTAACCATTTTTTCATAAATAAGATAGAGATATTATTCTATTCAGCTCTTTAAAGCACTACATGGTCTGGATGGTCTGTTACCAATGCTTTGTTTGACACTAATGTTGCAACGGAACAAAAAAATCTAAACAACGGAGCATATGCTACTGGCCCAAGTCTATGAATGGTTTGCCATGAAGTGAGGAAGCACTCTACCACCTTATGCCATATTGCAATGTGACCATCTGGTCATCTAGAGGTCCAGCTGCACTGTGGAATTAATGCAGTTTGACACTTCTTTAACTGCCACGGCTCAATGCTATGGAGGCATGGTAATTGTATTTCGGTGAGGCACCAGCACTCTTTAGAAGAGAAGACTAAAGATCTTGGAACACTACAACTCTCACAATTCCGTAACATTGAGCCATGGTAGTTAAAGTTGTGTCAAACTGCATTAATTCTACAGTACAGACACCCTCTAAGGCTGTAGTCTATACACTCTTTTCCAAGAGTGAGTCCTATTGAATATTGTGTGATTTGCTTTGGAGTAAGGATGCCAACAATTACAAGAGATAGATAAATAAATAGATAGATAGACTCCCAAATAAATCAATTTGTTGTGGTAGTAAGCTACTAAATAAGAAACCTATCTAGGAGGAGATAACGAAGGGAAGGTAGGTTGGTAGCAAAAAGGAAGGGAAAGAAGGAAAGAAAGAAAAAAAGAAGGAAGGAAAGGGAAAAAGGAAGGAATGAAAGATAGGATGGAAAGAAGGAAAGATGGATGGATGGAAGGAAGGAAGGAAGGAAGGAAGGATAAGGAAGGAAGGTAGGTTGGAATGAAGAAGGAGATAAGGAAAGGAAAGAAGGAAAGAAAAAGGAAGGAATGAAAGATAGGATGTAAAGGGATGGAAGGAAGGAGGAAAGGAGGTTGGTAGCAAAAGAAGGGAAAGAAGGAAGTAAGGAAAGAAAAAAGGAAGGAAGGATGGAAAGAAGGAAAGATGGATGGATGGAAGGAAGAAAGGAGATAAGGAAGGGAAGGTAGGTAGCAAAAAGGAAGGGAAAGAAGAAATGAAAGGGAAAAAAGGAAGGAATGAAAGATAGGATGGAAAGAAGGAAAGAAGGAAGGAAGGAAGGAAGGAAGGATAAAAGGAAAGAAGGAAGGAAAGAAAGAAAAAGGAAGGAATGAAAGATAGGATGGAAAGAAGGAAATATGGATGGAAGGAAGGAAGGAGGAGATAAGGAAGGGAAGGTAGGTTGGTAGCAAAAAGGAAGGGAAAGAAGGAAGTAAGGAAAGAAAAAAGGAAGGAATGAAAGGTAGGATGGAAAGAAGGAAAGATGGGTGGATGGAAGGAAGGAGATAAGGAAGGGAAAGAAGGAAGTAAGGAAATTAAAAAAGGAAGGAAATGAAAGTTAGGATGGAAAGAAGGAAAGATGGAGGAAGGAAGGAAGGAAGGAAGAGGGAAGCACGTAGGTGAGTGGGTGAGAGGCAGGAAGAAAGGAAGGAGGATGTTGGGAGGGAAGGAAGGAAGGACAAGAAGGTAAATAGGGAAGGCAAGAAGGAAGGAAGGAAGCCAGAGTAAAGGGACGTCCTGTGCTGGTGAGTTCCCTTTTATCAATCCCTTGACAAAGGGGGTTTATTTGGGAGCATCTACACCAGGCCTGGGCAAACTTGGGCCCTCCCTCCCTCCCTCCAGGTGTTTTGGACTCCAACTCCCATAATTCCTTATAGCCTCAGGTCCTTTCCTTTCCCCCCATCAGCTGAGGGGGAAAAGGAAAGGGCCTGAGGCGGTTAGGAATGGTGGGAGTTGGAGTCCAAAACACCTGGAGGGAGGGCCCAAGTTTGCCCAGGCCTGATCTGCATGGTGGGATTGAACTGCCCTGGCTCAATGGTGTTGCAGTTTGGTGAGGACTACACACTCTTTGACAGAAGAGACTAAAGAAGACCTTGCAGAACTTAAGAGCTGCCACGTTTCCTTTGCATTGGGGCAATTAAAGGCGGTGTGAAGATGCATTGATTCTATAGTAAAGTGGGAGGAGAGAAGTCCTTTGCGGGTGGAGATCCCACGCGCGGCTGTGGCTCCTTTCTTTCCCCGGGATCTGAAGGACTAATTGTATCTGCAAGGGGGAAAGTGAAGGGACGCTCCCCTTTGAGGGCGCCTCCCAGGGATTTGAGTGACACACCCGACCCGCCAATGAGGGAGGCGGTGGGCGGGGCGGGGGCGGCTTTATGTAGTGAGTCAGAGCCAGGAGGGAGTTGGAGTGGAGTCCTCCTTGGCGAGAAGACGGAGCTCTCCGCCTGTGGCTTGGATTCGCGGGAGGGAGCCGCTTCCCGGAGCTGGGGCCTGCCGGAGAGGGACCCGTCCTTAAACTGGGGATGATAGGAGTTGCAGTCCAAGCCGCCTGAAGGGTTAAATGGATCGCCACTCCAGCTTCATCTTCGTCTGGCTGCAACTGGAGCTGTGCGCCATGGCCATCCTCCTGACCAAAGGTGAGTGAGTCCAAAGGCTTTGCTGTAAGAACGCTGAATGGGGAAGAGCGGGGAGAGGAAGGTGCCTGGCGCTGTTGGGAATTGTGGGAGTTGAAGTCCAAAACACCTGGAGGGCTGAAGTTTGCCCATTCCTGGTATGGATAGATGGAGTTCTCGCCTTTGATACATCGCGGCTTCAGCCTTGCAGTTCTTGAGACTGACAGCAGGTGGCGCTGTTTTGCGCCCTCTCTCTGCGTTCTTCAGAGGACGCGTCCAAGGTTCAACTCAGGGTGCGTCTTCACTGTGGGATGAATGCAGTTTGATGCCGCTTGAACTGCCAGGGCTCAATACTCTGGGGTCTTGGGAGCTGTACTTTCTTTGGCAGAGCAGGTTAAAGACTGTATAAAACCATAGATTCGTAGCATTGATCCATGGCAGTTAAAGTGGTGTTTACATGGACCTTTTCACATGGCATCCTTTTTTTTTTTTTGGGTCTTATCCTATTTATTAGTATAGATAAAGTTTAGAAGGAAAAAAAAGCCATGGAAAGTGAGGGAACATTGTATTTAAAAGAAAGTAGGAAAAACTAGAAGGAGAAATGAGAAAAAAAGAGGGAAAAGAATTTTTTAAAAAAAATTATATATATAAAAAAATATATATATATATATGTTTTATAATATAATATAATTATAGTATATATACAATTTTAATATAATGTTATATATTTTATATTCTATAATAACATAATACAATTTTATATATACACACAAATATATATATATGACGGAAACTAAACTTTAAAAAAATTAAAAATATATAATTTTAATAATATAATATAATTATTATATTATATATATACAATTATATAATGTTATATATTTTATATTCTATAATAATATAATACAATTTTATATATATATACACTCACTCACACACACATATATACATGACAGAAAGTAAACTTTAATTTTTTTTTAATGGGTGGCTTCCGTTCTTCTTCCTTACGTTCAAGTCTATTTATTTTCCCATTCTGTCAGGTTTTTCTTTCCCAATATTAGTCTACTTTTAGTTTACAGATTCTTGTCCTATAGTTGGTGTTGCATCTTCATATATCCTTCAAAAATTGATCAGTCTGTCATTTTCACACTTTTGCCAATATTTTTATTTAATAAATGTAAGTCTGTATCCTTTATCTCTAATATCTTATCTATACAAAGTTCCTTGTTCGGTATAGTATCTATCACATGGCATCCTTGTAGAGCAGGGATAGGTCTGAATTGCATATGCTTTGTGAGCATCAACAGTTGAGTGCTGTTTAGGACTGTCTGCCCCAAGGACAATGCAAATCACATTGCATAGAGTTGGATTGAAGTGGCAGGGGGTTTCCCACTATGGTGGGCCTTTGGGCAAAAGAGAGAAACCACAAAAGTTGGTTCTTTTGCACCCAGAACTTAATTTGGGGCGGGGGCTCAATACTGGTCAGATCAGGCATGGGCAAACTTTGGCCCTCGAGGTGTTTTGGACTTCAACTCCCACAATTCCTAACAGCCTACCGGCTGTTAGGAATTGTGGGTGTTGAAGTCCAAAACACCTCGAGGGCCAAAGTTTGCCCATGCCTGGGTCGGAGACCCGAGTGTACCTATCCCTTATTTGGAAATCCAAAATCATCCATCAGTGACACCTTTGCTTTGTACATCAACATGGTTTCAAGCACAAAATTATTTCGAGTCATGTAAACAAAATGATATTCAGATTACATATATAAATTGTTTCTGAAATATAAATAAATTTCATGTATAATCTTGGGTCCCATCTCCAAAAGAACTATGTATATTCAGAAAAAAAAGTGTAGCAAAAAATATCATAACATCCAAAATCCACAGAACTAATACTTTTAATGAGCCAATATAAACTGCATAAATACATGGTTTTCCAAGCTCTACTGGCTTCTTCAATAGAGAAAGGTGTTCAAAATCTTAACAGGAGGGAGGGAATGGGAATGTTAGAGTCACAGGCCTAGCTTTTGGTCAAGATGTTGTTTTTCTTGTATTCCAAAATCTGGGTTGGGAATTCAAAACACCTCTGTTTTTGGATAAGGGAGACTCAGGCTTGTACTTCCCTTCAAAGTGCAGAACTAATGTGGCTCACCCTGTGACCATTAGCCTCATCACATAGAGCATAGCTCCACTTTAAATCTTATTTTCTGCCTCCTGAAGAATTCTGGGATTTATAGTTTAGTGAGACCCAGGACCTGCCTGGTTGAGCAGTCTAAAGGCCCATCCCTAAACTACAAGCCCCAGAATTTTGCAGGAGGCAGAAACTGGATTTTGAGTGGACCCATTCTCTAGTAGTGTGATGAGGTCCCATATCTTCCACACATTTGATAGGTGAGTTTCTCGATCCTCATCAACATAAAAGAAACCCTAGCTCCATGTGTGCAATGTCCTATGTTAAGCTGAAATCCTAGCACTATCCTACAGAGCCTGGGCAACTTCCTTATTTTGGTACATGATTCTCAGAAGGGAACTTCGGCCAACCTTTGCGAGTTGCATGATCACAGAGATAGATTAGTTTGCTTCTTGTGCCATCATCACTGGCATTTTCTGGGGCTGTGGATTGGGAATATAAGACCCAAAGGTCCAAGCTGCACTACCTAGACAGCTTGGGAACAGTTTAATGGATGTGGAATGGCAACATGGGGGGGGGGGGGAGAGTTAAGTGTGGCTGGGGATGCTGGGGTTTGATGTGAAGGTGAGCAGATATAGTTGCCAGTCCTGAAAACCTGCAAGGATTTGAACTTCAAATGGGACAAGTGCATATGGAAGTAGGGTTCCTTCTGGAAGGAATTGAAAACTTGGATGTTTGAACAAGCCTTTGAGAATAACTAATAGTCCTAATGGTCTGCAATTAATCCCACAGCACTGCATTTTCACCCCATTTCCTAGTTCATTAGCTTGTTCATTGCTTGCTCCTGTTTGCAGTTGGCTGTGTTTTACGGACAGTTCTCATCATAGGTTACTGGGTGCTGTTTTGAGCTTAAACTTTCTTTTATATGCTATTGGTTTTATTTTGTATTGCATTGTGTATTTATTTTATGCGTTGTTTCAGGCACATTGTGCCATAAGTAAAATGCCCCAAGTCCCTTCAGAGAGATGGAGGCAGGGTACACAAATAAAGTTGTTGTTATTATCATTATTATAATTTGAGGCCCCAGTGGTGCAGTTGGTTAAACTGCTGAGCTGCTGAACTTGTTGACCAAAAGGTCAGTGGTTCGAATTGGGGGGAGTGGTGCAAGCTCCCCCTGTTAGGCCCAGCTTCTGTGAGCCAAGCAGTTTGAAAACATGCAAATGTGAGTAGATCGAAAGGTACCGCTCTAGCGGGAAGGTAACAGTACTCCATTCAGTCGTGCTGGCCACATGACCTTGGAGGTGTCTATGGACAAAGCCGGCTCTTTGGCTTAGAAATGGAGATGAGCACCTCCCCCAGAGTCGAACGTGTCTGGACTTAATGTCAGGGGGAAACTTTTACCTTACATTATTATTATTCCTTTTGGTTTAATTTGGCCTATTCTCAACAGTGTAATGTGGCAGCTAAAAAAGCTGATGTGATTCTAGGCTGCATCAATAGGAGCATGGTGTCGAGATCAAGGGAAGTCATAATCCTGCTCTGTTCTGCTTTAGTCAGACATCCCTGGTAAGCCCCAAGAAGGACAAGCTGGTACGTGTTCAGAGAAGGGTGACCAAAACTATCAAAGGTTTGGAAGCTGCTCTAAAGAATAGGAAACTGAGAAGTGAATTGAAATTTCAGCAAAAGATATTCTGACTTATTTATTTATAGTGTCAAAAGTGAACCGAAGCACAAATCAAGTTTTACAAAACTTGGCATTATACTAAATGTCCTTTGGCCAGTAGCTGGCCACTTGGAGTGCCTCTAGTGTTGCTATAAGAAGGTCCTCCATTGTGCATGTGGCATGGCTCAGACTGCATTGTAGTAGGTGATCTGTGGTTTGCTCTTCTTCACACTCGCATGTCGTGGACTCCACTTTGTGGCCTCATTTCTTAAGGTTGGCTCTGCACCTTGTGCAGAGATATTCTGACAAAACATTAGGAAGAACTTCCTGATGGTAAGAGCTATGCTGGCTCAAGTGTGGCGGAGTCTCCTCCTTTGGTCAGAAGTGCTTTGATATTGTGTCTTCCTGCATGGCTGAATAGGGTTGGACTGGATGCCCCTTAGAGTTCCTTCCAACTCTACAGTTCTGTGATTTTCATCATTGAGGAAGCAAATCGGGTCCAAGCTTTGGTCCCTTTTCAGCTGCCTTTTCTCACTCGCCTGCAGTGCCCAAGTCTCCTTTGGATGCTGTTGCAGGGTAGAGGATGTGGGCTGTCCCAGTAGCTGCCCGCTGGGTGCCCCCGCAGCTTCCCTAGGGCAAGATGCCCTCCCTTCTTCCTCCCTTTCCATGCGCTGGGCCCCGGCGCTGCCTTTGAAGCCTTCTGCCAAGGCTTTGCGAGCGTGTCATGTTTCCTCCTGGGCCGAGCCTCGCAGGCCAGAACAAGCTCGCCTCTTCTTGGAAGTGGCGCTGCTTGGGTTTCCTTCCCCTTCCTGCCTTTCTCTCTCTCTCTGCTCTGCCCCCCTGTGTCGCCCGGCCCGCCTTTGCTGATGTTAAGACAGACCTTGGGGGCAAGCGGTTGTCAAAATGTTTTTGTTAGGCTGTCTTGAGTGAACTTCTGAACGGTTCCAGCCTTGGGCTCGCGAGAACTATCGCTCACTCACACAAGACATAAACACAGGTTTTTTTGTCCCATCCTCAAAACCCTGGAATTTTTGCTGGAAGGGCTTTTGCTTCAGCCTTTGTCTCTTCTCTCATGTCTTTGGATGCTTCTTTGGATGCATCTACACCAAGCATGGGCAAACTTTGGCTCTCCGGGTGTTTTGGACTGCAACTCCCACCATTCCTAACGGCCTCAGGCCCTTTCCTAAGCGGCTGAGGGGGAAAAGGAAGGGGCCTGAGGCTGTTAGGAATGGTGGGAGTTGCAGTCCAAAACACCTGGAGAGCCAAAGTTTGCTCATGCCTGATCTACACTGTAAAATGAATACAGTTTGATAACACTTCAACTGTCATAGCTGAATGCTATGGAATCCTGGGAATTGTTGTTTCACAGGGTTTTTAGCCTTCTTTCACAAAGAGTGCCGTTGTCTCACCAAACTGCAACTCCCAGGAATCCACAGCATTGAGCCATGGCAGTCGAAGTGGTGTCAAACTGCATTAATCCTATAGTATAATTGCACTCTTTTTGGCCGAGCAGGGATTTGAACTCTTCTCTCTAGAGTCATTGCCCTGTGCTCAAATGACAACACCACCTTGGCTCCTCAACTATGACTATATGCGAACTGTATTGTCAAGGCTGTCACTTCTCAACAAAGGATTCCCCAAAGCAGTAACAAACCACATCGAAAAACTCTTAGGCCATCAACTGCTAATCAAGGTGGCCAATTGAAACATTCACACCTAGCTCTAACAGAAGAGTTCTTTCTCCCACCCTGGACATTACACAGATATATAAACCCCATTTTCCTACTTTCCAACGAACCTCACAACCTCTGAGGATGCCTGCCATAGATGCAGGTGAAATGTCAGGAAAGAATGCTTCTGGAACATGGCCAAAAAACCCAAAAAAGCCTACAGGAACCTATATGTGAACTATTGATCTTTCTGTTTCCGCTGATTAAAGCTTAGGCTGGATCTACATTTCCATATAATGCAGCTTGAACTGCATTATATGGTCAAAGTAGACCCATAAGGGTTTCCTGGTGATGCAGCGGGTTAAACCACTGAGCTACTGAACTTGCTGACCAAAAGTTAGTGGTTTGAATCCAGGGAGTGAGGTGAGCTCCCACTGTTAGCCCTAGCTTCTGTCAACCTAGCAGTTCGAAAACATGCAAACGTGTGTAGATTAATAGGTACTGCTTTAGCGGAAAGGTAAATGGCGCTCCATGCAGTCATGCTGGCCACAAGAACTTGGAGGCATCTACGGACAACGCCGGCGCTTCGGCTTAGAAATTGAGATGAGCACCACCCCCAGAGTCAGACATGACTAGACTCAATGTCAGGGGAAAGCTTTACCTTTTTTTGACCTATATAACCCAGTTCTGCATTATATGGGTTGATACCAGGTATGGTCAAGCTTTGGTCCTCCAGGTGTTTTGGACTTCAACTCCCACAATTCCTAACAGCCTATCGGCTGTTAGGAATTATGAGAGTTGAAGTCCAAAACACCCGGAGGGCTGGTTTGCCCATGCCTGATCGACACTGACCATATAATGCGATTTAGACTGCATTTTATGGTAGTGTAGATCCACCCTTAATCTTTGTTGTTTTTCTCCCAACCACTCCCAAAGAAGAATTCTCTCCCCCCCCCCACTTAAGAATAAAAGGTAACCTTTGAAAAATACTTTAGATGGAATGGGTGGGGGACGCTTTCCCATAATTGCCACGTTTTCCATGGAGAAGGAGGTTAAAGGATAAGCTAGCACAGGGCTGATGTGCTGCAGTATTTATTTATTTTGGAAGGAAGGGTGTAATTAACCCCAAATAACAGCCCTTGAAGCCAGCGGAGGGAAGTCTTCTGGCCCCATCAAAGAGGGGCAGAGCAGGGAGTGACGGAGAGTAATGTGCAGTTGCAGATACTGAAACTATGCGCCTGATAATGATATAATTAGGGGATCACAGACTTCTGGCTGCTGTCGACTTCAAAAGCTTTTTGAGCGAAGCCTGCAGTCTCTCCCTGTAGCCACCTTGACTAAAAGCAGACATTTTTCCTTAATAGCTAAATACAGTAACAAGAAAGAGGAGGGGAACAGAAAGGGCATTGTTCGCTGTTTGAAAATACCAAATACCCCTCGCTGGCCTTTTGCATAGTTCAGGAAGGAACTTTATGAATTGACAGAAATAAAGTTTAGGCTTTCCAAAAAAAAAAAAGATACAATAACACAAAACCCTCCATTCTGGGCAAAAAAATGTGGCTCTAATTAAAACTGGGGTTATAATAACCTGATGACTGGTCCATCATGCTTTGTTTATAGGACTGTCTTGGGTCAGGAAAAGATAGAATTTGGAGTCGGGTTGGATAAACTGCAGGAACGGAAACATAGCTTTATGGTTTGTTTCCTCTCCTTGTTAATCTCTAAAATAGAGCGGGGGGATAGTTTATGGGGCCCACTTGCCTTGAGTATTTTTGTACTTACCCTTAAGTTCAGGGCTTAGAAGGTTGGTTTTTTTTGAACAACATCACAACTTTGTCATATGATGGGTTTCCCAAGCTCTGCACAACATATTGGGGCTGTAAGGCAGGCATGGGCAAACCTTTTTGACTTGGGGGGCCGCATGCTAGCGCACTCCCTGCTAGAAGGACTGGCTGCTCTGTGATGGATGGATGGAAGGAAGGAAGGAAGGACAAATGAGAAGGAAGGATGTAAGGGTGGAAGGGAAGGATGTAAGGAAGGAAGGAAATAGAGAAGGAAGGAAAGACAAGGGAAGGAAGGATGAAAAGGTGGAATAGAAGGAAGGGAGGAAGAGAAGATGTAAGGGTGGAAGGGAAGGACAGAAGGAAGAAGGAAAGACAAAAGTGAAGGAAAGATGAAGGAAAGAGAGAAGGGAGGATGAAAAGGTGGAAGAGAAGAAAGGGAAGGATAAACGAAAGAGAGAATGAAGGAAAGACAAAAGGGAAGGAAGGAGAAAGAAGGAGAGAAGGAAGAAAGGAAGGACAAAAGGGAGGAAGGAAGGAAAGACAAAAGTGAAGGAGGAAAGGAAGGAGAAAGGGGGAGAGTGAAGGAAGAAAGGATGAAAGGGTGGAAGGAAGGGAAGGATAAAGGAAAGAGAAAATGAAGGTGAGACAAAAGGGAAGGGAAGAAAGGAGAAAAAGAGAGAGAGGGAAGGAAGAAAGAATGTAAGGGAAGGATAAAGGAAAGAGAGAATGAGAGAAAGACAAAAGAGAAGGAGGGCGAAAAGGAGAAAGAGGGAGAGTGGGAAGAAAGGGTGGAAGGGAAGGAAAGAGGGAGGTGAGGTAGGGAGGGAGGAAAGAAAAAGAGGGAGGAAGGACAAAAGAGTGGGAGGGAAGGAGGAAGAAAAAAGAAGGAAGGAAGGAAGGATAAGGTGGTGAGGAAGTGGAGAGCCTGAGAAAACAGCCCAAGGGGCTGCATCCGGACCCCTGGGCCTGGGTTTGCCCTTACCTGCGGTAAGGTTTGAGCTTTCAGAATCGAATTGATAGACGATAGATATATAAACCTTACTTGCCTAGTTTCCAATAGACCCCTCAACCTCTGAGGATGCCTGCCATTGATGTGGGCGAAACATCAGGAGAGAATGCTTCTGAAACATGGCCATAGAACCTGGAAAACTCACAGCAACCCATTGATTCCGGCCATGAAAGCCTTTGACAACACAGTATTTGCTTAAATTATACCTTTTTGCAAAGGGAAAATATGCCTATAGGAGAGGAGAAAATGCTTCTGCTCACCTTTAGAAGTTTTCAAGGGTTGCATCTACACTGCAGAATTAATGCAGTTTGACACCCCTCTAACTGCCATGACTCAGTGCTACGGAGTTCTGGGAGTTGTAGTTTGGTGAAGCACCAGAACATTATATGGCAGAGAAGGCTAAAGACCTTATACAGCTCCCACGATTTCATAACATTGAGCTATGGCAGTTAAAGTGACTTCAGGTTGCATTATTTATACAGTGTAGATGCACCTTAGGTCCAATGTCTAGAAATCTGAAATTGTCCAGAATTATTTGTGCAATCTGGTTGTTGCGACTGTTGACATTATACCTTGTTAAGACGTTCCTTGCTATGGAAGAGAACATAAATCAGATCAGAAATGGATAAAGTGAGACCAATGGAAATAAATAGTTTCAAGACCAGGCATGGGCAAACTTCAGCCCTTGAGGTGATTTGGACTTCAACTCTCACAATTAATTCCAGTATAAAAAAGCACTCTGGATGGCCAAATAGACCACAAAGCCTTTGCATTTCTTAATAACACGATGCACCACTTTTTTCCCTTCCAAAAAATGTAAATACTATTTCATCTGTTTGGTGAAAGATTTCAGGCCTATTGCAATGTTTTCTGCCAAATGTTTAGTCAGCTTTCAAACTCTGTAATTCTTCAAAGTTTCAGAATTTCCTTCTCTCCTTTCCCCTTTCGTGTGCATTAAAGAGCATAGATATGCATATACATGTGTATACAAACAAGCACAAAAGGAAGGATGTCAACTTAGAAGCAAGGGGTCATTTGCCTTTTGGAGAAAAGGAAGAACCTTGTCACGCAACTGCAACATGTTCTTTTACATGCTCACAGCAAAAATAGAGTGTTGTAGCTCTTGATTTGTCATAGAAGTCTTAAGCGTGCATCTACACCAGGCATGGGCAAACTTGGTCCTTCCGAGAGTTTGGACTTCAACTCCCAGCATTCCTAACAGCCTCGGGCCCCTTCCTGCTTTCTGGAAAGGGCCTCAGGCTGTTAGGAATGGTGGGAGTTGAAGTCCAAAACACCTGGAGGGCCACAGTTTGCCAGTGCCTGATCTACACTATAGAATTAATGCAGTTTGACTCCACTTTAGCTCAGTGCTTTGGACTCTTGGGAACTGTAGTTTGGAGAAGCACCAGCACTCTTTGGCAAGAAGGCTAAAGACCTTGTAAAATCACTATTCCCTTTTTTCGTGTCAGGAGCATCTTGAGAAACTGCAAGTCTCTTCTGGTGTGAGAGAATTGGCCGTCTGCAAGGACGTTGCCCAGGAGACATCCAGATGTTTTACCATCCTGCAAGAGGCTTTTCTCATGTCCCCCCATATGAGAAGCTGGAGCTGAGAGAAGAGCTCACCCCGCTCCCCGGATTTGAACCGCTGACCTTTTGGTCAGCAGTCCTGCTGGCACAAGGGTTTAACCTATTGCGCCACCGGGGGCTCCACTACTCCCATTGAGGTGTAGCAGTTAAAGAGGTGTCAAACTGCATTAATTCTATAGTGTAGATGCACCATGAGAAGCTACTTTCTAAAGAATGTTCTCTTGTGGCACAGTTAAAAAATACTTTCCTGACCATTGTGGTAGCACACTTGGTCTCGTGACAGCAGTTTCCAGGAACTTGTTCTGAATGGATGGGGAACACATTTAAACTGAAATACCTATTAAAGAAGCTGGTTTTCCTGTATAGTAAAATGCATACATTGGTGGGAAAATGTCAAAAGAAGATTTTTTTTAGAAAGGTCTCTTTTTAAAGATTTTTCCCCCAACGTTTTCCTCTGTGTTTTGTGTTTCATACAAACAGTAGAGGATTTTCAGTCTAAATGTTTATCCTTTCCAACCACATGATGAATTGTCCATTGGGGTGAGGAAAACGAGGGGAGTATTGGTGGTGGAAGGAAGGTTCGGCCTTGCTATTTTACCTTCTATTTATGAGCTCCGATTTCAGATGAAAGGGGTTGACTTTGGCAGGTAGGAGGAACCCCAATTGTAAATAAGTCCCTGTTTTATAATAAAGACCAAAAGGCCCCTCTGCATGAGAGATTCTTGCTTCTTTTGAAATAATATGCTGTAGATATTATTAATGCCACGTTTGGGGCGGGGGGCGGGGGCTACTTCTTTGGACTACAACTGCCAGAATGCTGAAGCCAGTGGGACTATTGCTAGAAGGGGATTTTAGGAACTGTATTCCAGAAAAAAATAAAGTTTCTAATATATGGTTTTTGCGACTGTTGACATTATAACTTGTTGAGGAGCCCCTTGTTACGGAGGAGAAATCAGATCAGAATTGAATAAAGTGAGACCAATGGAACTAAATAGTTTCAAGACCAGGCATGGGCAAAGTTCTTCCTTCCAGGTGTTTTGGACTTCAACTCCCACAATTCCTAACAGCCTACCGGCTGTTAGGGTGTGGGAGTTGAAGTCCAAAACACCTGGAAGGAAGAACTTTGCCCATGCCTGCTCAAGACCGTTTCTGTGGCCCCAAGCCCCAATTTTAGACACAATCCATCTCCTGTAAGCCTTCAGGACAGTCATCCATTTAAAAATAGATCATAACTTAAACACAGCAGTGATTCACATTAAAATATACTGTACATTTCCCCCCAAAATTAGAATAGGAATAGTTTTGGTTTTTCATTTTAAAGCATTTGGCCACCACTTTGTTCCTAGAGATGGAAGAGTGGCCTTCAAAATAGCTGAAGTTATCTCCTCCTGGATTAGATGGATCCAGCAAGATAATTGTTGTTATATGTCAGTCCCATTTTATTTCTGATAATGTCTTCTTTTTATAAGTGAGACTGAGGTTCATTGTTTTATTTTGTAGAAGAGAAGGCTGAGAAGGAGACATGACGACCTTTTTATAAATATGTGAAGGGAAGTCATAGCAAGGAGGGAGCAAGCTTGTTTTTTGTGTTGTCGAAGGCTTTCATGGCCGAAGTTTTCAGGGTTGTATGGCTATGTTCCAGAGGCATTCTCTCCTGATGTTTCACCCACATCTATGGCAGGCATCCTCAGAGATTGAGGAGTCTGTTTTCTGTTTCCCTGGAGACTAGGACAGGCAACAATGGCTTCAAACTACAAGAAAGGAGATTCTACCTGAACATTAGGAAGAACTTCCTGACTGTGAGAGCTGTTCAGCAGTGGAACTCTCTGCTTTGGAGTGCGGTGGAGGCTCCTTCCTTAGAGGCTTTTAAATAGAGGCTGGATGGCCATCTGTTGGGGTGCTTTGAATGCGATTTTCCTGCTTCTTGGCAGGGGTTTGGACTTGATGGCCCACGAGTTCTCTTCCAACTCTATGATTCTAGGTGTTGACTACAGCTCTTATTTATCCCCCCAGTTTTAAACCATGAACACCTTTTCAATTATAACATCTATTCATGATAGAATAATGTTACATTTTTGTTTGTTTGCATACTGCTGCGTAGCTGTAACACACATTTTTTCAACTTTGGGAAAACTAGATTGTTTTTAAAGGTAGCATAATGGGAAACATATGCTATGTAAAACAGCAGACTTGCAGGAATGGCTAATGAGGAAGCATTAGTACACAGCCACTTAAAAAACAGAAATAAGAAACCTGAACCATGTAATTTATATATTTTGGTAAAATATTTATATCTTATGTTGGGAATCACTGGGTCACAGCATGACTTAAATCCAGTTCTTGATCCCAAAGAACGTTGACCAACTGGATCAATAGGAACAGTATGTCTATAGTTGCAAATGTTCGCTTCATTTGTTGGCTTAACTCTAGTTGGGACTGAGAGTTGGATGTAGTGCAATAAAATATGGAACAATATCAAATAATTCAGTAGAATAAGAAATATTATTTCCAACATTGGAAGTTTGGCTTAGCTTCCATGATGTGTTGGTAATTGCATGCTGTGCCTGTGTATCTTCTCTACACATTGATACTGATATATATCATGCCCATGGTGTGGATTTCCTGCACTGTGTCAAGCAGCCTTCCTCAATCTAGTTTTGGATTGGAGCTCCCATTAATCGTGACTATTGGTCATTGACATTCAAGTTGTCTGGAGAGCACAAGGTTGGGGAGGTCTACCATATAAGAGGCCTTCCCTTGACTTTACTTACATATCTTATCCATTCATCCAATCTCATATTAGATGTTCTGATGGCAGAACATCTCCAGTGATGAGACAGATTTGTAGTGGCACTCTTATCATCACTTGGAAGCATATTGTGAGCATGACTGCATCATAACAGTCGACATAATTGTTGAAGTGTTTTGGGGTTTATATTGTTATTATGTGGGCAGCCGTACATGAGTCCCCTGCGGGTAAAATCCCGAAATAATAAATAACAGTGGTTGGCTACCATTATTTGTTCATTCTTCGTACCAAAAATGTACTAGTATAGGAAACAGGTCTTCAGCTCCATCAAAACTAGACTGTTTCCCCATTCTCTCTGCTTGTATCACCTGAAGCTATGCAAGTAGGTGAATTGTGTTCCTCAGCTTGACATACATTTGTATGTCAAGAGCCTACGGTGAAACTGTCACAGGGAAGATTTGTTCAGAAAGGGTTGCCATTGCCTTCCTCTGAGGCTGTGAGTGACTTGCCCAAGGCTCCCATTGATTGAGTTTCCAGGCTCAGCAGGGATTTGTGCATTTCAAGATCGCAAACATGATTGGTATTTCAATCTTTTAGTGGTACAGATTGAGCCTCTCTTATGTAGAATTCTGAAAACTGAAATATTCGATAATCTGAAATTGTCTACATGGGTGATTGAGATGGTAATTAATGTAAAACATTTTATGCAATGTTTTACATTAATTTATACACAAAACCATGTCTGGTACATAGACATGGTTTTGTGTATAAATTTATGTAAAACATTGCATAAAAATAGCCAATAGGCTATGCCTTTAAGGTTTATATGGAACATAAATTAATTTTGTGTTCATATTGAATCCTATCCAAGATATTTTATTATGTGCATGTATGTAAATTCAAGTATTCCAAAATCTGGGGGGAAAGTCCAAACATTTTTGATCTTAAGCTTTTTGGATATGGGATTCTTGACCTGTACCTTATATAAAACCAGTTGGCTGTAATGGGACTCCCAGAGCTAACATGTCCAATCTTTTCTCCTTTTGTAGGTGAAATTAGATGCTACTGTGATGCTGCGCATTGTGTCGCCACAGGCTACATGTGCAAATCCGAGCTCAATGCTTGCTTCTCCAGACTGCTTGATCCACAGAACAGCCACTCTCCGCTTACTCATGGCTGCTTGGACTCTCTTGCGAGCACCTCAGACCTCTGTCAAGCCAACCTGGCACAAAACCACTCTGGAATGACAATCCCCAAGTTGGAGTGTTGTCATGAAGATATGTGCAATTACAAAGGGTTATATGATGTCCTCTCTCCTTCCAGAGGAGAGCTTTCAGGTTAGTAGAATGCCTCTGAAACATGTATGCGTATGTGCTTTCAAGTCTCCTATGATGATCCTATGGCAGTCATGGGCAAACTTTCTAACTTGGGGGCCACATGGTGGGCCAGAGTGGGGTGGGTGCACTAGGAGGGGAGGGGGTGTTTTCTTCCCAAGTCCCCCATCACTTCCTTTTTTAGTTTTGGAGGCAGAAAGTGAAGGAAAGACAGGAAACGTTTGGATCCCAAAAGGGTTGGCCTTGGTCAGGGTAGACAAGAGAGAAAAAGTGGACCCATTAGACCCCGTATTGCCTTCTCCTGATATAAAATCATAGAGCTGGAAGAGACCCCCAAGGGCCATCCAGTCCATCTCCCTGACATGCAAGAAGGCACAATCAGAGCACTCCCGATAGACAGCCTTTGCAGAAAAGCCTCCAGAGAAGGAGACTCCACCACACTCCCAGGCAGCCTATGCCACTCTCCAACAGCTCTTACTCTCGGGAAGTTCTTCCTAATCTTTTCAGTTGAATCTCTTTCCGATGCCATTTGAACCCATTGCTCCCTTGTGCCTTGGTTTCTACAGTAGCAGAAAGTCAGCTTTCCCCTTCGTCCTCCTCAATGGGACACCCTTTGAAATCTTGAAACATGGTTCTACCTTTTCTTCTCTCAGCTAAACATCCCCCAGGAGGAAAGGAGGAAGGGAGGAAGAGAAGGATGGAAGGAAGGGTGGGGAGGGAATGGAGGGAAGGGGGAGAGGGAAGGAAGAAGGAAAGACAACAGGGAAGGAAAGGGAAGGAAGAAGGGAGGGATAAAGAGGGAAGAAAGGAAAGAAGGAAAGAGAGAATGTAGGAAGGATATGATGTGAGAGAGGAGGGCCTGAGAAAAGAGCCCAAGGGGCCGCATCTAACCTCCAGGCCTGGGTTTGCCCATACCTGTCCTATGAGCTTTATGGATTTTCTTAGGCAAGGAAAACTCAGATGTTAAGACTTATTGTCAAGAGCTCAGACCTTGATTGACTGTCTCCTTAATGATTGTGGTCTTCTTAGTAATTAAGCACATGGGGTGGGGAGGCATATGGCCAGACAGACTTCTGCCAAATAGCTTTTGTATCCGCATTAACATGGGACAAAAGCTTGTTCCTTCCCCTCTTAATACATCTGGTGCCTTGCCAGGGGAAACTTGTTTAGGGAGAGGCCCCAGCTCAAAATAAAACGTGGCCCAATTTGGACCGGGGAAAAATAAAACTATTAGAATGTGTGAATTAAATTTATTGAAGCCCCTTAAATTTTAATGGTTGGGTTCTTGGAGAGGACATGGCATTTTTAATTTAAAACTGTGGCTGTTTGTTAAACTTACGCTGCCCAAAATGCAGTAGTTAAACCGAAGAGAAGAAAGTTGAAAGACATTTCATGAGTTCACTTGGCACAAAATATACTTAAAGGAGAGTTTGAAGAATTTAGGTGGGGTTTTTTGTCTATAATTCCCAGAATGCCACAGCTCCCATAGCCATTAGCCAAACCTGGCTAGTGGAGGACTTTTGAGAGTCCTAAAGGTGACTTTTCCAAGCTCTCTTTCAAAATATGCAGAATATTCAGCTGACTGAACAGACTTGGTGGGGAGACGCTGCCGATACCTTGCATAAAATGACTCCCTGTCGCTGGGTGTATCTGTTTAATTGAAAAGGGTGGCACCATACTGACATGTATTAGCATGGCCAAATGTAAAATGGGACCAGAGTCCCGTACTTTTCGTAATTGCGCAAAGGTGGGAAATTTCAGCAGGAATAGTCTGACATGGAAATCTGTACCTCTAATGTTTCCTCTTTAACACCAGTGTTAAAGATGCAAGAGCCCAGACATCCTAGAATAGGCATCCTAGAATAGGCAAACTGGGACCCTCGATGTGTTTTGGACTGCAACTCCCACCATTCCTAACAGCCTCAGGTCCTTTCCTCAGAGGTTGTGAGGTCTGCTGGAAACTAGGCAAGTGAGGTTTAGATAGATGTGAAATGTCCAGGGTGGGGGAAATAACTTTTGTCTGCTTGAGGCAAGTGTGAATGTTGCAATTTTCTACCTTGGTTAGCATTTAATTGACCTGTAGCTTCAAAGCCTGGTTGATTACAAACAAAGGATCCTATAGGCAGCAATCAGGCAGGCTTTGATGCTACAAGGCTATTAAATGCTAATGCTGAAATCCCGCTTCCACTTCCTAGATTTCTTCTCTCAGAAATAGTTATGAAAAAGTTAACAATGTTAACAAATAATCATACAGTTGAATTATTGATTATTAATGTTCTAATGGGCAACAACACAGATTTATTTCATAATGTATAGTGGGAATGACATTCTTCTAAATAATATAGTCAGGCTTCCACATTCACTGGGGCTAAGTGCACAGGACCACCAATTTGGAGGGATCACTGTAATCTTGCAAAGTTTTATAATAAAAACAAAAAAATGGATTGTCAAAGGCTTTCATGGCTGGAATCCTTGGGTTACTGTGAGTTTTCCGGGATGTATGGCCATATTCCAGAAGCATTGTCTCCTGACGTTTTGCCTGCATGTATGGCAGGCATCTCCAGAGGTTGTGAGGTCTGTTGGAAACTAGGCAAGTGAGGTTTATGTATCTGGAATGCCCAGGGTGGGAGAAAGAACTCTTGTCTGTTTGAGGCAAGTATGAAGGTTGCAATTTGCCACCTTGATTAGTATTGAATAGCAGCTTTAAAAAAACCAACCCTGTTCCTGATCGCTCTCCTCTTTTTTCCTTGCAGGACAAGGCAGCAGATACCAGCACGATACCAGCAGGAACCTCATCACAAAGGTCCAGGAGCTGACCTCCTCGAAAGAACTCTGGTTCAGGGCTGCCGTGATTGCGGTCCCCATTGCCGGTGGGCTGATCTTGGTGCTGCTCATCATGCTGGCGCTGCGCATGCTCAGGAGCGAGAACAAGAGACTGCAGGACCAGAGGCAGCAAATGCTCTCCCGGCTGCACTACAGCTTCCATGGGCACCATTCCAAAAAGGGACAGGTGGCCAAGCTGGACTTGGAATGCATGGTGCCGGTGACGGGCCACGAAAACTGCTGCCTGACCTGCGACAAAATGCGACAGCCAGACCTCAGCAATGACAGAATACTCTCACTAGTCCACTGGGGGATGTACGGTGGGCACGGAAAGCTGGAGTTCGTGTGATCACTTCTTTTTCTGTGTGTTTTTCCTTTTTAAATATTATATATATATTTTTAAAAAACATTGTTCGTAAAATGACTAGGAAATCTTTTCAAAGGCCTTTGGGTTCTGCTGGACAGGAGCACTTTATTAACCGGAGGGGAGGGGGACCTACAGTCATCAAGTCATTTTTTTTAAAAAAAGAAAACTACAGGACTGCTGCAGATTGAACCTTGGAAATGCTTCTGAAGGATTCCAAAAGTTACTTTATTTGCACAGAGTAAATACACTCAAATGTCTTGTTTGCTTTGAAATTATGAAAGCAAAAAACGAGAAGTTATACACACTGTTACCAGGGTCATCTGAACTGTAGGGAGGAGGGGGTTGAGTTATACTATTAAAATTGTATGCAAGTTCTGATGTAAAGATTTTTTAAAAATACATATTATATATATATTTGTCTGACTTCTGTGGTTTTGTGTAACAAAGCACTGTGGTGTGGAAGAAGCATGGTTGGCTTATGGTTTCTCTAGTGTTCCTGCAATTGTTGTTTATCTGTTCAGTCACTTCGAACTCTTCATGACTCCATGGACCAGCCCATGCCAGAGTTCGCTGTTGGCGGTCTCCACCCTCGGCGCCTTCAAGGTCAAGCCAGTCACTTCAAGGATTCCATACATCCATCTTGCCCTTGGTCAGCCTCTCTTCCTTTTTCCTTTCATTTTCCCCAGCATCATTATCGTCTCCAAGCTTTTCTGCCTTCTCATTATGTGGCCAAACTACTTCATCTTTGCCTCTAATATTCTTCCCTCTAGCGAGCAGCCAGGCATTATTTCCTGGAGTATGGACTGGTTGGACCTTCTTGCGGACCAAGGCACTCTCAGAATTTTCTTCCAACACCACCGTTCAAAAGTGTCTATTTTCCTTGGCTCAGCCTTCCTCATGGTCCAGCTCTCACATCCATAGGTTACTATGGGGAAAACCATTGCTTTAACTATGTGGATCTTCATTACAGTGTAGTGTCTCTACTCTTCACTATTTTATCAAGATTGGCCATTGCTCTCCTCCCAAGAAGTAAACATCTTCTGATTTCCTGGCTGCTTTCTGTATTTGCAGTAATTTTTGTGTCTAGAAATACAAAGTCTGTTACTGCCTTCATGTTTCCCTCCTCTATTTGCCAGTTATCTATCAGTCTGGTTGCCATAATCAGTTTTTTTAATGTTTAACTGTAGTCCAGCTTTTGTACTTTCTTCTTTCATTTTGGTTAGAAGGCTCCTCAGTTCCTCTTCGCTTTCAGCTATCAAAGTGGTATCATCTGCATATCTAAGGTTGTTAATGTTTCCTCCAGTAATTTTAATTCGTACAATATGTTTCCAAAAATTTAACCATAAATGCATACATGTGTGTGCACACACACATACAAGAACTGACACTCTCCCCATGCTACCTTTTTTCTCTTTTCTTATACCATTGTATATTTTCTTTTGTCATAAATTGGTTTTGTTGCAGTAAAGGTTTTTTGGCTTCAGCTTTTACGTAGTGTTAAGTGCGCATGCTAATCTACTGCTAGGTAGCATGGAATAAATCTAGTTTTGTACTTTGAAGGGTCATTTTACTTCTCAAGGAATAGTCCAGAGCACCCAGCCTTCCTGCCATGTTTGGGAATAACAGAGCAATGGCATCCCTTGGTGTTTTAACAAGCTCTGGGTTTTTTTTTTAATCTGCAGAGGCCATCCTAACTTATCTGGGTGAATCAGGATGATCGTAAGGTCACTTCTGTGTTTTTGAAATTGTAGTAGAAATAAACACTTCTGGCTCAAGACAAGGTTTAGGGGGCCTACCTTGTTTTTGTTGAGAACAGAATAATGCAAAGGGGATAGGGAATCAAGTGTTTGTTTGAGTTTCCTCTCCCCCAGAAGGTCTTGGGGGTCTTATTCCTATCCCTGCAGTGAAGAAGCCACTGTATGTTGCAGTGGTTAAAGTTGGACTTGGGAGACTTTGGTTCCAATACTCGTGATTGTCATAAAACTCATTTTATGGCCTTGATTCACTTTCCTTGAGTCTTGCTTACCTTGTGAGGAGTTGAGAGGCTGAAATGTAGAATCAAATATGCCAGCTTGATCATCTTGGAGGAAATATGAGTTGCAGTAAGACCCTTGGTGCCTACAGTTTCATTTACCCATGTCTGACAAAATGTCTCCTCTCAAAGCATTTTCTAAGTAAGCCCATCGTATGCTTTTGCCAGACGTTGATCACAGTTGCATTGGATGACCTAGTGATATTTAGCAAGATACCTTTTCTAGGCATTTCCTAGGTCCTGTGGTGCAACTCTATGGGATGCTTCCTCAATAAGTCGTTCATTTAGTACTATTTGCTATTACCTGTGGCTTTGCGTATCCACTCCGAGACCTGGAACATAGTCCCTGCAGTTATAGGGGATACAATTCTTCAAAGTGTTCCTTAGAAGCAGATGAAAATGAGTTGCCTTTTCCAAACATGTATATGGAGCCCATGTAATTGTACTGCAATGTGTAGAAACTGTGCCTGAATAAGTCAAGGCATCAACTTTTCAACGATTATTCCTGTCTGCTATGCTCCATGTCCTGCTTCATTTTGTTTCTGGGTGTGTCTTATTCTTAAGGAGCAAAAGCAGGCTGCCGTGGGTTGAAACAAGGAGCAAAAGAAGTGTCCTGTAGTGCAAAATCACAATTGGATACAATCCTCTCATGTGAAATATACATAGGTAAAGGTTTTCCCAATTCTGGGAGATGGTGCTCATTTTCATTTCTAAGCTGAAGAGCCAGCGTTGTCCATAGACACCTCCAAGGTCATGATTTGCATGGAGTGCCATTACCTTCCCACAGAAGTGGTACCTATTGATCTACTCACATTTGCATGTTTTTGAACTAGGTTGGCAGAAGCTGGGACTAACAGCGGGAGCTCACTCCACTCCCCGGATTTTGGTCAGCAAGTTCAGCAGCTCAGTGGTTTAATCCGCTGCTCCACCGGGGGGCGCAAAATATACATGGACTTTCATTAATATTATTTGCTTATAAATGCAGCTGGGAGCAAAAAATCACATGAAAGTTCATTGGAATTCCTTTCCAGATAGCTGTTGATAGTTTGGTTTTGGAATGCATCTCCGCTGTAGAGTTACTCTTTGGGGGATGTTCTTCCAGTGCCTTCTCCCTCTCTTGAGGATTACCTTCAAATCTTGTTCTTGATAGTCCTAAGACACTATGGAAAGAGTTTCTCCTTTAGATTGTTGTGTGACTTCAAGTGATTTATAAATTATGGCTATGCTAAGCAGACACATCTCATAGGGTTTCTTCGGCAAGATTTGTTTGGGGGAAGGGTTGCCTTTGCCATCTTCCCCAAAGTCATCAATTGGCTTTCTACAGACTGAGCAGGAATCTGGACTCCGATGTCCTAGACCAATGATTTCCAACCTGTGGTCCATGAACCACCAGTGCTCCACAAGAACTAAAATATGGTCCGTGGCCTCACAGTTACGACACCATTGCAACGAGAGTGACTGGTCTCGCACAACCCTCTTATAGTGCTGAGGTTTATTAAATATGGTTTTATGTGTGCAAGCAGATGGTGAATACTGGATGGCATATATTCTGTATCGGAAACTAGAGCTGATGTGGTCTATCAAAGCAATTTTCTGAATCAGCACCCCAAATAACCAAACTGAATCTAAAGTTGACCAAAAAATCAATTCATAATTCTTTTGGTTTCTAATGTTGGAGAGTGGTCCCTAGTCAAGTGGTCTCTGGTCAAAAAAGGTTGGAAACATTGTCTTGGAGCCCTTGTTCAATGCTCAAAGAACTACACCACACTGGCTTTCCTTCCAGTATTGGATAAATCCAAGTTTAGATTCATACACTCCAGTTTGCACCAGAGATTGGTGTTCCCTAGTTTATGCACATTCCTGGTCCATGAATCATGCTTCTACAGAGATCAAAGAGACCCATGGAGACCAGTATGGTACAATATCATTAATGGACTCCATTGAGCCTGTTCTTCATCAAGCACAGTGCTATTTACTTTGACTGGATGCAGACTTATGGGTTTTCAGGCAGAATTCTTTTTTCTCATCACCTGCTATGTGATCTTTTTGATGGAAGATGCTGGTGGGCTGAAACTCTATCCTGCATTCAAAACACATGAGCTATTATACCATTACTGCTTTCTAACATGCCAGTCTCGCACAGATGTATATAAGAGCTGGTCCTTTGTTGTTGATATGTACCTTTTGCCACGAATCTTGATTTATAGCAACCCTATCATTGTTATTTTTAAACTGCCATCAACTCCGCTTCGACTTATAGTAGCCCTATGAATGAGAGATGGCCCAGTCACCTTATCCTTAACAGCTCTGCGCAGGTCTTGCAGAATAAGAGCTTGGTTTCCTTGATTGAATTTATACATCTGGCAGGCAGTTTTTCTCTCTTTTTGTATCCTTTTCTACCATACCAAGTCATTGGTGCATTATCTAGTCAGACAAGGTATTCTTGTGGCACTATCTGTTGTTTCATTTTAGATCAGTGTTTCTCAACGCTGGGGGTCACGGGGGGGGGGGTGTCAGAGGGATCGCCAAAGACCATAAGAAAATGGTATTTGGGGGTTCTGTGTGCCAAGTTTGGCCCAATTTCATCATTGGTGGGGTTCATAATGCTCTTTGTATGTGAACTATAAATCCCAGCAACTACAACTCCCAAATGTCAAGGTCTATTTTTCCCCAAACTCCACCAGTGTTCACATTTGGGCATATTGAGTATCCCTGCCAAGTTTGGTCCAGAAACATCATTGTTTGTGTCCACAGTGCTCTCTAGATATAGGTGAACTACAACTCCAAAACTCAAGGTCAATGTTCATCAAACCCTTCCAGTATTTTCTGTTGGTCATGAGTGTTCTGTGTGCCAAGTTTGGTTCAATTCCATTGTTGGTGGAGTTCAGGATGCTCTTTGTAGGTTAACTATACATCCCAGCAACTACAACTTCCAAATGACAAAATCAACCCCCCCCTCTCCTCCAACCCCACCAGTATTCAAATTTGGGCATATCGGGTGTTTGTGCCAAATTTGGTTCAGTGAATGAAAATATATCCTGCATATCAGATATTTACATTACGATTCATAACAGTAGCAAAATTACAGTTATCAAGTAGAAACAAAAATAGTTTTATGGTTGGGGGTCACCACAACATGAGAAACTGTATTAAGGGGACACGGCATTAGGAAGGTTGAGAAACAGTGTTGGATTGTGTCATCACAATATTTTGATGGTAAAAGACATTCAAGGCAAGAGGCTTTGGTGATGGAGTGATGGGATTGCATCCTCACAGGGACATGCAGTCCCATCACCATAGAAAGGTAGTTCCATGGAGGATAAGGGTGGGCAAGATTTTTTTGAGAAATGTGCCATTTAGTTCCAAGACTGAGAAAGTGAGGCTTGCCCAAGATCATCCAGAAGTTTTCTATGGCAGAGCAGGGAGACCTAATCCAAAATTCAAACCACAACAATACACTTGAGCTTCAGAGTTGGTCCCAGTTGCCTTGGTATCCAAAGTACCTACTTTGCTTCATGAGATGTACACTTTTTTGTTAACTGGCAAAAGTTGCCAGCATTGCCTCTTAGATATTTCTCTGGTTCTCTTAGGTTAAATACTTGTGCCGGCAGGGCTGGTTGGCAGTTCAAATCCGGGGAGCGGGCTAAGCTCCCATCTGTCAAGCTCTAGTTTCTCATGGAGAGACATAAGAGAAACCTCCCACAGGATGACAAAACATCAATCATCTGGGCATCCCCTGGGCAATGTCCTTGCAGACGGCCAATTCTCGTGGCTTGCAGTTTCTCAAGTTGCTTCTGACATGAAAAAAGTAGTTCCCTATTGAATGCATGCTGAATGTTTTATTTCATCTTCTCTCCCCCGTTTCCCCCCCAAAAATTTATCGTGTAAGAAGTGACTTGAGAAACTACAAGTTGCTTCCGGTGTGAGAGAATTAGCTGTCTGCAGAGACAATTCCCAGGGGTTGCCTGGATGTGTTACCATGCTGTGGGGGAGGCTTCTCTCACGTCCCTGCATGGGAAGCTGGAACCGACAGGTGGGAGCTCACCTTACTCCCCCGAGTTGAACTGCTGACTTCAAGGCACAAGGGTTTAACCCATTGCGCCACCGCAGCCCCTGTTTCCCCCAATAAGCTCCAATGACCTCTCCATTCCATGCTCACCACAACCCTGTGATATGGATCAGGTGCTGAGATGAGATTTGAACCTCTGTCAATAAAATCCCAGCCCAAATTCTAATCACTTGGTCAGTTGTGGCTGCATGAGGTCTCATTTACCCATCTGAAATCTTGACATAGGAAAGATTTAATAAGAAAACAAAATTGTCAAGTACTGAAAAATATTTAAAATGCCAGTCAACGGATACTTTTAAGGATGGATGGACATGAAAATTCTGTCTTAAATAATAGCATCCTGATAAAGAAAGTTTGGGACATCCTGATGGATGGAAGGAAGAAAAAAATATGAGTACCTACCTACCTCTGAGCAGATGGGAGCATGCTGTTCAATAAGTTCATGGCACTTTAATTCTAGCTTTCTGAATGATTGAGTAGTGGTGTCTAGTTACACATAGTTACAATGTGTGCATTTTTCATATCTTTAAATAGAAAAGGAAACTTCGGGTCTATTGCATAAAATGTGTTTCTGTCTACACTACAGGAAATGTGTCTTCGGCTGCACCTATTTGGGAACATGCTGTTTGAACTGGGCAGAATGGCTTGAGGAGCATGGCCTGTCTTGTGTTCCTCTCTTGCATCTGCCTATGGACCCCTCCCTTTTCCAAAGTAAAAAATAATAACATACAGCTTTTCCTTCTTTCTTTCAATCTGCTGATTCCAAGTCTCCCCAGCTATTCTCCTTGACTCCTGTTTAACTGCTTCTATTAAAAAGCCCCTGCGCCACAGGAGGGCTGACCTTTTTGCGAAAGACCAAATGCCTCTGCTTTGGAAATCTCAACGTTCCCTTCCTCCAAAAGGCCTGCAAATCTGGTTTCAATATGGGGTGATTACAGGTTGAGCAGGGAGCTTTGAAAGGAACCAGCCTCCTCTGGTAGCCGGGGCATTGGGCAGGCTTATCTGGGTGGCAGATCTGGGGCTTGCTGGCTATCTTTACTGAATCCAGTATTTACGGCTGCCAAATCCAATCAATTCAGCCCAGATTAATTCATATGTAGCAGATCAGAATCCAGCCCCTGTGGCTCAGGAGTAAAGCCTTTGCTTTCCTTTGCTTTAAGGAAAAGAGCAAAGTAGATGTCACAGACCTTTTTCTCACACGTCCTGGTCCTGCCACTCTGGTTTTCCTTTAGATATAGACTATTTGGTGGCTTTTGAAAATGACCCTTTTGTTCTCCTGCCCTTTCAATGAACATTCATTGCATTAGCAAGATAATACATCCCATAAATATAGGTCAGCATTCTGTTTGGGATTCACATCTTCATAAATAGCTTTACACGTGTGCAAAACTGAACTGAGACATTTCACAACATCCATCTCCACCCAGGGGCAGCTACTGTGATGTTACAACCTAAGGGTGGTCAAACTGCTGTTAATTTCAGAGTGTCAGCTTATTCAGTAGGGCAGTGGTTCCCAACCTGTGGCCCATGGACCACCAGTAGTCGGCAAGAACAAAAAATGGTCCACAGCCTCACCATCACTACACCGTTGCCTCAAAACCATGTGGCAACGAGAGCGACTGGTCTCACAAAACTCTTATAGTGCCGAGGCAACAGGGATGGCAGGTGGGGAGAGGCTGACTACCCACTAAAGATTACTACTACCACATTAGTGCTAGATTATGAGCAAGCAGGTGGCAACTACTGGATGGCATATATTATGTATCAGAAACTAGAGCTGATATTGTCTGTCCAATGCAATTTTCTGAATCAGCACCCCAAATAACCAAATCGAATCTAAAGTTGACCAAAAATTGATTCGTAACCCTTTTGGTACTAATGTTGGTGAGTGGTCCCTGGTCAAAAAAAGGCTGGGGACCACTGCAGTAGGGAAACTTAGACCTGTGTAAGGCACTAATAGGAATCTGGCCTATCAGCAGATAGAGGAAAGGATGAATGGAGGTCTGGATGAGCTGAAGGCCACCAACAAATTCTAGGTGCTGTAGGACACACTTCTGGATATTCCTTGCCCAATAAAACCCAATGAAATTAATGGTGTTGCCAATGACAAGATGTGCCGATTTATCATGCAACTAAGGTAACAAGCAACACATGTTAAACATTCCCTCTTCTATTCAACCTTCAAAGGCACAGCAACTGTCTGCAGTTTTTACTCAGACAGCCCTTAGGTGCATCTACGCTGTCGAATGAAGGTCGTTTGATGCCACTTTAACTGCCCTGGCTCAGTGCTATGGAATCCTGAAATTTGTAGTTTGCTGAAGCGCCAGAAAAGATTTAAAGATCTTGTAAAACAATGATTCATGCAATTCTGTAGCATTCAGCCATGGCTGTTAAAGTGGTGTCAAATTGCACCCATTTTACAGTGTAGATGCACCTATTACATATCTACACTATTCTGGTTTGGTCTGCCTGCAGTTGGGTTACCCTGGGCCAGTCATACTCTCTCAACTTTATCTACCCATGAGAATTATTTCTGAAGATTCTTTTTTTTTGTCAGGAGCAACTTGAGAAACTGCAAGTCGGTTCTGGTGTGAGAGAATTGGTTGTTTGCAAAGATGCTGCCCAGGGGACACCCAGATGTTTTGATGTTTTACCATCAGCTGGACCTGACAGAGGGAGCTCAACCTGCTCTCCCTGGATTCGAACCTCCAACCTGTCGGTCTTGCCAGCACAAGAATTTAACCCATTATGCCACCGAGGGCTCCTTTTATTTTTGAAGGCGTGGCATCATCTCACCTATGATGTCCTGTGCTCATAAATGTGACTAATAACAATAAGCCCCCCAAAATACACACTGCATTTTCAGCCATGCACCAGGAGTTAAAACAAGCCCTTTTGGAAACTAAATTACTGACAAAATAATAAAACGGTAGTATAGAATGATTTTTATGTATTTCGTTTGCTCTTAAATGAGGGCAGAATTTGGACTCCGGACTTCAAGGGCGGCATAAGAAGATTAACTCCTGAAGAACAAAGCGCCGTTGTCACAAAGAGGGCTTCGTAATGAAAGCCAGCCCGGGAGAATGGATGTGTCTGAAGTAAGCAGAATTTTCACATTATTGAATTTTTGAAATAGTTTCCCTTGAGGCATCGGCGGATTCCCTTTCTGTCCCGTGTGCCTGTTCATATATTGCAAGCAGTGGGGCTCTTCTCATGTTAGCTCTAGGGCTTCATTAGGTCGAATCGAGCCATTTATGAAATTTCCCATTTTTTTAATGACAAAAGGGTGGAGGGAATGGAGACCAGGAGGGGAAGGAGCCAGCAGATCAGGGTTATCTCTCTTGGGGGAGCCTGCTGTCTCCAGCCAGATGAATCCTGGCTCCCTCCAAATAAACAAACACGGCCCTTTCCTTTGTTTTACTCCTAGACTTTGTTTCCAGCACTCATAATCCTGGTGGGGGAAAGCCTGGAGTAAAACAAACAGCTGATAAAAGAAGCCAAGAGACTGAAAGCACTACAGAAGTTACAATAGTTCAGTCAACCTTGAAAAAAAGGATCCCGCACCCAGATGGTATTTGCGGCACGTTTGCCTCCACTTTTCATTAGCAACCAATGATTATACGGACCTCTGGGATTAAATGCACAATTTTAAGATCGAAGTCTTTGGGTTTCTTTTTCCTTTTATTAAACTTGGGTGTATTGGATATTTGTGCCAAATTTGGTCCAGTGAATGAAAATACACCCTACATATTAGATATTTACATTACGATTGGAACCAGATACAGTGAAGACATCTGATCTTGCACTTTGTTACTCTGCTGCTGAGTATGCATGCCCAGTGTGGAACACATCTCACCATGCTAAAACACTGATGTGGCTCTTAATGAGGCATGCTGCATTATCACAGGATGCCTGTGCCCTACACCGCTGGAGAAATTACACTGTGTAGCCAGTATTGCAGCACCAGATATCTGCCGGGAAGTAGCATCCAATAGTGAAAGGACCAAGGCAGTGACATCTCTGGCCCATTCCCTGTTCAAATATCAGCCAGCCTTAAATCAATAAATAGTTTTCTAAGTTGTACAGAGACAAACCAGATCAGTAGTCTGCAGTGCCTTTCATGTTCCTTGATTTGTGCTTGGACAATGCTGTGTTTGATGGTCCCTATGTAGACTTGTCCACAGTTGCATGGTATATGGTAGACTCCTGCAGAGGTGAGAGGTTCCCTCTTGTCCTTTGCTGAACGTAGCATTTGTAAGATTTTCTTAGTGGGTCTGTAGATAGTGTGTAGGTTGTGTTTCCTCATCAGCTTCCCTATGCAGTCAGTGTATCCCTTGATGTGTGGCAAGAACACTTTTCCTCTGGGTGGATCTTTGTCTTTACTCTCGTGGCTTATTCTTGGTCTTGCAGGTCTTCTGATGTCTATGGTGGAGTCTCCATTGGCCTTAAAAGCCCAGTTTAGGTGGTTCAGTTCATCTTGGAGGAGCCGGGGTTCACAGATTATTTTTGCACAGTCTGCCGGGGCTTTAATGGTACTTATTTTTTTTACTTGGGTGATGGTTGGAATGTTTATGTAGTTATCTATTAGGCATGGTTTAGAACCCAAAAATCGCGATTCTAAAATCAAATGGGGGATTTTTTTATTAGTAATAGAGACTTACAAAAAAATTTCCAAAAAGTTCTAAAATGTAACGTACCGTATTTTTCGCACCATAAGGCGCACCGGATGATAAGACGCACCTAGATTTTAGAAGAAGAAAATTGGAAAAAAATATTTTGGGCCAATAAGTGCTTCAAGCGCCGGGGCCCACTTTTTGGCCCAAAATATTTTTTTCCAATTTTCTTCTGGAAGGGTGGACCCTCCTCGGCGCCCTCCGCCATCCCTAAGCCTTTCCCTTGGCCGCCTCCTCCTCGGTCCCGCCTCCTCTGCCTCCTCTGCCTCCGCCACCGCCCGCCGCCCGCCCCCCCGCCGCCTCCGCCGCTTACCGCCACCTCCGCCGCTTTCCGCCGCTTTCCGCCCCTTTCCGCCGCTTTCCGCCCCTTTCCGCCGCTTTTCGCCCCTTTCCGCCCCTTTCCGCCCCTTTCCGCCCCTTTCCGCCGCCTCCGCCACTTACCGCCGCCTTCCTCGCCGCCGCTGCGCATGCGCAGTAGGTCCCAGGCTTGGGTCGGCTTATATCTTAGCAGGGAAAGGGCTGCCGTGCGGGCGGCCCCTTTTCTGCTAAGATATAACCCGACCCAGGCTTGGGTCGGCTTATATCTGAGCGGGGAAAGGGCTGCCGTACGGGCGGCCCCTTTTCTGCTAAGATATAACCCGACCCAGGCTTGGGTCGGCTTATATCTTAGTGGGGAAAGGGCTGCCGTGATGGGGGGCCCCTTTTCTGCTAAGATATAACCCGACCCAGGCTTGGGTCGGCTTATATCTTAGCGGGGAAAGGGCTGCCGGGCGGGCGGCCCTTTTCTGCTAAGATATAACCCGACCCAGGCTTGGGTCGGCTTATCTCTTAGCAGGGGGAAAGGGCTGCCGTGCGGGCGGCCCCTTTTCTGCTAAGATATAACCCGACCCAGGCTTGGGTCGGCTTATGTCTTAGCGGGGAAAGGGCTGCCGTCTTGTGTGGCGGTCCCTTTCCTGCTAAGATATAACCCGACCCAGGCTTGGGTCGGCTTATGTCTTAGCGGGGGAAAGGGCTGCCGTGCGGGCGGTCCCTTTCCTGCTAAGATATAACCCGACCCAGGCTTGGGTCGGCTTATGTCTTAGCGGGGAAAGGGCTGCCGTGCGGGCGGTCCCTTTCCTGCTAAGATATAACCCGACCCAGGCTTGGGTCGGCTTATGTCTTAGCGGGGAAAGGGCTGCCGTGCGGGCGGTCCCTTTCCTGCTAAGATATAACCCGACCCAGGCTTGGGTCGGCTTATGTCCTAGCGGGAAAGGGCTGCCGTGCGGGCGGTCCCTTTCCTGCTAAGATATAACCCGGCCCCGGCTAGGGTCGGCTTATGTCCTAGCGGGGAAAGGGCTGCCGCGGCGGGCGGTCCCTTTCCTGCTAAGATATAACCCGACCCAGGCTTGGGTCGGCTTATGTCCTAGCGGGAAAGGGCTGCCGTGCGGGCGGTCCCTTTCCTGCTAAGATATAACCCGACCCAGGCTTGGGTCGGCTTATGTCCTAGCGGGGAAAGGGCTGCCGTGCGGGCGGTCCCTTTCCTGCTAAGATATAACCCGACCCAGGCTTGGGTCGGCTTATGTCCTAGCGGGGAAAGGGCTGCCGTGCGGGCGGTCCCTTTCCTGCTAAGATATAACCCGACCCAGGCTTGGGTCGGCTTATGTCCTAGCGGGGGAAAGGGCTGCCGTGCGGGCGTCCCCCTTTCCTGCTAAGATATAACCCGACCCAGGCTTGGGTCGGCTTATGTCCTAGCGGGGAAAGGGCTGCCGTGCGGGCGGCCCCTTTCCTGCTAAGATATAACCCGACCCAGGCTTGGGTCGGCTTATGTCCTAGCGGGGAAAGGGCTGCCGTGCGGGCGGCCCCTTTCCTGCTAAGATATAACCCGACCCAGGCTTGGGTCGGCTTATGTCGTAGCGGGGAAAGGGCTGCCCGTGCGGGCGGCCCCTTTCCTGCTAAGATATAACCCGAGCCATGTCCCAGGCTTGGGTGCTAAGGCTTATGTCCTAGCGGGGAAAGGGCTGCCGTGCGGGCGGCCCCTTTCCTGCTAAGATATAACCCGACCCAGGCTTGGGTCGGCTTATATCTTAGCGGGGAAAGGGCTGCCGTGCGGGCGGCCCCTTTCCTGCTAAGATATAACCCGACCCAGGCTTGGGTCGGGGGGAAAGGGCTGCCGTGCAAGGGCGGCCCTTTCCTGCTAAGCAGGGAAAGGCTGCCTTAGCGGGGAAAGGGGCAGCCCTTTCCTGCTAAGATATAGGCTTGTCGGCTTATACCAGGCTTGGGTCGGCCCTTTTATATCTTAGCGGGGAAAGGGCTGCCGTGCGGGCGCCCCTTTCCTGCTAAGGGCTCAGGCCCGCATGGCAGCCCTTTCCCGCTAAGATATAACCCGACTGGGTCGGCTTAGGCTTAGCAGGAAAGGGGGCCCGCATGGCAGCCCTTTCCCCGCCAAGATATCTCCAAGCCTAGGTCGGGAAAGGGCCGCCCGCACGGCAGCCCTTTCCCCGCTAAGATATAAGTCGACCCAAGCCTGTCGGGCTTTATATCTTAGCAGGAAAGGAAGCCGCGGCGGGCGGCCCCTTTCCCTAAGATATAAGCCGACCCAGGCCAGTTGGACAGCCCTGTTCTAGTTTACCAAGAGCACGTTCCTCATACCCTCCAGGTCACTATCACCCTTACTACATTCTTACTATTAGAATTTATTATTTAATTCTAATAAATGCTCTGGAGAAGCAAGCCTTGACTATTTTATTTAATAATAATACTACTACTACTACTAATAATAATATATTAATGCTTTATATCTCCCTGCAAGGAAACCAAGGGAAATGTTGCCCCTTGATTTGCCTGTGCTTAAAACAGTGTCAGTCCTGTTTCCCTGCTTTTCAGACTTTAGAACCAATTTAGAATTTTGTTAGTAATTACGTTACATTTTAGAACTTTTTGGAAAAATTTTTGTAAGTCTTTCTATTACTAATAAAAAAATCCCCCCCCCCATTTGATTTTAGAATCGCGATTTTTGGGTTCTAAACCATGCCTTATAGATAACTACATAAACATTCCAACCATCACCCAAGTAAAAAAATAAGTACCATTAAAGCCCCAGCAGACTGCAAAAATAATCTGTGAACCCCGGCTCCTCCAAGATGAACTGAACCACCTAAACTGGGCTTTTAAGGCCAATGGAGACTCCACCATAGACATCAGAAGACCTGCAAGACCAAGAATAAGCCACGAGAGTAAAGACAAAGATCCACCCAGAGGAAAAGTGTTCTTGCCACACATCAAGGGAAACACCGACTGCATAGGGAAGCTGATGAGGAAACACAACCTACACACTATCTACAGACCCACTAAGAAAATCCAACAAATGCTACGTTCAGCAAAGCACAAGAGGGAACCTCTCACCTCTGCAGGAGTCTACCATATACCATGCAACTGTGGACAAGTCTACATAGGGACCATCAAACACAGCATTGTCCAAGCACAAATCAAGGAACATGAAAGGCACTGGAGACTACTGATCTGGAGACAGCTTATATCTTAGCGGGGAAAGGGCTGCCGTGCGGGCGGCCCCTTTCCTGCTAAGATATAACCCGACCCAGGCTTGGGGCAGCTTATATCTTAGCGGGGAAAGGGCTGCCGTGCGGGCGGCCCTTTCCTGCTAAGATATAACCCGATCCAGGCTTGGGTCAGCTTATATCTTAGCAAGGAAAGGGCTGTCGTGTGGGCGGCCCCTTTCCTGCTAAGATATAACCCGACCCAGGCTTGGGTCGGCTTATATCTTAGCGGGGAAAGGGTGCGGCGGGCGGCCCCTTTCCTGCTAAGATATAACTCACCCAGGCTTGGGTCGGCTTATATCTTAGCGAGGAAAGGGCTGCCGTGCGGGCGGCCCTTCCCGCTAAGAAATAACCCGACCCAGGCTTGGGAAACAGGAGGAACTGCCCCGAGCTGCTGCCAAAGCGCTTGGAAGCAGCTCAAGTTTGATTCGAGGAATTTCCTCCTGTTTCCCAGGCTGTCTCTCAGAAGCGGAGGGAGAGCCTGGAGAACAGGAGGAAATTCCTCCGATTGGGAACTCGCAGGGGTTAAGGGAGGCATCGATGCCACCCTTGCCCCTGAGAGGTCCCAATCCAACCCGTGCTCCCTTAACACGGGTTGATTCTGACCTGGCAGGGGGAAGGGAGACATCGATGCCACCCTTCCCCTGCGAAGCCACAATCCAACCCGTGTTAAGGGGAACACAGGTTGATTGGGCTTCAGTCGGCTGATATCTTAGCCAAGAAGAGGCTGGCCGCGCCAGCGTCTTCATGGCTGAGATATGCTCGACCCAGGCTTGGGTCGGGTTATTTCTTAGCGGGGAAGGGGCCGCCTGCACGGCAGCCCTTTCCCCGCTAAGATATAACCCGACCCAAGCCTGGGTCGGGTTATTTCTTAGCGGGGAAGGGGCCACCCGCACGGCAGCCCTTTCCAGGCTCCTTTCCCTGCAGTTTAAAGTGCTTTTTTCCTGAGTCCTCCAGCCGCTCTAGGACTTCCAGTTTCGATCTCTCTATGATTCTGGCTGGTTTTTCTCTTCCTGGAGGCAAGGCCTTTCAGTTAAAGTAGGCCTCGAGCATGGAAAGGCCCCATCTGACTGTGAGTAATGTCTGGGATTTTGATTTTGAGGGGTAATAGGGAGCCTTCCGAAATATTTAGAATTCTAACGAAATTTTGGGTCTAGGGGTTCGAAAAAGAAAGTCCACTCCCGGATTGGCCTTGCGATCCATAAAAACTTGAAAGTCCCATTACATACGAATCACTTACGAATTCTTTTGATTTTCATAACTTTTTTCTCATGCCTATTATCTATCCATGTGTGTAGGTTTTCTGTAAACTGTGTGACCCAATTGTTGATCTGGTTTGTAGGTGACTAGGACATCTAGAAATGGCAGTTTTCCTTTATTTTCTTTTTGCATCGTGAATTGGACTCCTGCGGACTCCTCTGCAGGAGTCTACTGTACACCATGCAGCTGTGGACAAGTCTACATAGGGACCACCAAGCGCAGCATTGCCCAAACACGAATCAAGGAACAGGAAAGGCACTGCAGAGAAAGTCAACCAGAGAAGTCAGCCATAGCAGAGCACCTGATGAACCAACCTGGACACAGCCTATTATTTGAGAACACAAAAATGTTGAACCACTCTAACAACTACCATGTTAAGCCACACAGAGAAGCCATTGAAATCCACAAGCATGTGGACAATTTCAACAGAAAGGAAGAAACCATGAAAATGAACAAAATCTGGCTACCAGTCCTTAAAAAACTCTAAAATTATAACAGTAAATAAAGAACAAAACTCAAACACAAGGGAACTCCAGACAAGAAACAATTGGGATCAGCTAATCACCTCTCAACAAAGGATTCCCCCAGGCAAAAACAAGCCACCCTAAAAACTGTCAGGCCATCAAATGCTAATCAAGGTGGCCAATTGAAACATCCACACCTAGCTCCAACAGACAAGAGTTCTTTTTCCCATCCTGGACTTTCCACAGATATATATATATATAAACCCAATTTTCCTAGTTTCCAACAGACCTCATAACCTCTGAGGATGCCTGTCACCGATGCAGGCAAAACGTCAGGAGAGAATGCTTCTGGAAAATGGCCACAGAGCCCGAAAAACCTACAACAACACAGTTATATTGCCTAAGCTAAATTAACACAAAGTTTTGTGTCTTTCCCTAGTCCCTGGTAATGATAATGCTATTTATGTGATGCTTGATTTGGAGAGGCCAAAAAAAGTGCAGTGTAACTTCATTTATAGATAAATAGCTGCTTAGGTCACATCTGAGAAATCCAGCTGCCCCAAAGCTCGCAGAACTATAAATACTGTTTACATAAGGTTGACATTGGGATGATGCTGCAAGGTGGAGCACGCAGTGGTTTTGGCAAACTGAGGCTGGGGTCAATGGGTTGAATTCATGGGGTTTTATTAGAGATGCAATTTTCTTGAGCAGGAAGGAAGAGGAGTGGCGTGAAGGCTACTAAAATATAAGGGTCTGCAAAATTATATCTGACCCTGTGTGTCTCTTCCTTGGGTGGCGGATGTATGCTGTACTATAACTAGTCTTGCATTCATAAATACAAATGAAATAAGAAGTGTTTTGTTTCACTCAACAGCACAATTCCATATTTTAGCAGGTTAGAGCTGGTAGATGGAAAACTGAATTTACTTCCGAGTTTTAGTCTGAGTATCAATTTCTTGATTCAAGGTGCTTGATCTATTTTGGAAACAGTTCAGTACCTTGGATTGCTCCTTCAAAATCCGGACTAAAACCCAGAATTGAATAACTCTGACATGGAGACCACCAGTAGGCAAGCAGTGCCAAACCCCTCCTCGGAAATATAGCATCTGATATTCGTTGTTCGTCTCCCATCCACATACTAATAAGTGCTGACCCTGTTTTTCCTTGCCAATTTTAACAGGGATTACAGACATGGTATTGTCATGAATTGGATTAAACCAATTGTTTACACCAATATTCTGTTCACACATAAAGTGGCCAGTCAGCTGATTAGGTGGAACATACCAGCATGACATGAACACAACCCTTCTGCTTTATGTTCCCCAGCAACTGATATATGGAAGCCTCGGCCATTGCAGTGATATACAACAGCCCTTTGTACCTGTTGGGTTTGATTCCAGGATCCCTAAGGATATCTCAACCCATGGATACTCGGGTCCTATTATTTTACAATGATGTAGTAAAATTATGTCCCTTATATAGAGTGACATGAGCAAACCTTATTTTTGGGATTTGTGGAAAATAATATTTTAAAGCCACGGAGTGTAGGATCCATGGATGCAAAATTAATGGGGCTGGAAGGCTGACTTCAAATCCAAAGGACTAGTATTGGTGGTTTCAAGTATCCCTGTGACTCCAGGGCTAGAAATACAATAGGGTTTGCTATTATATGACACATTCGACACCATGAATCGCAGTGCTCTTTGGACCATCCCCCCAAAAATCGGATCCCTGACAAATTTGTGAACACCCTGCAGCTCCTCCACAATGACATGATGGCAACAGTCTTGGACAGAAATGGGTCCCAAAGTGACCCATTTAAGGTGAAATCAGGTGTCAAACAGAGAGTTGTTATTGCCCCAACCTTATTTTCCATCTTCGTAGCCCTGGCCCTTGAGCGCTCTAACTGGAGGTCAGCTGTGACTAGCAGTGCTGCAGAATTCGAAGAGGCACGAATGGAGGGCGAAAGGGAGAAACATGTCAAGAGGAAGGTGCATCAACCCTGACCGGGACTGCCTTTTACCTGGAAACCGATGTCCTCACTGCGTGAGAACATGTGGATCAAGAATAGGGCTCCACAGCTACCTACGGATTCACTGCCAAGACACTACACTTGGAGGACCATCATCCTTGGGCTATGAAGGATCGCCTAAGTAAGTAAGTAAAGCTATTATACATACTTTTCACATATCCATACAAAGTTCAGGAGCATGTCCTTTACAAGTACAGAGATCATAACTATTCTGACTGATATTCATTGAAGGTTCCCATTTTCGTACATTGGTTTTGCCCCTTTAAAAGCTATTGACAGCCATCCCTATGTATTCGTAGAGTGAGTCCCATTGTTGAACCATACACTTTACAAATAAATATTTGCATTTGCCTGTGCTGGATCTGAAAGTATCCAGCTTCTGCGGTTGATCCTGGATCCTTCAGGGCAACATTTAGCAACCCATCAACTTATTCTCCATTCTTTTAAGAAAATGAAAAAAGAGAGTTTCAGTGCATTTTTTGTGGAGCGCTTTCACTTGGAAACATATATGTATATATTCAATAAAGATTTTTCCTCCTTATTTTAAAAAAGGCATGTGCTTGTTGAACTGGTTTCTTTAATCTAGGCAAAGAAATTAAAATCTTTCTTCTTCTGTTACACCCAACTTTGGCCTTTTACTTAAAAAGCTCATGGCTTCCCCAAGCTACCGTGAACAGTAAAACTACCACTTTGGTAGCTGTTGTGTTCCTACCTGTCCTAGTCTGCCCATGGCGTTATGTGGCTGTGCCAGTTTTAAGAAGTATTTAGCAAGAATAATTTTCAAAAGCATGCGAACTAAATTTAGGGACTGCCAACGTGTGAGACCGAAAGACGATAATGTTTGCACCTCTGGGCTAAAAAGAGACGTGTGTTTGAGCAGCGAGCATTTCGAAGCTTCTTTGTTTGTGGTCCGATCTGCAGACCTCAAGACAGAGGTGGGAAAATGATGAAATTGCACTGCTTTACATTTCAGCCAAACATCTAAAAACCACGGGTTCATTAAATTCACACAGCAAAAGAGCCCTTTCAAAGTTAATTTGGTTCTCAACTGTTAAAATTACATGATACCCATGCTTATAATAAGAGTTGCTTCTCCTTTCAGAATCCTCCATGCCAACTCCATCTTTCACACTAACTTCCTCCTAGTAAAGGTCAAGGTTTCCCTTGACATTAAGTCCAGTCGTGTCCGGCTCTGGGGAGTGGTGCTCATCTCCATTTCTAAGCGAAGAGCCGGCATTGTCCGTGGACACCTTCAAGGTCATGTGGCCAGCATGGCTGCATGGAGCGCTGTTACCTTCCCGCCGGAGTGGTACCTATTGATCTACTCACATTTGCATGTTTTCGAACTGCTAGGTTGGCAGAAGCTGGGGCTAACAGTGGAAGTTCACCCTGCTTCTCGGATTCGAACCACCAACCTTTTGGTCACCAAGTTCAGCAGCTCAGCAGTTTAACCCGCTATGCCACCAAAAAAAGGGGGCGTGGCATAATATGCATTACTACCTATTATAATTATATTATAGTTATATATTAATTGAGGCATATCCACAATGCTGCGGCCTCTTTCGAGAAGACACGGCAAATGGGTCTTGAAGCGAAACAACAACGTAGAAAGAACCGCAACTTGGAAACAACATCACCCAAGGAGACTCTCTGCTGTGCTTTCTGCAACTGAACTTGCCTATCTCAGATTGGCCTTTTTTGGTCATCAACGCGCTTGTAAAAAGCGTGGGATGAGTCCTTCCTAAAGAATCTTCTTTCGCGAAGTAATGCCGAGAGATATATTATTATTATAACTTATTATATTATTGTACTGTTATATTTTATTATATTTTATTATATTATGATGCATTTTATTTTATGTATTATGTATTTTATGTATGGCACCATTGTGTGCTATTTTGTAAGACGCCCGAGTCCCTATGGGAGATGGTGGTGTGGTATAAATACATTATTATTATTATTATTTGATACATAACAAGATTAGTACACAGCTAGGTTGACACAAGCTGGGCCTAACAGAAGGAGCACATGCCACTCCTCGGATTCAAACTGCCAACTTTTTGGTCAGCAAGTTCAGCAGCTCAGTTGTTTAACCCGTTACGTCACCAAGGGGGCCAACTTCCCCCTCATTCCCACCAATAACTAGTCAACATTTTATGGCTGCTAAGTATATCAAGACCTCACAAAGACTCTGTTCCCAATCCGAATTATGTTATTTATGTGTGACTACTTTGTCAATGAGGTGAGCACAGTCTACGAACCTCAGGGTTTTTCTAAGCCTCTTGAATCCATCTTTCTCCAAGGAGATGATCCTGATTTGGCCGCATAAGCAATGACACACTTGGTCATCATAAGCAGGATGACTATTGAGCCACAAAGACTTTGCAACCTGCATTGATCCCATGGATAGAGATTGCACCAATTGAAGTAAACTGAAGATGAAGGAGGGAAGGGGGAAGAGGAGAGAAAAGCAGCTTAAAAGAAACAGGACAACAGAGGATTAATCAGGATTTATGGATGACATAAACGGAGCGCAAATGAAACAAAGAGATAGACATCTGTGTGCAGAAAAGTACCTAATAAATTAGGAAATGGAGGAGAATAAAGTCAAAGCAAAAGAGAACGTGGAAGGCATTAAAAGGATGCACTTGGAATTGGATAAAATTGCTGGCTGCATTTAGAAGGGAAAAGTAATCAATAAAAGAAATCTTAAAAGCATTAAAATTAGTTGGTTGCGATATTTTCTCTACCAGTTGAAGGATCCTCTGGATCAGGATTCAGGCAGGTCTCAATGGCTTTGTGAGCCAAGATCACAAGGGTTGATAGGAAAGAATAAAGATAATAACTTGGCAAATTTGAATTAATGGGGTTCACAGAGAGAACCTCAACATGAATCATAGAATCATTGAGATGGAAGAGCCATCAAATCCAACCCCCTGCCAAGAAGCAGGAAAATCACATTCAAAGCACCCCCAACAGATGGCCATCCAGCCTCTGTTTAAAAGCCTCCAAAGAAGGAGCCTCCACCACACTCTGGGGCAGAGAGTTCCACTGCTGAACAGCTCTCACAGTTAGGAAGTTCTTCCTCATTTTCAGGTGGAATCTCCTTTCCTGAAGCTTGAAGCCATTGTTCCGCGTCCTAGTCTCCAGGGCACCAGAAAACAAACTTGCGCCTTCCTCTCTATGACTTATTTATACATGGCCCTCATCATGTCTCCTCTCAGCCTTTTCTTCTGCAGGCTAAACATGCCCGGCTCTTTAAGCCGCTCCTCATAGGGCTTGTTCTCCAGACCCTTGATCATTTTAGTCGCTCTCCTCTGGACACATTCCTGCTTGTCAACATGTCCCTTCACTTGTGGTGCCCAGAATTGGATACAGTGTGATTCCAGGTGTGGTCTAACAAAGCCAGAATAGAAGGGTAGCATGACTTCCCTGGATCGAGACACTCGACTCCTATAGCAGGCCAAAATCCCATTGGTTTTTTAAGCTGCCGCATGGCATTTCCCACGAAGACTCCAAGATATTTTTCACACATACTACTGTTGAGCCAGGCACAGGCCCAGATTAACACTTTTTTGCGCCCTAGGCCACCATTTGGAATTAGCCCCCCACACCCACCATTCAGACCCACACTTGGCTGGCTTTCGCCATGGTGCCTCCGGAGCCGAAGAGAAAGGCGAGTAGGCACCATCCCGCCACCTCCAAGATCCTCATGCATTCCCACCGGCTGGAAAGCTCCGCTGTGCTCTGAAGGTCTCCTCGGGAGTCGGGAGGCTTGGGGAGAGTGCAGCGGGTGCAAACTCACTCCAAAGACGCGCATGAGAGAGTGAGAGAGAGCGCTAGAGAGAGAGAGCGTGCAAGAGAGCGAGAGAGAGAGTGTGTGCAAGAAAGAGAGAGAGCGCGAGCGAGAGAGAGCAAGAGAGAGAGAGAGAGAGCGCGCGCGAGAGAGAGCGCGCACGATGAAGAAATAAAATTTTGGACAAATGATATGTAAAAGCTATGGCTTGGGAATGGGGGAGGGGAGCACAGTGGTGAGGGATACAAAAATGTATAAGAAAAATAATGGCAGATGCCGAAGATTAAAGTATTGTAGCTAGAAATGAATAACATGAATCTGCTGTAAAATAGACATTGCATAATAATTGTGTTGACAATGAAAAAACAATAAAAATATTTTTTAAGAGAGCGCGAGAGAGAGAGCACGCGAGAGAAAGAGCGAGAGCGAGAATGAGCGAGAGAGAGAGAGAGAGAGAGAGAGAGAGAGAGAGAGCACACGCGAGATGGAGCAGAGACTTTGCTGGGAGAAGGAGCGAGGAGGGGCATGAGAAAGGGGGAAAGAGGAGCGCGGACCAGTTTTTTTGGGTCTGTGATCTCCCCCGGCTTGTGCCCCTAGGCCATGGCCTCATTGGTTTTATGGGTAATCCGGGCATGGCCAGGCATCTTTCATTCTGAATCAAGTTAAGCCTGAAGTTAAGGTGAGATACCTTCCATGACTAGAAATGGAACTGGGTGTCATTGATATTCCTACAATCCATTCTTCTTTGTTCTAGTAGATGACAGAGCATCATATGGGAGCAACTTATATGGATGTCCTAGCTAGCAAAACAAAACAAAATAGACCTTACAGAGACTGCCTGAAGTTTGAAACCATCTTCATTTGTTTCCAACAGACCTCACAACCTCACAGGATGCCTGCCATAGATTATTATTTCGCATTTGTCTGCCGACCCCCCCAACGGCTCGGGGCCGTTGATGCAGGTGAAACGTCAGGAGAGAATGCTTCTAGAACATGGCCATACTGCCTGAAATACCTACAACAACCCATGTTCATTTGCTTTGAACCAGACGGATAGCCCATTCCAGCCAGTAAATCCAGGAAACTGTGGACTTGCTTCTCTCGGAGTTCCTTGGTTCTATTTCCTGTTGTGGCCCGTCTTTAATGGGCAAATAAGCACATCCCTGGAATTATATTAAGAGGCCTTTTTTAAAAAAAGTGGCAGACAGTGAACAAAAACTCTCTTAACCAGAACTGCTGATGTGTTTCTTCAGCTTCCTGTTCCCTCCATCACCAACCCCACCGCTACCACGATCCACTTATTTTTTTTTCCACGTCGCTTTACAGAAGCATATTCATTTTCATAATTGCCTGGCCTTTTTTCCCTCTCGTCTTCCCTAAATAAACACTCTGCCTGCATCATCTTGACATTCGTTCTTCCCTGAAATGATGCTCAGTACCTTTTGGGAACCTCATTCTAATTGACTTAAAAGAGACTCTTGGCCAAGTTGAGAGCAGTCGAGATCTGCTTTCGGGGTTGAACCCAGGCTTTTAAAAAGATTTTAAGTTCCTCAGAGTAGTCTTAAGAGATTGATCAATCAATTAAGTGATTAAACCTACAAATACCGTATTTGTATGTGAATATAATTATCATAGGGAGGCTATTCCTGTTGTTTTTGCAAGATGCATTCATGTGTTCCACTTCATGTCTTATTTGTCTTTAAACAGGCACTATAGTCAGCCTTCCACAGTCATTGGGGTTAGTGGCATAGGCCTCCCATGAAAGTGGAAAACCAAGAATGAAGAACGCCTTGTCAAAGGCTTTCATGGCCAGAATCACTGGGTGGTTATACGTTTTTCGGGCTGTATGGCCATGTTCCAGAAGCATTCTCTCCTGATGTTTCACCTTCATCTATGGCAGGCACCCTCAGAGGTTGTGAGGTCTGTTAGAAACTAAGAAAATTGGGGTTATATATCTGTGGGATGTCCAGGGTGAGAGAAAGAACTCTTGTCTGTTGGAAGTAGGTGTGAATGCTTCAATTCGCTACCTTGATTATTAGCATTTAATGGCCTAGCCGTTTCAAGGTGCAGCTTCTTACTGCCTGGGGGGAAACCTTTGTTGTGAGGTGATTGTTTCTTGTCTGGAGTTCCCCTGTTTTTGAGTGTTGATCTTTATTTAGAATTTAGAAATTTTAAATACTGGTAGCCAGATTTTACAGATTGTACAAAGCCCCTGGTGGCACAGTGGGTTAAACTACTGAGCTGCTGAACTTGCTGATCGAAAGGTTGCTGGTTCAAATCCAGGGAGCGAGGTGAGCTCCCACTGTTAGCCCCAGCTTCTGCCAATCTAGCAGTTCAAAAACATGCAAATGTGAGTAGATCACTGATCTACTCACATTTGTAATGGCGCTCCATGCAGGCATGCTGGCCACATGACTTGGAGATGCCTATTGACAATGCCGGCTCTTCGGCTTAGAAATGGAAATGAGCACCACCCCCCAGAGTCGGACACAACTGGACTTAATGTCAAGGGAAAACCTTTACCCTGCTAACCCCAGTTAGATATTGTTCATTTTCATGGGTTTTTTCCTTTTTGTTGAATATGTCTGCATACTTGTGGATTTCAATGGTTTCTCTGTGTAGCCTGACATGAAAGAAAGAAACCATGAAAATGAACAAAATCTGGCTATCAGTATTTAAAAAACCCTCTAAAATCTTCTTATGAGACAGGATACTTTTCTAGGAATTTCTGGATCTTCAAGAATGGCTCTTGAAAACTGAAAACTGGCCACAGAATAGTACTGGAGGACCTAGAGACTGTTTTGACAGTGGAATATGGTGTGTGGAGGAATTTCATTCTCTGGAGGTTTTTATACAGAAGCAGGATGGTCATCTGTTGGGAATGCTTTGATTGTGTATTCCTGCATGGCAAGGGGTTGGCCTTGATGGTGGCCCTTGTGGTCGCTTCCAACGCTATTTTTCCATGAATCCATGGTAGGGTTGCCATAAGTCGGAAGTAGCTCGAAGGCAAACAACAACAAAAAACCGATCATGGAGGAAGGTATGATTATCTGACTTGGAAGAACAGATAATAGGAGCACTTCACACTCTTTATTACTCTTATTGCTCTATTAATGTACCAAGCACTTGAGGAACAGAGATCCCCAATCTTAGAAGCTAAGCAGGGTCAGTCCTTAATTATTACTTGAATGGAAGACCGACAACAAATACCAGTTGCTTTAGGCTATATTATAGAGGAAATCACCTCTGAGGATTCCTTGCCTAAGAAAACCCTATGAAATTCATGGAATCACCATACGTCAACAGGCGACTACAAGGAGACACATATACAGCAGTCTTGGTTTACAAACACTGGTGTAATGATGATATTGGTGTGGAAAAGAGTTGGGGAGGCTGAATCTGCAGGTCCACTCTCTGCTCTCCAAACATGGATCAATTCATTCATGGAGAATTCGCATTTGAGAACTTTTTTTTTATATTTCACAAAATTAGAGGGCGGCAACAAGCAATTGTCTTTCCTTTTCTGCATTTCCCATTTCAGGTTAACAATAGCCAGTGTGGTGGTTTGAATATTGGACTAGAACTTTGGAGACCAGTGTTCAAACCTGTGGTGGAATGAAAATAATGCGTAGTTCACGACTTTACCAATCCACACACTGTCTTGCTAGAGAAAAGATATGCCATGCAGATAATCAGTAAAGAATAAAGTGTTTACTCTTTGTTGTGCAGTGCAACATATATACACTCTTGTGAACAGTTGCATTGACTCACACAATGTCCTTTGAGAGAGATTCAGATGGTCCTTGGGTGTTGATGTGAGAAATATTCTTCCAGCAGCCAAGAAGCAAATATGCTAACTGTCCTGAACAGAAAAATTAAATATGTAACTATTGCCAAAACTCCCAGGCTCAGCTAGCTTCTGGATGTGGCCCAGTCAATCAGCTTTGTGTTTTGCATCTTTCAGTCAACATACTCACAAATTTATTTTTACACACTCCAACAAAACCCACGTTTTATTGGGTGATCTTGGACAAGTCACACTTTCTCAGCCTCAAAGGAAGGCAAAGACGGGACTCCTCTCACAACATCTTGCCAGGAGGACCCTTTGATATGTTTGCCTTAAGTTGGAAATGGCTTGAAGACAAACAACAACAGTGCCCTAGCCCAGAGTTTCCCAACCACTGTGACACGGTGTGCCGTGACGGACCTCCTGCTGTGCCGCGAGAAAAGCTCTCTGCCCCCCTTCCTTCCCCCCTCCTCCTGCCGAACTCCTGCTGCTTGGGGGAGGAGGAGGAAGGGCCAGGCAGTGGTGAAGAAAAAGAAGAAGGGGCCGGGGCGCTACCTCCTTCGGCCGTTTTCCCACCCAGCCTCCAATCCGCCATGACTCTCGCCCCTCGCTCGCTGAAGCCGCGCGGAGGAGGAGACCTGCCCACTGAAGCCCATCCACCACTCATGCTCCTCCTCCTCCGCGTGGCTTCAGCGAGTCATGGCGGAGAGCGGCGCCGGGGACGGGGGCCATGACTCCCGCCCCTCGCTTGCACTGCCCTCTCAAGGAAAAGCTGTGGGAGAGCTGGAGCTCGGGGGAGGGGGCCGGGCATGGCACGGCCTGGCTCCGCCCCTCCCCCAGCTCCAGCTCTCCCAGCAGCTGCTCCCAGCAGGCCACCATCCCTCAGCCGTTCTTTACTGTGTTAGAGTGTCATTTTGTGTCATTTTGGTTGGTGGTGTGCCCCTGGATTTTTTTAATGTAAAAAGTGTGCCACGGCTCAAAAAAGGTTGGGAAACACTGCCCTAGCCACACAGTTTGTGGAGAGCTTCTGGTGCTGAAAATTAAAGGGCATTGTGCAGTTCTATTCATCCTTTGTAGTTTTTTTTCTTGGTAAGAGATCAAGACAATAGTAACTACTATAAAGGAAGACAATGAAGTCTGGACTCCCATAAAATCCCATGAATGAAACTGTAAGATTACTCAATAAGTGCTTCTTCTGGAACCAAGTTTGGAAACATAACTTTCTTCAGAATCCTCCAGCCATCATGGCCACTGGGAGTTGTAGAACACAATGATGATGATGATGATAAGAAGAAGAAGGTTGTTGTGAGTTTTCCGGGTTGTATGGTCATGTTCCAGAAACATTCTCTCCTGATGTTTCACATGCATCTATGGCAGGCATCCTCACAAGTTGTGAGGCCTGTTGGAAACTAGGTCCTCTGAGGATGCCTGCCCTAGATGTAGGCGAAATGTCAGGAGAGAATGCTTCTGGAACATGGCCATACAGCCTGAAAACTCACAACAACCTTCTTCTTCTTCTTATCATCATCATCATCATCATCACAACCCAGTGATTCCAGCCATGAAAGCCTTCCTTCGACAATACATAGAAGAAGAAGGCTTTGGTCTGGCAGCTTTCTTTCATAAATCAAAAGTGAAAAAATGTTATCTTGTTTCCGAATTCCAGAGTAATATTCAGCAGAAAGAACAATTTGATCCAAAGGATGTGAAGTGGTTTGTCTTTAATTTTGGCTTGAGCCCGTTTTGATGCTTTGCAATGCTCTGACAAGCTTGCTTTGTTTTTCCGGGGCCATAAAAAAAGAGAGAAAAGAAAAGAGAAAGAAGGGTATTTTTTCCCCATCCACTTTAGCGCCACATGGCATATGCCCTCAAGATGTAATCAGTAATTACATAATCTAGTGGAATGGCTTTGAAGGAACATTTTCAGCCTGTTGCATATAAAACAAACTTTTAAAGAGCCATTTAAGCTGGAGACTGGAATGGCTCTCAAATAGATGCTTTATTGAAATCTGTGCTACTTAATGAATGCACACAATCGTGATGGGTATGTCTCTTTGGGTGGATTTGTCTGCTTTGCTTCTGCAAGGTACCTAGATAATAAAATAGAATGCAATCGGATGTATACTTTATCAAGGAATAGGTCCTCTTGTACTCAGTCTTATTTCCATTTGAGTAGGCAGATACAAGCACTCGTTCTCCACCTGATCTTGGCTGTAAAGATAAGACAAGAACATAACATCTGAAAGATTAAATCTCCACATTCTTCCAAGGCAATGGAGGACTTCCAAGACAATTATAATTAAGGATGCCATCAATATTTGTCAAGGAATCCACTTGTACTGGAGTTCTTTATGTCAAACAGGGCAGAAGCACTGCAAAGCTAGATGGCTTTGTCTCAACAGAATCAATGACCACGTAGGAAGGATTCTCTGCCCTGGAATTTGATGGAGATACAGTGTTCTCTCGCTACTTCGTGGTTTGCTTTTAGCGAACTCGCAGTTTTGCGGTTTTCAAAAAATATTAATTTAAAATATCGTGGTATTTTAGCTGTTTCACGGGTTTTTGCCGCCACTGCTCTCCGAGGCGCTTTCCCTCCTCAGTCCTCCCTCCCTCCAGCCTTAAAGGGCCTTTCCTTCCTTTCCTTCACTTTATTTTAAGTTTATAAAGACTTAAAATAGTGTAACTATTAAAATAATTAAAATAAAATAAATATAGCGTCCCTACATTACGATTGTTCACTTATTGCAGGAGGTCCTGGAACGTAACCTCCCGCAATAAGTGAGGGAACACTGTATTCATATGATATGAGGGTGGGTCAATAAGTCCATGACTTTTTGAATTTCCTGCCTCTTAACTGAAAGGGCAACACTGCTCCTATCAACAGGCATCTGTCAGTTGACTCCTGTCAAAATTTGAACAAGCTGAGTCATTAAGTTTGTGTTTGACAGCTATTGATAGCAGATTACCGCGTAATTTGAGGAGAAAATGGAAAAAAGTGAATTTTGTGTGCTCATTAAGCATTATTTTTTGCGGAAAAACCCATCACTCAAACCAAGGCTAAGCTTAATAAATACTATGGGGACTCTGCACCATCAATTTCAATGGTAAAAAAGTGGTTTACTTTATTTCCTTGTGGCTGTACGAGCACGGAAGGTGCTGAACGTTCTGGACACCCAGTTGAGGTCTCTAAACCTGAAACAATTGAAAAAATTCACAATATTGTGTTGGCTGATTGGAGATTGAAAGTGCGAGGGATTGTGGAAGCCATAGGCATCTCACATGGCTCAGTCATTTCAATTTTAAATGATCACTTGGGTATGAGAAAGCTTTCCGCAAGATGGGTGCCGCGTTTGCTCACAATCGACCACAAACGCAAACATGTGACAATTTCACAGGAGTGTTTGGTGTTGTTCAACTGCAATATGGATGAGTTTTTGCGCTGTTTCGTAACCGTGGACGTAACGTGGATCCACCACAACACCCCAGAGACCAAACAGCAGTCAAAACAGTGGGTTTCTCGGGGTGAATTGGCGCCAAAGAAGGCCAAGGTGGGTTTGTCAGCCACTAAAGTCATGGTGACCATTTTTTGGGATGCACATGGTATAATCCACATTGACTACCTTCAAAGGGGTAAAACAATCAATGGCAGATATTATGCCAACTTATTGGGTCGATTTAATGAGGATTTGAAAAAAAGCATTTTCTACAACACAATCTATGATTGGACTTCTAGAGGGATTACTATGAGGTACAAGATTGTGAAAATCAGCTTTCGTTCTACCTCAAGCAGGGCCTCTTCTTAATAGGATGCAAAGAGCAGTGATTTCCACCATTTTAAATGAATTCAGGCTCTTTCTCCCAAATGTTCTGTTGATGGGGACAATAAACTCATGCAATTTGAAGTCAAAAGCACTCAGACCTTGCCTGCAGTAAACACAAACACATGTTTAGTGCTAGACGCAAACTACCGTAGCCAAAGTGGGCAAATGCTGTAAATTTCAAACATGAAACAGATGCAAGTTAATTAGCAGCGCGAGAGTGATGACAACAGAAGTGAAACCGTTTCAAAGAAGTGAGCGGTTTGTTCAGCAAGACATCACAATACGGTGAATATTTACCTGGAATCCTCTTTTAGTTGCTCTAATTGTGGCGACAACAGAGGACCCCCTTCCCTCCCCAAGTGGTAAATATTTGGGCATCTGCTTTGGTGGCATCGGCACTGGAATTCAATGGATGTTTTCATGAGTGATGCTTAATTTGATTTTTTTTGTATTTCCTGCATCTGTAAATTGAATTAGCATACTACATTGTCTAAAATCTGCATTCCATTTTCATATAGCTCTCTCTTGCTCTAAGCGTTGCGTTAACAAGATTCAGAAGCAATCCAGACGGAGCGGCAGACTAAAAGGCAGATTTGTGTGGCATAGATTATTCCTAGACCAAACCACTTAGGAATGAATGCTTCTTTCTCCACACTAAAAAAAGAGTGGAAAAAACCCTGCATATAGAAAGCCAGCAATTCAGGAATGGAGTCTGTAATTAAGCTAGTTCTCTGAAGGGCAGCTTTGAATCCTCAAAGCGAGTTTGTTTTCATTGGGTTCTGTGAATGCAATTCCTTGCTTGCAGTGTTTGAAGTCATTTCACTGCAGAAAGAAAGGAGCTATGAGTATGTCATCTCTTATTTTTCAAGTTAACCATCTCAGAGACACTGTTACTAAAGAATAGTGTTCCCTGCACATTTGTCTGACTCCATGTGGATAGACCATTTTTCAAATTGAAGCTTGTGAAAGGAAGGCTTGCATTTTACTGTATGTTGGAAGACAATATGGGAGATTACCAGATTCTCCCAGGATGAATCTACACTGCCACATTGTATCACTTGAACTGTATTCTATGGTCAGTGTAGACCCATACAATGCACTGAACCACATAATAATTGCTCTGCACTGAACATATAATACAGTTCAAACGGCATAATACTTAGGTGATCCCTCATTGTCCAAGTATGATGGCCTTCCAAGTGTAGTGTCTTGGAGGTGGGCACATAGGTGACTGTGGAGCCCTATACTTGATCTGCATGATCTTCCACAGTGAGGACACTGGTTTCCAGGTGGAAGGCAACCTGGTCAGGGTTGGCTTGATGCGCCTTCCTCTTGGCACATTTCTCCTCGCCCTCCATTTGTGCCTCTTCAAATTCCAGCACTGCTGGTCACAGCTGAACTCCAGTTAGAGCGCTCAAGGGCCAGAGCTTTCCACATCTTGGTGTCTATGCCACAGTTTTTAAAGTCAGCTTTAAGCCCATCTTTAAATCTATTTTCCTGTCCGCCAATCTTCCATTTCCCATTCTTGAGTTGGGAATATATCCTTCTCCTCCAATATTATCTCCTTTCAACTGCTTTGGGAGATTGTGATGGGGCATTCAGGCAATGTGGCCAGTCCTAGAAACACACAACGCAAGGGAATATTGTTCTGATATCCAATATATTGGATATCAGAACAATATTCCCTTGCGTTGTGTGTTTCTAAGATTGAATAGAGGGGTGTAACTGTACTTCTTTATTACTTTGTAATGTGGCCAGTCCAGCAGAGTTGATGGTGTAGGAGCATTGCTTCAATGCTGGTGGTCTCTGCTTCTTCCAGCACGCTGACATTTGTCCCCCTGTCTTCCCAAGAGATTTGCAGGATTTTTCAGAGGCAATGCTGGTGGAATCACTCCAGGAGTTGAGTGTGACGTCTGTAGACAGTCCATGTTTCACAGGCGTATAGCAGGGTTAGAAGGACAGTAGCTTTATAAATAAGCATCTGGTCTCCCTACGGATGTCCCGATCTTCAAACACTCTCTGCTTCATTCGGAAAAATGATGCACTCTCAGAGCTCAGGAGGTGTTGTACTTCTTTTGACTTTTGTGGAGAGGTGGCTGCCAAGGTAGCTGAAATGGTCAACATTTTCTAATGTTACACCATAAGCTGTATTTCTGGCATTGCAGAGGCCTTTTGGTGGAAGAGCACTTTGGTTTTCTCGATGTTCAGTGAGAGGCCAAGATTCGCATGTGCTTCTGCAAAGGCTTGTAGGTCTTCTTCTGAATGCATAATATAGCAATGTAGCTCCAGTTCCAGTCAACTCTCTATAGTGGAACTGTGATACTAATATCCTATCATACAACTCAGTTTGGCATCTTTCCAAATCATAGTACTGTATGTATAAACCATATTTTTGAAATCAAACTATGTGGAAAATACTTCCAAATGAACAACGAGCAAATCATGATTTACATGCACGATCGTGAATGATTAAAAAGTATGGTTTGCACTCACTGCATTCTTGGGAATGAACAATATGGTGTTTAATTGTCATTTTCTTGTTCAGTAGAAGGTGCATCTACACTGCAGAATTAATGCAATTTGATACCACTTTAGCTGAATTGTAGTTTTGTGAGGCACCAGTGCTCTTTGGCACAGAATACTGAAGATCTTGTAAAATCACCATTTTCATCATTCCATAGCATTGAGCCATGGCTGTTAAAGTGGTGTCAAACTACATTAATTCTACAGTATGGGTAAAACCAACCCGACGGGGGCAGATGAGGCCCTTTGAACTCTTTTCTCAAGCCCTCCTGTCACCATCCTATCCTTCTCTCTTTCTTTCCTCCTTCCTTCCTTCCTTCCTTCCTTCCTTCCTTCCTTCCTTCCTTCCTTCCTTCCTTCCTTCCTTCCCCTTCCTTCCTTCCTTCCTTCCTTCCCTTCTGTCTTTCTTTCCTTCTCTCTTTTCTTCCTCTTTCCCTTCCCTTCTTTCCATCCATCCCTCTTTCTCCCTCCCTCCATTCATTTCCACCCTATCATCCTTCCTTCCTTTCCTTTTTCCTCCCTCTCCCCCTCTTTCTCCTTCCTCCCTCTCCCCCTCTTCTTCCTTCCTTCCTTCCTTCTTTCCCTTTTGTCTTTCCTTCCATCCCTCTTTCCCTCTCCCTCCCTCCCTCCATTCCCTTCCTTCCCTTTCCTTCCCTTTCCCTCCCTCTCAGCCTCTTTCTCCTCCCTTCCTTCCCTTTGTCTTTACTTTCTTCCCTCTTTCCTACCTCCTTCCCTCTCTTCCTCTTTCTCCTTCCACCCTCCTCTTCCTCCCTTTCGTCTTTCCTTCCTTCTCTCTTTCCTTCCTCCTTCTCTTCCTTCCTTCCATCACCGGGCAGCCAGTCCTCTTAGCAGGGAGTGCTAGCATGCGGCCCCCAAGTTAGAAAGTTTGCCCATGCCTGGTATAGATGCACCTATAGTTAACTCCCCTATAGTTAACTCCCAATTTGATACCTGATGGCTGATGTTTGGCTTGTGGTTCACCGTTCAGTTGTTGAGCCAAAAGGTAAAAGCATTCAGCCTTGCCACCCAGCTTGGGAGAGATGGCCCTGGAGAAATAATGCTTGAATCATCAGGCACAACCAGTAATTCTGTTCCAAATAACCCATGATTAGGAATATAACATCCAACTATTGTTTTTATGACTAGGTGGGATTCTTTTGATTGGAAATGTTCAGATGAGAGGCTGAGTGGAGGAGAGGATGCAAAGCTATCATTTTTGGGAGGTGGTAAACTTAAAAGATTCTCTCTTTTTTGTTCTAAAAAGCAAAAGGTTGTAATTATTGTGCAAGTCAGCTATTCATTTAATGAAATCACACACCAGCTTAGTGTTAATGGCGTGGTCTGGAAGGATCTATGGGCAGCAATTAAAATGAGAATATGCAGCCTTTGTTGATATCTTTAGGTTGGGTTTGTTGTGTTTTCTCCCTTTAATTACTGCAGTCAAGCTGATTTTTCCATGGCCAGAGAGGACTGACTGTGAGTTTAAATGGAAAGGAGATTAACAGGGGCATGAGAATGGGAAGTCTCCGATAGGCTTGCCAACCATGTTGATGCTTGGGCTGTTGGTGTGTGGCAGAGTGCATGTTCTGCATGGCTGAGGCCCCAGGTACATAACATCTCTAGCAAAAATTGAAAAGTTGGGTTGCTGTGAGTTTTGCAGGCTGTATGGCCATGTTCCAGAAGCATTCTCTCCTGATGTTTTGCCTGCATCTATGGCAGGCATCCACTGAGGTTGTGAGGTCTGTTGGAAACTGTGAGTTGTATGTATCTGTGGAATGTCCAAGTAGGAGAAAGAACTCCTGCCTGCTTGAGGCAAGTGTGCATGTCGCAATTGGCCACCTTGATTAGTATTTAATTAGAATCCCCTGTTCGGATATCAGCCAGCATGCCAACGCCTTAAATCAAGAAATATTTTTCTAAGATCTACAGAGATACTTGCAGGAATACCTCAGCAAGCAAGAGTCCAAAAGTGTCAGGCTAAAACCCAGAACCTCAACACATGGCTGATACCAAATGAGAGACGCCCTCCTGGGCACACCAAAGACTGGGCGACTTGGAAGGTGCTGAACGGATTGTGCTCTGGCACCACAAGATGCAGAGCCAACCTTAAGAAATGGGGCCACAAAGTGCAGTCCACAACCTGTGAGTGTGGAGAAAAGCAAACCACAGACCACTAATTGCAATGCAGTCTGAACCCTGTCACATGCACAATCGAGGACCTTCTTAGTAACCCCAGAGGTACTCCAAGCTTCTGTTCTAAAAACATTTAATATAATGCCAAGTTTTTTAAACTGTGTGTTTTCAAAAATACATTACAACTGAACTCTTGGTTCAGTTCTGATACAATATCTATAATAAATTAGTATTTAATGGCTGTGCAGCTTCAAAGCCTGGCTCGATGCTGCCTGAGGGAATCCTTTGTTGGGAGGTGTTAGTTGGCTCCGATTGTTTCATGTCAGGAATTCCCCTATTTTCTGAGTGTTGTTCTTTATTTACTGTCCTGATGTTAGAGTTTTTAAATACTGGTAGCTGGATTATGTTCATTTTCATTGTTTCCTCCTTTCTGTTGAAATTGTCCACATGCTTGTGGATTTCAGTGGCTTCTCCATGTAGTCTGACATGGTGGTTGTTAGAGTAGTCCAGCATTTCTGTGTTCAGCAAGTGCTCTGCTATGGCTGACTTGTCAGGTTGAATTAGTCTATAGTGCTTTTTATGTTCCTTGATTTGTGTTTGGGCAATGCTGCGTTTGAGGGTCCCTATGTAGACTTGTCCACAGCTGCATGGTATACAGCAGTGTTTCTCAACCAGTGTGCCGTGGCACACTAGTGTGCCGTGAGTGATCATCAGGTGTGCCGCGAGAAAAGCTCTCTGCCCCCCTTCCTTCCCCCCTCCTCCTGCTTGGGAGAGGAGGAGTAAGGGACGGGCGGCCGCAAAGAAAAAGAAGAAGGGACCGGGGGACCGCCTCCTTCAGCCGTTTCCCCAACCAGCCTCCAATCTGCCATGACTCCCGCCATGACTCTCGCCCCTTGCTTGTTGAAGTCGCGCGGAGGAGCCCCGCCTACTGAAGCCCGTCCACCGCTCATGCTCCTCCTCTGTGAGAGAGCTGAAGCCGGGGGGAGGGGGGGGCATGACGCAGCCTGGCTCCGCCCCCTCCCCCCAGCTTCAGCACTCCCACAGCTTTGCCAGCCTTGAGGGGGCAGTGCCAAGCCAGCAATGGCAGAGCCAGTACAATGCTGGCTTGCCCCCTCAAAGCTGGTGAAGCTGTGGGAGAACTGAAGCCGGGGGAGGGGCAGGGCATGGCGTGGCCTGGCTCCACCCCCTCCTCCAGCTTAAGCGCCCTCACAGCTTCGCCAGCCTTGAGGGGGCAGTGCCAAGCCAGCGGTGGTAGAGCCAGCACAATGCTGGCTTGGCACTGCCCCCTCAAGGCTGGGAAGCTGTGGGAGAACTGAAGCCAGGGAGAGGGGGCGGAGCATGGTGTGGCCTGTCTCCTCCCCTGACTCCTCCCCTGACTTCAGCACTCCCAGCAGCTGCTCCCAGCAGCTCACCATCCCCCTGCCATTCTTTACTGTGTTACAGTGTCATTTTGTGTCATTTTGGTTGGTGGTGTGCCCCCGGATTTTTTTAATGTTAAAAGTGTGCCGCGGCTCAAAAAAGGTTGGGAAACACTGGTATACAGTAAACTCCTGCAGAGGTGAGAGGATCCCTCTTGTCCTTTGCTGAATGTAGGCAGTAGGCACTAGATCCCAACTGATCTCAGAAACTAAGATTAGCCAGGTCTGGTTAGTACTTAGAAAGGAGACTACTGAGGAATTTGCTGCTGTTGTGTTAATTCATTTCCAACTTATGACAACCCTAAAGCCCCTGGTGGCACAGTGGGTTAAACCACTGAGCTTGTTGACCAAAAGGCCACATGTTCGAATCCGGAGAGCGGCGTGAGCTTCCATTGTCAGCCCCAGCTTCTGCCAACCTAGCAGTTTGAAAACACGCAAATGTGAGTAGAACAATAGCTACTGCTCAGGTGGGAAGGTAACGGCGCTCCATGCAGTCATGCCGGCCACATGATCTTGGAGGTGTCTACAGACAATGCTGGCTCTTTGGCTTAGAAATGGAGGTGAGCACCAACCTCCAGAGTCGGACACGACTGGACTTAATGTCAGGGAAAAACCTTTACCTTTACTTTACCCTATGTATCTTAGGGCTTTCTGGGCAAGGTGTTTTCAGGGGGATTTGCCCTTGCCTTCCTCTTAGACAACTCAGTGGATTTGTGGGGATTTAAACTCTGGTCTCCAGAGTTAAGAGTCCAATGCTTGGGCCACTACACCTCACTTACCTTTCCCTGTCCAAATTATTCCGGACACTTTTGAATCAATGGGATTCTTTGGAGGAAGAAGCAGAAATGGCTTCGGGGAGACAGATGAAGCCCGCAGCCCTCGTTCGCTCCACTCAAACAGTGTGAGGTCAGATTTAATTTCCTTCCCATTTTCTCTCCCCCAGGAGGATGCTGGCAAGCAGACCAAAGAACTATTCTCTGCAGAATTTCCGTCATTAAAGATTGCTCCTCTCCTTGAGCAGGACCCACTTATCTTGGAGTCTGTGGAAGGGAAATTAAAGGCATTTTTGCTCGGTATCATTTTTTTTAATTAAAAAAAAGAGAGACTACAACCACCTCCTTGTCTCTTTTCATCCCTTCAGTACAAGAAAGATGTTTTGGTTCCTGGACTTGGCCATGAATTTGGAACTCAATTAATCTCTTCTGGCAGTGTTGTTACAAAATGCAGCAGATAAGATTTGGATTTTCACAGGGAGACGTGATTCCAAAGTTTGGTTCAGCCACACAATCAAAACACTGCAAGAGGCGGGCACTCGGGAAACTTGGTTCTCTTTTGCACTGTAGTGTTTATCATTAACCCTGCTTGTTTGGAAGAGAAAGGGCAGGGGATGCATTTGTGATGCAGATGAGCATACTGGCCCAATGTAAACTTCACATTTGCATTGCAAACCCCACTGAGGAAATGTAAGCTAGCTTTCCACATGAAAAATATGCATGCATTAGGTTTATGTGTGTGTTGTGGGAGAGGAGAACAACTCGTTCTCACAGATTTTTTTAAATACATGTTTTAAAATCTTCCCTTTTTGTATGAAAAAAATGCACCCTATAAAATAACTGTCTTCTAGGTTGCTGTTCCATTAATTTCCTTGCAATGGGAATTGTGTTTGACAGCTCCATTGCATTGTTGAAGGCTTTCATGTCCAGAATCACTGGGTTGCTCTGAGTTTTCTGGGCTGTATGGCCATGTTCCAGAAGCATTCTCTCCTGAAGTTTCGCCCACATCTATGGCATGCACACTCTGAGGCTATTTAAAAGAACTCTAAAATCCGGATAGCAAATAAAGAGCAACACTCAGAAAGCAGGGGAATTCCAGACAAGAATAAATCAGGGCTAGCTAACGCCTCCCAACAAAGGATTCTTCCAGGCAGCAACAGCCACGCTTTGAAGCTGCAAGGCCATTAAATGCTAATCAAGGTGGCCAAATGCAACATTCAAGCAGACAGGGGTTCTTTAGACATTCCACAGATATATAAACCCCACTTGCCTAATTTCCAACAGACCCCTCAACCTCTGAGGATGCCTGCCATAGATGTGGGTGAAAGGTCAGGAGAGAATGCCTCTGGAACATGGCCTTACAGCCCGGAAAAGTCATAGCAACCCAGTTCCATTACCTTCCTGTGAAATACAGCTTACAGCACCTGGTATTGCTTTCTGGTCCCCAATCCAAGTAAAGTCATCCCACCGTATCAATGAATTCCATATCCACAGAGTCAACCATCCAATATTCCCTTGTTCCCCCAAAAAATCAAAGCTAGATTTTGCCCTTTTATATAAGGTGTACCATTTTACGATGGTTTTGTACATAATGGATCTTGAACATCCATGGATTTTGATATCCACAAGAGACGTAAAACCACACATTCCTTCCTTTCCTTAGGAGATCCCTTGTTGACTGAGTATGATGGCCTTCCAAGTGTAGTGTCCTGGTGGTGGATACGTAGGTGACCGTGGAGCTCTATTCTTGACCCGCACATTTTTCCACAGTGAGGACATTGGTTTCCAGGTGGAAAGCGGTTCTGGTCAAAGTTGGCTTGACGCACCTTCCTCTTGGTATGTTTCTCCCTTTCACCCTCCACTTGTGCCTCTTTGAATTCCACAGCATTGGTGGTCACAGCTGACCTCCAGTTAGAATGCTCAAGGGCCAGGACTTCCCAGTTCTCGAGGTCTATGCCACAGTTTTTAAGGTTAGCTTTAAGCCCACCTTTAAATCTCTTTTCCTGTCCACCAACATTTTGGTTTCCATTGTTGCGTTGGGAGCATAGTAACTGCTCCCAGACCAGGTGGGACCTAGTGCCTTCAGGGTATGTAGGTGTTCTGTGCTTTAAATTATTTATTTAGCATGGCCAACAGGCAAAATGACTGGGGACAAAGAGGAATGTATGCATCTCCCAGACATTTGAAGCGTACCATCTTAAAGGAAGGCTTTCCTATTTGAAGGAAAATACTGTGAAAAGGCTTGGATAAATTCACAACCTGCTATTTGGTGATTAGATATATCTCTGAGTGACTCACTGTAGACCCTGGCTTTAATGTCTCTCCTTTTGTACCATCATCTCCACACTTCAGCTCAAAAGATTAGCTTTTGTTTCACTTCAAGCTTCCTTGCGAGACTTCCAGGCTCCAGAGGGCAGTTACAGCTTTTCACAGGAAAGTCAAACATTTTAAACTCAGGGTCATTCCAAAGGTTCATTCTTTGTTTGGGGACAGCTTGAGAGAACAAGGTTAACCTCTGAAAGAAATGCACTTAAATCCTCTGGATGAAATATGTCGAGGCTTTATGGCTATACTGTGTATAGGGAATGATTGCTGCTTCTATGGAAAGTGGGCCCTTGGTATCTGGTGGCATTTAATTGCAGGAACCCCCACATGGACCTTGCATTATATACAATGGCATAGTAAAATGATTAAAAAGGTAAAGTTTTCCCCTTGACATTAAGTCTACTGATGCCCAACACTGTTGTTCATCTCAGTTTCTCAGCTGAAGAGCTGGCATTGTCCATAGACACCTTGAAGGTCATGTGGCCATCATGACTGCATGGAGTGCTGTTACCTTCCCTCCAAAGCAGTACCTATTGATATACTCACATTTGCGTGTTTTCAAACTGTTCGATTGGCACAAGCTGGGGCTAACACTGGGAGCTCACCCCACTCCCCAGATTTGAACCACCGACCTTTTGGTCAGCAAGTTCAGCAGCTCAGAAATGTAACTTGCTGTGCCACTAGGCGCTCCTAGTCAAATGATACTCCTTGTGAAAAATGGCAAACTTCAAAATCTGCATTTTCAAATATTTTAAATCTGTGGGTGTTTGAATATCTAGATAAGGAATCCTTGGACATGGAAGGCCAACTGAGAATGTGGCGGGAATGTGGCGCAGCTGGGTGTCAGCTGCATAAGATCTCTACTGACCAGAAGGTCATGAGTTCGAGGCCTGCCTGGGTAGCATTGAATGTTTGCCTGTATATGTGCATTGTGATCTGCCCTGAGCCCCCTGCGGGGTGAGAAGGGTGGAATATAAATGACGTAAATAAATAAATAAATAAACTGTGTATACAGTCCTCAATGAAACATGGAGTTCACCGGATCCTCAGTCCACAAGGAAAGCAGCTCAATTTTTAGTCTGATTAAATTAAGCAAATCGTACTGGCTTTATCACACATGGGCTTTAAAGCAGGCAGCTTCACATTTTGTGTCTTAGAAATGTAGTTTCCCAGAATTCTGCAGGTAGCAGAAGACTCCCAAAATACAGGGCTGCCCGCTTTAAAGCCCTAGTGTGGTAAAGCAGTTGGATGGATGCCCACCTTTCCTAATTTCTTTCCTTCAATGAAGCTGTATGGATAGCGTGCAATTTGAGCCAAGTCTAAAACTCTTGTCAATTGTTTGTTAAAGTGGAAAAGAAAATGGCAATATAGGACAAACATCAACTTTGAGAGGCATTGAACTATGCTTGCTGTCATTAGTTTTAGTCTCTAAAGGAGCTTCCCAAGGTGCTGAATCATATCACGCAAACAGATGCAGCACTTTGGACAGTTCAGACTAAAACTCAGATCATGGGACATGGAAGCAACCATTTACCACTTCTTTCAGTCACAGCTTAGAAAATCACAGCAACTCTAGCCAGCTAAGTCCACCACCCCCCTTTCTGCCTGTCTCAGAACACACCTGGGTCAATTAAAGCAATTGCTTTCTAAACTGTCTTTGCAGAGGGCAATATGGTATTATTATCTTTCAACTACAGAAATGCTGGGCACACAGAAGACTGGGCGACATGGAAGGTGCTGAACAGGCTGCTCTCTGGCACCATGAGATGCAGAGCCAACCTTAAGAAATGGGGCCACAAAGTGGAGTCCATGACATGCGAGTGTGGAGAAGAGCAAACCACAGACCATCTACTACAATGCAACCTGAGCCCTGCCACATGCACAATGGAGGACCTTTTCACAGCGACATCAGAGGCACTCCAAGTGGCCAGCTTCTGGTCAAAGAACATTTTGCATAATGCCACGTTTTTAACATTGTAGTGTTTTTAAATACATTATAACTGTGTTCTCAACTCGTTTCTGACATGATAAATAAATAAATAGACTACATAAATCATCTGGATTTCCAGTTGAATCCAACACTGGTGGCAAAACAACACCCAGCTGCAACAGAGGCTGACTTTAGTGGTACAAGGAAGACTGTGTGGTCTACACAATTCAGTCCTCCAGCCTCCCAAACAGCCTTAGGCAGCTGGCTCACTCTTTTTAACAGTACAGCCAACTCTAAACATAGCTGTGGAAGATGGTATCAAATGGAAAATGCTATGCGCATTTCTTTATCAACAATGGCCATCATGGGATCCTGAGAACTACAGTTTGGCGAGGCATTAGAATGACTGGCAGATTCGAAAAGCCCTTCCTTAAAAGGAAAACCCAGGATCCCAGCATATGGAACCATGGCAGCTCAAGTGGAATCCCTGCACAATAATTTTCTATTGTGAAAGGACTTATGATTACCAGCCCGAAAAATGGATCTTAGGCCTCTGGGTGATCTGGCTACTGGCTACTGGGGTCTCAATATTGTGAAATTTGGCTCACATGCTTTGAATAGCCAGATTGGGAGATATAGGTACCCAAGGAGAATTATTTATTTATTTATTTCCATCATTTCTACCCCGCTCTTCTCTACCCCCAAGGGGGACTCAGAGCGGCATAACAAAAAGGCAACAATACGATGCCGATACACAATAAGGTCATGGAAGAACTTTTAATGTATCTGCAATATGGAACAGAAATGCATTGGAGGACCAAGAGATTCCTAGAGATGGGGTCTTTTACAGACAAAAAAAATCTGGAGTTTTCACTTTTGTGTGGGTCCTGTACACCTAATGCCAGCAAATGTGGAGGATTCAGTATAACTGCTGGGACGAAGACGAATGAGGCAAACAGGAGAGGATAGTGGTGTGTGTAGCTGTGGCTGAGCACCTCTCTCTCTCTCTCTCTATATATATAATGTTTTGTATGAGAGAAGCTTGCATGAGGCTTGACTTTTGAAATGCTGTCTGTATGTGACACTTTATTGTGTAACCCAAAACTGTACTGTATTCAGCTCCAATATAATCTTCAGCCTTCTTCCTGTATAATATCTTCACTTCAGTAACTTGATACAAGTCTTTATTATAAGAATTGAACAAAGAAATATTTATTGATGGATTCCCAGGCACACAAAGCATATTGGTTACACAGTATTTTTTCCACAGTACTTCCTAAGTATTGTTACAGTCATTTTTTTATTATGAACACATGAAACTGTCACTATAAAACATTCAGAATAGCTTATCTTATGCCAACTTGGTTCAGTAACTTCCTTTTACTTTAAAATGTAATTTCTTTCTCAGTTTTCTAACTGGGTCACTTAAATCTTGCAATTCTTCACCTTATCAATAGGTTAACTGTAAATTTATTTCTCAAAGAACACTTTTCTCCTCAGTCTCACTGACTGATACTTATGCACAGATTATCCTTTTATTTACTTCAGTTCTGCCCCTGAAGACACAAAACTAGGAATTTTCTCCCCTAGCTCACAAGCTAGTTTCTAATCCAGAATGGTTCCTTTAACACTTTAAATATCAAGGCTGAAGACTTTCTTAGAATAGGAACCTCCACCAGCTCTCACATAGCTAGAGAGATCTTCCCTTTAGCTCAACCGGCTAAAGACTGACTCATATATTTTTTAAATATCCACTTTTCTGCTGTCCTTTTCCTCCTAGCTCTGCTGAAATGGATACATTTCTACTGCAGGAGCTTCGCTACTATGGCAACGCATCAACCAATCTGCTGCAGCTAAGGCTGGCCTGTGCTTGCCATATACTAACATTATTAGACACATTCAAAACTTACATTATAATTAGATATTCCGTTAACAACTGCATTTCCATTACAGAGCAGGTCTCGGGGAGGTCTCGCCAGAATCCATTATGAAGCACTGTAAATATCATGCTATGTAATATGCAAAGATCCTACAAGATTTTGCCAGGGAAAGGAGAGACACTGGAACACTTTAGAAACAGCTGAAAAAAGTGGGCCAGGAGAGGATTAATTGGGACTGGCTCAGCCAAATGAAGTAATAGGGCAGGGTATATCTTTAAGTTTTCCAGATGCTGAGCAAAAGGTAACCATCTTTACTATTTCTGGAGTGTTCAGTCACTCCACTTATATGTCTTAGTAAACAGGTTTTGCAGGCACCGTTTCAAAAACATGATAAACCTGTATTGTCAAGGGCAATAATGGATTAAAAGAAACACAGTACCATGGTGTTTAACGCAACATCAGTTAAAAGCAACAAAATTCTATTCATAATGAAGTTTTCTATTTCTTATGGTCAGAAGTCCCAAAATATGGACAGGGCATAAATATTATGAATGTGTGGTAACCTTTCTCTGTAATTCCATTCCTATGTCTGCACCCCAGATCTCTTGATTATTTGCCATCTCACAGCACTGAGTGGCATTTGGTTCTCTCAAAACCTGATGATACACAGCCATTTCACCCCCTAAATTGGTGCCAAGCTCCCCTCTCTTCACCCTTTAAGTCTTAAAATGGACTCAAACAACCTTCTCATGCAAGCTGAGCTCTTCAGATATTAGGAAGGCATGGAGTGAAAATGCATTTGTGCCAATGCAAATAAATTAGCATTGTGCCATTGCTAATTTGTTGCATTGACACAAAATTAAAAAGGTAAAGGTTTTCTCCTGACATTAAGTCCAGTCATGTCTGACTTTGGGGATACCAATCCATTTCTAAGCCGAAGAGCTGGCATTGTCCGTAGACACCTCCAAGGTCATGTGGCCGGCATGACTGCATCGAGCGCCATTAAATATAGAATAATTTCTATATGAATATGAGTAGCTGCCTTTTGCTTATTTGGACCATTGATCCGCCTAGTCTGCTACAGTTACAACCTCACCCCCATTTTTGGGCTTAACATTTGTGTATTTGATTATTCATGGATATGATTAATATGGTTTAAGAATGTCTCCAGGTTCTCTAAGAATCTTCAGGTACTTATGTCCATTATATGTTGGCCATAGAGCTGTGCTGGAGGATTCAGAGATTCCTAAAGAAGACCTTCCTTGGAATCTCTAGGTACTCTAGCATGGCTATATGGTCACCTTCCAACATGGATTCAACTGGAAGACATAGAGATGTCTCGAGAGGTTATTTCTCAGGTAGAATAATTATATTTTTTCATTTATGTACTTGTTATAAATTAATTTTGGGATGATAATGCACCACCTTCTGTTTTTGTGTGTGTGTCAGGAGTGACTTGAGAAACTGCAAGTCACTTCTGGTGTGAGAGAATTGGCTTTCTGCAAGGACATTGCCCAGGTTGACGCTCAGATGTTTTACCATCCTGTGGGATCCTTCTCTCATGTCCCCGTATTGGAAGCTGGAGCTGAAAGCTCACCCCGCTCTCCGGATTCAAACTGCTGATGCTTAACCCATTGCGCCACTACAATCTACTTATTACCAGGAACGTCTTTCAAATGTTACATAAGAAGCTTCCTTTCTTTTTAGCTATTTGTATTTGTGCATGAACTATAATGAACTGGAATCACATGCAAACCATGTTGTTTTATGAAGGTGGTTGAGGACATGATGCCCTTAACCTGGTGTATTGATTCAGGGAGCAGGACATCAGATCCATGTAGACAGCATAGAAGTGATCCTCTCTTGTGGCAGGCAGCCATTTCTAGAGCAGGATTTTGGATGCTAATAAGGACAGCAGAACGAGACACACTTTGATTGACTCTCTGTCTGGGAAGTATGAGGCCAGGACATGCAATTTTAGGACGATGTCTTGGAGTTAATTAAGTTTAGCCTCTTTATAAATGGCTTAGATTGTCACCATGGAAGAAGCTTATAAAATATGCAGATGGGACCAAATATTAGAAGAGAGAGAGAGAGAGAGAGAATTCAAGATGATCTTGACAAGGTGGAGAACTTGACCCAAACTGATAACATTAGGTGCAACATGGATAAATATAAACGTCTGTATTCAAGTCAGAAGAAAAATAGACGACAAAGACATTTTTTTTAAACCAAAATGGTAAAATGCCTAGAAGCCATGCCCTGTAAAGAGCAGTTTAGGGAACTGGGACTGTTTAGCATGGAGAGGAGAAGGTTAAGAGGTGACATGATAGCCATGTTTAAAGATTAGGAAAGATTTCACATTGGAGATTGACTACGCTTGTTTTCTGCTGCTCCAGAGACAAAACAGAGTAAAGGATTCAAACTACAGGTAAAGAGACTTTAACTAAATATTTTTAAAACTTTCCTGAAGGTTTGAGCTGCAATTCCATCAGCCTTGCTTCCAAAAATTCCTGCAAATCTCTTGGGAAGACAGGCGGACAAATGTCAGCATGCTGGAAGAAGCAAAGACCACTAGCATTGAAGTGATGCTTCTATGCCATCAACTACACTGAACTGGCCATGTCATCCGAATGCCCGATCACCATCTCCCAAAGCAGTTACTATACTCCCAACTCAAGAATGGAAACCAAAATGTTGGTGGACAGGAAAAGAGATTTAAAGATGGGCTTAAAGCTTACCTTAAAAACTGAGGCATAGACACCGAGAACTGGGAAGCCCTGACCCTTGAGTGCTCTAATTGGAGGTCAGCTGTGACCAGCAGTGCTGCAGAATTCAAAGAGGCACAAATGGAGGGGAAAAGGGAGAAATGTACCAAGACAAAAGGCGTGTAAAGCCAACTCAGACCGCTATCGCCTTCCTTCTGGAAAACTGATGCCCACACTGTGGAAGGATATGTGGATCAAGAATAGGGCCCTACAGTCACTTACACATCCACCGCCAAGATGGACATGGAAGGCCATCATACTCAGACAAGGGATCGCCTAAGTAAGTAAGTAAAGGTGTCTTGGGTTCTCCTTAAGTTTTTAAACACAAACTGGATAGCAATTGCTCAGGGGTGCTTTGAATGTGTGTTCCTGCATGACAGAATGGGGTTGGATTGAATGGCCACTGGGGCCTCTCCAACTCAATGTTTCTATGACTCCGTAGCAAGTTCAATTGCAGGACTAATTGTAATCCTCCTACTCATTTCAAGGAGATGCCTTTTATCTGTAAGATGCAAATGGCAGGCAGGAACAATATGGTAATCCTCATGCTTGGATAGCTGTATCATTTGAATTTAACCAGAGAAGATGAATGAAAATATCTTTCAGTTGATTTGGGGAGATTTTACTAAAATTCGCATTATCGTTTGCATATTGAGATTATAAGAGGTTTTAGAAAGTTCAGTTGATAGAGAAAGAAGAACTCGCAGATCCTCCCACCACTAAAGATAATCAAAGAAAAGCTATCAACACCTCCCATTTCCCACAAATTCCTATTGGCCTTGAGTTTTAATATTGCTTTTTGAGAACGGTTCCTCTGTGGTGAAGGATAAGGGCTGCCTGTGTTGAATGTTTCATCTTAGCCCTGTTAAGTTCCGTTCGAACGGCAGGCATTCTGTTTCCTATCATATTAAAACAGGCTGTGCATTGAAAAATCTAAAAAGTGTAAACAAATAGTTTTGTGTTGCTGGCATCGGGTTCTCGCTCCTCCTTAAATGCAGACATCTGGGTGAGAGATGTGAGAAAAACTGTAAAGAATTTGGAAAGGTTCAAAGGCTCACATTATTAAAGTTTTAATAATCTCCTTTCTGCCCAGACACAACCCCCTGCTAGCTTTTAAATCTCAAAGGAAAATGCAATCTCTGAAGATTACAGTTAATTAGAGTAGAATCTTCCTTGTGAAAACCTGTAGAAAGAAGTACTGGTTTTTAAAGTGTGTGTGTGTGTGTGTGTACATATGTGTGTATGTGCCTCCCAAGAAAGATAAATGGGCGATAAATTGAAGGAAATGATGAAATGTGTTTTAATTTTAAAACTTCACAGGCTCTGGTTAGATTTCTGCGCTGCAGAGCAGTGTCCACATAATTCCCTGGAGATGAAATCAGCAAAGAGGGAACTGCGCTCAGTAAAATAGGACAAATGCACACTTTACACCTCCTAGTAAGGAAGCTCATGTGCAACATTGTGTGCTGACATTTTGTTTTGAAATATTAAATTTTCTTAATCCAAGAGCTACTTCCATTTGATCTGAGGATGTTCCCTTGTCTATGTATTTGTTTTACAGATAGTAAGTCAAACAAAGGCTTTTCTCAAGCTTTTTTGTTTTGTGCGTTCAAATGGTTTCTGGCTTAGAATCACCTTAGGGGAGTGTTTCTTAACCTGGGGTTCGATACCACTGGGGGGGGGGGTAGTCACGAGGGGTGTGTGTGTTCAGATTTCTGATGGTTTTAGGAACCCTTTTTGCAGAGAAGGCTGAAGTTATCTCCACGTGTCCTTCTCTTGCTTTTTAGTGTTGGTGAACTACAACTCCCAGAATTAAAAAACAGCCCACCCCCCACCCCACCAGTAATCCATGTTGGCCATGTAGGTAGTGTGCCAGGTTTGGTGCAGGTACCTTGTGGGCTGGGTTCAGAGTGCTCTTTGATTGTAAGTGAACTATTAATCCCAGCAGTTACAACTCCCAAATGTCAAGGTCTATTTTCCCCAAACCACACCAGTGTTTACATTTGGGTGTATTGAGTATCTGTGCCAAACTTGGTCCAGACCTATCATTGTTTGAGTCCACAGTGCTCGCTGGATGTAGGTGAACTACAACTCCAAAACTCAAGGTCAATACCCACCAAACCCTTCCAGTATTTTCTGTTGGTCATGGAATTTTGTGCACCAAGTTTGGTTCAATTCCATCATTGGTGGAGTTCAGAATGCTCTTTGATTGTAGGTTAACCATAAATCCCAGCAATTACAACTCCCAAATGTCAATCTCCTCCAACCCCGCCAGTATTCAATTTTGTGTGTGTGTGTGTGTGTATACGGTATTTGTGCCAAATTGAGTCCAGTGAATGAAAACACATCCTACATATCATATATTTACATTATGATTAATAACAGTAGCACAATTACAGTTATGAAGTAGCAATGAAAATAATGTTATGGTTGGGGGTCACTACAACATGAGGAAGTGCAGTCCAGTCATGTCCGACTCTGGGGGCTGGTGCTCATCTCCATTTCTAAGCCGTAGACATATCCAAGGACATGTGGAAAGCATAACTGCATGAAGCGCTGTTACCTTCCTGCTGGAGCGGTACCTATTGATCTACTCACATTTGCATATTTTCGAACTGCTAGGTTGGCAGAAGCTGGGGCTCACATTACTCCCTGGATTTGAACCTGAGAACTTTCGGTCAGCAAGTTCAGCAGCTCAACACTTTAACCCACTGTGCTACCAGCTACATTTGTCCCAGTTTTCTTACTGGCTACATTTGTAACAGTTTTCACATGGGAAGTGTTGAAAGCTGTGAAATCCTGACATTCTCACTTACTTATGGAATTCAGTTGTATGGGTTCTAATATTGGTTGAATGCAAACAAAAGAATATCAGAATGAGTGGTTGCACAAGAGGTCTCATTATGCTTTTACAAACTTCCCCTTTAAACACAAAGAAAGTCGGAGAAGAGGGAGAGAAGCTTTTCCAACCAAATCTGTTTTTTCAAAGAAAAACTTCCTGTTTCTGGCCTTTTTGTTTTGTATCTTGTAAGTCCGCTCCATAAATTTTTCCTCTCAGAGCTCTGAGCTCCCTTGGTTCTCTTGTGTAGGAATTCTATATTTATATGATTTTCATGTCCTGTACATGCTTGGTTTATAATAGCAATAATTCTCTCCCTCTCTCTCTCCCGCTTCCTAACAACCAATTAGCAACTGCCTCCAGCGCTAAGCATTCTTGGCTTGGTTGCTGCTCCAGCCGCTTATTAAGTTGTGTGTGGATGAGTGGGGGGTGCTAATAAGCATTCTTCACAAGGGATAAATTTGGGTTTTAGAAATCAATCCCCATTGTAGAGTGTGGAAAAATGCATTTAAAACATACACGTATACATAACCCCCAAAATATTGTGTCCAGAATTTTGTGATGTGGCAAACTGATGAAATGCAGTTTGGATGCATTTCTAATCACTAAGTGGTTCCAACATTTTTTTCAAGCAATCCAATTTATTAGTTTCTGCAGCGGATTTGGGTTTTAGAGAGAATTTAAAGCTGGATCTTACTGGCACTTTCCAGCCCTGTGTTTACTGTCTTTGCCAGCTACACCAAAGTTACTTTTGTTAGAAGTACTTATGTATATATGTACTTCGGGTGCATCTCCACTGTAGAACAGATGCAGCTTGACACCATTTCAAGTGGCATGGCTCAATTCTATGGAATTGTGGATCTTTGGTGAGGTATCAGCATTCTGGCAGAGAAGGCTCAAGGCTTTGTAAAATTCTAGCTCCCAAGATTCCAAAGCATTGGGCCATTGCAGTTAAAGTGGCATCAAACTGCATTAATTGTGCAGTGTATGTACACTCTTACAAGTCTTGAGACCTCATCACACTAGAGAATGAAACCACTTTAAATCCAGTTTCTACCTCCTGCATAATTCTGGGGTTTGTAGTTTAGGGAGGAGCCTTTAACAGCCCCACTAAACTACAAACCCCAGATTTCTGCAGGAAGCAGAAACTGGATTTAAAATGGATTCATTCTCTAGTGTGATGAGGTCCCTAGGCTTGATATCAGAGGTGACCCCGCCCCCTATTTTCTTGGGCTCTGTAGAAGATAGTTAAAAACCAAGGGATTCATAGTTTTCCCAAGAACACCAGGCTGGAAGTGATCCCATAATACCCTATCTCTCCCCACGTGGGAACCTAAGGCTCTTCCCATGGCCCCATGGTCCCACATGACAATGCCCCTGTAACCCACACTTTATGAATATACCCAGTTATTTTCCTTTTGCATTACTCTTATGGACTTTTGCTCACTCCCTAAGACTTTTTATGAACCTTGCAAAGTTTCCCCTCTTTTTCCACTCCATGGACTCAGGACGCTTCTCCCCTGCGAGGGGCCTCATGGTTTATCACCCACATGAATTCCCAAAGACTTTTTCCTTTCTTTCCAGGAGCCCTTGCACTATCTTTTATGAATCTAATAAACTGTGTATCTTTTGGTGGGTAAGCAGGGGTGATCTGGATGGTATATTTTCCCCATAAATCTCAAGGTATCTCCCCTCATGTTTCCCCCATGTATGTAATTTTAAAAATATGAAAGTGCCACTGTTTACCTTTAGCCAGATACCTTGGGTGAGGCTTGCCAGCTGCAAGCTTGTGATTCAATCACCCCTCCACTAGCCTCATTTGCATGACAATAGCAGGAGCCAGCTCTTTCCAAAAGGGTCTCTCCCCCTTGGGCCAAAACTGGTTTCTGCTCTAATCAATAGACAAAGGCTTCTGAGTTTAGCCTACCTTTGTGCCATTGTTTAATAGGCAAAACTATTTCTATATTTCATAAATGGCCACCTCTATCAGCCTCGGAAATTGGTATATGGCTACAGCTTCTTCATTTGTTTACCATCCAAAGAACTGAGACCCTGGAGCAATATATTAATCTGTGCCTATCAAACAGAGAAAAACACAGATGAAGACATTTGATCATCAACCAAAAGACAATAGAATTGCTCAGCCTGAGAACAGGAGGGTTCTTGCTGAACACTTGGCCACTTGATCTACATATTTAATCCCATCAAAATGGTTTTCTGCCTTCATTGTTGTACTCATCACCCACCTCTTCCCCCCCATTGGCTGGAAACTGGAAGAAGATGCAGCCAGTCAGCAAGATTCCATCCAATCGAAGTTGGTCTGGGGGCGGGAAGTGGGAAATTTGAATCTGTAACCTTATGAAATGGCATATTTTCCCAATGTAACCTTTATGTCAGCATAGATGAATTATTGAGGCTGTCATCCTTTTCAGCTGGTCTGAATAAACCCCTCTGTGGTACTGCTTCAACTTGGTGAGCTTTTTATTGGGAAATTCTAGGAAAAAATGGGATTTAGCTTCCTTTCTCACTAGGGTTAATATGGATCCTCTTTGGTGGGTCTAGCTGGTCTGCCTTCATGGCAAGACCCCCCCCCCCAAATTCTGTTCAGTAACAGGCTATGGATTGGGTTTGCCAATGTACAATACTACATCTAGTAGGCAGCAGAGGATGAACACAATGATGTGCCATTTTGTGAGGCCAGCCCTATCATTAGGTGAAGTGAATTGACCACTTCAGAGAGTTGATATTAGGGAGCAGCACTGGCAACTTCAAGAATGAATGAATGAATGAAACAAAAAGTTATACAGGCTGAGTATCCCTTAACTGGAACGTTTGGGACCAGAATGGTTTTGGATTTTGGAATACCTGTATTTGCCCATAGGCACATAATGAGATATCTTGTACACATAGCCTGAAGGTGATATTATACCACATTTTAAAATAGCTTTGTGCATGAAACAAAGCTTGTGTCATTATCTCAGCCACCCACGTATAGAATTTTAGAGTTTGGAAGATTTCAGGTAAAGATAAAGAGGGATAATCAACATATACTCAAACTCTTTAATGCAGGGTCTCATCTAAAAGCTTCAAACCTGGCTGTGGTTATTAATCACATAATTAGAATAAGGGCAATATGGTACTAAAGTTTAAACTGCATAATTTTATTCATACATATATACTTTTAAGAGGACTTTAACAATCTTGGCTGGAATCCTATATCAACTACTTAGTGGAGTCTGTTTAAGTCAGTAGAATACTCTCACTCCTTCTCTCTTTTACATTTTTGATGATTTGGAGAGCCGTGCAGAGGGAAGCAGAAATTGCACTGAGCATAGTGGTTTTCCTGACATGCTCATGTGCTACTGAGTAGGTACATGAGCATGTGGCTACTCACTAACAAAATGAAGTTCATTAGAGACAAATACAAGACACTCCGCTTAGGCAGAAAAAAATGCAATGCAAAGATACAGAATGGGGGATGCCTGCCTTGACAGACGTATGTGCGAAATAGCTCTCGGAATCCTCGTGGACAACAAGTTAAACATGAGCAAACAACATCATGTGGCAGTTAAAAAAGCCAATGGGATTTTGGCCTGCATAAATAGGAGCATAGTGTCTAGATCCAGGGAAGTCATGTTATTCCTCTATTCTGGTCAGACAACACCTGGAATACTGCGTCCAATTCTGGGCACCACAATTGAAGGGAGATGTTGACAGGCTGGAATGTGTCCAGAGGAGGGTGACTAAAATGATCAACGGTCTGGAGAACAAGCCCTATGATAAGCGGCTTAAAGAGCTGGGCATGTTTAGCCTGAAGAAGGGAAGGCTGAGAGGAGACATGATAGCTATGTATAAATTTGTGAGAAGTCATAGGGAGGAGGGAGAAAGCTTGTTTTCTGCTGCCCTGGAGACTAGGCTTCAAACTACAGGAAAGGAGATTCCACCTGAATATTAGGAAGAACCTCCTGACTGTGAGAGCTGTTCAGCAGTGGAACTCTCTGCCCCAGAGTGCGGTGGAGACTCCTTCTTTGGAGGCTTTTAAACAGAGGCTGAATGGCCATCTGTCAGGGGTGCTTTGAATGTGATTTTCCTGCTTCTTGGCAGGGGGTTGAACTGGATGGCCCATGAGGTTTCTCCAACTTTATGATTCTATGATTTTACACTTTGGATAAATTAATATGCCATTCCTAACTTAAGTTCTCTCATTCGGTTTTATAAACCTCCTGGATAACCCTGGGCAAGTCACATTCAGTTCCAAAAAATCGTAGGATCTTCATAAGTCAGAAACAACTTGAAAGCACGCAACAATGTCAGCCTCCTCTCTGCTCTTCAGGGAAGTTTGCCACCTAGGACTTGGAGTGGAACTGCCCACCAAGTTTAAATTAATTGAAATTAATTTCCATTAAAAAAACTTTGACGTATGCAGTATTATGGTCTCTTTCAATTGTTTATATATAATACTTATTTTTTATTTATAGCTCTCTCCTTTTTAAGTATTTCAGTCTCAATAACGAATGCAAATAAAATGCCTTGCTGCTGGGATTTCCAATGAGCCTTGTCACTATTCCTATTTTCTCTTTATGAGTGAGATTTCCCTCCGCCTTTTTCAAAATAGCCCAACTATCTAAAATAGCTGTGCACATAGCTATCTGCTTATTTGTCAGATTTTAACATAGCATTTGCACTGTAATCCATGATTACTCAGCAATAACGCTTGAGGATGACGACGACGATGATTTGGGGGGGGATAGTTTCCCAAGAAAATAAATGTGTCCATGTAAATAAGGATTTCAGGTGTTGGTTCATACACCCACCTACTGTGTGTATAAAGTCCTTTTCTCTTGTGCCAAGTTTTCAAAGGATAGACAAAAACAGCACCCTCTGCCCCCCTTTGAGCATGAAAACCCCTTCTGGCAAACCGAATCCCATTTTGAACTCTCGTTGCTTTGAAATTCAAGAGTAGCTGAATGATGTAATCTCACTGAGTGAGCGGTATGAATGGATGAATGGCAGACAGCCCAGCAGGAGGAATACCTACCTGGCTGCGTTGCAGAATTGGGGAAAATATTTGCACTTCTACCAGTACTGTGCTACAATGCAAGAAAAATAGTGTCATCCCTAGCCATTTTGGAGGGGAAGGAGAACAGTTATTCTGTCCATGAATGGACATCACAAGATTACTTCAACTATTAACCATGGAAAAATCCCCATTGAAAGCATCAATTTCCAGTCAATGTGATGAAACAATAACTCTAAGGCTACCCACAGTTGTTTTCTCAATGATAAAGATATTTTTAAGCATTGCATCATCTTTTTGAGGCCATCTAAGATCATCTGGGTTTCTGTCCCACCACCTTCTTACCCGATAGGATGAGTGACATCTGCATTCAAAACAGTAGTGTATGTGAAAGGGATCTAGGAGTCTTAGTAGACCACAGACTGAACACAAGTCAAGAGAGTGATGCGGCGGTTTAAATAGCAACCTTCTACAAACCTCCTATACTAGTTATTTGTTATGTATATATATATAACTGAGATTGCTTGCTATCTCAATTAAAACTTGTGCGCCAACTGCGACCATACCTCATGAAGTCTGACTTGACCACGGTGATCCATGCTTTAGTTACCTCTATATTGGATTACTGCAATGCGCTCTACGTGGGGCTACCCTTGAAAACGACCCAGAAACTTCAACTTGTCCAACGATCAGCAGCCAGATTAATAACTGGGGCAAGTTACAGGGAGCGGTCAACCCCCCTGCTCAAAGAGCTTCACTGGCTGCCGTTTATTTTCTGGTCCCAATTCAAGGTATAGGTGATCACCTATAAAGCCCTAAACGGTTCAGGACCCGTCTACCTTCGTGACCGAATCTCCCTCCATGAACCAGCTCGAATGCTCCACTCTTCCAAGGAGGCCCTCCTCTCGCCCTTACCAGTCTCACAGACTCGTCTGGTGGGCATAAGGGAGAGAGCCTTCTTCTCTGTGGCCCCCTGACTCTGAAACTCCTTGCCTGGAGAGATTAGGAAAGCCTCCACTCTGGAAACCTTTAAAAAGCACCTTAAAACTTGGCTTTTTCACTGTGCCTTCGGAGAATAGACATTTAGCTTTATATTTTCGCTCTCCTCAATGCTCTGTTTCAGAGCCCATTAATCCCCCCATGTTTACCTGTGTTCTCCTTTACAAAGAAAGCTACCCCGTTTATCTCACCCAAGTTTTTAACATTTCATATTTGTATATGCGGCCCACCCTGTCATGTGTGTTAGATATTGTTTGTATATTGTTCTTTTACTTAGATATAAGTAGTTTACTGTGTTAATTGTTGATGTATTGATTTTGTCTTTATTGTAATTTGTTGTTTGGGCTTGGCCCCATGTGAACCGCCCCGAGTCCCCATTGGGGAGATGGTGGCAGGTTATAAATAAAGTTTATTACTAAGTTTATTGTTATATTGTATGTATATTTTTATATACAGTTTTCCCCTTAACTCTATGTTGCTAGAAGTTGTGGGAGGGGCAACGAACCATGTGACCCAAATCTTAGAATGTTTGGAGTGGGAGTTCAGAATCCTGCAGTCCGGACACCATTTCCACAATTTACTGGGCTAAATAAGCCCGGTAAACTATGGGAATACCCAGCGGCTTCTAGCGGATGATAGGTAAGATTTTACTACTTTTCTAAGGGGTCTGGGGGCTTGGGAGGAGGGGGGTAGGGCCTCCGGATGTTCTTTTGGGCTAGTTCTGAGAGAATGTGTGGACACCCACACAGGGGCGGTCTAAGGTAATTTGAAATGGTAGGCGAACATTATTTTGGTGCCCCCAAAAACATTATTTTGCCCCCATGTAAAACAAATATACAATTATAATATCACAATACCATTAGTAGTATTATATTGTATCAATGTATATACAATATATTATACCATACTCATACTATATTATATCATAATTATATTATACTACATTACAATATAATTATATTATAATATATTGACATTATAATACAATATAACATTATATTATATTATTATTATAAAATAATAAATAAAATTATTTATTTCAATAAAATTATCATCTACTAAATATTTTCATGACTCCTATAAAACTCAAATAACCCAAAATAAAGTAAAATAAAATATTATATATTACTATTTTGTACAATACCACTATACTGCAATATTGTTTGTAATATTACATGTAATATAAAATATATCATTATTCTATTGTTATATTGTATTTTTTATTATATTGTATGACAATATTAAGCAGAACTGTATAATAATCAACAAGAAATGCAATGCAAATGCATCAAAATCAGAATATATTACCTCCCACCCGTCTCATAATTCATAGGAGTCTCCCATGAGTCCAAAATTACTGATCCCAATGTAAATGTAAATAGAAAAACAGCCAAAATGTTCAAATGAGGTCGTCCACAGGCAGAAGCCTGGGCAACCTTGGGCCCTCCCTCCCTCTAGGTGTTTTGGACTCCGAAATCCTCATAGCCTCAGGCCCTCAGGTCTAGACAGAAATAGTGCCGAAGAAAGGAAGGAGGGAGAGAAGAGATCGGAGAGGAGGAGGAGGAGGAAAGCCCTTCATTCATTCCTTCACTTACACTTCCTTCACTGATTCTTTTCCTTCCTTGCGGGGGAAACAGTTTGAGAGGGGAAGCACTCCCTGCCTGCCCGGATGAGGAAGATTTTGCTTACAGGCTTCTGGGTCTGGGGGCTACTGGGCATGCGCCGGAGGTTAGGGATGTGCAGTTGCTCCTGCGCTCAACTTCAGCTCTGGAGCAACTGCGCCTCGCGCGAAAACCTCCGTGCATGCCCAGAAGCGGCGTCGGAGCAGACAAGGCCGGGGCCCAAAAGCAGGCAGCTGCGGTGCTGTCTGAGGAACATCGGCAGGGTCAGGATGGCGCCCCATGCGGCCAGGATGGCGCCCCCTTCCCAGATGGCGCCCTAGGCGGCCGCCTACTTGGCCTACCTTGTAGGACCGCCCCTGCACCCACACCAGAAAGTGTGTGTTTTCTGACATGGGTGTGGACAGCTCCCCCCAAACATCTGTGTGTGGTTTTTTTAACGCGAATGTTTGCGGAACAAGGGGCTGTCTGGAACCGCCCGAAGGCTACTTATATTTTGGTCTCTTGACAGCATAATTTAAAAGCAATATATTTTATGGGAGAGTAGATTTTTTGGGGGGCAACTGAAATAACACTTCTGAAGATCTGCTATATATTTTATGCATTGGCATGGCTTTGTTCCTAACAGTTCAGAGAGATAACCAGGTCTATCAGTCTAACAGCTGAGAAGCCTAAATTGCCTTGAATGAATACTAGTGGATATTTACCAATAAAGAGAAGGCTGACTCAAGTGGGTTTTCACTCTTCTCAGGAAGGTCATATTTTACAAATGGTTACGATCTCTAACAAGGTTGTGCCTTTTCAAAAGGTTATAATTATTCCCAATAGTGTGAACAGAGGCGGCCCCAGGGATTCCGCGACCCACGCGGCCGCGTAGAGCGCCATCGCCTGGGGGGCGCCGCCGCGCCGACTCCGCGCCCCACCGCCGCCACACTGCCCTGCGCCGTTGTCGCGCAAGGCGCAGAAGCACCTACAGGCGCTATAGCGCCTGTAGACGCTCTCTGCGCACGCGCACTCTCTCTCCCAAGTGCGCCTGCGCGCTGGCTCCAAAGCGGCAGGCGTGGCGTGGGAGTGCGCGTGCGCAGAAGCATCTACAGGCGCTATAGCGCCTGTAGACGCTCTGCGCACGCGCACTCCCTCCCAAGTGCGCCTGCGCGCTGGCTCCAAAGCGGCAGGGGCGTGGGAGGGAGCACGCGTGCGCAAGCATCTACAGGCGCTATAGCGCCTGTAGACGCTTCTGCGCATGCGCACTCCCTCCCAAGCGGCAGGCGCGCGGCAGGAGGCGCGCGGCGCAGAGCATCTACAGGCGCTATAGCGCCTGTAGGTGCTCCTGCAAGACGCGCTGACGGCGCAGGGCAACGATGCGCTGGCTCCAAAGCGGCCGGCGCTTTGGGAGCGAGTGCGCGTGCGTTGCCCTGTGCCGCCGCCGAAAGGGGCCGGCGGCGGCGGCGGCGCGCGAGGGTGGCGCGGGGGCGGAGCGCGGCAGCGGCGGTGAGTGGCGGCGGTGAGTGGCGGCGGCGGGGGCGACAAATTTTTTCGCTACCCCCAAATTAGGTCGGGCCGCCCCTGAGTGTGAATATCAATTAATCTCTAAAAAGAGTCATGCTTCTAAAAAGCTTTTGAGATTCCTGGTTTTCCCAATATAGTGGCAGCTTAAAATGCCTATGTGATTCTGGGATGTATCAATAATGTCTAGATTGAGGGCGACATAACTGAAGAGGACATTGAAAAGCTGGAACCTCTCCAGAGAAAAGTGACCAAAATAGTAAATCACTCTGAACAAACCTAACTCTGACCTGACCCTTGGAGATAAAGAAGAGTGCACAAACTTTTGTGCACTGTAGCACATTACATCAAATGTCACTCTGATTTGATTACTCTTCAATCATCGACTGTTATGCACTTATCTGTTCACAGCTATACGTATAATATTACCTATCCTTAGACTCCTTTTACATTTTAGCTTACATCACTGCTTAACTCTTGGGATTTTCTGGTATTTTCCACTATAGATAATCTAATCCATTGGACGCCTCTTTCTTACATCTTTCATTTGCTTAGCCTTGAGGAAGCTCCCCTGTGGAGCAAAACGGATATATTTTTTGGGCCCCTCGATTGAACGTACTGTTGGCTCACCTGAACTTCCTATTGGCCAGCGCTTCACTAGACATCTCTCCACATCTACATTTAGTTTGATTGGAATGATTTAAAACACTTCGCGCTGGAGGATCTCTTCATTACAGATTTTGCTTTAAGCGTCCCTATAATCCTTTGAAATCTGCACGCCATGGTAGAAATTGCAGATTTTCGTTACTTTTAATCTGTGGTACCCTATATTGCGCACTCGCTGTTTGAGCGCATGCACTAGACACCATACAACACTGTCCGTTTGACTAATCTACAATCGATTATTCATGGCTTAGGCTCACCCGAACTTCCTATTGGCCAGCGCTTTACTAGACATCTTTCCACATCTACATTTAGTATGATTGGAATGATTTAAAATACTTAAATCATTACTGGATGATCTCTTATTACAGACTTTGCTTTAAGCATCCCTATAATCCTTTGTAATTTTCATGCCATTGTGGAAATTGCGGATTTTTGTAACTTTTAATCCGCTTTACCCTATATCGCGCACTCATCATGTGAGCGCATGTGCTAGACACCATACAACACAGTCTGTTTGACTCATCTACAATAGATTATCCAAGACTTACAGGAACACTATCCCCTTTGGCAGCCAGCCCGACTCCCACTTACGAGCCTACAGGGATTTCAACTTCATACATGTACAAGACCAAAGAAGGGTATTTCATACTTTATTTGATTGTGGATAGACTTTTCTTATATTGGTGAAGTAACCATATGTTTATTGTGCATTTGGTGAATTTATCAAATATATACCAGTGTTGTGGTTTATTTAATTTATGTATTGAATCTCCACTGCCTTTGGCATCACAACAGATATTGACTGTAGCAGACTAATTACATGTTGTATTATCTTGCATTTCTTTGAAATATCTTTTCATGATGAGATTATTCATGTATGTTATGTGTACTTGATTATGTAATATATTGCACTGTTCTATAGTATAAACATTGTACAGTATCAAATGTTGAATATTTGGTCATGCTCTTGACATACCACTGATACAGACTATACTTACCTCCAGAGTAGTGCCTTGTCTTCCCCCTTGTGTGTTTCTGTACTACTTTAGAGTTAGCAGACCTCCCAGTGTCTTTTTCTTACTGTGATTTGATTCACAGTAAGATACAATGAGACTTTCTGGACCTTTTACTTGGCCCTTCTTTTCTGGTTCTCACATCAAGAGGAAAGACTCACAGAGTGAGAGCACCACCTTGAAAAAATGAGTGCAAAGTATGCATATTTCCTCATTTTATTGTACTTTGTGTTATTTGAATGCTATACTCTGTGAAGTTGTGGTTGGTGCTTACTTAGTGTATCATGCTCAATGACATCACCAGAGCCCATCCCTAAGTCGATTCCCATTTTCTTTTGGCTCTGGGATAGTCCTGACCTGGCAATCCTAGATGCAGCCTTCACTTAGACACAACCAGGGCTGCAATCCATAGATACCTATGAAAAATTAAGATTTGTCAGTCTTTAATATGGCACAAGACTCTTAATTGTTTTTGCTCAGACTAGCATGGCCACCCGCCCCCTCTTCCTAAACCAAAGTTGGGGAGAATATCCCTCGGCACATTTTGCTGGCACCCTGCTCAATTTGCATCCCACAAAACAACCTACCAGCTGATAAGCGTTGCAGTTCCCAGCTCTTTTGAAGAGATTCTATCTCTACAGCTTTGGAAAAGTCAATTAATTTCTTTGTGGGTCAGATTTTCATCTGTGACACGAGGGCAAATACAGTTTGCTTTGCATAAATCGGCCGTGGGAACAAAGAATTTTGTGAATCTTAATGCTGTGACACACACATTTGAGACTGGAGCTGCTCTATGACATTTTAATCTTCTAGGCCCTGAATAATAGCCAATGTCATGCATATTGGAGCATGTGAGATTTTTTAAACCTTTATTTAAACTTGACGTTTAGTTCTGTCATTCAAAGCATTGGAGAGCTCAGGATAAAAGCTTTCCCCAACCTTGTCCCCTCTAGGCATCTTATAATTCTCTTCACCCAAAGAGGCATGGCTGTGGATGATGGGACTTGTAATTCAACACGGGGGTGTTATTGGAGTAGCCAGTCCCCAACTGTCTCAGGTTCTATTTACATTGATATTTGCTGCTTTAGGAGACCATGTGAATTGGTGCATGACCCACTGGAGGACCATCTATATAAATAAAAATGTAATGTTCGTTTGCGAGATTAACATAACTCAAAAACCATTGAATGAATTGATACCAAATTTGGACACAATACACCTATCAGGCCAACAAGTGACCATCACTCATAAAAAATACTGAAAATCACAGTGGAATGGACTTAAAAGCTAAAACATACCTTACAATGCATGCACAAAACCAGATATATACACTAGGGTTGGGCTTTCGGATGAAGAAATTAAATTAGTTCGTATTAGATCTGTTCAAAATGCTAATTTTGAGCTTTTCCGCACCTCCCCCGCAAACCCGGAAGTAGACTTTGATTTACGCTCCTTGAGGCCGGCAATTTGCGTAATTATTGTAATTAATTCTTAATTATTGTACTCACACACCTTCTCCCTGTCTTCTCCCCTTCGGTTCCTTCCCGCCTTCATTCATTTTCTTGCCCTGTTTCTTTTTCCTGCATTTTTATGGGGAATTGGAAGTGATGCTGCCGCTAGGCATTCTGGGAAGTGTAGTCCTCCACGCTTCTCCCTCTCCCCCCCTCTCCTTCTCTCTGCCGTCGCTGCCGATGTTGCCTGGCTTGAGGGAAGAGAGGCAGAGGCAGCCGAGGCACGGAGGGGCTGGGAAGGGCAGGCCCCGCCCCCAAGGAGACCTAAACTTTCTGGTGGACGGAGCTGCACTGAGACGAGCGTGGGAGAATTGCAGGAAGAGAGAGAAAGAGAGAGGAGGGGAGAATTGAAGGAAGAGGAGGGGGAGAGAAAGAGAGAAGAAGATGGAGAGGAAAGGAGGAAGGAAGGAAAGGAGGGAGAGAGGAGGAGGGAAGGCAGAGAGAAAGAAGGGAGGAGGGAGGGAGGAAGGGAGAGGAGGAGGAGAGAAAAAGATGCCCACGAGGTGAGGGAGAAGAAAATAAACGTGTATGGGGCGAGGAAGAAGGAGGGAAAGGTTTGCAGGCAGCAAGAGCAGAGGAAAGAAGAGTAAAGCACAGCTGGGTTGCTGTGTGGGAGGGTCCAGCGTAGAAGAAAAGCCTCCGATTCTGCAAACGCCCCTGAGTCCTGGGAGATGGCCGTGGCATGAAGGAAAATCCCAGCAGCTCCCAATTTCAAAGGTCTGCCCCCATGGGCAAAACAGGGGTTTAATTGATGTAATGGTCTAGAATTCTCCTCAGATTGTTTTTAGAATCATTGCAATGTGTCTGTGTTCTGTTTGTATTTGATATGGCTTCTGGCTAATCAATAAAATTGTTGTTGTTGTTGTTGTTGCCCCCCCAGAGGCCCCCAGTATTCTCTATTGCTCATGACAGTTCTCTGTGACAACTTTGGCTCAATTCCATTGTTGGTGGAGTTCAAAATGCTCTTTGATTGTAGGTGAACTATAAACCCCAGCAGCTGCAACTCCCAAATGACAAAATCAATCCTCCACAACTCCAACAGTGTTCAACTTTGGGTATATTAAGTATTTGTGCCAAATTTGGTCCGGATCCAGGATTGTTTGGGTTCAGAGTGCTTTCCAAATGTAGGTGAACTATATCTCCCCATAATCACTGTCAATTCCTCCCAAAGGCCTCCAGTATTTTCAGTTGGTCATGCATGTTCTGTGCGCCAATTTTGGTTCAATTCAATCACTGGTGGAGTTCACAATGCTCTTTGATTTTAAGTGAACTATAAATCCCAGCAACTACAACTCCCAAATGTCAAGGTCTATTTTCCCTAAACTCCATCTGTGTTGTTCACATTTGGGCATAATTGGTATTCATGCAAACTTTGGTCCTCTCCTGATCCAACATTGTTTGAGTCCAGACTGCTCTCTGGATGTAGATGAACTACAACCCCCCACACTCAAGGTCAATGCCCACCAAACACTTCCAGCATTGCCACAAATACACATATTAAAATGTATTTGTCACGATGCACGGACTTGACCGGCCCCTTAATCACACACACAGAGACGGACTGAAGGCTAACTACTTTATTGAGTATAAAAACAGTTCAAAAGGAATATTGTCCATAAAATAGCAAAAGCAAATCCAAAGGCAGTAAGCAATCAATTGTCCAAAAGCAGCTTGGTAAATAATCCAAAAGGCTTGGCAAAGCTCCGCAGCAATGCGGATTCAGGAACAAGGCAAGGCACAAGATGCAAGGCAAGACTTGGTAGGCCACTAGCCAACTTAGCTCCGTGGACCAGCTTCGCTTCACGTCTACTCAGAAGAGACGTGGCCGAAGTACTGGGGATTCGTTCCCACGGATCCTATACTTAATCTTTCGGCCGAGGTCCCCGACGCCTAGGCTTCGCTGTCTCCAATCTCTGCTGACAGACCTCGGCCTGTCTAGGCTGTGGTACCATCCCCTTCTGCTAGACTCGATGCTTCGTCTCCTATCAAAGGTTCGGCCTTGCCTCCCAGCACCTGGGTCTCTATCTCCATGAGAGCTCTCCTCCCTAGAATCTTCCCAACCGCTCTCTTCCATGTTTTCACTCACAGGATCCTGTGAACCTCTCCCACCCGGCCGTTCATAAGTTTCGCTATCACTGCTTTCCATTTGCACCTGGTTATCTGTCTCTTCGTAAGGGTCAAGTCAACCTTCTTCCCATGCCAAACTTTCTGTGGGTGAAGGAGGCCCAGTGATGGGAAACTCTCCTTCTGGTAACCCTTCCAAATCCTCTTCAGAATCTAGCTCTGCTGCTGCAGGCCCTAATGCCAATGGGACCCCCGGTCCTGGCCCCTGCCCCCCAGGTACAAACGAGAACTGCTGTGCTACACTATTTCCATAAAAGTTACATATTAAAATGTATTTCTATTATTATTATTATTATTATTATTTGAAACACAACAAGATGCATGTCGATATGCTATAAATCTTTAGCTCCAGTGAATTGCACTCCAAGGTGAAGGGAAATGTTGCCCCTTGATTTCCCTGTGCTTAAAACAGTGTTAGTCCTGTTTCCCTGCTTTGGACAATTTAGAACCAATTACAAAATTTTGTAAGTAATAACATATCAATTAAGAATTTTTTTGAATTTTTTTGTAATTCATTACGTTAAGCATTTAAAAATCCCCCCCCCCCATTTGTTTTTAGAACCACAATTTTTGGGTTCTAAACCAACCCTAAACACATATACACAAATATATATGCACACACATATGCACACACAAAACACATATACACAGACTGGGCCACAGCAACGCATGGCAGGGGATGGCTAGTAGCTTAATAGAATGCAATATCAGCTGGATGTGAGAATGAGCCTTCAAATGAGACTCTAGAGAGTTTTTTTCTACTCAAAGTAGAAAACGCTGAGTATACATCACTCGACATAATTGTGAGGTGAGGTGCATTGTTCATAACTAAAACCCCAATTTCCCATAGCACTGAGATTGTTAATGCTCAGATGTTGCCCTTCTACACAGCCATATAGCCCAGAATATCAAGGCAGATTATTCACAATATTTGCTTTGAACTGGATTATCTGAGTCCGCACTGCCATATAATCCAGTTCAATGAGGATTTTATAAAGCTGTGTGGAAGGGGCCTAAGACAGAAGAATATATGCAACAGAGCGATGAATGTTTTCTCTTTGATGGATAGACTTAAGCCTGGAATCATTTTTAGCCATTCCCTTCAGCCAATCCAACTCCTTCGGTTTGATCCGGTATTCGTAGCAGCAAGGGCCCAACTGTCACAGATCCCTATCCGAATAGGTTTACAGTTGGCATCACAGTTTAATCTTTTTGGTTTTCCTTTATTTTCCTGATTCATTTTATTTAGCGGGACTGACTGGGAGTTGGGAACTTGAGGGACAGTGGGTGGAGTGTGCACGTGCGTGTTTAGGGGCTTTCACCCTTTTAGCTTCTTTTCCTCTTTTCCTTACTCTCCTTCACAAAATACTTCTAAAAGATAATAATAATAAATAATAATAGTAATCCCAACAAACAAAAGGAGAACCCTACCTCTCCTTTAGAGTAGAACATAGAAACCGTAGAAACTGCTTTAAGGAAGCAAAACCCCAAGCAGAAAGGGGATTTCAGGCAAGAGAGGGGATTTTTAAGGTAGTCCATGGAGGATAGCTCCACTGAGCTCTGGATCATAACTTTTCCTTCCCTGGGCCTCCTTAAAATGCCTTGGAAAGCTGCATGGCATGCTGATGGTGCTGGAAGAGAAAATGTGCATGCCTGCCTCTCCTATAGAGTAGAAACATCTTTAAGAAGTATTCAACCTGGTCTCCTCCTCTACAAACAGAAGGGAAAAGATCCAGAAAGAGTGGTATCTTAACTCTGATGCTTTTTAAAATCCAGGTCTTAATGAAGGATATGGAAGGGGAGCCTGTGGGAAGTCCGTCCCCCCTCAATGGACTATATAGGGTGTTTTCACAACCCCGTTGCTTACACCCAGGCTCCCTTGCAGAGAAGAAAGGAAAGGCCTCCTTAGTTCTCAATTGCTGCCAAGGGGCTGAAAAGAGCCAGTTGGCAGCGCACCCTTTTTCGGGAATTGCTGGAAAATTGATATAGGGGGCTTCTGGTATCAGGCAAGCAGAAACGAATGGTGATTCACTTGAACTGCACAAGCCTACTGATGGAGGGCTTTATCCCACCCCTGCCTTCCCCTTCCTAACTTTATTGCCTGAGCTGTTGTGAGAGTTAAATGGCATTGGAGGAACGATGTATGTGTGGGCTCTTCCAACTCTATGATTTTACTTTGCTCTGAGTTCTTTGCAAGATAGTAGGGATATGAATGTAACGGTAACAATGAGTGGCCCTTACTCCTCATCCATTTTTGTACAATTCTTCCCTTGATACAGGAAAACTGTTATATGAGAGAAAATGCAGCTTTAGGGCACAGAGCAAAGCCTTGTTGAGAGGATTGAGTATCTGTGGTTTTTGCAAAGAGCGGCTCACAGACTCGCTTGCCATCAGCAACCTTGGCTCAAGGGAAGACAAGAATGCCACTTTTATGGAGTGAGTGTGTGGGCATTCCAGGTCAAGCAAATGTCAGAAGGAGGGCAGGGTGGATAGGCTGTATGTCGAATGGCGTCAGTCATTTAATGGCTGCAAGAAATACCTATTTGTTCTCCGAAACCAGTGGGTAACTGTTGGCACGACAGCGCTCCGTCACACGGCCTGTGGAGGAGGCTTCGTCTCATCGTCAGAGCTGGGGAGCTACAGAAATGTTGTCTCCAGGAAATTAAAAAATAGCAGACTGTCCAATTATACCTTTGGAAGTGAATGGCACCACTGCATCATCATTGTTAGGGTGGGGTTGAGTTAGCCTCAAGCACAAAGGTCGCACATAAAGGGACTTCTTTTTTCGACTTGGTTTCTCCTAAGGAAGACACAGAATCTGCATTCATTCCCACCGTGAAGCTGCCTAAATCAACATATGCTCAACAAGCCTCATTGTGCATGATGTATTTTAGGTCATGGAGATTGAGAGCTTGCAGTTACTTTTTGAAAGTAAGTGGCTGGCATCCTGTATCACATTGATGGGTTCATGATCCAGAGTTATGCATCTGTAACTTCTCCATAATCAGCAATATCAGTTGCGTATCCTTTAAAAAAAAATACTTGGGACCAGAAGTGTTCTACGTTTTTTAATGCTTCCATATACGTAATATGGAACCCCCAGTGACGCAATGGGTTAAACTCTTGTGCCAGCAGGACTCAAGACCAACAGGTTGGGGGTTCAAATCTGGGGAGAGCATGGATGAGCTCCCTCTGTCAGCTCCAGCTCCTCATGCAGGGACATGAGAGAAGTCTCTAAGGATGATAAAACATCAAAACATCTGGGTATCCCCCAGGCAATGGGTTTGGATGCTTTCATCTCTTTTGCTCGCTCTTTGATGTTGACTCACAAAAAGGCAGAACAAGGCACTAGTCATGGGTCCAAAATTTGTCCCATTTGTTTGATTCGTGTTGCGGGTACCGGCTCCAAGCCTGCTTTTTGGTTGATTGCCTGGGGCCTGGCAGGGCCTGCAGCAGAGCACCGAGTAAGAAGCACTCCTTACTTGGTGCTTGGCTACAGGCCCTACGAGGTCCGGGCGCATAGGCCCAAAGTCTGCACCTTATTGGGGGTGGGGCTTCACCCATAGGCCTGGACGCTTTGGGCCTACGGGTGAAGCCCCCCCCCAATAATGGATCAAAAGAAAACGGATCTTTCGGCCCTGAAAACCCCCCAAATATCTCACCTCCTGATTTCGGGAGGTTCAGACGAGCCTCGGGGCCCCACTGAAAGCCGGACACGAAACAGATGAAGGTAAGTCCTGAATGCACATCACTACAAGGCACCCATTTATTTGACTCTTCCTTTTCGCATATGTCAGAGTGAGCCAAAACACAGCCAAAACACATATCATAACATTACACTAAAACAGTGAATTACAAATCTGGCCAAGAAAGTAACACTATCCCAGCAGTTACCAAAGTAACAGATTATGAGCAACACATTCATTCAATGCTCTGGTAATTTCTCATGACTTTGGAAGGGATGCAGCTCTATCAGATAAACTGCAGAAGAATTCATAACAAAGTACTTCATGTATCTTGCCACATTCCAACTATGTGACTGTTTTCTTTGATCACTGGGAGAAAAAAAGATAAATAAGTGCAATGTAGTGGTTTAAATGAAAAATTTCCCAATGTGAAAAGTATCATACTTTCTTCAACACTGTAGAAAATATTTAACTTCTCCTCAAAAGGTTAAGTAATCAACTGATAAGATTTGTAGCCAAGGCATGTTTAAATGTACTCATTAAACACAGTGTATGTTAGATCATTTTTCAAAAAAAAAATCTACTTCTGGGCATAAACTATTAGGAAATGGAATGGAGGGAAAAGAAAATGTTAAAAGTAACCCAAAGCATTCCTTGTGAACAAATACAGTTGTGTTTTGTGTGGAAGGCTGCTAATTTATATATCAGAGGGTTAGGAACAAGTCAAGAAGTCAAAATAACAAGACCAGGAGAATGTCATAATTGGTACAATTTATTCCATTAGCATGAATGAAACCAATGAGCGCCAAGCACTTAACCCCCCCCCCCCAAGTCTGATATTTTGCATTTCCCTCTTAATTTATGCATGTAATAAGTGAAAGAGAGAAGACTGTATTTTCTAAAAGTTAAAAGAACTGGGAGTTGTAGGGGCAGACAATATCTTTTGGTGCAAGTCCTCCATTGCAATCAACCAGTAAGGCATAATGCTTTGAGTGTGGGAGGTTAGATTTTGAATTGAGCCATGTTGTTTGTTCAGTCGCTTTTGACTCTTCGTGACCTCATGGACCAGCCCACACTAGAGCTCCCTGTTGGCTGTGGCCATGCCCAGCTCCTTCAATGTCAAGCCTGTCACTTCAAGGATGACATCCATCCATCTTGCCCTTGGTTGGCCCCTCTTCCTTTTTCCTTCCATTTCCCCCAGCATCATTCTCTTCTCCAAGGTATCCTGTCTTCTCATTATTTGGCCAAAGTACATGTTTGCCTCTAATATCCTTCCCTTCAGTCAGCAGCCAGGCTTTCTTTCCTGGAGTGTGGACTGGGGTTTGAGCTTCTTCGGTCCAAGGCACTCTCATAATTTTCCTCCAACACTACAGTTCAAAAGCGTCTATCTTTCTTCGCTCAGCCATCCTTATGGCCCAGCTCTTGCATCTATAGGTTACTATGGGAAATACCTTTGCTATTAACTAGGTGGATCTTTGTTGCCAGTGTGATGTAGCTACTCTTCACTATTTTATTGAGATTGGTCATTGCTTCCAAGAAGTAAATGTCCTTTGATTTCCTGGCTGCAGTCTGAATCTGCAGTAATGTTTGCGCCTAGAAATACAAAGTCTATCACTGCCTCCACATTTTCTCCCTCTATTTGCCAGTTATCAATCAGTCTGGTTGCCATAATCTTGGTTTATTTGATGTTTAACTGCAACTCAGTTTTTGCACTTTCTTCTTTCACCTTGGTTAGAAGGTTCCTTAGCTCCTCCTCGTTTTCAGCCATCAAAGTCCTATCATCTGCATATCTTAGGTTGTGAATGTTTCTTCCAGCAATTTTAACTCCAGCCTTGGATTCAGCCTCAAGGATAGGCAATGCTAAACCTCTTCTGAATAAATCTTGCCAAGACAAGCCTACAATAGGGTCATTATAAGTTGATATTAGCCAGTCTGAGTCCCTCTACGGAGGTAGAGAAGATCGGGATATAAAAGTTTTAATTAAAACAAATAAATAAATTGATATCGACTTGGAGGCACAAAACAATAATCTTGCCCTCATCTTTGGACCACCTGCAGTCCCATACTTAAGAAGAGGGAACAGTATCATTTCTGGTGGAAGTTGGCCATAGTGTTGCACTAAGGATTAAGTTTGGGGACTATAACTTGTAAAATCTTTAGGTAGAGGATTCTGGGCCTTGCAGTCCAGAAAGTCCTTCCCCTCCCAATATCAACATTGGTTTTGTTTCAACATACAACTAGGCTGGCTATTTCAACATTACCATTTCTACTGGCCATTTTAAATGTTTGACTGTGTCCCAGTCTAAGTAAACTCTGCAGGTTGGCATGACCTAAGTAACTCCTGTGTGTGCAAGAAACAGTTAATTGCCTTTCAGAGTCCATTATCCACCATAAAACCCTCAAAGGCCAAAGACTGCACTTGTTTGACCAAACAACATGGCTCAGACCATTGCGGTGAATCAACTAGGAAAATATTAAGCTTCCTCTTGTTTGTTGTGGGGTCAGTTTGTGCTTTACAAGACAGGGCAAAGAAAAGAAGAAGAACAGAGTGCATGTAGGGAGGAAGAGAAAGAGATGGAAAATACACCATTGCTATAGAAAAAAAAATCAACAGCAGTCCATGCTTGTACATAGACATCTTTCAAGACAATATTCCAACCAAATCAAAAGGTCCCCAAATTACCCTGATGATATAAAGGGGTGTTTAAAATGAAGTTTGAAAACAAAATTTACGCCATCGATTGAGTTCCTCGCCCTCCCTCAGTTCTGCTTGACATCTGAGGAGAGAGACCACAACTGCATACCATTGAGAGATTTGTCTGATTAAAACCAGTTTTGCCTATAAGTCACATCATGTATAAGACACAAGGTTTTTGTCAAGAGCCCTTGCTGCTGGAAAAAAAGAGGAAGAAAAAAATTTAAGAAAAATAAGTTTTGCTGTTACTGCTAGTAAGAAGTTGGTAACTAGATCCATGGCCTGCTTCATGCTAGCTTTATAATTATACTATTTTAGTGGTAAGCCAAACATTTTGGCCAAGAGTAATTTAGATATTCTAGAGCTGCATTCAGTTTTCCCCCTTTTAATGTTCGTCTTGACTGCCTCTTAGTCTTTGCAAAACATATAATCTTCCTGCATTTTCCTCCCTTCCTATGGTTACCACAGCTCTTTGGTGGAACAGGACAAATGCATCTTGTTTGGCATAATACTCTGCAATCCATCGGAATCAGTCATTGTTTCATCGGAAGAGTCCATTTTGTCCCAATATAGTTTCCTGGTTTAGCTTTATATGTTCATTTTTCAAGATCTTCCTACTTAGGGTGGATAGTGATGAGCTAGGATTATACCCTTGGTTTTGGGAAAACATTACTTGGGATGAATTTGAGAGAGTTGATTTTACATACCAGCCTTCCTAAACTTGGTGGCTTCCAGAGGCTACAGTTCACATTGTCTGTAGATAACTTAGAGCAGAGCTTTCCAAACTTTCCAAACTTTTGACAAGTTTTTTAGATATGCATCATTTCGTGACACTGTAGTTTAATTTTACTAGCAAACTAGATATTAAACCAACTCCTTATAAGGGGTGTGTGTGTACATATATGGCTTGGTTGATCCAAAAACAATATGGTTCAAAACTCGGATCTAGGGGGCGCTGGTGGTTCAATTCGGAAGTCATTTCCGATTTCCCCCCGAAAAAAGTTGGAACTTTCTGAAACTTCCGAATTGCTTTCTTAGTGGTGGACACGTTTGCACAATATGCTGAAAACAGCAGGGGCCCTGAGCCTTTTTCAATAAGCTGGAAAGCTATGTTTGGGGTCTGAGGGTGGCTTGAAGGAATGGGAGCTGTAGTTTTTTGTGGCAATATACAAATACACAGCCCTCAGAGAGGATCAACCCACAGCAATGGCCCTGGGCCTTTTCAAAACATTGGAAAGCAGTGTTTGGGTTCCTAGGGTGGCTTGAAGGAATGGGAGATGTGGTTTTTTTGTGGCAATATACAAACACACAGCCCTCAGAGAAGAACAACACACAGCAATGCCCCAGGGCCTTTTCAATATGTTGGAAAGCAGGGTTTGGGGTCCAAGCAGGGCTTGAAGGAATGGGAGACGTAGATTTTGGTGGCAAAATACAAACACACACACCCCCAAGACCCACGTGGCCCAACAACACACAAGAAGCAGCAAGGCAGGCAACAGCCCCTCTCCCAAAACTTTCAATTTTCCCAGCCCTTCTTCTTCTTTTTCTTCTTCCCTGCAAGCCTTCACCCACCCCAGGCCCACACACTCAACAGCGCCAAGGCAACACCTCCACCACACACAGCCCCCCTCTCCATCTCCCGGCTTGCAATGAGCCTCCCAACCACGTGCTTCCCTTATATATAGAGCAATGGCTGAAAACCTCTCCCCTCCCCAAAACGTATTCCTTGATTGGCTGGGAGGCAAGCAGCTTAGGCTTCGCCTCCCAGCAGGCTTGATTGGAGAAAAAATGCTTCCTTATTTCTGACTCACTTCCTGATTCGGAAAAAAAAGCACAACATGGATCAAAATTATAAGGGACTTCTGGCTTCAAACAAAGACCTGGAAGTCCCTTCGGAAAGCTTAAACAACCAATTTTATTACGATTTCCATCATATCTGACTAAACCTATCCATCTCACACACACACACACACACAGGAGCCCCTGGTGGCACAGCACATTAAACCACGAAGCTGCTTCTTGCTGATTTAAAGGTCAATGGTTCGAATCCAAGGAGCAGGGTGAGCTCCTGTTGTTAGCCCCAGCTTCTGTCAACCTAGCAGTTTGAAAACATGCAAGTGTGAATAGATCAATAGTGGGAATAGATCAGTTGGTACTGCTTTGGTGGGAGGTAACAATGCTCCATGCAGTCATGCCAGCTACATGACCTTGGAAGCGTCTACGGACAATGCTGGCTCTTCAGCTTAGTTGGACACGACTAGACTTAGTGTCAAGGGGGAACTTTTACCTATATATATATATATATATATATATATATTCTCTCTCTCTCTCTTTACTTTATAAATGAAGTTTGGACATTTTTTCCTTTACACTTCTTATGGACTACAGTTGATTGTTGTGTCATTTCCTCTATAGCTGCTTCATGTGGTTCATCACAAGCATCATTGTCAACAAATTAGAAACTTATCAGTTTTAATAGTTTCTACTGCAATTCAATCAAATGTAAAATCCACATTTCACTTCTGTAACGAGTAAACCTCTCTTGAAAAAAGGCTGGATAGCCATCTGTCAGGGATGGTTTGACTGTGAGCCCATCCACATAGTACTTCTATGGATGTGAAATGAATGTAGATGTTTTGTGCTGGACAAAGATGCCCAAACATTTCTGTAAGGGAACTTACACATGTACTCTCTCAATATACACTGCTGGGTTGGCTGAGAGCTTGTTTGGCAGCGTAACTGTGAAAAGAAAAGAAAAAACCAACTTGCATCTTGAAAGCAGGATACTGCATTAGAGTTCTGTGCACAGAATTATCCAAGTTTGCTTCCTGTAAATTGGTTCTTCCTCTCACACACTTTAAATACCGTTCTGTATACTATCGTGATAAGTAAGTGGTAAAAGAATGGACTGTTCACTGAAGTTAAATATACCAGGAGACAGAACATGATACACAGCTTTGTTTCTGAAACTACCATGCGTTCTTGCTTACTTGAGTCATAGAACAGTCATTTATGCGAAAGGCAAAGGGATCTTTGAGACTACCTGGGAGACATGGCAATATACATTTTTGTAGGGCTTGTTGACACTGGGCTAATATCCCAGGCTCATTGCGAATGTATTGCTGGCTGTCTTCATGACACACAGTGGCTTCCAATGGATTTTTGGCTTTGAGCAAAGTTGGGAGATACTCCAGATTTTGCTTCAAACCCTGGAGTGTCCCAGGACTTTGGGGCAGTTTAGATAGCTGAATCAGGTCCAGTTTGGTCTTGTCTGACATACCAACAATTATCCTTTTACTTCACCTATTAGTGCGGTACACCCAGTGTCACAATGGGTTAAACCCTTGTCCCAGCAGAACTGTAGACTGACAGGTCGGAGGTTCGAATCTGGAGAGAGCGAAGGTGAGCTCACTCTGTAAGCTCCAGCTCTCCATGCGGGGGCATGAGAGAAGCCTCCCACAAGGATGGTAAAACATCAAAACATCTGGCCGTCCCCTGGGCAATGTCCTTGCAGATGGCCAATTCTCTCACACCAGAAATGACTTGCAGTTTCTCAAGTCACTCCTCACACACACTGATCAGTGCAAGGACAAATAATGGATTGCGCCCATAATACTGCCACTACCAGTCATAGCCAGCCATGGAGCTCCATCTGAGTTCTTGGCAACCACTGGTGCTTCAGCGGATATCAGAACAGGGTGTTCTGGTTTTGTTGTACTGCTATAGAAGTAGTAGAACATTTTTATTCAATACACGCTGTCCTTATTCATCTCAAGAAGTTGCACATGCATTGTGCCACTGTACATGTGGAGACACCTTCTCAACCAATGTGTGTCTGTCAATCCTGGTTGAAAAGTGATAGTATTCCCTTGCTTTAACATTTAGCTGTGCACTCAGTGGCACATTTGTTCACACAACATTTATTTCTGCTAATATGGGACCCAAGGTGGTTTACAATGTAAGTTAAAATACAAAATGATGCCCAAGATCTTGCAACATCAAATATAGGAACTCCTTCCGTGTGAGCAGCTCTTAATCCTCTTCGTGGGTTATCCAGTTCTTAGAGGTTTAGGGCTAGTTCTTGACTCAATTTTCATTGGAGGAAATTGAGCTGGAGTAGCTCTTTTGGTGAACTACCTCCCGTCCAAAGCCAGCCAATGCTTCCTCTGGAGACAGCTGTTTTCCATTTCAAGAGTCTCAACATTGTGGCTTTGTTGATTGTTTTTTCACCTCCAGATTTAGTTTTTAGTTCCAGTGAAAACAAAATGAACCATTTTCATAAGTTATTTAGTGCCGCTGCTGGAAGGCACCCAGCAGCTGCGTGTCTTCTCAGTCCTTCTCTCTCTCTGTATTATTTTACTGTGAAAGATCGTATCAAAAGTGATTCCTGCAAAATCACATTGAATAAATCGTAAGTAACATTGGCCATAGAAATCTGGTTGCAAGAGAGCTCAAAGTTTTTTCATGATCAAGTGTCACCCACAGAGAGTATTCCTCAGTCCATTTGTAAAAACACACACACACACACAGAGACATATGAGGAAGAAAGATGGACCATAGCATTAAACATGGTGGCAACTGACTGTTGAGTGCAGCAGTACATTTATTATACTTGTCATCTCTTTACATGGTGACCACTTCAGAATGGGCAAAAAAGAGGAAATGTAGCACCAAAAAGGAGATAAAAGAAACCCAGAGCTCTGCATAAAATGTATAGGTGCAGCTGCAAGTGCAGAAACAACTCCTATAATTTAAAATGTCCAAGCTCTTGTTGACTCTCTATATTGGCTTAATTATACCAGTATAGGCAGTGGTGGCATATGGCCATTGATAGCCCTATGGCTGCAAAGCAGGTAAGGTACTGAGAAAACTGATGCTTGGAGCAGGCAGACTTGAGGCTCATCTGGAAAGGAAAAAAATGTATAAATTTCGTTTTTAGTTTACCTGCATCTTCCCAAGTTTGGATCCAAACACTTGTTTGAAGCATCCAAAGTTATTGCTCGCTACTTCCTTCACCCCCACTGCAAAATCAGCACATTTTCACTAGATAAAGATTAGTTTTGGTGCAAACGTTCCTCTTTTCCCTCACTCGATCAAAGAGAGGTACATTTCATTTTGGAAAATACTGGGTTAATTTAAACTCATTCTGAAGATTAGCATGATGATGATAATAATAGTTCTGCCTTATCTTCCCGAGGGTACTCAGGGTAGATTCATATACAGACACAAGGCAAACATTCAATGACTTGAAACAATGAAACACAAATGAAGTGCTTCCCCTTCATCTCTGGATCTGGGAGTGGTGTTCATCTCAATTTCTAAACAGTTTGGGTCCAACTTACCTGTCCGAACGCATCTCTCCCTATGAACCATCAAGATGTTTAAGATCATCCGGAGAGGCCCTGCTCTCAGTCCCGCCTTCTTTGCAGGCGCGACTGGCAGGGACGAGAGACAGGGCCTTTTCAGTGGTGGCTCCACGGCTTTGGAATGCCCTCCCTAGAGACATCAGATCGGCCCCCTCCCTCCTGACATTTCGCAAGAAAGTCAAGACCTGGCTGTTTGAGCAGGCATTTGCTGATGAAATATAACGGTTTAATGGAATGACGACGATGTGACGGAAAGTGATTTCAACATAACGCTGAGACTGTTATTGTATGTTTTAATGGCTAATTTGATGTTATATGGTTATCTTTTGGTTTGTTTGCTTGTGTTGTATTGGAGGGCAGAGACTGCCTTGTGTAAAGCGTCCCAAGTCACCTTCGGGCTGAGAGGGGTGGTATAGAAATGTGACAAATAAAATAAATAAACAAATAAGCCGAAGAGCCTGCGTTTTCTGTAGACACCTCCTAGGTCATGTGGCTGGCATGACTGCATGGAGTGCCATTTACCTTCCCACTGAGGCAGTACCTATTGATCTACTCATATTTGCATATTTTTGAACTGCTAGGTTGGCAGGAGCTGGGGCTAACAGTGGGAGCTCACCCCATCCCATGGGCCACCAACCTTCTGGTCAGCAAGTTCAGCAACTAAGTGGTTTAATAATAATAATAATAATAATACACTTTATTTATATTAACCCTTTGCACCACTGTGGCCCCTTGATGAAAAATCCTTGGTAGTATCATGAGTTTCCAAGAAATACCTCAGGATGAAGAAAACATCAAGATCACTGAAATTTTATTTCATTTATTCACTCCCCTTCTCCCAATGTGGTACCCAAGTTGACTTGGAATACAATTCAAATGAAGACATCCTCCCACATTTTTTAGATTAAAACTGGATTATATACTCTAGCAATACTGGAGTAATTTGGTCAAAATGGCATATGTTATTGAAGGAGGAGGAGGAGGAGGAGACAAAAGCTTGAAGATGCAGCAGCATTTGGCTTTGGCTTGAACCAACTGGGAAGGGCAAGATCCTAGGCTCAAAATTTGTCACAATTCTGGTGGGAACTTTCAAACTAAATGTCATGTTTGTGTGGACAAGACGTTTTTTCTGGTTAATTCTAAGATTCTCTTTTTGGCTTAAATGACTTTATAAATGTTATATTCATTTATTTATTTATTCAATTTTGTATACCGCTCCTCCCCGTAGGCTCGGGCGGTTTACATACAATCAGATTAAAATATGCATAAAATACAAGTAAAAAGCACATAAAAATACATGAGATACAGATAAAACATTTGGTCAGTTTAAGAACATGGCCAGAGAGTCCGGAGGATTTAGTTAAAGGCAAGCTTAAACAGAGTTATTTTACGTACCCTCCGGAAAGGCATGTAAAAGGGCATATGACTCCACTAGCACTTTAAAAAAGTTTTTGAAAATCATTTTTGGATTAGTTGAAATGGAATGTAAAACTGGATGGGTGATCAGTTAAGGATTTTTCCTTTTATTTTCTAGGCTTTAAAATTTTTCTCATGACAGATGAGAAGAAGCAAATTTACAAGGGCAGGCTCATTGCCTCAAAGCCTGACCACTGTTTTACTAGATACATGACATATTCCACTTGACCTCAGTTATGTTAACCTCTTTTTATGCAGGAAATGTATCCTGAGATCAAAGATATGCTATAGCATTTTTATGAGAAGTCAACTGCGGAGCACACCCAGCTTGGATGGAAAACTGGGGATATTCCGGATACTTTACCATATATATATTCCACTCTATTGGCATTCTGCTTTCTATACAAGCTAGCCAACAACCTTGTTTGGGAAGTAAACCATAAATACTTGGCTTTCAGTCACTGAAGTAATTTTCTATCTTATTTTCCATAATGGAGAAGGTTTGAGATAATTTACATGAGCAGTAGAAGCAGCAGCAGCCAACTTGATGGTTGAATGACTTCCATTTGTAGGATCTATGAGCCAAAATCCAATGGAATGCCCTTATACCATTTGTTTCAGTGGTCTGAAATCGATTGTTTGTCCCAAGTAGAACAGATACACTGAATCAATGGGAACCTCACAAATCAACGCTAATATCCATTCCACTTGATGTCTCCTCAGAGTCTTCGGAATTTATCCCACAGGCATGGTAAATCACAATTACAACAGGATCTTCTTCTCTTCTTCTTAGGCAATCCCTCGTTTTTCCGAGTATGATGGCCTTCCAAGTTCTTGGAAGATGTCTGTGCATGAGTTTTTTTTAATGTGTGAAGGTTGGTGCCCGGCCGATTAACACACAGTCTTCACAGAGTAAGGGTCCCAACCAATGGCATAGTTAACATAACAATGGTGGCTTCTCTATTCTTTCGCAACCTTCTTTTGCCTTCACAGCCATTGTAACACGAACTATGTTGTCTTCCACCTGATCCACCATTGAGGTCTTCAGATTGTGCTTGGTCTGGAATCTCCCCTGCGTCCCCTCCTGGGAGTGCATGACTCTGGTGGGTACGCCTGCAGGTTCATTGGAACATGCAAGCCCCCTCACCACAACAAGGTGACAATCCATCGAGGGGGGATAATAGGATTATAGTGTTTAGCTGATATTTACTACACGTTGTCACATCTCTTTTGCTGCTGTTTTGCATTTCAGTCATTTCTGAAGTGTCTCTTTTCACTGATTTTTTTCATGTCAGGACTGACTTGAGAAACTGAAGTCGTTTCTGGTGCGAGAGAATTGGCTGTCTGCAAGGATGTTGCCCGGGGATGCCGGGATGTTTTGATGTTTTACTATCATTTCGGGAGGCTTCTCTCATGTTCCCGCATGGGGAGCTGGAACTGACAAAAGGAGCTCATCCATGCCCTCCCCAGATTCGAACCTCTGACCTGTCAGTGTTCAGTCCTGCCAGCACAAGGGTTTAACCCATTGCACCACCGGGGGCTCCTTTCAATAGTGAAACCCCATCAATATGTTGCAATATAGCTGCTATTCTAATACAACTATGGGTGTGATGGGTCTCATCCACTGCAGTTTTGCTATTCCTGCAGTCACATGACCGGTGGCATAATTTGTTTCATCTCCCCCTCACTATTCCCAAGCAAATTATTTTTATATTTATGTGTTATCATTTTGTATAATTGCACAATTGCAGCAGAATAGAACATTTAAAATGTGAGATGACAGAACTAAGATTCTTTTCAACACAGTTTCCATTTATTAATTTAATCAATGATAGCAATGGTCACATCTGGGTCTAGAGAGAGATGCTTTTGTTTCAGTGGCAAATTCATTTTCAATTTCTCATGTTGTGAACCTATGACCCAGAATAGAAAAACCGTGAATACTAGCCTTTTTTTTTTACTTGAGAGAATACCTCTCTCAGAATCTCAAGGTCAGTGGTTCTCAACCTGTGGATCACCAGGTATTTTGGCCTACAACTCCCAAAAATCTTAGCCAGTTTACCAGCTGAATTCTGGGAATTGAAGGCCACTGCCCTAGGTCCTCCATCATGACTGCATGGTTAACTCTCACACTATGGTCAAGTTATGGCAGAATTCCCACTACAAGTTGACCATAGGAGCTGTAAGCTGAGCTGTAAACAAGGACAGGAAGGCTGGCAAAAGCAGTAAATGCCATTCAACAGTCTGGCACTTAACATAATTTCACTTTTTTCCTGATCTGACATTTACAGGAATTCCAGAACAGGAATTGGGAGAGCATGAGGGGAAGGAAGGAACAAGGGAAAAATGTTTGGGGAGGTATCAGATAAGAGAGAGTCAAGGAAACAGCCTACAGCTGCCTCTTTCCTTCAGTTTGTCTTCACCATATCAATTCATGACTGCTGTCCTTGTTATCTTCACATGCTCCCCACAAAAGAGAACCTGACAAGGACAGGAAGGCTGGCAAAAGGCAGGCAATTGCTTGGGTCAATTGTATTACGGTCTAAATTGCCTGTTGGTGTGCCTGGACTGAACACGGAGACAAACCTTCCCGGGGAGGGAGATCAAATCTATTTGTGGACAGAACACACAGAAAGCAATACTTCCTTCTGTTTGAGTGCAGGAATCTCGAGGAGCCTTTTAATCAGCTCACTGTCAGCCTGTTTCCTCTGATCATCTTAAATGGATCCACTTTAGATTCTCAACTGGCAAAATTATAATGCCAGGACTGAGAGGTCAGGAAGAAGTGAAAGGCAATTTTTGTAAAGGTTTCCTTCCAGTTTACTCTGGAGACAGAGGTCAAAGGAGAGGTAGAGACAGTTAAACCGTTTGCTTTTCAAGATTTCTCCTGAGATGATGGAAACCCTTTCTAATGGGTTGTGTGTTTTGAATCCCCTGCCAAAGCGAGTTCAATCTGACCTTGTCCTTTGTCAATCCGAACTTGTGTAAACCAAAATATTCAGAAATGTTACCCGTAAATGTCAAACTAGCTAGCTAGAATATCCAGATCCTAATGGTAGGACCTATTTGATATAGGCAAGTAATATAGGCGATAGAAGCAGACTAGGTGCTTCAAGAGAAACCAGCTATACAAGAACCATCAGAGGAAAACTTAGGCAGAGCTCTGGAAAATTACTTATTTCAACTACAGATCTTAAGATCCCTCACTCAGATGTGTAATTTTAGTATATATGGATTACTATGACATGTTTAGCCTATTGCATTCTAATTAAAACTTGAATTGTATTTGATTATCTGGATATGTTTTATATTGTTAATTTCTTTCCCTGAGGTTACTGTAAGGTACTTTGAGGATGGCATCACTATGGAAAAAGAGTCACACAAAAGAACCCAATTCTTCTGACAGTGACATTGAATGCAGGCATCACAAATTTTTGAATTTCCATTTCTGAGAAAGTCTTGCCAATTGAACTTTTGCTGTTCCCGAAGTTTTGCATACCTTTGTGTTAGATGCTAAAAAACCCTAAGGAAATTCAACTTTTTGTTTTCTATGTGAACATCAACTTCGAAAGAGCTGCTTCTGGTTACAAAATTTGCAAGGTATGTCTGTATTGGTCAGCCTCATTCATGTTGTACAGGTGTTGGTTAAGCTTTCCATGGCCAGCTATATAATTTGCATAATGAGAAAATAATTTGCATAATATGCAGATGGATACAGGGAACTAGAATATAGAAACCTTGAGGCAGAGGAAAATGAAAAAAGGAAAAAAAATCATGAGTGGAGAGGAATATTAGGAGATGGAATAGCTGAACATTATTGAACCAGTGAGCAAGAAAGTCTGTGTGAGGAGAAAAGAAGAACAGCACTGGAGATAAAGGGGAAAAGGGAGGTTATTATAAGGCAGGCAAAGATGAGATCTATGCCAACACACTAAATCGTTTTTGTTTCATATACAACTTTTACACATGACCCGAAGGTAATTCTATACACAATATTTCTACCACTTTTGTGGATGAAACAAAGTTTATGTCCATTGAACCATCAGAAAGCAAAGGTGTTACTATCTCAGTCATCCATGTGGGCAATTTTAGGATTTGGAGTATTTTGGAATTGTAGACAACTGAATGAGCAGCAGAAAGGCCAGAATGAATGAAAAGGACTTGGGAGAAGGGAGAAGAGAAAGCAGTAGGTTGGGCCTAGGACTATAGCCAGACCTCCATATTCACTGGGATTAGCGAGGCAGGACTCTTTGAATGTGGAAAACCAAGAATAAAATATTATTTTGTTTATTTACCGAAGAGAATGCCTCTCTAGGAATCTTAGGTTTCCCTGGTCCACTTCAGCTGGAGCACCTAGAGAGTCATACAGTGATGTTCTCTCCAGGAATCTCTAGATCAGTGGTTCCCAACCTGTGGTTCATGGACCACTAGTGGTCCACAAGAATGAAAATGCTATTTCCAATGCTATTGGAAAATGAGATTAATAGGGAGACATTGGTTATTATACCGTATGTTTTTAATAGTTTTTGTATTGTATTGATTTTATAGAGATTTTATAATGCTGTTTCAAATGTTTTAAATGTATATTGTGGATTGTTATGGCATCAAATTGCTGCCAATTTATTTATTATTGATTATTTATTTAAAACCTTTATACCCCGAACTTCTCACCTCACAGAGGGACTCAGACCGGCAAACAGCAAGGATTCAATGCTAACATTTAAAATCTAAAAACATCATACATTCACAATAAAAATATAAGCTGACTTGAGTTGCCTACGGCCTTGAGAAAGGCGGGATAGAAATATTGTAAATAAAAAAATATAGTCCGCGGTCTCACCATTACTACACCCTTTCCTCAAAACTACATGGCAATGAGAGTGACTGGTGTCACAAAACCCTCTTATAGTGCCGAGGCAACAGGGATGTCAGGAGGGGAGATCAGCTCTAGACCATTAAATATGATTTTCTGTGGGCAAGCAGATGGTGACTACTGGATGGCATATGATCTGTATCAGAAACTAGAGCTGATGTGGTCTATCCGATGCAATTTTTTTTAGAACAGCATCCCAAATGGCCAAACCAAATCTAAAGTTGATCCTTTGGAGACTGGTCCTTGGTCAAAGTGGTCTCCAGTCAAAAAAAGGTTGGGAACCACTGCTCTAGATCTTACAGCGTGACTCTAAGGCAGGCCTGGGCAAACTTCGGCCCTCCAGGTGTTTTGGACTCCAACTCCCACAATTCCTAACAACCAGTAGGCTGCTAGGAATTGTGGGAGTTGGAGTCCAAAACACCTGGAGGGCCGAAGTTTGCCCAGGCCTGCTCTAAGGGCAACTTCTAGTAGTAATTGAGCGTAGGGTTGCATTGGAAGACCTAGAGATTTCAATAAAATATACTAATAATCAAATATGCAAAAGTTTAACGCGTAAATGTGGAGGGCCATCTATAGTGGGTTTTGAAATCTATGTGAGCCTGAGTACCAAATGAGCTGGTGACTAAATGCAAGCAAAATTTAACTAGTTGCTTATTTATGGATGTTTTGCCTTGGCCCCATGCAGCTTCTCCCAGTAAGCGCCTTCCTATAGAAACATGTTAGGCCTATTTAGAAGAAATGAGGTGGTGAAGCTGGAAAAGAAAGAAAACCTGGGAAATTCTAGGCATTCTGGAGGCAAAGCCATTCCCGATAGACCTCTTTTAGCAGTCCTTTCCTCTCCGGAGCTGACACAATATTTCAAAATGATATGTATAATTAACATTAACAGTACTTTCCTTCAACTGAGGGGCATGTGCCCCCCCCCCCCAACAAATGCACAGCCACCTCTGTTTTTGTCAGACTGTCATCCATGTCGGACATCATGTCTCAGAGAGCAGTCTCCCTGAAGAGGCAGCAGCCCCTAGTTTGCCTCTGGGCAGATATTTACTGCCGTATCTGGCTTTGCTTTGCCATACTGTGAACCTCCCCTTTTCCCTTCAACATTTGTTTTTCTTTTTATTAAATTTCCCGTCTGGGTCCTTGAGTCTGTATTTCTAATGTCAACAACCGCTTTTATCGCAGATAATAACTTCCTCTTGCCAAAGGGGAGAGGAGAGGGAGAGCTGGAGAGGGAAAGATCTTTCCCATCCTCCATGCTTTTCAAATTACATTTTATGAGGGAGAAAGACTGGAGTGGCGCATTGGGCAGTGCCCCGACAGTCACATATATATTTATAGTCCTCTAATTCTAAGGTATGAGAGCCAAGAGGCAGCCCGCTCCCCGCCATTTTCCCAAGAAGGCTCCTACCCAACCCATGTGGCTCTTCCTGAAGCTGCCAATGTAATGAGATGCTTGGGATGGCGAGGGAGGAAAATGGTATATCTCAACCCAGGCCATAGCAGCATGCAGAGTGGCCGGCCGGCCAAAACGAGTTGCAGTGGCCTGGCTGATATTTCCCATTTCACTTTCTTGGCTGTTTGCAATGAAAAACAGATGTAAAGCCAAAGAAATTAATGCAAGCTCATTATTTTCAATGGATGTATAAAGAGAGAGGGAGTTTTAGAGGATGACGACTCTGGAAACTAGGGTTTGAATTCACACTCCACTTTGAAACCCACTTGGCATGCTTGGAGGGGTCATATTCTCTCAGCCTCAGAGAAAGGCAATTGCAAACCTCTCCAGAACAAGTCTTGTCAAGAAAACCCTGTGATTAGGGGCGGTCCTACAAGGTAGGCCAAGTAGGCGGCCGCCTAGGGCGCCATCTGGGAAGGGGGCGCCATCCTGGCCGCATGGGGCACCATCCTGGCCCTGCCGATGTTCCTCAGGCAGCGCCGCAGCTGCCTGCTTTTGGGCCCCGGTCTTGTGCGCTCCGACACTGATTCTGGGCATGCACGAAGGTTTTCGCGCAGGCGCAGTTGCTCCAGAGCTGAAGATGAGCGCAGGAGCAACTGCACATCCGCGAAAACCTCCGCGCATGCCCAGTAGCTCCCTTGCGCAGAAGCCTGTAAGCAAAGCACTCCCTATCGGGCAGGCAGGGAGTGCTTCCCTCTCCCTTTGTCTCCGCCGCGCACGCGTTTGCGGGGAAGGAGAAAAGAATCAGTGAAGGAAGTGTAAGTGAAGGAATGAATAAAGGGCTTTCCTCCTCCTCCTCTGTGACCTCTTCTCTCCCTCCTTCCTTTCTTCGGCTCTATTTCTGTCTAGACCTGAGGGGCCTGAGGCTATGAGGAGTTGTGGGAGTTGGAGTCCAAAACACCTAGAGGGAGGGCCCAAGTTTGCCCAGGCCGCGCTGCCTGTGTTCGACCTCATTGATGCATTTACATTGCATTTCTTGTTGCTTATTATACAGTTCTGCTTAATATTGTCATACAATATAATAAAAATACAATATAACAATAGAATAATGATATATTTTATATTACATGTAATATTATAAACAATATTGCAGTATAGTGGTATTGTACAAAATAGTAATATATAATATTTTATTTTACTTTATTTTGGGTTATTTGAGTTTTATAGGAGTCATGAAAATATTTAGTAGAGGATAATTTCATTTAAATAAATAATTTTATTTATTATTTTATAATAATAATATAATAGAATGTTATATTGTATTATAATGTCAATATATTATAATATAATTATATTGTAATGTAGTATAATATAATTATGATATAATATGAGTATGGTATAATATATTGTATATACATTGATACAATATAATACTACTAATGGTATTGTGATATTATAATTGTATATTTGTTTTACATGGGGGGGCGCCAAAATAAAGTTGGGGGGGCACCAAAATAATGTTCGCCTACCATTTAAAATTACCTTAGACCGCCCCTGCCTGTGATAGACATGCCTTACGGTTGGAAACAATTTGAAGTCTCACAGATATGTATGTGTGTGTGTGTATATATATATATGTGTGTGTGTGTGTGTGTGTGTGTGTGTCTATATTTATATTTATATCTATATCTACATCAAGATCTTTTCTGCCAGGTGGGGAAAACAGGATTTATTTATTTATTTACAGTATTTATATATTGCTTTTCTCACCCGGGGCTCAAAGTGGTTTACAAAAAATAATGCCATACATAAATCAAATCATAAATCAAACAGCATATGACTAAGCATAAAATACAAAAGGACAAATTCACTATAACATAATAAGACATTTAAACATGAAGTATAAAAATTAAAAACATCTAACAAAAACATTAAAATCACACGATCCAAATTCATAGACTGGGCCATTCCAGATATTGATTACACATATTCCATATTTGCTTCTTGTACTGCGTTACTTTACTAGTCAAAAGCTTGGTTCCATAACCATGTATTTGTTCTCTTTATAAAGACCAGAAGAGAGGACGTTGATCAAATCTCACTGGGGAGAGAGTTCCATAGCCAAGGCACCACCACTAAGAAGGCCCTGTCTCTCATCCCCACCAACCACACTTGCAAAGCAGTGGGACTGAGAGCAGGGCCTTCCCAGTAGATCTTAACCTTCGTAATGGTTCATAGAGAGAGATACATTCAGACAGATAAGCTGGTGGTCCTCTTTCCATAGACAAAAAATAACTGGTTGTGCAGCCGAATCCAAATCCTTCTTGAATAACATTTCAAATCAGTCAGTGCCCTCCTTGGCATGAGTGAGCCAAATGTTTACTGAGAAGGCGCAGTTTGCAGTCATTCTGACATATAGCTCTTTCTGGTTAATATCTTGCTTATCACATCCCAACAGCTCTCGCCTGAGGCAACTGCTTCACTCTGCCTAACAAAGGGGCTACTCTGGGTTACTCTCTTCACCCATGTTACTTAACCAAAGCAATACAGACCGCCCCAAGATATTTTGTTTCCAAGGCAAAGCACAAGATATGTCCTTGGTACTTTGCCATCACTACACCTAATCACATGTACAGAAAATGATTGTAAAACCACAGATAAAGGCAAGAAGTGAATGAATGAACTTTATTTATACCCCGCCACCATCTCCCATAGGGACTTGGGGCGGCTTACAAAATAGCACACAGTGGTGCCATGCACACTTAAAATGCAATACATCAACATAGAAAATCAATAACATGTTTACATAAAACCATTTATATATATAAACAAAAGCAAACTCTATTACATAGAATCAGTAAAATGTGGCTATAACCATTGGTTAAAAAGATTGGATGATGTTCCTATGATTGGAAGGGCAAATCTATTCTCTTTTTATTATTAAAATATACATTTTTAAAAATTATAGTGGTATAGTACAAAAGGACAGTTTCGTAGATGTGTTGTATAAAAAAGGGGGAAGGAGAAGAAAAGAAGGGAACTGCTTTGTTTTGTAATTTTCCATAATTATTAATAATCCCATTTAAATGTGGTAATCAAATCATAGAATCATACCAGTTGAACGAACATACAAATGGCTAAAATTTACAACAGTTAAAAACTGCTTAAAATACCAACAATACAAGGCAAGAAGTTGGGTTTAGGGGAGCAAGCGAGGCCGCGATGCGATGCACACAGCTCTGACCTACAATATCTAGCTGATGCTCTTCACACCGCTACCTCTGGAAGCACACTTTCCCTATTGGTGGGGCTGGTAAACACTAGCATTTGGGGATCATAGAATCATAGAGTAGGAAGAAACCTTGTGGGCCATTTCGTCCAATTCCCTGCCAAGAAGCAGGAAAACTGCACTCAAAGCACCCGTGACAGGTGGCCATCCAGCCTCTGCTTAAAAGCCTCCAAAGAAGGAGCCTCCATCACACTCTGGGGCAGAGAGTTCCACTGCTGAACAGCTCTCACAGTCAGGAAGTTCTTCCTAATGTTCAGGTGGAATCTCCTTTCCTGTAGTTTGAAGCCATTGTTCCGTCTCCTAGTCTCCAGGGCAGCAGAAAACAAGCTTGCTTCCTCTTCCCTATGACTTCTCCTCACATATTTATACATGGCCATCATGTCCCCTCTCAGCCTTCTCTTTTGAAGGCTAAACATAGTTAATAAAAGTTTCTACTAACATTAAGGAGTTTAAAATGAATGTAATGTTCATGGCTTCCACAAGACATTCCATCCGAGATTCCTAGTTTTCCCCTCCAACACAATGTCTAAGGAGCCCAGTGTCAGTTAAGTAGGGTTAAGTCTTTTGTGTAAACAAGTATCCAGTAATGCAACTATCTCTCCCAATTATCTCTTGCTAGACCATCCCTCTCATCTGGAATGCAGGGGCGTCCTCCGCTTGCAAAAGTTTCAGCTTGAATGTCTAAAGTCTGAACTAACTGCTATTGTCAAGAACCTCTCCTTTCTGGCGCTTGCAGGTTATTTATACAGTCTAAAAGTGTTTACTTAGTTATTTAAGACACAAGCTGATTACGGCTTTATAGGCTGATCTATATTCCCTACCCTTCTGGTAAAAAATTAATCTAAACTGTATACAATTTAAACTAACATGGAGCGCCAGTTTCCCTCCCAGTACCAATAAAAGCTATTTGTGTATCTTCTCGATGTAGTTTAATAAAGATAGTTCAACAATGGTGGACAATGTTATTCATTAAGGAACAGGGGTAGCATTTGCACCAGTCTATTCTGAAATGGATATTGTTTTGATTAATTTTAATCCTGAACTGGAAAATGTCATAGCACATTGGTTTGTTGGCTTGCAAGGTAGGCATGAAATATATTATGAGAGTAATTTATAAGTCAAATGTCATGTTATCAATTTTTCTTAAAGCATCAAGTCTGTGAGCTAGGCTACTAGGGGGAGAAAAGCTCTGAGATCTCCCAAAGGAAGGGTGCATTTCATTGCTGTCATGTGTATATTATGCTCCAGTGCTAACCCAGCTATGTTTCACATATGCCTGGGTTCCTATAGGAGGCACTAATATATCAAAATCACCTATCATCCCTAGAAGAATTACATGCCCTTAATCTCTATGGCCATGGGTCTATGTCAGGCCTGGGCAAACTTTGGTCCTCCAGATGTTTTGGACTTCAACTCACACAATTCCTAACAGCTTCAGACCCTTTCCTTTTTGTTTAAACAACTGAGAGGGGAAAAGAAGTGGCCTGAGGCTGTTAGAAATTGTGGGAATTGAAGTCCAAAACACCTGGAAGGCCAAAGTTTACCCATGCTTGTTCTATGTTGCCCTTGTGTACAGTAAATCAATAGCTTATATGATAGGGGACATAGTTGGCTCTCCACATTTGAAGACTTAACTTTTTCTCAGAATTGATTGTTCTCTAGGAATCTATACATTTTCTAGTGCAAGACCGAGTTCTACTTCTGGTGGACGTTGACCATATAGTCATGCTAAAGGACCTAGAGGTGTTCTGAAAGATGTTTGCTCAGGTAGACGTCCCTTCCAATAATGTTTTGAAGATATGTCTCACCTTGTTTCAACTTCTAGGGAAGGTAGGTCATTTCATAGAAATGGAGTAGGCAAGTGCTGGAGCACAGGGGATTGCATGATCTCTCTAGGACAGTGGTACTCAACTTGTGAGTCCTTAGATGTTTTGGCCTTCAACTCTCAGAAATCCTAACAGCTGGTAAACTGACTGGGATTTCTGGGAGTTGAAGGCCAAAACACCTGGTAACCCACATGTTGAGAACCGCTGCTCTAGGAGAATTTGGAAAGCTGGCCCCTGTTGCCAACCATTCCAATTTTGTGGTCCTCAAAATCATGTTGTAGGCCTCAAGCAATCTATGGGTTCAACTTTGTTGACCTCAAGCTCTCTGAGATCTCAGTCCAAACATGAATTTTGGACTGGACCCTCTTCTGCAGTTCTCAGGTTGAGAGGGAAGGATCTCATGGTGAGAGCATCACCTTGCTGTGTGATTGACTATATGTCTCTTTTGGTGTGTTTTTCATTTGTTAGACTTGGCCCTATACAGGTCCTTCTCAAAAAATTAGCATATAGTGCTAAAGTTCATTGTTTTCCATAATGTAATGATACAAATTAAACTTTCATATATTGGACACCAACTGAAATATTTCAGGTCTTATTTTGTTTTGTATTGATGATTTTGGCATACAGCTCCTGAAAACCCAAAAATACTGTCTCAAAAAATTAGCATATTTGGTCGGATGGAATATGCTAATTTTGAGATATGTATGCCAAAATCATCAGTATTAAAACAAAAAAAGACCTGGAATATTTCAGTTGGTGTGCAATGAATCGAAAATATATGAAAGTTTAATTTTTATCATTACATTATGGAAAATAATGAACTTTAGCACTATATGCTAATTTTTTGAGAAGGACCTGTATATCTGAATGACATACTTTGTGATGTCAGGTCTCAGCCCTGAAATCTCTGGACCTTGGATAGATTTGACCCATTTGCACATAAAAGAAATTTTCAGCTGTGTTAATGTGTTGCAGCATAAAAAGGAAGGAAGCAAAGAGCAATCCATTTTTTTACAGTGAGTTTTAATGGATATCAATTCCCTTTTTCAAGTGCACAGATAAAAGTGAGATTAAACCCACTGAAAAGAAGAAACACATTGCTGACGATAAGATGTTCTCCATTCAGAAGTTCTGGATAGTTTCTCTTTTCTTTGGAGAAAATGGATTTTGTGATCAAGGGGCCGCATTTCTCCCTCTTCTGTCAAAGGCATCTCTCCAAATATTCTATTATTTGGGGATTCTTTATGATGAACTGAATGGACAGAAAATTTCCAGGTAAGTGTTTTAAGATTGCATCTTGAGATGCCCCCAGCATGTGAATCACCAAGTTCAAAATTTTCCTCTTGTGATTTTTACAGCCTGTGTAGCTCAGAAGAGGTTGTACAGCCTTGGCCAAGACACACATTCTTGAAAGGCCTGCTGTATTGTAAATGTAAACAAATACAACTTGTACTCCCAAGCAAGGAAACTGGAAGGGGGAGAGACCTTGGTCTTATTCAAAATAATGTTTCTTGATGCGCAAATCAGTGGTTATTACAGAGAATTTGGGGACCTATACCTTGCCTATACTGGAAGGTCATTACTTCCAAGGACAGTCTCAATTAATCCTGTATCATACCACTTTTTCAACTGTTTTTAAAAGATCTTGGTTTTCTCCTCCCACTCTAGGGCACATAATTGACAAATTTTCCAAGTTTTTCTCCCACTTTTAAATTGTCAGTTTCTCTTTTCTCCTGTTTTCTTCTTTGTCCCCAGCTTGCTTCAATTGCTGCCAATTGAGTTGAAAGCAAAAAATGAGTTTACAGTCAATTAGGAATGGGGAGAAGAGATAAGGGTCCAGAGTCTTGCCATTCCCAGTGCTGTTGGACAAAAGCAAACTACTGCACTTTCTGTTAGTTTGTATGTACTTTCTCATGAAGAAATGTTCAGATCTTGATTTCATTCCAATATTCCTTGGCCAAATACATCACCATTTCTAACAATGAAATGTTAGAGCAGAGATTCTCAACCTTCCTAATGCTGAGGGCCCTTAATACAGTTCCTCATGTTGTGGTGACCCCCAATCATAAAATTATTTTCGTTGCTACTACATGACTGTAATTTAGCTACTGTTATGAATCGTAATGTAAATATCTGATATGCAGGATGTATTTTCATTCACTGGACCAAATTTGGCACAATTACCTGATACGCCCAAATTTGAATACTGGTGGGGTTGGGAGGGGATTGATTTTGTCATTTGGGAGTTGTAGTTGCTGGGGTTTATAGTTAACCTACAATCAAGAGTACTTTGAACTCCACCAATGATGGAATTGAACCAATCTTGGCACACAGAACTCCCATGGCCAACAGAAAATACTGGAAGGGTTTGGTGGGTATTGACCTTCAGTTTTGGAATTGTAGTTTACCTACACCTAGAGAGAACTGTGGACCGAATGATGGATGTGGACTGAACTTGGCACACAGACCCAACATGGCCAACTGCGAATACTAGTGGGATTTGGGGAGGATTGGCCCACGATTTTGGGAGTTGTAATTCACTCACATCCTTATGAATTTTCTAATGGGAGCTTTAATTAAAAAAACAAAAGAAAAAACTGGCTTATTTCTAATAAATAGCATTACAGATTACCCAGGCTGCTTCTGCTGCCACTCCTCCTCCTGATACTGTGGGCCACTCTCAGTTCCATGTTGCCTATGTGCTTTCCCCCTTGCCTTGAAGGGTCTTGCTGGCGTGAACCTCTCTCCTGCCTCGCACACACTCCCTCACCTGTGCATGCACACCACGTTGCCATATGCCAAGCATGCCTGCTCTTACCTCCCTGCTTGTAGTCTCAGCAACAGCCCTCCCCTTGGTTGAGAGGCCGGCTGAGGGGCCCGCCAATCACAGCAGGAGGAGGGCTTTTGATGGGAGAATTCGCTGCCTGATTCCAAAACGGAAAAAAAAGAATATGTGGAGAGATCTTCTGCCTTCTCTGCCAAAAAGGTTCCCAAGACCACCAGAAATATGTATTTTCTAATGGTCTTTGGTGAGCCCTCTGAAACCCCCCTCACGACCCCCCAAGGGGTCTTGAACCCAAGGTTGAGAAACGCTGTGTTACAGAATATGCTGAGGTATCTTAGTTGTCCACACCTGAGACAGAAGAATGAGATAAGAGATAATAAAACCTTTGCTTTATTTTATTTATTTATTTATTTATTATTCAGGCTTGTATACCGCCACTTCCCTAAGGCTCGAAGCGGTTCACAACACAAAACAATATAGTTAGCAATAAAACCAATTTAATTAAGTTTAAGATCCCAATTAACAGAGTTCAGATGCTTGCTGAAATAAATGTGTTTTGCAAGCCCTACAGAAAGTTGGTAAATCCCATAGAGTGCGAATTTCTGCAGGCAAAGTTTTCCACAGAGATGGTGCCACAATTGTAAAGGCCCTGCGCCTAGTCGCCGTCAGGCAGTACATCTTAAAACTGGGGACTTCCAACAAGTCCTGATCTTCTGAACGAAGTGATCTCGGGTTGGTAGGGCAGAAGGTGGTCCCTCAAGTACTCCGGCCCTGGACCATATAACGCCTTGAAGGTAAGAATCATCACCTTGAAGGTGATCCGATGCTCTATCGGGAGCCAGTGTAATTGCTGCAAAATTGGTGTTATGTGACATCTCATCGGTACCCTAGAATAGTTTGGAGAACTAACTTGTTGTACTACAGCTTCCAACCTGTATGTCCAGTGGACATGTTGGTTGGGATTTCTGGGAGTTGTAGTCATAAAATGAAAATCCTTTCCCTTACTGTTCAAAATCTTCATTGAAGATCCATGGCTACTGAAAAGTACTGGACCATAGGCTATGTGTGGAAAAAGAGTCTAAACAGCAAAAGAGTGGTTCTTTGTGTTTCTTGGCTGAGATTCAAGCATAAAAGGTTACTTTTCCACAGATCTGCAGCGTAGGAGCTAGTCCTTGTATTGCCTCACAGCCATGGAGAGGCACGGTCTTGGCTACAAACAACTTTGGTTAAGAGTTTCATTTACCTCCCTAGCTCTACATGCTGAGCCAAGGGATTCCTAAGTGGACTGGACAGGAAGGCCAGGGGACGAATTCGATCCATTTCTCTTGCTTTCAGAGGACAAAGGGGAGGGGAGATAGTGCACAGAGGAGGCCAAACAATAGAAATAAAAGACAAAGCGATAAGATGGAGTTTCCTGTGATCTCATCACATAGTTGCAGAGGCAAAACCCAGTATGTTGCCAAAGTAAACTGTTCTGGAAATCCTGGGCAGCTAGACACTTCCAGCTTTTTTTGTTGTTGAATAAACGTTTATATGTATCTTCTAAGAAAAAGGATTGAGGCTCCTTCCTTCCTTCCTTCCTTCCTTCCTTCCTTCCTTCCTTCCTTCCTTCCTTCCTTCCTTTTCCTTCCTTCCTTTGGTGTGCATCTCTATATTGTTTGTTATTTGCCTGCCTAGATTAGTAGGTGCATGTCTTGAGCACTGCTTTCTTAAACTATGGATCCCAACCCCCAATGGGGTCCCCTTGACTCATTGTTCGGGTCCCAAAAATTAGCAATACTACAAGTTTTCTGAACATCACTGTTTCATACTTGTACACAATTCTGTTGTGCAGTATTTACAGTAGACTCTGCAGATGATGCTTCAATTGTACTTCATAAAAAGGAAAATCAGCCCGTTTAGCAAGTTTGCAAATGCTAATAAATCAGTAAATGTTTGATTTTAATAACTATTTTATATACCTGGGGTCACATAAAAAATCCTTGGGCAGTAAGGAATCATGAGTGGGAAAAGTTTAAGAAGCCCAGGCCTAGAGAACTTGTAGGTGATGTAAAGGTATTTGGTGCCCCCTTGTTTCCCGATAACCAATCTCACTTAATCCTTTAAGTCAGTGGTTCTCAACGTTTCTGATGCCGCAACCCCTTAATACAGTTCTTCATGTTGTGGTGACCCCCTACGATAAAATTATTTCCATTGCTTCTTCATAACTGTAATTTTGCTACTTTTATGAATCGCAATGTAAATATCTGATATGCAGTATTTTCATTCACTGGATCAAATTCGACACAAATACCCAATACGTCCAAATTTGAATACTGGTGAGGTTGGGGGCCATTGATTGTGTCATTTAAGAGTTGTAGTTGCTGGGATTTATAGTTCACTTTTAATCAAAGAGCATTCTGAACCCTACCAATGGTGGAATTGTACCAAACTTGGGACACAAAACTCCCATGAGCAACAGAAAATACTTGAAGGGTTTGATGGGCATTGACCTAGAGTTTTGGAGTTGTAGTTCATCTACATCCAGAGAGCACTGTGGAGTCAAACAATGATGGATCTGAACCATACTTGGCACAGATATTCAATATGCCCAAATATGAACACTGATGGAGTTACTACACTTGATCTTAGCCAAAAGGCCAATAAGCAATAAGAGTCCTTCCTCCACACTGATGGAGTTTGGGGAAAATAGACCTTGACATTTGGGAGTTGTAGTTGCTGGGATTTATAGTTCACCAACAATCAAAGAGCATTCCAATGATAGAATCGGGCCAAACTTCCCACACAGAACCCTCAAGACCAACAGAAAATACTGTGTTTTCTGAGAGTCTTTGGTGACACCTCTGACACCCCCTCATGACCCTTCCAGGGGTCCCGACCCCTGGGTTGAAAAACGCTGTTTTAAGTATTCAATTACTTGTTTTCCCTTCAGAGAAAACTAGTTTTGTTGTGGTATCTGGAAATCAGTTTGGAAATACCTGTCCTAGTTTTTTTTTAAAAAAATGCATTATGTTTCCTTTTGATATGATTCTGGAAGCTGCTTTTCAAAAGTATACCTTTCCCCAAATGCTGGTAAATGTAATATAGTGGTTAGTATGATTTGCTGGGATTCATTAATCCTGGATAAACCTGAAAAATGATAGCTGCCAATGAATTGTGAATTGGAGTTAGTTGGTATCACTCAAGGAGATCTTGTTGCCGTGTGCCTTCATGTCCTCTCTGACTTATGGTGACCCTAACGGGAACCTGCCATGGGATTTTCTTGGCAAAAATTGTTCAGAGGAGGTTTGTCATTGCCTTCCTATGGGGGTGAGAAAGTGTGATTTTGCCCAAAATCTCCAAAAGGTTTTTATGCAATTTCCCAAAGCTCTGCTGATTACTTTTTCTGCAAACATTGCCTCCTTCCATCCAATAGGTAAGTGTTCCTTAGAGGCAGCAGGTGTTTTGAGAATTGCTGGAAACCTTTAAATCCTTAAAAAAACTCCTAAACTTCCAGATATTTAAGGGAGGAGATCTCCAACATGAGCTTGATGTACTCATTGGCTGATCATGGACCTAACCATGAATTGAACATTGGTGATGTAAGTACAAACTTTTCTTCCATCCAAATATAAATTCTTCACTTCTTTTTGGAACCCAGGAAGCACTTATCGCAAACACAATGAATAAAAACGGGCCATTCATTTGAAAAATAATACAGGCTAAGTCCTGTCTACCCTGAAGAAAGGCTTTACATTTAAACTCCTTGTTGTGTTTGTCTTGAACAGAGTGACTCTTTTTGCAGTCTTTCCTGCTTGCTGAATGGTATGAGGAATGGCATAAGTAGACATTAACCTTGTGACCTTCTTGTTTATACATCTACCGTAGGTCTGCGCTGCTCGTATTTCTGAGGTTAGTAAAGACAAACTTGTGTGCATAGACCCTGAATGTCTGTGTGTGTACACTGAAATGTTTTCTATCAAGATCACTGATAACCACATCCCTCCCAAACAAAAGCATCAAAGGGGAGCCAGCTACTAAGTTGACATGAGGATTTGGTTTCTCCTGCTACAGAATTGTGCACATAGTTTTGAGAACATGTATACACACATAAAAGGACAGTGAAAGCCATTTGCAGTGGGCAGAGCTGCACACTTATGTCAGAAATGTGAAAAATATGACAGCAATGGGGCAAGCATTTTTGCAGCTAAAAATTAACGTTTAATAGCAATCTTAATACAAGACTGACTTCAACGAAGGAGAGAAAAGAAAGAGCTTCTATAAGCTTATGTCTGATATATTCTCATCTTCATAGTGGACCATAGTCCACTGCCTTTGGGTGTGGTAGATTCTTTCTCTGGATGTTTTTAAGCTGAGGATGGATAGTCAGCTGACAGGAGTGCTTTGATTGTGTATTCCTGTCTGGCTAAATGGAATGGATGACCTTTGGTGTCTCTTCAAACTATGAATCTATGATAGCGCCAAAAGAAGTCTAAGGCAAAGGTAGTCTTAAGTAATTTCTAATTTCCCCGGAAGCTGAAAGATTTTACTTCTGCAGCATGTGAATGGTTGAATTATTTATTGCACTGCTTGAGTATTTATTTACTTACTTACTTAGGCGATTCCTAAGGCGATTGTCCTTCAAGTTCGGTGTCCTGGTGGTGGGTACGTAGGTGACTGTAGAGCCCTATTCTTGACCTGCATGTTCTCCTGCAGTGAGGGCATAGGTTTCCAGGTGGAAGACGGTCTCAGTTGGGGTTGGCTTGATGCGCCTTCCTCTTGGCACGTTTCTCTCTTTCGCCCTCCATTCATGCCTCTTCAAATTCTACAGCACTGCTGGTCATAGCTGACCTCCAGCTAGAGCGCTCAAGGGAAAGGGCTTCCCAGTTCTTGGTGTCTATGCTACATTTTTAAGCTTGGCTTTGAGCCCATATTTAAATCTCTTTTCCTGTCTTCCAAGGAACTATTTGAGTAACCTTACAGGCCACCACCTACATGAAACAAATCTTAAAATGTAGTATAACCCTGTGCCACTGTTGCCATGCCTTTCAGGAGGAGACAGCTCACAAGCTCCTCACCTAGAAGTCAAAACTCATGCCATAACCTTCATGGTGTGTTCTTTCATCATTGCAACCTCAGCAGAGGACTCTCAATCTCGAAAGGTAAAATAATTCAAGATTGCACAAACTGTACATAGTTCTTCACAGGGGGATATTCCAATGTATCCAGCAGAATGTTTTATTCTGTATTTTAGTTCCCATGAGTCCTTTCCTTTCCTTTTCTATAGTTATATTGTACAAAACAATGTTTGTTGACATGCAGAGTAAGTGAAGAAATCCCTCACCAACCCAGCTTGCCTTCTCTGTAAGAGCCTTTGAAGAAAGTCTCAATTGGCAAGGCTTCCCTTCCTTTGACCCTTCCGATGTTATGAATAATAAATAAATAAAGTCAACACATATTTTTACAAACATGGATAGAACTAATCAAATAAGTGCATCATACCTGCCCATGAAGAGCTCAAGTATCAACTAGGTAGCCCAATCGTACAGATAATTCCAAGACTCTGGAATGAAATCATCATGGTTTTGCAAAGCATAGCTCTATATTGTGCAATAGACAGATCTTCTTGGCTGTATTTATTATATTATCAGCTCTTAACACAGAAAATATCTCAGAGTATTTGTCATCTGATGCTGGTGACGGCTTCCATATCATTTGGACAGTGCAACTGTCCTGTGTTTTAGTCCGGACTTTAAAGCAGCTATCTTATGTGCTGAATCCTAGTGTGTGGATGGGAGGACACTTCACCACTTGAGGGTGTTCAAACAGCTCTTTCTCTGTGCAAGTTTGCTACTCAAACCAGAAAAATTAAATATGAAGTTCTGTACCAAAATTGAAACCAACTTTGGGATCCGACTAGTTAGTGCAATGATGCTGTGCTGACTAATGATAGGATTCTTATATCCGAGTATTCTGGATCCAGCATGTTGACTCATGTGAACAGACTTGTGAAACAAGATTGCTGAGCAGAGTGCTCTTCAGTTATGCAAAGTACACACCCACTACAACAGCTTTCTATTAGTAATGGCTCTTCCTAGTCTCAGGAATGCTGTAGTAACTCACCCTGAAATGATATCCTGCACTGGTTTCTCCTGTCTGCATGTCATAGTCTGAGTGTACATTTGTGCTTATGTATGCATATTGAGAGAAGGAAATGTGTGTGAATAAATTGTCTATAACCATTTTTGTAAAAATACAGGCTTGTGCAATAAAAATGATTTTTTTCTTTCTTAGTTCCATTTATATACATCATTTCCCCAACGGGTTCAAGGCAATGCAAATAGCTCTCTTCCCCACTTTATTTTCCCAACAATCCTTGGATCTATACCAGGGGTTCTCAAACTGTGCTCTATGGAGCTGTTGGGGCTCCGCAGGTGGTAGCGAGGGGCTCTGCGGCACCATGCTGCTTCCCACCTCCTCCTCTTTCCTCCTGAAAAATGCAGGGAAATTATTTTATTTATTTATTTATTATTCACACTTGTTAGTCGCCACTCCCGGTGTGGCTCGGGGAGACTTACAACAGTGGAAATATAGTTTAAAAACACAGTATTACATAATAAATTACAATGAAACACAATAAAACACAATAAAAACATAGCAAGCACAATAAGATACACAGCAAAGCACAATTCATCAGGGTTGCTTCCAGCACGGGATGGATAGCCAAGAAACTGTAGTCTTAGACCCCGAAGGCCTGCCGAAACAGGAGGGTCTTGCACGCCTTCTGGAACATCATTAGATCTTTGAGTGCATGAACATAGTATAAGGCAGTGCATTTCATAGTATGGGGGCGATCACCAAGAAGGCCCTGCGTCTTGTGGCCGTAAGACGGTACGTTTTGAAGCTGGGAACCTCTAAAAGTTGGCACGACTCAGAACGCAATGGCCTAGTGGGACAGTTAAAGTTTCGAAAAAAGTTTGAGAACTCCAGATCATACAGATCACAAAATCTTGGTCTAGTCCGAAGAAGTATATTCTGGAGTGGCCCTAGAGATGGTGGGGTAGAGTCCAGCTGGTCCAGTCAGGCTGAAACCAATTTGACTCTGCCAAACTTACCTTGCTTTCCTTGTATTGCTGTTGTAGCCGTATGGCAACAGGCTTCCAGGTTTGCCCCAGTTGTTGTTAAATATCTTTGCTGACATCATCAGAGGCACATATATGATCAAGGGGAACTGGGGGAGTAAAGGTACCCAGTAATGATGAGGAACCCTCTTGGAGGTCTGTGCCCATCTACCATGGTAATGGGAAGTGACATGGATCCAATGTGTCCCCTTTTCCCTGCATTGCTGAGTACAGGGAAAAAGGAGGTAGTGGCACCAGCCTACATGGACAGCAGACCTGTTTGCTTTGCTATCCATTCTCTGCCCAAATTGACTTTGGTTAACATAAAATTGTTTTAACCTACATTAAGGACTAGAACTCCCTGGATGTCATTTAGACATCCAGGAGTGACTTCTGATTCACTTCTGGTTATAGGGACAGTACAGACAAACCTTGAGAGACAGTAACTGGCCTGAGTCTATCTGGTGCTCGGTGAGGACTTTTGAACCTAGATTTCCTAAGTCCTCATCCAACATTCTCACAGCTACACCCAAGCACCTTAGTATTAATGCATGCGCAGTTACAGGCATGCATATTAAAATCCATGCCTAAACACCTGCAGTTAATTTCTGGAAATTCCGGAAATAAAACTGAAGTCGCAAGAGTGAAACTTCACTCTTTCAGCACACCAGATAGAGTTTGCAACAATGTCTGTTGGATTGTCTGAGAAACTTGTAAAGCCTCCATCACTCTAAAACACTGGTTCTTAACCTGTGGGCCACAAACCACCAGTGGGATGCGAGGATGAAAATCTGGTCCGCGAGCCTCCTTCCTCTTTGTTTACTTTATTTTTATTTTATTTCTGCTTCTTTCACACCGCCTGCCTCTCCTTCCCCGTCACTGACCAGTCCCAACCCCTTGAACAGACCTTGGATAGATTATTAAACATGGTTTTCTGTGGGCGAGCAGGTGGCGATTACTGGATGGCATGTGTTCTGTATCAGAAACTAGAGCGGATGTGGTCTATCCAATGCAGGTTTTTGAATCAACACCCCAAATAACCAAACCGAATCTAAAGTTGAACAAAAACGGATTTGTAACCCTTTTGCTGTTTGGTCAAAGTGGTCCCTGGTCAAGCAGTCCCTGGTCAAGTGGTCCCTGGTCAAAAAAGGTTGGTAATCACAGCTGTAAGAGGAGAGCTTCAGATTTCTTCTCTGGATCTGACTGAAATTCCAGTAACATTCGTGGTTTTCCTTGCTCATCCCTGACTTGTGTGGGAAGAACTTCTATGTGGAGTTGGAAGGGGATACACCCTATTTTTCTTGACCTTAGATAGCAAAATGTATTCAATGGGTGTAACTACACTGTAGTTGACAACATCTTAACTGCCATGGTTCAATAAATGTAATCATGGGATTTGTAGTTTGTTGCGGCACCAGCATTCTTCGGAGGCAAAGGCCAAACACATTGCAAAACTACAGTTCCATTCCATAGCAACTGCCCTGAGTCCCTTTGGGGAGATAGGATGGTATATAAATAAAGATCATCATCATCATCATTACATTGGCAATTAAGTCATATCAAACTTCATTGTCTATACAGTGTAGCTGGACCCAGAGTCAAAATATCTTCTTAAGCCCATCTGTGTTGCTCTGGCAGTTCAACTAGTACACAACAACAGCTGTCTTGGTGGTGTTGAGGATCAGCAACTTATTTTTCACTCACAGCGGGGACATAGATCTCCTTTTGTGCCTTGAATACATTTGCACCCTAAACATGAAAGCATCAGCAGATGAGATGCGAACCGGAGCCTTCCCATGACTCCAGTGACAGACGACACCAGCTCCAGCCAGACTGGTCTCTTGCACAAACCAGTCCCCAAGTGGCATGTGGGCCTTGTGTGTTGACTCCACCCTAGAAAACAAATTACAAAAAGAGCTCTTTAGTCAGAACAGCTTGGCTGGGACTCAGGAGGGACGTGTCACTCAAAAACATTGTATGCGCGGAGACACTTTGTCTGCATCTTTGGTTTAAACAAAGGGCAAGCATTATTAATCTATTGCATTTTGAAAGGTTCTTCTGCTTTGGAGAGGTTCGGGGAGCCAGTGTGGTAATGAAGATTGCCTAATACCCCACTCAAGACACTTAAGCACCAAGTTAACCCAGCCCCTAGAGAGAGAGGGGGCACGGTTGAAAATGACCTCGTTCCATGCATCTTTTATGCACATATCTTTTGCACTTGGACTCTGCTGGGTCCTTTTGAAACGGAATGAAACATTTCTGGGGCACCCGGCAGCATGGAGGCGGACAATACTTCCACCACCAGCGTATTCGGTGTTGCACCACTCTCATAATTTGTAGTGTAGGGAGAGCAATGGGAAGCATTGCTTGTAAAGGTTTTCTCCTTTTTAAAATAAAGCTTTGGCTTGCAGGTTTCAAAACTGTAAAGAGAACAAATATAATAGGGAGCACTAAATGGCTGGTGATAAAGAGCATAAAAACACATGATAAAGGAGAAAATAAACCTCCAAAATTAACCAGATGGAATCTTGGAGGGATTGTAGATCCAAGAGCGAAAGGATCCCCAGGTCTACTCTTTGGCAAGGAAAAGAAAGCCCATTGGAAATAATGCAAACTTGCTGCTGGTCAGTGTAGACAAGACCACACATTGCTTTTTGTGGGTGACTACATTGCCATTTCTTTTTGCAGCCCCCAGGATCCTTGACACCACCAAATGAGTTTGGGCAATATGGAACAGAACACAGAAATGCATGGTTTTTTCACCCTAAAACAAAGGGAGTAGGGGTCTTTGAACTAAAATACACTGTGGATTAGATCTTCTATTGCATACTTCCCAAACTGTACTGATTTGGCTGGGACATCACAGTTTTTCAGTTGCTTCCAAAATGTCTCAGTTTCTCTCCTCCTCTCACTTTCCCACTTTGTATTCAGCTTGCTTCAGTTGCTAAAAACATGTGAAATGTCGGAGGGATTGGTATTGCAGAGCATAGGGTAAGTGTTCTGCAAGTAGAAAGGTCTTACATCTCTTACCATTCACCATCTAACCATTACAGGTCACCTCTATAAAATACCAACCTCTGGAATAACAAATCGGCCCGGGGGGGGGGGGGGGTGCACAGGTTTATATTGGATTTACATTTCTGTATGTCACAAACAGTAATAAAATAGTGAAGATTAGAGACATCACACTGGCGATGAAGGTCCACATAGTTAAAGGAATGGTATTTAACGTAGTAACCTATGGATGTGAGAGCTGGACCATAAGGAAGGTTGAGTGAAGGAAAATCGACACTTTTGAACTGTGGTGTTGGAGAAAAATTTTGAGACCACAGAAGATCAGACCAGACCATACTCCAGGGAATGATGCCCGACTGTTCACTAGAACAGTGTTTACCAACCGCTGTGATGCGGCACAGTAGTGTGCCGTGACGAACCTCCTGCTGTGCCACGAGAAAAGCTCTCTGCCCCCCTTTCTTCCCCCCTCCTCCTGCCGAACTCCTGCTGCTTGGGGGAGGAGGAAGAAGGGCCGGGTGGCGGCGAAGAAAAAGAAGAAAGGGCCGGGGCACCACCTCCTTCGACCTTTTCCCCAGCCAGCCTCCAATCCGCCATGACTCCTGCCCCTCGCTTGCTGAAGCCGCGCGGAGGAGGAAGCCAGGGGGGGGGGGCGCGGCATTGTGCTGGCTCTGCTACCGCTGGCTTGGCACTGCCCCCTCAAGGCTGGAGAAGCTGAGGGAGAGCTGAAGCCGGGGGGAGGGGGCGGGGCATGGCTCCTCCCCCGACTTCGGCACTCCCAGCAGCTGCTCCCAGCAGCCCACCATCCCCCAGCCGTTCTTTACTGTGTTAGAGTGTCATTTTGTGTCATTTTGGTTGGTGGTGTGCCCCCGGATTTTTTTAATGTTAAAAGTGTGCCGTGGCTCAAAAAAGGTTGGGAAACACTGCACTAGAGGGAAGGAGTTTAGAGATAAAAATGAAGTACTCTGGCCACATAATGAGAAGACAAGAAAGTTTGGAAAAGATAATGATGCTGGGGAAAAAGGAAGGAAAAAGGAAGAGGGGCCAACCAAGGGCAAGATGTATAGATGGTGTCCTTGAAGTGACTAACTTGACCTTGAAAGGATTGGGAGTGGTGATGGCTAACATGGAGCTCTGGTGTGGGCTGGTCTTTGAGGTCACAAAGAGTCAGAAGCGACTGAATGAACAAACAACAACGTCACAAACAGGATGTTGGTCTTTTAAAATCAATATCTAGCATCGTTTCTTTTGATGACAAATAAATTCCCTTTTTATTCCACCAGGCATTTGACGAGTGAGTATATAAGGTCAGTCTTACATGTTGCTATTTTTTTTATTATTTGTGTGCATATTTTAAATTTTATTGATGTTTCATTTTTTAAAATCTCAGTGAATGTTGAACGTCTCTTTTAACTATTGCGTCAGTTTGAGTGCCATGTGGTAAAAAAGCTGAATAGAAAAAAATAATACAGTGTTTCTTCTATTCTAAGACATCATCAATCGTAAAATGGATCGGCATAAAAAATCTACACAATCACACACATTGTTTTTAGAGATGTTTGTATAGTTTGTGTGTGAATTGAAGATGTACAAGAAGAATGAGTACAAATGGTAGGTTTTTTTGTTGTGTCAGGAGCGACTTGAGAAACTGCAAGTCGCTACTGGTGTGAGAGAATTGGCAGTCTGCAAGAACGTTGCCCAGGGGACGCCCGGATGTTTTGATGTTTTATCATCCTTGTGGGAGGCTTCTCTCATGCCCCGCATGGGGAGCTGGAGCTAATAGAGGGAGCTCATCCGCGCTCTCCCCAGATTCGAACCTGCGACTTGTCGATCTCCAGTCCTGCCGGTACAGGGGTTTAACCCACTGTGCCACCGGGGGCTCCTATAACAAAAACTATTACTATTACTACTAGACAGGATTTTGATTCGGGGGTAGGGGGGCTGAGTCTGAGTGAGAGAGGATTTTCCCCTAGCAAACCTTTTGTAACATTATCCCAATACCCCGATGCATATGGGATATATTGAGCATGGTGATCAAATTATGATATGAATAAACATAACAGTTTAAATAATGTACCAGTAAGGCCTTCTCGCGGACCACCCTGAGAATTGGGGGGGGGGGCTGAAGCCCCTCAAGCCCCTCCCCCCCGACTACATGCCTGCAGTAGTACTAGTAGTAATAGTAATCGTTTTTGTTATTGCTTTATGGAACTGTATAGAACTTCAGATATTGTTGAACTACAGCTTACGATTGTTCTAGTCCAGACATGGGCAAACTTTGGCCTCCAATTGTTTTGGCCCTCCAGTAAGCTGTTTGGAATTGTGGGAGTTGAAGTCCAAAACACCTTGAGGGCCGAAGTTTGCCCATGCCTGCTCTAGTCATAATAATGGTGAGGATGATGGGAGCTGTAGTCCAGTGACAGCTTCCATCATTCCCATCTCCGAGTTGAATATACTGTGTTTTGCTGCTGCTGTGTTGTTTTGGCCCTGTTCCAAAATATAGAATGGAAGTAGTATTTAAATGTACACACATTTCATTTTTTTTTCAATGAACAGAGTGCGTCCTGTCTAGTGAAAAAGAGGACTCATCAGAGTTGATAGGTTTTTGAAGTCCCACGCAGTTGCGATAGGCAGCGCAACCTCCTGTTCTTTGAAGAGCCAATTTGCATTTCATGCTGGTGGCTCCAGTGTTGCATGCCCAAGGCAAGGTTGGCAGAATGCCTACAACTTTCCTTGGCTATGGAGATACTTAAAAAAAAAAAAGGAAGGAGCGGGGAAATATAAAAGTACAGTGAGAATGTGCGAGGGCAATGACTGTAAAGAAAAGTTGAATTTTGGGGGAAAGAACGAAACTGACAAGAGGGAGGGGAAATGGAAGAAAGCCAACAAGAGAGAGAAGAAACAGAAAAAAACAAGAAAGTGAAAAATAAACCATGTGTTGAGATGAAGCTGTGTTTCATCATTTGTTTGAAGTACAAACTACACACAATACTAATTATACATAGATTCTCTTCCTCCACATACTTGGAAAGGTTAACGTTCGAACTATAGTTGCCACAAGACATAGTGGCCATTACATCAGGTTACACCAGTGTTTTTCAACCTTTTATGAGCTGCGGCACATTTTTTACATTTACAAAATCCTGGGGCACACCACCAACCAAAATGACACAAAATGACACTAACACAGTAATACATATAGCTAATATGTTTTTAAATGTATTTATACACTCAGTGTGAAACCTGGACCTGTTTTGATGAACACAACATAAACATCCTGGCAGGAATGGCAGAAAGACACAAACTTCCCACATAGAACTCCCATAACCAAGAGAAAATACTATAAGAGTTTGGTGGGCATTGACCTTGGGTTTTGGAGTTGTAGTTCACCTATATCCAGAGAGCATTGTGGACTCAAACAATGTTGGATCAGGAACAAACTTGGCATGAATACTCAATATGCCCAAATGTGAACATAGATGGAGTTTGGGGAAAATTGACCTTGACATTAGGGAGTTACAGTTTCTGGGATTTATAGTTAAAACACAATCAAAGAGCATCCTGAACTCTTGCAACAATGGAATTGAACCAAACGTGGCATATTGAACTCTCATTACCAACAGAAAGTACTGAAAGGGTTTGCTTGGGAATTGACCTTGAGTTTGGAAGTTGTAGTTCACCTACACCCAGAGAGCACTGTGGGCAGGAGAGTGAAGAAAGGGTATTGGAGGTTCCAATTTCCCACGGCACACCTGATGATCGCTCACGGCACACTAGTGTGCCACGGCACACTGGTTGAGAAACACTGGGTTACACAACACACTGCAGGGCATTCAGGAGTTATAGTCCAAACAGTAACTTTCCCAAGCTCTGATGGAGTCTATTGAAAAGGACAAGATTCTACGCTTTCTTTTCCTCTCCAGGGATGTATCTACACCAGGGGTGCTCACACTTTTTCAGCATGCGAGCTACTTATAAAACAACCAAGTCAAAATGATCTACCTACTTACTACTCAGAGAGTCATAAAAGCAAAATATTTGGAAATTTATTTCAGTGAGAGCCATATAGTATATTTTAAGACTGAATTCAACTAAATATGAGTATAATAAGCCCCTGAATTTATTCATAATAATGATGATGATAATATTCATTCAGCCTCTGCTACTACTACTAATAATAGTAACAACAACAACAACAGGTTCCTAGAGTAGAAGTAGACCTCCAAGGGCCATCCAGTCCAATCTCCTTCTGCCATAAGGGAGAAACACAATCATAGCATTCCTCACAGATGGCCATTCGGCCTCTGATAATAATAATAATAATACTAATAATAATAATAACAATGGGTCCCTAGAATAGGAGGAGACCTCCAAGGGCCATCCAGTCCAACCTCCTTCTGCACCTGGGCGGCGTCGGGAGCCTGCGGGGCAGGACTGATCCTTCCTCCCACCCTGCCTGCAATCTACCAGGACACCCTACGTGATCTACCAGTAGATCGCGATCTATCTAATGAGCACCCCTGATCTACACTGTATAATTAATGCAGTCTGACACCATTTTAACTGCCATGACTCAATGATATGGAATTACAGTGTTCCCTTGCTACTTTGTGGTTTGCTTATTGCAGACTCGCTGTTTGGCGGATTTAAAAAAATATTAATTTAAAATATATATTATGGTATTTTCACTGTTTTGTGGGGTTTTGCCGCTGCCATTCTCCAAGGCACTTTCCCTCCTCAGTCCTCCCACCCTCCCTCCAGCCTTGAAGGGCCTCCTTCCTTCCCTTCCCTTTATTTTAAGTTTATAAAGACTTAAAATAGTGTATAACTACCAAAATAATGTATAAATATTAAAATAAATACAACATCCCTAAATCGCGGTTTTTCACTTATTGCGGGAGGTCCTGGAACCTAACTCCACCAATAAGTGAGGGAACACTGTATAGGAGCGACAGTTTAACTAGGTCTCAAGCTTTCTCTTCCAAAGAGTGCTGATGCCCCACTAAACTACAGATTCCAAGATTCCATAGTATCGAGCCATAGCAGTTAGAGGACAAAGGGAGATGGTGGAAGGAGTGGACAGAAACTGGGACATTTGATAAGCAGGGGATTCATTGTCCCTACCAAAATGGGATGGTTGAAGAATATGTAATTGTGAATCTTGCTTGAGTCCAGTGCTAGCTTTCAGCACCTGTGACAGTTATATGTCTGCCAAAATGCTAACGGAGCAGATTTGTGGTTTTGTTGTTACTATATAATGCTCCAAACTTTAGGGACAACCTGACCAGTGCCTCCCTGACCAATCACTGTAGTCTCCAGGAAAGGCATTTTAGTAGAGTCTTCTGTTCTCTCCAGAATATACACAACCCTCCATTTAATATCAGACAAGCATTCACAATGTTGGGTTTTAGACACTTGCTCTAAACATGCCACCATTGCCAATTTCTGAAGACTTTTGGTAAAATTTGTTTTGGAGAAAATGGTAGAGAAAAATGACAAAGAAGCATGGAAGAAAGTAACACAGATAATAAAAAGCAGGAAAATAAGAATCCAAGTATCTCAAGTAAAATTAAAGCAGTTATAATTTACCTCACCCCAAAACTAATGTATGTATTTCAAGTCCTATCAATGAAAATAAATCAAAGATCATTCAGGAAATGGAACAAAATGATTAAAAGACTGGATTTTAGGGGGGGGGGGGGGAAATCCAGGCTACCAAAAAAAGGAGGAAAAAAAAGAAAATCCTACATACTCCAGGAAGAAATAGGGTGGGGATTTCCAAACCTAGAAACTTATTATGAGGCATTTCAAGTAAAATAATTATTAGAAATTAGACGTGACAAGAAGGAAAAATGGGTCAAGGACAGAAAATGAAGGTGAGGGGCAGAATGGGATGTTCACCAGTAACTTCCTGTTGTCTCACCTCCATTATTTAGTATGAGTTGTTTGTGTCGAATGTTTGTAACTTGGGGACTGTCTGTAATTGTATTTTGGTGCGACACTAGCACTCTTTGGCAGAGAAGGATAAAGATCATGTACAACTAAAACTTTTTTCCCGTCTGCCTTTAAGATTGCACAGACTCCTTCATATGTGTGAAGTGCCTGGCATGCGATGGGCAATGTTAGGACTGGGAGACACGGCTTGTAATGCGATTTATCTAATGCCCAACTAATTGTGTGTGTTTCTGTGTGTGTTTAGCACTAGACGTTCTCCCTGGCTTCCAGCTCTCAAATCCAATTTCAGCCAGCTCCCCAACCCAAGCTGTTTAATGAGCTCATTTGATGGTGTCCCAGCTAGTACAGAGATATAAACAGCCTTAATAGCTGTTTCATGGCACTTTCTACCCCCTGCCTGGCTTCATTCTTCTCTTTTTTCCCTTCACATCAAGGCATAACACTCTAACCAAATCATCCAGCCATTTTGTGAAGGCCAGGGATTATTATTATTTTCATTCTTATCACCTTGTGTTTTGCTTTGCACTGCTACCCATTGTTCTAGTTTTTCCCCCCCACTCCCCATTGTTCTAGTTTTGAAGGGGAAAAGGATTAAGATAGGCAAAAAGGTCTGGTTTAGTTATGGATATTCCTTTCCTTCATTTCATTTTGAATGTGCAGACTTTAAAAATAATGTGTATATGTGCCTTCAAGCCTTCTGTCAATGTATGGCTATCCCATGACTTCCATAGGGCTTTCTTAGGAATACTCAGAAGCGGTTTTGCCAGTTCCTTCCTCTCAAACTTTGGCCCCTGCTACATCGCCATACAGGGCCGTAGCCAGGATTTTGGTTCGGGGGGGGGGGGCTGAGTTTGGTTCGGGGGGGGCTGAGACTGGGTGGAAGAGGGTCTACCCTAGCAAACCTTTTGTATTGTTATCCCAATAACCCCATTCATGTGGGATATAATGAGCATGGTGATCAGATCATGATATGAATAAACATAACAGTTTAAATAATGTACCAGTAAGGCCTTTTCGTGGACCACCTTGAGAATTTCGGGGCTGAAGCCCCTTAGCTCCCGGCTACATGCCTGTAGCCATATGTTGTAGTTTCATAATGCAGTTTAACTGTCTTGAACTGCAGAATACAGCAGTGTAGACTCCTATAACACAGTTCAATGCAGTAGATTTATATTTATCATATTAGAAGCAAATCAAGGGTACAGTTGTAATATATTTTAAAAACACTAAGTTTAAAAAACTTGGCATCATATTACATGTCCTTTGACCAATAGCTGGTCACTTGGAGTGCCTCTAGTATTGCTACAAGAAGGTCCTCCATTGTGCATGTGGCAGGGCTCAGGCTGCATTGCAGATGGTGGTCTGTGGTTTGCTCTTCTCCACACTCGCATGTCGTGGACTCCACTTTGTGGCCCCATTTCTTAAGGTTGGCTCTGCATCTCGTGCAGGCTATTCAGTGCCTTCCAAGTCACCCAGTCTTCTGTGTGCCCAGGAGGGAGTCTCTCATTCAGTATCAGTCATAGCTTAAGGCAGTGCTGTCCAACTTCTGCCAACCCAAGGGCCGGACTTTCTGGGGGCCGATCACCTGGGGGCCGAGTGGCCATGCCCCCAGCCACGCCCCCGGCCACGCGGCTCCTCCTTCTCTCCCAAAGCATCACAAGAGCTTTGGAAGCGGGCGATTTCGCCCACTTCCGAGGCTGTTGTGATGCTTTGGGAGAGAAGGAGGAGCCACAGGGAGCCTTCTGCAGCTCCGCCCCCTCGCCCAAAGCATCACAACAGCTGTTGTGACACTTTGGGGGAGAGAGCGAAGCTGCGAGGAAGCTTCCGCAGCTCCACCCCCTTGCCCGCAGGCCTGGATGGCTCGCGGGGGAAGCGAGCGCCCGGTTCTCGCTTCCCCGCGAGCCATCCAGGCTTGCGGAGGGTTCGCCCGGCTCTCGTGTCCCTCTGGTCAGAGGGATGCGAGAGCTGGGTGCTCTCCCGCAGGCCTCCCTGGAAGGCCTGCCCCCTCCCTCCCTCCCGCCCTTCCCGCCGCCGCCGGTGTCCCAATCGCCGCCACCGGGGAAGGAGAGAAGGAGGAGGATTCCTCCCTTCCCCGGCGCCACGGCGATCGGGACACCAGCAGCGCCGGGAAGGAGGAAGAGGAGGAGGAAGGGAGGATTCCTCCTCCTCCCCTCCCCTACCCCCCGCCGCTGCGAACCGGATCGCAGCGGCGGGGCGGAGAGAGGGACGGAGGGGGCAAGGAGGAGGAGGGAGCTGGCTCCCTTCCTTCTCCCTGCCCCGCCTCCTCCCCTCCCTCCCGCCCGTCGCTGCGAACCGGATCGCAGCGGCGGCGCGGAGAGAGGGACGGAGGGGGCAAGGCAAGGAGGAGGAGGGAGCTGGACAGTTGGACAGCCCTGGCTTAAGGGTTCCGGGTTTTAACCTGCCACTTTTAGATTCTCACTTGCTGAGGTGTTCCTGTGAGTATATTAGAAAACTACTTCTTGATTTAAGGTGTTGGCGTGCTGGCTGATAAACTGCATTATAAAACTGCATTATATGGCAGTGTAGCTGGGAACTCATTCAAGTATGGACTAAGGTTGTTGCTGCTTGGCTTTCAAGATGAGACAGGATCTGAAGCCTTTGGGTACTGATTCTTTATGAACCATCCCAAACAGCCATTTAAAAAGCCATAAAACACAATAAAATTCTGATGTGTGATTTAAAAAATACACACAATATTATTAACATATATCACATCCATATCTATAGATGAATCAGTCTGAACATTTTCCAAATTTCAGATAATCATGCTGGCTGAATAGAGGAGAAATCCAAAAGCAACAGTACTGTCATGCAATTTATTAGGACAAACAGAGCCAACCTTATCAGTAGACAGGGTGAGGCTGCTACCTCAGGCAGAAGATTTTAATTGTCTGGAGAAGGCAGAAAATCATTAGTTCCACTATCAGGGAAGAAGAGAGATGCTTTCTGGAATAGGTTTCAGCACATGAAATAACGTTGGATCCGGGAACTGTACAACATAGACTTTTAAAAGAACTTTTTCTTTATAATTTTCCTATTGACTAAAACACGTTTCTGAGATTTTTTTTGAAAAAAATGTATTGAGTGCATATTTTCTTAATTTAAGAAGCAACGTAGGAGGAGAGAATGTGCCACTTGCAATTTCATCCCAGTCATAAGAAATGAAAAGATAAGTGCACAATTAATAGTCTTAACAGACCACTAATTACAGACAGTATACATATATTTTCTATCCCTGGCTCCATCACTTCTCTTGCTTAAAGCAGGACATAATTATGAAAAGCTAGGGCTGCAGAATTGCTTATGAGCATAAAATCTGACCAGTCCTTCCTAAAATATCCTAACTGGGCACATTTGGGGAATTCCAGTCCTGAAATCCAGTTCTTTCTACTCCGTACCCAAACACTTATTCAGGGCAGGTTTTCCTGGATTTGTCCTTGTTTTGAGGTTGGCACCTAACCTAATCACAAGCATTTTGGTGCTTCAGCTCTTGCTGGTTATGAAAGTGAAGTTTCACATTCAGCCAAAGAGCTGCAGCTCAAGGCAGCAGGAGTATAGTTGCTGAAGTTCATTCTTCAAATTTAATCTGTTAAATGCTAAACTGCTTAAACAGAGATTATTACAAATTCCGATGACGAGCTTTCGCTAAACGCCAAACTGCAGTCACAGAGGGCTTTGTTATCTAAACATCAAGCGAAACCCACAAGCGAATCAAGTATTTAATACCTAAACAATGTACAATGTTATTGGAATAAGCCGACAGGAGGAGAGCACAAATATTAGCACCCTGGCTCTCTCCTGAATTGCATTAAAGAAGGCTTTTGACTGTTTAGGATTTGTAGCTAAGCAGCATGGAAATTATACTGTCAATACAGATGCCATGCCATACCATACCATCGTGCCATGTCATGTCAAAGAGCACCTTCCCTCAGATGCCTGCTCTGCAAATTGCTCTGCACCACAGCTCCCATCACTCACAGATAACATGATCTGAGGTTTTTAGACATGAGCATACTTTCAAAAGCATGGTCAAGATCTTAGATGGACCTCACAGCTCTACCTTAATGGCCATCAGCTGCAGTGAGTGATGGAGAGCCACCCTTCTGTTGATCAGGGAGAAACTGATGTTTTCACTCCCTTCTCACTAGTGATCAGGATTAAGATCCTTGTTTATCTATTTATCTATTTATTTATTTCAACTTGTCTGTCGCCACTCCCGTGCGGCTCAGGGCAACTCACAACACTAGAATACAAATAGAAGCAGATAAAATACAGATAAAATTGCATATATAAACAACACATTTAACCTAAAACCATTAAAAATGGAATATACAACATAGCGTATATAACTCATCACATACACAGCTATAACTGGAGCAAGTTGTGCAAGTAAATAATACACCCGAGGGACTAATGGTCGAACACCTGCTTAAACAACAGAGTCTTGCAGGCCTTTCTGAAGGCCAGCAGACTGGTCAAAGCGCGAACCTCAGGCGGGAGGGCATTCCAGAGAGTTGGCGCTCCTCCTTGTTGCGGTCAAGCGAAGATTTCTACAGCTCGAGATCTCAGGGAGGTTGTGTGTCTCTGAACGCAGTGGCCTGGGGGGACAATATAGGGAGTTAATTGCAGTTAATTGCTTCTCGCATCAGACATGGCTGACCAAAATGGGGTGGAAATGCCAGTCATTTATACTCCGATCAACATGAGAATAGACCTCTATTACCTGCAGTGGCCGGTGACCATCAAGATAGGACTGGAGGACTTTTATCAAGAGTGCCATGATCATGAATACATAGGTCTGGTGAAGACAAATCAGTTATAGACATGCAGGTGTAGGTTATGCATTCATATCTCCAATTGTGAATTCCAGTCTGTCTCTTCAGAAATAATTAGTAACAGAGTAAATAGAAATGTAGTATATCTCAGCACAAGGGGAAGGTGTCAGAGCTAGGAAAAGGGGAAGAGGATCGAGGGAAACCCAGCAATCAGTGGACTGTCCAGATGCCAATGGGCAACTTCAATGAGTACCACTTTTCTCCTTTCTTATAGTTGTGTATCTTTCAAACAGAACTTAAATCCAGATGTTGCTTCAAATCATGAATACCTTTTAAGAGAACATTCACCTCTGCAAGGAGGAAAGTGATGCAAGGAATCTGAGCACAAATGCTGCCATAAAAGAAGTGGGACTAGTACACAAATGACTATTGGGAAGGGCAGGATCAAGTTATTGAGGCCACAATTTAAGTCTTATTCTGTCTAGATTCAGGGATTGACTAATTGACTAATTCAATTGAGATCCGAAACTTTATTGAGAGACAGATGAAAGCAAAATCTACAACTGAAAGAGAGACAATCCCATCTTATTTTTGGAATCTTCTACTATCTGGAAAGTTTTCCTTTTTCTCTTGCCCGAATATAAGCAGGAATGTCCTCATTTACTACTGGGTTTAGAAGAGCTTTATATAATCCCCATTCTCAGGTGGTTGGGGATGATGTTATCTATAACATCTAGGTAGGTAAAGGTAAAGGTTTTCCTCTGACATAAAGTCCTGCAGAATTCTGGGATTTGTAGTTTAGTGAGGCTGTTAAAGGCTCGCCAATAAACTAGGTAAAAGTAAAGGTTTTCCCCTGACAGTAAGTCTAGTCATGTCCGACTCTGGGGGGTTAGTGCTCATCTCCATTTCTGAGCTGAAGAGCCGGCATTGTCTGTAAACACCTTCAAGGCCATGTGGCCGGCATGATTGCATGGAGTGCCGTTACCTTCCCGCCGGAGCGGTACCTATTGATCTACTCACATTTGCATGTTTTCGAACTGCTAGGTTGGCAGAAGCTGGGGATGACAGCGGAAGCTCATGCTGCTCCCCGGATTCAAACCTGCAACCTTTCGGTCAACAAGCTCAGCAGTTCAGCAATTTAACCCACTGCACCACCAGGGGCTTAGGAGACTCCAATTTTAGGAAAGCTAGTCTTGGTGAATGCATCATTTCCCATAACTTCATTTGGCCAGAACTGAAGGAATTCAAAATACATTAGTCTGATCTTCATACCTTAACCAGTCCATACCTTCTGAAAACGTAATAAGGACCTAAATGCATATAATTAAAGGGAGGCAGTGTGAGCTTTTAAAGGATCAGAGTCCATTCACACTGAGGGGAGAGAGAGGAAGCACTTCCAAGAAGACCATTGTTGCACTAGGGTTGTTATTCCTTTATTGACTTGTTAATAGCAGATAATTTCATTTAAGTGTTGCCAACATGGATCGCTCTGGGCTTTTGATGTAGAACATTCATGGCACATTGTGTAGTCATAAAATGGGACCAAAGGAGACAAAAAGCCAAGAGGACATCATCACTATTGTTGAGGTGCTATTTGGGGACAAGGAGAGACATTTGCACTCAGATATTAGGGCAGCAGACAGACAGTTGCCTTTTGTGACTACTACCTTTTAAAGACTACTTCAGAAGAGATTGTGGATTTGCTAAAATGGAAAGGAATTGGGAGCTATCTTGTTCTTAACTGGTTGTACTTCCAGACCTTCACAGCAAATTATTTCAGTGCCAAACACCACATTATAGTTATAGCATGGATTGTATTGGTGGTAGATGATGCAACAGATGATACATAACAGAGAAGAATTCCAGCCCTTTTGCTGATCCCATTCTGCCATGTACGCAGATGATGTTCAGCTCTATCAATCCTTCCCACCTGTTATTAAGGACTCTGTTCAGGTCCTGAACCGCTGCTTAGCAGCTGTGGTGGTCTGGATGAGAGCAAACAAATTGAAATTGAATCCAGACAAGACAGAGGTCCTCCTGGTGAGTTGAAAGGCCAAACAGGGCATAGGGTTACAGCCTGTACTGGACAGAGTTACACTTCCCCTGAAGGCACAGGTTTGCAGCTTGGGAGTGATCCTGGACTCATTGCTGAGCCTGGAACTCCAGGTCTCAGCAGTGGCCAGGGAAGCTTTTGCACAATTGAAACTTGTGTGCCAGCTGTGCCCTTCCCTTGGGAAATCTGACTTGGCCACAGTGGTCCATGCTCTTGTTACATCCTGAATAGATTACTGCAATGCACTCTATATGGGGCTGCCTTTGAAGACTGTTTGGAAGCTTCAACTGGTCCAGTGCATGGTAGCCAGGTTACTCACTGAAGTGGCATACATACAACCCCTCTGTTATGCCAGCTCCACTGCCTGCCAGTCAGCTTCGAAGAACAATTCAAAGTGCTGTTTTTAACCTTTAAAGCCCTGTACGTTCCTGGCCCAGATTACCTGTTCGAACCTATCTCCCATTACGAACCATCACAAAGTTTAAAATCAGCTGGAGAAGCCCTGCTCTCGATCCCACCACCATCGCAAACACGACTGGTGGGGACAAGAGACAGGGCCTTCTCTGTGGCTCCTTGGTTGTGCAACTGCCTCCCAGTGACATCAGACTGACCCCCCCTCCCTGCTGTCCTTTAGAAAGAAACTAAAGACCTTGTTGTGGGATCTAGCATTTGAACAGTAGTAGCAGCAATTGGGATAAAACTCAATGTGATATGTATGATAATGGATTGTCCCAGACAATGATTTTTAAACTTGCGTGATTTTAATCAAATGTATTTAATGTAATGTATTTTAATGATCTGTTTTAAATGTGTCTATGACTGTGGTTAGCACTCAAATAAGTGCTTGTTGTAAAGCCCCCTGAGTTTGTCCCCCCCCCTGAGGTGAGAAGGACAGGGTACAAAATAAATGAATGAATGCAGGAGCACACAATCAAAGCACTCCAGAAAGATGGCCATCTAGCATCTGTTTATAAACCCCAAGAGAAGGAGAGACCACTACATACTACTCCACAAATTACAATCTGACCAATTGCAAAGGAAACTGGATACAATATTTTGGTTTAAAGGAGGGAGAAGAGATAGAAAAAAAGCATCCACCATGATCCCAGACCTATGTTCTATTTAATTTTCCTGTTTGACTTCCAGCAGCACTTAACTGTTACATGCCCTGAATAAAAATGCACTGTAATAAGGAAATCTGGTAACACTTTCAGAATCAAGGTTTTCAAAGTTTTGTGTGTGTTTTTAAAAAATGGATATAAATGCTTTCCATGTGCTAACTTGTCGCTGTTAGCATTTTACTATGTTGTACAGATTATTCTTGCGGCAAAGTAGGCTATAAACAGCTGACCAAGAAAGAAACGTGTCATTTCATGAGATGAACCACTAGTATGTATCACTGTGTCTCTTCCTATTCTCCTTTTATCCTTCGAAAGCAGATGTTTCTTAGCCAGCCAGTCAGAAAGCTTTTATCTGTAGGAGGAAAAAATAATCCTCCCTGGAATTCCAGCAAAGAGGAAAGGAGTGGGGAAGGCTCCGCCAAGGGCTTAGACCACAATGGAATGGTTCCCCTTAAGACATATTTGAATGGTATTTCAGGAAACCAATAAATAAATAAATAAATAAATAAATTTAAAATCTGAACAGTGGGGCACAGACAGCAAATAAACACCACAGGGGTGTTATGCCTTCCCTATGCTATCCAAAGCATGCATGCACACACACAATGGAACCTCGACTTACGAGCATTCCAACCTAAGAGTGTTCTGAATTAAGAGCTGTGGCTCGGTCCGGGTTTCACTTTGACATACGATCAGCATTTTAAGAGCTAGTGCCAGAGGGAGCACTAGCACCAGAGGGGCACTAGTGCAAGAGTTCAGGGCTTTAGGACTTCAACAGCAGCCTCTGTGCCTCTTGCCTTGTGCTTCCAGTCCTCGTGCATTGTGCTCTTGTCTGCTCTGTGAGATTGCTATCTTTGCTTTTATCTGCTTTGAGGAAGTTTGGGCTAGTTGTTTTTTGTGGTTTTATTCCTGGTATGTTTGGCTTCATGAAGAGAGGGAAAGGGAGAGAGCAAGAGAGGGAGGGAGACTGGAATGAGTACAGTATTGTGGCGTAATGTAAAATAAACCACGTGTAGTTCACCTTTGATCAGCCCACACACTGAGGAAAAAAAGGATGCCATGCAAGTGAACAATAAAGAACAAGTAGTTTACTCTTTTTAGTTCAGAGCAGATAACCTTTTTAGATCAGTTGCACAACTCAACAGTCCCTTTGTGTCCATCCCATCCAGGGGCTCAGGAACTGTGGAACTCTCTGCTGTGGTTCAGATTAACTTGAAGTCCTGTGAGCTCATCCTCAGCACTTATAAGGGATGGTGCATGGCTACTGTAATGGCTTGTATCACTAAAAAGAATCCAGCTTGGAAAAATTGCTTTTTGGTTTATAGAATCTTTCAGCAAAATTCTATTGTCCCAAATTCTGTCTTTGTATTTGGCAAAGTGCCTTATTCCAAACATTGCTGGACTTTGAGTACATCCAATAGTAAGAACATTTTGGAAGTTGCATTCCAATAATATATAGAATATTGGATTTTGCCACCCCATTTGTATGTGATGAAGCTAATTGATTACTCTTTCAGGCATCTGCAAAGGGTTGACTTTCTCCCAGTTGCTCCTTTTGGAATGAGTTCTGCCAACAGTAGCAAATACAGAGGGTTTTAAAGCAATCGGCTTCATTTCGAGTGACATTGATACAAACTGCTCTGTTCATTGAAGAAATGGATTGTGAGCCTGGAGAATTAATGGAGATCTCTCGCTTCATTTGATGTGGCAACCTTTTCCCCCACTTACAGAGTTTGTAGCGATTTGCTTAAGCCTGGCAGTTCAAACTAATGGAGCTTCCAATTCTATATGCCTCGTTTGAGTGGATGCATCTAATCCTCGACAATCAAATTAGGAATGCCGGCCATGGAAATGACTGACAAACAGGCTCACAAATGGAATATGTGGCATATCCTACATATACATGCTCCGCCACAAACCAAATTTAAAAGGGAGAAGAAAATCTTAATAAAGCTGCATTATTTCAACCCACAATTAGACTAGACAAGCCTTCGCCAATCTGGTACTTTTTAGATGCAATGGAGAAATCATTCATTTCAAGCCACGTTGAGTGTGAATGATGGAGCTGTCATCAAACACACTTGCAAGCTGGGAATGCCTAGTTTAGAAATACACCATCTGCTTTTGGGAAATAAATTTAGTGCCCAAAGTTGGAAGCTGCACCAGGCATTGTCAGAATGAATACTGTAAGGTCCCATAACCATGGGATCTATATTTTTGGTTTCACTTACTCATGCCAGGTGAAATGTTAGAGGGTATGGTATTTTGCATATCCTCATGAAGTCTTGGACCTGAGCATATCAAGGTCATACTGTATTCTGAATTCCCTGCCAGACAACTCCTCTAGTGGTTCAAAAAACTGTGAACTCCATGATATAGTCATGGCACTTAGGATGCATCTACAGTGTAGAATAAATGCGGTTTGAAACCACTTTTAACTGCAGTGGCTCAGTGTTATTGAACCATGGAAACTGTAGTTTTACAAGGTCTTTTGCCTTCTCTGCCAAAGAGTGCTGGTGCTTCATCAAACTTCCATAGCAATGAGCCACGGTAGCTAAAGTGGTGTCAAACTGAATTCATTCTACAATAGTGGTTCCCAATCTTTTTTTTTACACCAGGGACCACTTGACCAGAGACCACTTTGACCAGGGCCCACCTTGAGCAGGGCCCACTTGACCAGGGCCCACTTTGACCAGGGCCCACTTTGACCAGGGCCCACTTTGACCTGAGATCACTTGACCAGGGATCATTTTGACCAGGGATCATTTTGACCAGGGACCACTTTGACCAGATACCACTTTGACTAGAGACCACTTTGACCAAGAACCACTCTCCAACATGATTACCAAAAGGGTTACGAATCTGTTTTTGGTCAACTTTAGATTTGGCTTGGTTATTTGGGGTGCCAATTCAGAAAATTGCATTGGATAGCCCATATCAGCTTTAGTTTCAGATGCAAAATGTATGCCATCTAGTAGTCATCATCTGCTTGCCCACAGAAAGCTTTGGCACTATAAGAGGGTTTCGCGAGACCAGTAGCTTTTGTTGCAACAGTGTAGTAATGGTGAGGCTGCAGACCATATTTTAGTTCTTGTGGATGACTGGTGGTCCATGGACCACAGGTTGGGCCACTGTTCTACAATGTCCAGCCAGGCTTAGAGTGAAACCATAGTGTTATAACTATGTAATATGAATTGACTCCTGGAGTCTTCTGATTGAAGTTGAGTCATCTGGAGACCACCTTTAGATGATGTGGCCCTAGATGTTTCAGTGCCTAAAATGAATGACCAAAGGAGATATGTCTATGCTATATTTGATATATAAAACCTGACTAACTTGACCAAAGGATTCTTCGTCAATAACGGCAACAGGACATCAAAGTGAGGCATAGTGTAAGGATTTCTCTTTTGTGTAATCGGATGCATTTTTGCCTCTTTTCGGAATTAGACTGCCTGGTCTCAGACATGACCACAAACAAGCACCCCCTCTTTTCCCTCTGTGAGTTCTTCATTCTCACGGTTGTTATTGTTATAACTGCATCCCAGGTTTTCCAGAAATAAAAGTAATTGCAAATGTTACAGGGTGGCACCTTTCTGTCTGCCTTCTGCTAATATTTAACTCAAGGTTTGGCTACCTAGCATTTTAGGTAATTAGTGGGTCAATGATATATTTTTTCCACTACCCACAGGTTGCAAATGTAATTATATCTGTGTTTTATGGAGACTGTACTCCTTTACCGAGATAAATGGAGTCCTCCATTACGCTGACTATTGATTACTGAGATAAGTTTTATCATTAGCTCTGTGGACAGGGCAGGTCTGTGTCACTGAACTTTTCAGAAATTTACTAAGCCTTAAAAAATACGCAATGTAAGAAAAAGCATCATACAAACAGTTACCCCTAAAGCAGGGCCGGAGAACCTTTAGCCCTTCTGGTGTTCTGGACTTTATCTTATTCCAGCACCACCAGCAGACAGCTGGTAATATGAATGAAAACTGGGACATCAGAAGTGACATCAGAATATGGTCAAGGTCACAAGGTGGGAAAAGTCAATGAGGAAAAGCTCATCAGCAAGAAGTTAGAGTAGTTTGCTTTTGCCTGGGCTGTCTGGGAAGGGCAGTACTCCATTCTTTCCTCTTGCTGTCTCTCTTGCTGAGTTGAATAATGCAAGACAACAAAAGGGAGAGTGAGAAACTGGAACAATAGCAGCTGAAAAGATGATTACCATAATCAAGATTGTCTGTGCTAAATTAGGACAGTTGAAAGGAATGAAATAGGTTCATTTGACAGCCTGCTATGTGGGAAGTCAGAGGGAATGAAAACAGGTTGCTATTTTTATTACGTGCCTTCAAGTTGTTTCTGACTTGTGGCAACTCCAAGATGAACCAAGACAAAGATTTCTGGGTCTTGAGAGTGTGTGACTTGCCTAGGGTTCATCCAGTGGTTTCCATGGCCAAGTGCAGAGTCCTAAGGCAAATCTACACCCACCACTTAAATTGGTGAGAAACTGGCAGGTAAGGAAGCAATTTCACTGTGCGGATGATGACATGCAAAGTCCTGGAATTGGATCGAGGTCTGGATGGTGCTTATATGCATTGCAGAAACTGCATTCAAATTGGTTCCGAGATCCGTAGGATCTACGGCTTCATGGCCATAGAGGAATCTTTGCACTTGTGCAGATCTCCTAAGCACCTGTCCTTTGATTCATTTCACTATGTGAAGTGATTTACACTTAGATGACCTGAAGTGCAGTACAGACTCTGTTTCAAAGTATCCCCTGACTTTATGGTCACCTCAATTTAAGGGAGATGTTGACAGGCTGAAATGTGTCCAGAGAAGGGCAACTACAATGCTCAAGGGTCTGGAAAACAAGCCCTATGAGGAGCGGCTTAAAGAGCTGGGCATGTTTAGCCTGCAGAAGAGAAGTCTGAGAGGAGACATGATGAGGGCCATGGACAAAGGTGTGAGGGGAAGTCATAGGGAGGAGGGAGCAAGCTTGTTTTCTGCTGTCCTGGAGACTAGGACGTGGAACACTGGCTGCAAACTACAGGAAAAGAAATTCCACCTGAACATTAGGAAGAACTTCCTACCAGATAGGTGAGAACTGTTCAGCAGTTGAACTCTCTGCTCTGGAGTGCGGCGGAGGCTTCTTCTTTGGAGGCTTTTAAGCAGAGGCTGGATGGCCATCTGTTGGGGGTGCTTTGAATGCAATTTTCCTGCTTCTTGGCAGGGGGGGTTGGACTGGATAGCCTACGAGGTCTCTTCCAACTCTATTATTTGCTTGGTAAAGTAAAGGTTTTCCCCTGACATTAAGTCCAGTCATGTCCAATTCTGGAGGTTGGTGCTCACCTCCATATCTAAGCTGGTGAGCCAGTGTTGTCTGTAGACACCTCCAAGGTCATGGGGCTGGCATGACTGCATGGAGTGCTGTTACCTTCCTGCCAGAGCGGTACCTATTGATGTACTCAGATGTGCATGTTTTCGAATTGCTAAGTTGGCAGAAAGTGAGGCTAACAGTGAGAGCTCGCACCACTCCCCGGATTTGAACCTGCAACCTTTCGGTCAACAAATTCAGCAGCTCAGTGGTTTAATCCACTGCGCCACCAGGGGCGCTTATTCCCGTGGTGGCACAGGAATAAGCAAGAATAAACTTATTCCAGTTTAAAACCCTTAATGTGTGTTGCTGTGTGCATTCACGGCATCCATCATTTAAATACCAAGCTGCCTTCAAACTGCATTAAGTTGCCACTATAGATGTCCAACACTCAAACCCATATGCCATGAGATAGAATGTTTGCAAGGGGAGAGGGAGAGGGGTGCCTGAAGGGGAGAGGAGAGAGAGGGAGAGGAGGGGAGAGGGGAGAGGGAGAGAGGAGAGAGGAGAGAGGAGAGAGGAGAGAGAGAGAGGAGAGGAGAGGGAGAGAGGAGAGTGAGTGAGTGAGTGAGAGAGAGAGAGAGAGAGAGAGAGAGAGAGAAGAGAGAAGAGAGGAGTTTGGTTTATATCTCATCCACCACTAGCTTTAGTCTTGCTTGTTGGCTTTATGTGGCCCCTGGGATGCTTAACCTAAGTGGCTTGTGACATTGCAAACATTTGCCCCAGTTTATTTTTTACTTCAACGCTGCACTACTGTATTACACTCTATGTGGGGCTGTCCTTGAAGACAACTTGGAAATTTCATCTGGTACTGTAAAGGAGCTGATTATATTATTTTTGGGCCCTAGACCTTGAGATCACCCACTTTGTCACCATCTGCACTTTTTGGACCTAGTTCAATTCTTGGTGTTGAATCATTTCATCATAAAAGGTAATCCTATACAGTAGCCTGTCATTAAAATCAGTAATTTATGGAATTACTATGGAATCCCCACCTCCATCCAACACATAACTGTCTCCTTCTCTGGCAGTCTGTAAGAGGGCTTAGAAAATGTACATATATTCTCTGGCTTTTGATTGAAAAAATATCATTCATTCATTCAATTTAAATCCCTCCTTTTCTGTCAAGAATGGGGCTCTCGGTTTAACTGCATTTGCTGCTGTGCTATTTTCTAAAACGGTACCATTCTTTAGCACTTTGCACTTTATATTATAGTTTCCTCTCGTGTGTTAAAATTATATGAATATAAGGTGGTCTTACAACTCAACACAGAAATTTACGGCCTGATTGTTGTAACTGGTTTGGGAAGATGGTGGTCTTGAAAGGTACCTAAAATAGGTTGGATTAAATCAGTGGTTTCCAACCTTTGTGCCTCCAGGCGTTTTGGACTTCAACTTCCAGAAATCCCAGCCGGTTTACCAGCTGTTTGGAACTGTGAGAGCTGAAGTCCAAAACACCCGGAGGCAGGGTCGTAGCCCGGGGGGGGGGGGGGCTTGAGGGGCTCAGCTCCCCCTCCCCCGAAATTCTCAGGGTGATCCAAGAGAAGGCCTTACTGGTACATTTTTAAACTGTTATGTGTATTCATATCATGATCTGATCACCGTGCTCAATATATCCCATATGCATGGGGGTATTGGGATAACGATACAAAAGGTTTGCTAGGGTAGATCCTTTCTCACTCAGACTCAGTTTCCACTAAAACCTAACCATAGTATCAAGATGAGGCAAAATCTAAGGCCCCATCTACACTGCTATATAATCCAGATTATCAAAGCAGATAACTCACATTATCTGCTTTGGACTGGATTATCCGAGCCTAGACTGCCATATAATCTAGATCAAAGCAGATAATCAGGATTTTATATGACAGTGTAGAATGGGCCTCAGTCCACATTTACTTCAATTCCAACAGTGACACAAGAATACTGATACTAAGTAATCATTATACCCATTTATTTATCAATTTGGTCAATATATGGATATTGATATCACCATCGAGATTATTGCTATTGGATATGGACATTATTTGTGTCACAGCTGCACAGAAATATAGAGGGGTGTAAATGGCATATGCAACAGGCCTATTAAAGGGTGTAAATTTAATATACTTTGATGTCACTTTAACTGTCATGGGGACACAGAAAGAGCCTCCCCGAAGACTAAGTAAATACAGTTGGGCATCCCCTTGGCAACGTTTCTTGTAAACAGCTAATCTTTCTAACCCAAAAGCATTGCTTTACAACATTTTATGCAATGTTTTTGACAATAAATAAATAAAATAGAATTATGGGAGTTGTAGTTTTGCAAGGTCTGTAACCTTCTCTGCAACTCCCAGAATTCCTTAGCATTGAGCCATGGCAATTAAAGTGGGCTTTAAACTGCATTAATTCTACGGTGTATATGCCAACTCCCCAGTTGCAAGAATGAATTGAGCAGACACATACCATGCTACCTTTATTTATTGGCCATCTTTCCTTCAGCTTGGATTGTTTCCATCTCACGCATTCCTGTTGACCTGATCATAACATTCCTGCAAGAGAAACTGGCCAATGTGTACAGGATCCAAACCCAGTTTCCTCTGAGTCCATCCTACTTGGTTGGAAAAGGGAAGTTGAGTCGATCAGATAGCATTTCTGGTGGCTAGCTAGATCAACTTGCCGGCCATTGGTAGTGCTGAGCCAATCTATGCAACCTCTTGAGTGGGAGGAAGTAGCAGGCAGCCCATGGAATTCCCCAGAGCTCTCTCTGACCACTGCAGGATGATGTATTTATTTAAGGAGTTTTTGTCGCTTAAACAAAATAACTATTTTTCTCTCCGTGAAAACCACAAAGGAAACTATTAATGATACAACCCTGAGAATGTTGTGCAAAATCCAAATGTTCCATCATGATCTCTGGTGGGCAAGCAGCACATTTCAGTCTGTAGTTAATATTCTCAAGGAGTATAAGAGAAGTTCTCTAAAGTGGAAAAACTTCGTACTGGACCATCTTTTAAGCCAAAGTGCTGTTTCATGGATGGACACTACAACTGCCTTTTGTATTATTGTCTTGTGTATCATTTGCTTCCAGAAACAGGGTGATTTTGACTTACTAGGCAGGACTCAAGAAGGAAACCTGAGATGATTCATGTTTCCTTGGCTGCTGTTTTAAGTTCTTGTGTGGAGGAGAGGAAATGCTTATGTCCCCTGTGGCGAAATTAATTTTCTTCATGCATCTTGCCACAATAGATGTATTTTCTCCAAATCATCCAACTGTTTTGGCAGAGACAGTCCCAATTTATCCTTGGCCATCCAACTTTTTCAGCTGCTTGAAAAATGTCTTCCCATTTCCCTCTTTGTCTTTGGCACTTCAAACCGAATTGAAAGTGCAAAAGAAGTTTAAACTCATTTGAGGGAAGAGAAAGAGAGCATGGTCTCCCCAGTAGGCAGAGTCAAAAGCAAGGACCCAAAGCTACTAGGAGTTACCCATCAGTTTTTAAAAGAGATATTAAAGATTTATCCAGCCGAGTTGAAATAGTGGTTAAGAGCATATTTATGTTTGTATTTAAACTATTTATATTCTGCCTTACTTATGAAGTCTTAGCTCTGCCTTTTCCTCTCCTCTGCTTCAGTTCCCTCTGTTGATAGGTTTTCCCAATGGTGTACTGTAGACCAGTGTTTTTCAATCTTTTTTGAGCCGCGGCACACTTTTTACATTTACAAAATCCTGGGGCACACCACCAACCAAAATGACACAAAATGACACTCTAACACAGTAATACATATAGTTAATATGTTTTAAATGTATTTATACACTCAGTGTGAAATCTGGACCTGTTTCGATGAACACAACATAGATATCCTGGCAGGAATGACAGAAAGACACAAACTTCCCACACAGAACTCCCATAACCAAGAGAAAATACTATAAGAGTTTGGTGGGCATCGACCTTGGGTTTTGGAGTTGTAGTTCATCTATATCCAGAGAACACTGTGGACTGAAACAATGTTGGATCAGGACCAAACTTGGCATGAATACTGAATATGCCCAAATGTGAACACAGATGGAGTTTGGGGAAAATAGACCTTGACATTTGGGAGTTACAGTTTCTGGGATTTATAGTTAACACACAATCAAAGAGCATCCTGAACTCTTGCAACAATGGAATTGAACCAAACTTGGCATATTGAACTCTCATTACCAACAGAAAGTACTGAAAGGGTTTGCTTGGGAATTGACCTTGAATTTGGAAGTTGTAGTTCACCTACACCCAGAGAGCACTGTGGACTCAAACAATGTTATGTTATGTTGTTGTTTGTTTTCTATCCAGAATCACAATGTTGGAAGGAGGCTCACCACTTTAAGGTCCCTAAAACAGGCATGGAAAAACTTCAGCCCTCTGGGTGCTTTGGACTTCAACTCCCACCATTCCTAACAGCCTGAGGCCCTTTCCTGCTTAAATGGATGAAGGGGGGAAAGGAAAAGAGCCTGAGGCTGCTAGGAATGGTGGGAGTTGGAGTCCAAAACACCTGGAAGGTCCAAGTTTGCCCATGACAGCTTTCAACAGGGACCTCTTCCTCCCCCTTCGCGCCCTTTCTCCCCCTCCTGCTGAACACTTACTTTTTCTTCTACACTGCCACTTCTGCTGCCATTTTGATCCGAGGGGGCAGTGTGAGTGTGTTCAGGAGAGGAGGGGGGAGGGAGGTAGACGCAACCCTTGCGGGCGCTACTGTACAAACTCGCCCCAGAGCAAAGCGAGGCAAAGCGAGCAGAGTGAGGCTGGGAAGAAAGGAGCCTGAGTGGAGAAGAAAAAGTGTTCGGCAGGAGGGGGAAGAAAGGGTATTGGAGGTTCCAATTTCCCACGGCACACCTGATGATCGCTCATGGCACACTAATGTGCCACAGCACACTGGTTGGGAAACTCTACACTGTAGAGATACCTTCCTTTGTATTAGTTTTGGGTGGAGCATAAAAACCCCTAGAGGCCAGCATCTGTTGGTCTATTCCATTTTCCTGTATAGATCTCCTTTTCTGGACTCCTTTTTTTGCAACAGAGCTACAGAGAATAGAGGCTTGGGAATTGTCTGGTAATCCTAGGTTGAAGCAATCCCAAGAACAGGCATCCTTAACACCTGCATTCAGCAGTATCTATATGCCAGCAGTCTGAGAGACAACAGAAGCTTTTGGCCAGCTTAAGCTTCACAAGGAAGAACACTGAGACAGTTTATAACCATTGCTTTGCACCAAAGGCAAGAGACTTTCAAAGACTCCAGAGAGATACCTGCAACCAGCAAAATCTCCTTTGGGTTATAATAGTCCTGGGTGGAGTTAACCCTTTATTCATCTTGTTTGCAGTAAACTCATTTTGGTTATCTTTTCACCTTGCCTAAAGTGACCCTGCCTGCTAAGGGTCTTAATCTTAACAGAAAATATCAGATAGCCCCCAAGTAAAGCCAGACACTATGTTTTTCCCAAAGGCTCAGGCGTGCCATCACACTTCTCACCCCAAAGGGGACTCAGGGCAGAGCACAACATATATGGCAAGCATTCAATGCCAGAACATAAACTAAACTATAAATATATATAAACACTAAAATCAATTATCTCCATTTTAAATCAATTGTTTAAAACCAGTCAGCAGGGTAAAGTTTCCTATTGTTGTCTTATTGCATTGTTCCAAAGGCTTGATCCCACAGCCAAGTTTTGCCATCTTCTGAAGGACAGGAGGGAGGGGGCTGATCTAATCTCACCAGGGAGGGAGCTCCATAGCCGAGGGGCAATCACGGAGAAGGCCTTATCTCTTGTCCTCACCAATTGTGCCTGTGATGGTGGCAGGACCGAGAGCAGGACCTCCCCAGAAGATCTTAATCTCCGGGAAGGCCCAAATACTGAGAAGATGACAATAACATAGTCCAGACTGGGATTACGCTACACACAGTTCAGTATTTTGAGCATTGGGAAATGACCTTGGAGACCAGGGTTCATAGAATCATAGAGTTGGAAGAGACCTCGTGGGCTATCCAGTCTACAACCCCCCCCACTAAGAAGCAGGACAATCTCATTCAAAGCAACCCTGACAGATGGCCATTAAGACCCTGTGTTGTCAGAGGTTATGAGGTTTTCAGCCTCATTCAGCCTCTGTTTAAAAGCCTCCAAAGAAGAAGCCTCCACCATACTCCAGGGCAGAGAGTTCCACTGCTGAACACCTCTCACAGTCAGGAAGTTCTTCCTAATGTTCAGGTAGAATTGCCTTTCCTGTAGTTTGGATCTTTACTCAGCCATGGAAACCCACAAAGTTTCCTTGGGTAAATCACACTCTCTCAGCCTCAGGAGGAAGGCAAAGACACATTCCTTCCAAACAAACATTGCCAAGAAAACCCTCCCATGTTTGGGTTACCATAAATCAGAATAGATTTGAAAACAAAAAAAACAAACAAACAAAAGCAATAAACTATGTTTATGCAGAAACATTAGGGTGGTTTCATACTACACACGTATAGTACTATGTTTCCATGTTCTGTACCTGCTAGATCTTGGGCTTTGTAGTTTGCTGAGACATTGGAAATCTCTGACTGAGAATATTACATCCCCAGACAACACAATGTCCAGAATTCATCTGAGTGGGACCATGGCAATAGTGTTGAAATTGTATAGTTACAAAGGGACCATCAGTCTAACTCATAGAAACGTTGGTCCTGTAAATGCCAAGAAAGCACAGAAATAATTTGGAGGTGAAAATTCAGACTATTCAGCAGGGATTAAAGATGTAAACCCAACATGATTCTCAGATTTTGTACTTTGCAGGGAATGAGAAGGGTCCAACACAATTACAGCTCTATGGTTTCATTTTTAATTGCCTGGCATTCCAAGAAAGGAACAATGGCTAGTAATCAAATTGGCTGGCAAAGCACAGGAAACTGGTAATCTCTGGATGGCTAAACCAAACTAAAGAGGGAGATAGTAGTCCAAGACCTGTGAGATATTATTGCAGAGCAAATTTCTTACAACTTAGTTACAAATCTCTCAAAATGGGACATGAGAGCTCTGAGTGTGGCTACAGCCATTGCCCGACTCTGTATTAATAAGGGCAGGGGCAGCGTGCAAAGATGCCGGCGATCTGGCTCTTCAGGCTTGAGCTGCTGCTCCCAGGGGGGTTGTGGCCCAGCTCATTATTTTTGCTCCCTTCATTCCACCAGAGCGACTCCAAGGCAGGGTGGCAAATGGGGGTAATTGAAGCGAAAGTGCCCAGTCCCCCCCTCTGACTTGCCCAATCTTCTCATAAAACAATTGCCAGATTGTTCCAAGGGGCCGTTGACACAACAAAACCTTGCACCGCCCGGATTCGGCCCGGTAATTAGCAAGCCGTAGCTGTCACTCCCCGTCAAATGGGTTTTTACGTGATGGAGTGAACAGAGCCAACAATGGACTATCTCCCTTGGCAATCAAGGAGAAGGAACCGCTTTGAGCGAAGCTGACAATCCTGTAAAGGGAACTAAACGAATTTGGCTTACAGTTCACACTTGGCCCCCGCAGATGGGCTATGGGACCTCTGAGGCCTGTTTCAAGGTCTTTGCTCCTTTGTGCCTTCCTGGCTACGTGCCTAATGAGGCCCAGAGGAAGCCAAGGCAGACCAAATTATCGCTCGGGCTTATGATTGTCTCCCTTCTTCGCTCCCTCCATCACCACCGCCTCCCCCAAGCTCAGCATAGGGAATCCCCATGCCCTGCCTGCCCTCCATTGGTGTGTCCAAGTTCAGAGCCTGATCTTATCACCCAAAGACAACAGAAAACAGAAGTCTGCTTTCACAGGCATTCAAAGGATGTTTGATACCATGGCTTGGAGAGACAAAGGTTTCCTTATAATAGGTAGAACAACAAAGATGACTTCTGAAGTTGAAACTGGAGAGTGTTTAAAAGGGTGGGAAAGCAGCACTTAACTCCAGGGTTGTCTGCCTTTTTTTGGTTCAGACCCATTCTTGGTAGTTTCACTGAAAAGGTGTGCAAAGAAAGGGGCAGAGGCTGAATAGCACTGCAGCATTGCATTCTTAATGCAATTTAGAGTAATAGCCCAATTTACAGAATTGAGAAATAATCACAGAGAAACACACACTGTGTAGCCAAGTACATTATATAATAACAACAATACAACAACAACAACAATAATGAGGACTTATTATGAGGATTTAATATGACGATTTAAAGATCAAACTGCAAAGGCTCTGGCACAAGCCAGTCAAGGTGGTCCCAGGGGTGATCGGCACACTGGGTGCAGTGCCTAAAGACCTTGGCCTGCACTTAAACACAATCGGCACTGACAAAATTACCAGCTGCCAGCTGCAGAAGGCCACCTTACTGAGATCTGCACACATTATTCACCAATACATCACATAGTACTAGACACTTGGGAAGTGTCCCAACGTTCAATCCAATATAACAGCCAGCGGAGTGTCTGTTGTGTTTCACACATCTTGTTGTGTTTCAAGTAATAATAATAGTCATCATCATCATCATCCTTTTGGATTGTGGGACTTTCAAATCTGGACTGACAAAGTTCTGGAACACAATACACCAGGCATCACCATTGTGGAAAAGAAAAAGGTTTGGATTATTGATGTCACCATACCAGGTTACAGCTGAATTGACAAAAAACAACAGGAAAAACTAAGCTGTTATCAGGATCTCAAAATCGAACTACAAAGGCTCTGGCATAAACCAGTACAGGTGGTACACTGGGTGCCGTGCCAAAAGATGTCAGCCGACATTTGGAAACAATAAACATTGACAAAATCATGATCTGTCAACTGCAAAAAGCCACCTTACTTGGATCTGCGTGCATCATTTGAAAAAAAAATCCCGTTTGCTGTGACATACTGTGTTTTTGTGTCAGCAGAATAATAACAACTTTATTTTCGCATCCTGCCTCCATCTTCCCGACAGGACTCGGAACAGCTTACATGGGGACAAGCCCGGTCAACATTATTAAAATATAACACACTAACATTCATAAAACAACACCATAAAACAATATAAAACAGACAACAACACAACACAGTATAAAAGCAACCATCAAACAAACAACCAGTGGCCTGAGATTGTAAACAGTTTCTAGATTCGGGTGAGCAGGCTGGTGCAGATCAGTTGTGAGGACAGGGCTGATGGGGAAAGTGCAAAAGCCAGATGACCTAATTAGGATGACAAAATTAGGAATAGAGGGAAAATTGAATAGAGCACTATATCTCTGGGTAGGGAACAGTAGTAAGGTGCCAGGACTAGATTTTGGGTCATAGCTGGGGGCTAATTTTTTTTCTGGTGAACTGTCTAATCAAAAGCACAGTGAAACATCCACATTTTAAAGCAAAAGATGGCCAGGGTGGGTACCAGCCCGATCTCCCTGGGGAGAGAGTTCCAGAGCCGGGGGGGCACCACCGAGAAGGCCCTCTCTCTCGTCCCTACCAACCACGCTTGTGACGGGTGGGAGCGAGAGGAGAGTCTCCCCAGAAGATCTTAGGAATCGCACAGGTTCGTAGGGTAAGATGTGGTCGCGAATATAGGCTGGTCCTGAACCTTTTAGGGCTTTATAGGTGATAACCTGCACCTTGAATTCAGACCGGAAACGTATCGGCAGCCAGTGGAGCTCTCTGTAATTCACTCCAGTTAACAATCTGGCTCCCAACCTTTGAACTAACTGCAGTTTCCATGCCATCTTCAAAGACAGCCTCAGGTAGAGTGCATTACAGTAGTCCAGACTGGCAGTAATTAAGGCATGGACCACCATAGTCAAGTCAGACTTCTTGAGGTACGGCCACAGCTGGCACACAAGTTTTAATTGCACAAAGGCCCTCCTGGCCACTGATGACACCTGAGCATCAAGCTCAGTAAAGCAAATTTCTCCTAAAACAATCTTTAGAATTTCCTGGATATTAATACAGATTTTTCTCTAAACATTTGATTACGTTTGACAGTTGGCATGCACCTTTATTTTGTTTGACTGTATTTGCTTCTCAAGATACAGTCATCTAATCGCTATCATGCAAGAATATTTAGTATCTAAAAGAACATGGTAGCTGATATGTGACATTGTTTTTATTACCAATTTCATCAACAAACCACAATGAAAATGCCCTCCCAAACTAATGTTACACCATTGGTAAACAAGACTTTCTTACAAAGTTCCATATGTTTTTGAAGAACTTCTTCATAAGCTTTGTAAATCAGAAAATAACCCTACAACAGTATTTGATTGCTGACATATGATCATGTTTGGTATTTGACAACCATGGTCAGATATCTAATAACATTGAGTTGACAGCTTATGGCATTTGATATCTGACATCAGAAATAAGCCAAACAAGTCAAATAAATATTGCCAAGAAATAAAAAATATGTTCTACACCTTTCTTTTGTCAGATGAAAAGATGTTCAGTTTGATGTGGCGCAGCTGGCTGGGTGTCAGCTGCATAAGATCTCTACTGACCAGAAGGTCATGAGTTCGAGGCCTGCCCGGGTGAGCTCTCGACCAATTTGTGTAGCTTGTTGTCGACATTTGCAACGCGAAATACAGTTGCATCTGTCAAGTAGGAAATTTAGGTACCACTTTGTGGGGAGGTTAAATTTAACTGATTTCTGGAATGTTAAATTGCTTCTATGTCTGTCTATATATGTTGTATGTCTATGGCATTGAATGTTTGCCTATATATGTGCATTGTGATCCGCCCTGAGTCCCCTGCGGGGTGAGAAGGGCAGAATATAAATGATGTAAATAAATAAATAAATATGGGATGGAAATTTATTTGTAAAAGGTAAGCAGCATTCTCATTGCCTCGTTATTGCAATATGAGTATTTGTTTAATTTAATGATTACATTATTTTTTTCCAATTATCTCAAAGTGTGAAAGCACTTTCCTCTCCATATTATCCATATTGTCCCTTTAAACAGCAATCTTACATGGCAACAGCAACTTCCTCTCCTTTGTGCGTAGCTGTTGTTTCCTGAGGTCCTCATCTGCACTGCCATAGCATGCAATTTGAAACTGCATTTTATGGTTAGTGTATTTATTTATTCACCATACTTGCATCCCGCCTTTCTCAACCCTGCAGGGGACTTAAGGCGGCCTTACAAAGGCAACAATTCAATGCAGCATGCATGGTACATCAAAAAATTAAAAATCATCCAAGGAAAACATAACATTAAAACAACCGTTAAAATCACACAGTCCAGGTTATATTCCAAGGCCAGTCTGGGTTGACATTAAAATTAATTTACAATTTCTTATTTCCTCGCTCCCATTATTGATCAAATTGATCAAAAGCCTGATTCCAGAGCCAAGTTTTCTAAAGACCAGGAGTGAGGGGGGGGGGGGAGCTCCATAGCCGAGGGGCCACCACTGAGAAAGCACTATCTTTCATCCACACCAGTCCCACTTGCGAGAGGGGTGGGACCAAGAACAAATGGGGATTCATCAAGACTGTCCTCCAAATCAGGACAGTGGGAGGATATATACTTGAAAATCTATTGCATAAAAATGCTAAAACATCTAGCAGGATGTTAATCCCATCAAGTTCCTTCTGTTGAAACTTACATACTCAGGATTTTTTCCCTACAGTAAACCTGCTAAAGCATTCTCAGACAGATAGCAACTCAGAGTTCTACAGATAACCGCACGCCAAACTATACAATGATCTACAGCCAGCAATGTTATCTCCAGCTAGATACAGTTTGGAAAGGGCAATGGAAGCAGTAGGTATAACATTGGATGGAGTCCCGGCCTTTAATTCTTTTCATTTTTGATTAATCTTAGGTGAAAAGTCCATTCTCAGAGATCCTCCAGATCTATAAGATTAATACAATCTCCAGAATCTTCCAGGCCAGAAGTGTCATTACAATTAAATACCTCTGGAAGGCACATGGTTGGGAAAGTCTGACTGTATTTCTCGATCAGGGGTTATCTACACTATCTGTGCAGTTTGATTCACATCAACTGCAATGGCTTACAAATTCTAGCTGTAGTTCCAAAGTTTTGGACCATGGTGAATTTGGAGTTAAACTGCATTAATTCAACAGTGTGGACCATGGTGGTGAATTTGGAATCCATGATTTCACCCGTGGGTGGACCTTTCAACAAAATGCTCTCACTTGTGATTGAAACATATAACACAGACTTTTCAGAGGTGCTCACAATACCTGAACCAGCATCACAGTTTACAACGATTCAGTGCCAGGGTGAATTGAAGGCCCAGGTTCAAGTTTAGGTACCACATCATTAAATCCAGGGCAAATGCTGCTAAATCACAGCTTGAGAACAGAGATTGTTTTTTATTTTATTTTTCAATATTCATTGAGTGGTACATTTTGGAATAAAAATGAGGAAAACTATAATTTTATAGAGATTGCTAACCAAACATATTTTGCTAACACTAATAGAATAAACTGGGTTCATTCTCAAATCAAGAAAAAAAAGCCTCTAGGTCCCTGTGGTAGGTATTAGCTTTTGGTTTCCAGTTACTCAACCTTTTTACAAGTCTTACAGAACTCATAAACCTTGAATGTTGTAGTAAAAATATTTATAGGGCAAGTCAAAGAAAAACATAAAATTGTGTTTGAGACGGTTCATCATGAGTCACTTAAAAAAATCCTTATCCACCCCGCACCCCCTCTTTAAAATAGGGAATTCCTTGATCCCACTTAAAAATGAGAAGCATTTCTATCGAAGTGCTCAGACTTGTTTTAGTCTTTTCATTAACATTTCCTTTCCAGGGTTATTAATACATACCTTTGGCAACCCTCAAGATGGCATTAATTGAAAGTGACAGCTAAGCTACTACAATGCTATCGCACAATATTTATGGAGTAACTGCACAAAATGTTTGGCAAGCAGGGCCAGATGGCAATCCATTCATTCCAGTCTGAGCTGAAATCAGCTCAGGAAAATGCAAACGACTGAGATCTGGTTCATACTTACAAGTTTATCACCATCAATGGTACTGGCTGTTGGTTTCCACTTCAGTGGAGTAATGAATGTGGTCTGGATTTCAGTCCACTGAAGATGCTGAACCTATTTTGGGGTCTCAGCACCTTGGATAGACCTTTTAAAGTTCAGACTCACAACTGATCCACCACTCCATTGCATGGCAGCCACCATCACTTTCATGGAGGAATTAACCATTGCTGATTGAATAGAACTTAAGGATCGTTTCTCATTTCCTTAAGTAAGGTGTGTCTTACTTCGAAGAAAGGCTGCCTGTTTCAAGTCCACTTTAAACCAATAGGATAAGAACAGAGACATGGAAGGTAGTCCTCAATACCTGGGTTTCCATGTTCAAGTGACAGGTAGTAACATTCCTGAATAAGAATGATGATTTATGGGGAAATCTATGGTAGTTCAGGCTTGGGAAAGCACCAGAACTCAGAAAAGTTCTTTTTTTTGGACTGTGGTTCCAAGAATTCCCTAGACAGTATTGTGCTGGGTAGGTGGACTCTGGGAAGGAATCTGTTTCAAGCTACCTTGGGTCTTGAGCTGGGAAAAGGTAGGATAAAATAAATAAAATAAAATGCAGGCAGTCCCCAATTTGCAAACAAGATAGGTTCTATAGTTTGTTCTTAAGTTAAATTTGTGTGTAAGTAGGAACAGGTAAATTTTTAGAATGTAACTGCAATTATATATTACATATATAGAGGGGGGTCGAGAGGGAGAGAGTTGTATGTCTGATGTTCATGATGGGAATGTTCGTGAAGGGAATAGGGATGACGTGTCGGTTGCTGGGTCAGGATCTTTTGGCATTGGGGATGAGGGGTTGCTTAGGTCTGAGCTAAGATCAGAAGAGAGGCCTGAGCTGTCTCAGGAAGATTCACAAGACCACATTCCTGGGAGAGGCCTCTCACTGCTTTTCTCAAAGCAGCTGCCTGAAAATGATGCTGGGATTGATTTGCAGGAGTTACTGAGGGAGAGGATAGTGAAACCATGGACAAAAAGCAAAGTTATAGTAAACAGAGAGCTTTCAGAGACTGAGGCAATCAGTTCATCTACAGCAAAGGAGAGTTAACAAAACCGTTATCTGGTGGCAAAGTCAAGAAAAATGCTTTCCTTTCAGTTTTGGGATCTGGAAAAGATTTATAATTATTCATGGGAAAGAGTTGTCTCCATTGAGTCAATGTTGTTATTTTTTATCATGGTCTTGGTTTCAAGTACCCTGAGTTTCATGTACCTTGGAGTCTAAGTGAAATAAGCAATAAATCATACATCTTAAACATTATAAATGAGAGGTTTTGGCGGAAAAAGCCTAGTGAGTCAAATCGAGCATGGCTGGATGTCTATTTAAAGACATGTGCCGGGGCAATAGATGCTGCAAAGAAAACGTTCTTTGCAGCCAATATTGCATCTGCAAAGAACCGTCCAACAGGGCTGTTTCAAATAGTTAGAGGTTTGTTAAATCCTGTCTCTCAAGACTGGATCCCTGATAACTTGGCAGCCTGCTGTGAAGCATTTGCTCAGATCTTCACAGACAAAGTCGATTTGATCCACTCTGACTTTGACCACATATTAACAGAAGTCTCTGAGGATGTAACACGAACATCTGCTTGTCTGATTTTGATGGATTCATTTCAATCTGTGCAGCTTGAGGATGTGGACAAGATTCTTGGAGAGGTGAGGGCGACCACATGCATCCTAGACCCCTGCCCATCCTGGCTGAAAAAGGAAGCCAGGGGGGGTTGGTTTGGCAGGGTGGGTGGTGGTCAACGGCTCCCTACAGGAGGGCAAGTTTCCAGCGAGCCTAAAAGAGGCTGTTATAAAACCGCTATTGAAGAAACCATCACTAGACCCCACCCAATTGAAAAACTTCCAACCAGTTTCCAATCTCCCCTTTTTGGGCAAAGTCCTGGAACATGTGGTGGCCTCGCAACTCCAGGGATTCTGGTAGACACTAATTATCTAGATCTGACACAGTCTGGCTTTAGGCCAGGACATGGTACCGAAACAAGCTTGGTCACCTTAGTAGATAATTTTCACCGGGAGCTAGACAGTTGGTTCCGCTGGACCTCTCAGCGATCTTTGATAGGACCATGGTATCCTTCTGGGACGCCTCGGGGATATGGGATTTGGGGGTACTGTCTTGCAGTGGCTCCAGTCCTTCCTTGAGGATAATTCCCAAAAGGTATTGCTGGGGGACACCTGCTTGTCCTCACAACCATTGACTTGTGGGGTCCCACAGGGATCTATACTGTCCCCCATATCATTTAACATTTACATGAAGCTGCTGGGAGAGATCATCCAGAGTTTTGGGGTCAGGTGTCATCTGTAAGCAGATGATGTTCAGCTCTATCACTCCTTCCCACTTGTTACTAAGGAGGCTGTGCAGGTCCTGAACCGGTGCTTGGCTGCTGTGTTGGCCTGGATGAGGGCAAACAGATTGAAACTGAATACAGAGAAGACAGAGGTACTCCTGGTCAGTTGAAAGGCTGAACAGGGGATAGGGTTACAGCCTGTGTTACACTCTCCCTGAAGACACAGGTTCGCAGTTTGAGAGTGATCCTGGACAAATAGCTGAACCTGGAGCCCCAGGTCTCGGCAGTGGCTGAGAGAGCTTTTACACAATTAAAACTTGTGCACCAGCTGCACCCATTCCTTGGGAAGTCTGACTTGGCCACAGTGGTCCATGCTCTGGTTATATCCCGAATAGACTACTGCAACACTCTCTACATGGGGCTGCCTTTGGAGACTTCTCGGAAGCTTCAACTAGTTCAACGGTCGGCAGCCAGGCTGCTCACTGGAGCGGTGTACAGGGAGTGTACTACTCCTTTGCTATGCCAGCAATACTGGCTGCCGATCAGCTTCTGAGCACAATTCAAAGTGCTGGTTTTAACCTTTAAAGCCCTAAATGGTTCTGGCCCAGATTACCTGCCCTAACGTATCTCCTGTTACGAACCATCATGAAGTTTAAGATCGTCAGAGGGGGCCCTGCTCTTGATCCCACCACTCTCGCAAATGCAGTTGGTGGAGAAGAGAGAGAGTGCCCCCATCTGTGGAACTCCGTCCCTAAGGACATCAGATCGGCCACCTCCCTCCTGTCCTTTAGAAGACAATTGAAGACTTGGCTTTGGGACCAGGCATTTCACTAGTTGACAGCGGCAATTGGAAAGGAAATTTAGGACATCAGCAACATTGGACTTACCAGGCTTAGTCTTGATTTTAATCAGCATGTTTTAATTTATTGTTTAATGAACTTGTGAATGAATTTGTATAATCCTTTTAATTATTTTTACTGTTTTAACTGTAATCTTTGTTGTTATGTGCTGACAGCATCACATGATGCTTATGTGAGGCTGCCCTGAGTCCCCCTTCAGGGGGAGAAGGGGTGGGGGGTAGAAATGCATTAATAAATAAATAGATTTTCATGAGATGTGTGTTATTTCCCCATACATTTTGTTCTTACAATTTATGTATGTATCTGTATCACTTATAAGGGGTACTTTTAACCTCTGGTTTGCTAGTAAAACTGAAATACATTGTTGTGAAATGATGAGTCTAAGAGTCATCATCATGAAATGTTTGGAAAGCTGGGCTCTACTGGGTGCTGACTCAGATAAGGGGGACTTCCTCCATTTGATGCAGATCATTCCCCATTTGGCTCGCATTGACTGCCTTTCGTCTCGAGCATTGGCTCTGGGACTACAATCTCCACACGCCCCATTGGAGAGCATTTGCAACCTCCTCCACTCTACCTATTTGTTTTGCCAACTCTGCGAGGCGTTTTTCCTTTGGAAGCATTACCGACAAGTTTACATTTTGTTTCATTGGGACCTTTACAAGCGGGTTTGAGCATCGGCTCTTGGATTATAAATACGGTTGAAACTCCCTATCGGAGCATTGCATTTCTTTGGAGGTTTGCATGATTGCCTTTTTTGAATATATTATATGTGAGACTGTCCATTTGGGAGAATTATCCGATTATTTTCATTTGAGTTTGTATGTACCTACACAAGAGGAGAGTATTCACTCCAAGCTACTTAGCAGTAAACTATACTTTATGTAACTTTATTGATAGTGTGGTTTTTCTTTTTTACTACTTCAGATAAGGTTGAAACAGAGGATAATATTGAAAATAATACAGTGCTTCGATAGCTCTTTACATCATTAATCTTTCAAATTAAATAGACATGGTAAATCTAAATCTATAGTTGAATTCTGGCATCCCGGTTCCACTCACAGCAATTCCTGAATTTCGCAAATAGATCATAATGAAGTCCAAAAGCTTCATCTGTTAACTGCTACAGGAAGAAACAAGCCCAGTAAATATCTTCTCTGAGAAGTAAAATAGCTGTTGTAAGGAGTTACAAGGACTTTTTGTGAGCTGTGATTCCCTCAGGACAAAAGAGAAAGGCTTTTACAACCTTTCATCTTGGCTTGAAAGCAGTAGGAGCAAATAAAAAGGCTGGCTCCCAAAGCGGAGCGGCAGAGATCTCGGGAGCAGATCTCTCATAATAATGCCATCTTCTGACTGCCATTAATGTAAACAAGAAAGATATTGAGACAAAACAATCACCCAAACAGTAAGAGCCTCCTGCCTTTATGAATCTTAGGACTTCAAAGCAACCGATCTTACTAGACCAAGCCACTTTATTAAAGCAAGTGCTGGATTGCAAAAACAGATGTCCAAAGGACCCAAGCCATCCTAACTTTTAATACATGTGCATAAATTTACCCCCACTGAATTGGTTGCAGGTTTGGACCTGTGATCCATAAAGTCCTGATTTTGACTTTCTGGGGGCAAAGTCCACTGGGAAAGTGTTTTAAAACACATAATTGTACTAGTCTAAAGTACAGCATGTCCATCCAATCTTAATTATCCGGTTTTTCAAGTAGAAGATACACTTTTTTGGTAAAAGCATAAGGTTAGAGTTAGCCCTCCACATTTGTGGTTTGACTTTTGTGGATTTAATTATTCATGGATTTGATTAAAATGTTATCTCTAGGAATCTGTAGGTCCTCCATTGTGAATCTGCAGTCAACTTTCTCTGGTAGAGTTAGAAGATCTAGAGCAGTATTTCTCAACTTTCCTAATGCCGCGGCCCCTTAATACAGTTCCTCATGTTGTGGTGACCCCCAATCATAACAATATTTTCGTTGCTACTTCAATTTTGCTACTGTTGTGAATTGTCATGTAAATATCTGATATGCAGGATGTATTTTCATTCACTGGACCAAATTTGGCACAAATCCCTGATATGCCCACATTTGAATACTGGTGGGGTTGGGGAGGGGATTGGTTTTGTCATTTGGGAGTTTTAGTTGCTGGGATTTATAGTTCACCTACAATCAAACAGCATTCTGAACTTTACCAACGATAGAATTGGGCCAAACCTCTCACACAGAACTCCCATGACCAACCGAAAATACTGAAAGGGTTTGATGAGCATTGACCTTGAATTTTGTAGTTGCCGTTCACCTACATCCAGAGAGCATTGTGGACTCAAACAATGATGGATCTGGACGAAACTTGACACACATACTCAATATGCCAAAATGTGAACACTGGTGGAGTTTGGGGGAAATAGATCTTGACATTTGGGAATTGTAGTTGCTGGGGTTTATAGGTCACCTACAATAAGAGAGCATTCTGAAACCCACCAACAATAGAATTGGACCAGACTTCCCACACAGAACCTCCATGCCTTGAAGGGACTCACTGGCACTCTCCCTTGCCCACATACGAGCACCATGCTGCCATGCGCGGAGCACATCTGCTCTCCTCCTTCTGCTTGGAGTCTCAGAAACAGCCTTCTCCTTGGCTGAGAGGCCAGCTGAGAGGCCAGCCAATCACAGTGGAGGAGGACTTTTGGTGGGAGGATTCCCTGTATGTTTCCAAAAAGCAAGAGAAGGACAAGTGGAGAGATCATCAAAGGGTTTCCTAAGACCATCATAAATATGTTTTCCGATGGTCTTTGGCGACCCCTCTGAAACCCCCTTGTGACCCACCCAGTGGTTCTGATCCCCAGGTTGAGAGACGCTGATCTAGAAATTCTTAGAGAGAACACCTCTGTAGGCATTTCGAAGTCCTCCAATACAAGTCTTGGCTGGAGAACATGGAAATTCGTACAGAGGTGTTCTCCCAAGTTAAAATATAGCAAATTCTTTATTCATTGTTTCTCACTTTCACAGGAGACCTGTGTCCCTAACCTCAGGAAATATGGAAGGCTGATGGTATTCTGAAATCTTTTTTGGTTTCTTTCCTGTATGTAACACATGAAAAGTAATATGCCTACTTGATCCTTCTTTTTGCAACAAAAGCAACATTGAAAGCATTGAATGAAAACAGGGCAAACCTTTAATCTGTATGCATAATAAGTCATTATTTCAAAATGTTACTTGAAGCCAGATGGAAGAAGGGGGAATTCAGCATTGGCTTTTTAAAATTGGCATTTTAATTTTTTAAAAAAGAATTTGAAAATAATGTGCAAGCATCATGATGAACAGTATTATTTATTGTTCCTGAGTAATAGCAAATGAATCAAGTTTGAGAAAAGTGCAGTCAGCTCTCTGTAGCCACGTGTTATTTCCAGGACTCATTTTGAGTTATTTGTCATTTTATATAAGGGAGGCAATTTTACTATGCCATTGCATGTAATGGGACTTGAGCATCTACAGGTTTGATACCCATAGTGGATCCCAGCAGTTATTGAGAACCCATTGAAAGGCTTATGTTAGTTTTTAAAGTGATATTTCAAGTCTCTATTCATCTATAAAGCATAAAAGATTACAAATCCTTTAGCTATTATGTGGTGAAAAACATTTTTGTATCTTTACTATGTTATTGCAGCATCCTAAAATTAAAGACCCTTAGGGCACATCCAGACAGGGCGCAAAACGCACACCCTCCCAAATATTCGCAGGGGGCATCCAAACGACATTCCTAAGTGCCAGGAGACAGCTGGCAGCAGGGAAATCCCAGCCCCATAAGTTATTTTCTTGTTTAAAGGGTTTTTTAAGGGGTTTGGGGAGGGGATAGGGATTGCCTCTCTATTCTCTCAGTAGGGACTGGGAGGACATGTAGACAACACCCATGGAAAGCGGTTTGGGGTGTGTGTGGACTACAGTTCCCCCCAACCCGGGTTTTTTAAACCCAGGTGAGCATGGACTTTTCCACTGTCTGGAATCACTCTTAGTCCACTGCTTCTTAAACTGTGGGTTCCAACCCCAAATAGAATCCTCATAGCTTAATGATGGAGTTCATGAAAAATTTGCAACCATAAAAGTTTTCTGAATGCCACCTAGTGGCTGTTTTAGATATTTGCACAAACCTGTTATAACGTGTTTACAGTGGACTCTGAAGAACCTTCAGCTGTACTTCATTTTTAAAAAAGGAAAATCAGCCTTGTTAGCAAGGAGCCTCCGCAGCAAACAGGAGGGTGACCAGATGCCGTTCCCTGTGAACACAGAAGTAATAATTACAAAAGGCAAAAAATTCAAGATTTCCAGTTGCAGGAATATAACAATTTTGAGCTGAACATCTGCATCTTTGAATGTTTGTATGTCCCTGCAATTGGAAATTTTATCTAGGTTTGTTCCCAGGTTTTAGATGTTTGTTCCTGATATGTCTGTTTCTATAAAGAAGGTGACGGTTGAGTAGAATACGAAAACTTTGTGTGCCAGAAATTTTATGAAACATATGGAGGGCACATTTTCTTTGGCCAGGACAAAGTTGTGGTCCCCTAATCAATGTTGTACATCACAAGAAGAGCAATCAGGAACAGTCATGTATAACCCAGGAACAGCACCCTGTTTTTGATGCCACAAGTGCACAACCAAATCTGTCTGACCAGGCAGCCAAGCTTCAACAAGTATCAATAATGACAATGTTCTGTTCGTGGCTTGAAAGTGTGTGTTCCTGTTTGATTATGCAGTGTTGACTGGGGCAGAAGTGGTCCTACCCTGTAACCTGAGACAGTTGTCCCACAAATTCCCTTGGACTTTGGGAAATTATTACTCTTTCCTGTTTTAGCATAGAAACATGAAGAGATCACCTCTATCTCTTGCCTCTATAGTTCCATGTAGTACTTATTAAATTGTTGTGAGTTGCTGAAGGAAACTATTTCACCCCTGCTTTTTTTGGCTCAGAAAAGAAAAAGGGAATACAAATATAATAAATAAATAAATGGCTAGAAAGGGCTATGTCTGTCCGAAAAAAGCCGGTCCGGGTGACGTCTGTAGCCGAAGCAACCAGGTCCCTTGCAGGAACTTGTAGTGCAAATCAAACATACCATTAGCCTGTCAGGCTCAGCCAAGTGAAATAACAAGCAGCTGGCCGGTGCTGCCAGACTGAAATGGAAAACTGTTGCCCCTTAACAGAAGATTTCCTCAGAGAAAATTAAGCAGGAGGGCAGCAACAAACCTGGTTATTCATGAACCCAGTGTCATGGGGAGGTCAGTGGAAGGCCTTTGCTTGAAAACCATCAGCCAGTCTTCAGGAAATTCTGGCTGACTTCTTCAGTTAGCACAGCCGAGGCCAAGACATGGGATAGATGGGGAAAAGGGCACGCAGCCACAAAGGCCTCACACAAAGGTGAGAGGCACACAACCCTTTGCCCCTGGAGCGGGAGAAAAGAAGACGATGCTTTCCTCTTCCCTTCTGACCACTTCAATGTAATGCCAAAATAGAAAAAGAATGCACCTGCTGGTGGGGATGGAAACCTCCAGATTGCACCAACAAAAGAAAATGCCCTGGTTTGTGACAGCTGTTCAGCAGAAGGAGAAAAATCCAGGGGGCGTGCAAACAATGTATGATCTGATGGGGCTCTTCCTAGAGCACACCCTTTAAATTAAACCCAAGCTGTTTATGATGGCCTGTGTGCTTTACAAGCCCCTGTGCGGCGGAGTGGAAAATTGTTTCAGGGCTTCCCTTTCCAGGACTCCCACTGGTAACAGAATGGATGAGTCCAGGGTCCGCTGCCCATCTATTTTCCATTTTATTTAGTTCTTTCAGTGGAGTCAATAATATTAGGTTCCAATTAGTGCCAGTTTTCAATGATTTCAGTGCGCTTCCATGTTTCGGGGTACTAAATCACAATTTCCATCAGCACTAATTATGATGTCTAATGAAGAACACAGAAGTTATAGTCCAGCATCTTAGAGGGCCACATAAAATGACATGGCGGAATGGATTTGGTCTGCGAGCCTTGATTTGGACACTTGTGATCTAGGGAATAATAGGTAGCAATATTCTAGGTCTGCTCATTTTTAAAAATGCTATTTGTATCCCGCCCATATCAGCCCGAAGGCGACTCAGGGTGGCGTCCAAGTCAGCAACAATTAGATGCCATATATGAAAATACATACATTGATAAAAAGCAGAAAAACATCACAATACATTTAAAAACCATAAACGCAATAAACAGTAAAAAAAATTTAAAACTATGTCTTCTTGTTTAAATCCTCATCCGTTCCATTGTCTTAGCCATTCCTAGTTCATTTTCCAATTTAAGTTTGTCTGGGTATACTGAGGTTCCGAACGCTTGCTCAAAGTGCCAAGTTTTCACTTTTTCGAAAGATCAAGAGGGAGGTGGCCAATTTAATATCCCTAGGCAGGGCTTCCCACAGCCAAGGGGCCACCACAGAAAAGACCCTGTCTCTCGTCCCTGCCAGACGTGCTTGTGAAGCAGGCGGGATTGAGAGTAGGGCTCCTCAGACAATCTCAAGTTCCTGGAGGGTTCATAGGGAGAGATGCATTTGGATAGATTAGCTGGGCCGGAACCATTTAGGAGTTTATAGGCTAAAGCCAGCACTTTGAATTGTGCGCAGTAGCAAACGGGCAGCCAGTGGAGCTGATGCAACAGTGGAGTTACATGCTCCCTGAGCACCGCTCCCGTTAGCAACCTGGCTGCCGCACGCTGGACCATTTGGAGCTTCTGAGCAGTTTGCAAAGGCAACCCCATGTAGAGCGCGTTGCAGTAATATATACGGGATGTAACCAGAGCGTGAACCACCGTGGCCAAGTCAGATATCCCAAGGAACAGGCGCAGCTGGCGCACAAGTTTTCATTGTGCAAATGCTCCCCTGGTCACCGCCGAAACCTGGAGTTCCAGGCTCAGTGATGATCACACCCAAGCTGAGAACCTGTGCCTTCAGGGGGAGTGTAACCCCGTCTGACACAGGCTTTAACCCTATGCCCTGTTTGGCCTTGTGACTGACCAGTAGTGCCTCTGTTTTGTCTGGATTCAATTTCAATTTGTTCACCCTCATCCAGACCGTCACAGTGGCCAAGTCCCGGTTCAGGACCTGAACAGCCTCCTTACTAGCAGGTAGGAAGGAGTGACAGAGTTGGACGTCATCTGCATACAGGTAACACCCCACCCCAAAACTCCGGATGATCTCCCCCAGCAGTTTCATGCCGATGTTAAACAACATGCATTTCTGTATCCTTTCATCACTTGGTAATTGTCAAGGGGACTTGATGCTGTTGTTTGTTGTTTGTGGAAGCAATTCAGAGTATAGAGAAGCACTTGGTCTCAGGTCTATCATAGAGGAAGAAAAGAAGGTGCACTTTCAAATACAGTTGTGCTTTCGGGATAAACCTTGACCCGTTTTATGTCCTGGCTTTCGTTGGGGCCCCTGATCTATTTTTTTGCTGAAAGATCCATTCTGTTGTGCCAAAAGATCTGTTTTCTATCGGCCCATTATGAACCTGTTTCTTAACTGCACCAGGAATGTGGCACAGCTGGCTGGAAGTCAGGTGCATAAGATCTCTACTGATCAGAAGGTCATGAGTTTGAGGCTTGCCTGGGTCGGGGTGAGCTCTCGACCAATTGTGTAGCTTGTTGTCTGTCTATATATGTTGTATGTCTATGGCATTGAATGTTTGTCTGTATATGTGCATTGTGATCCGCCCTGAGTCCCCTGTGGAGTGAGAAGGGCAGAATACAAATGATGTAAATAAATAAATAAATAAATAAATAAATAAATAAATTCTACTGTAGAGGAGAGGCGCTTGGCTGCAGGCAGACGTGTACGTTTTCTGGGCCTGCACACCACATGGACACACTCTCTTTCCAAGGCAAGGAGGCAAGTTCTCATTCTTACTCTAGAGGAGGTGCTTTCTAGGCCTGCATGCCATATACACACACTTTCCAAGGCAAGGATGCTGTTCATGAAAAGCAGGGGAGGAGCCGGGATTGGCTCCCGCTTGCTTTTGTGTTAAGCTGATTTTTGTACTTGGAGTGGGCTTCCCGTTTTGTGCTCCCGAAGGTGCCAGAGGTGTCAAAGGTACCGAAGGAAATAGGATCTGCCCACAACCCTACTTTCAAACCAAGTGCAGCCATTTTTCCTTCCTTTGCAGCTCATAAGAACTTTGTCTGTATGGTGTAAATTGTTGGTAGTTTTCTGCATCCCATCAGATAACTTTTCCTAAGTGCGCCAGTTCCCATCTGATCTTGGACATTAAGAGTACATATGGGATAGTACTTGGAGGAAAGATTGCACTCTATATCTCAGGTAAAGGACCTGGCAAAACTTTGTCTGATTATTGGCTAATAAAATCCAATAGAATTCATGGGAAGGCCATAAGTCCAAAGGCAACATGAATTTATTTATTTTATTTATTTCAGGATTTTACCCCGCTCTTCTCAACCCCCGAGGGGGGACTCAGAGCAGCTTACAGTAAGGCACAATTCGATGCCCACACAGGAACAATATAAAACCCCAGAACCCTTCAACAATTAAAATACATTAAAATACATTAAAATACAATTACATTAGCATCATACACATTCATTCCAGATTAAAACAATGTTCTGTCCATAAAAGCATTGGCCCTATTCATACACTTTCCATTAAAATCCCATCTAAAATGTTGCCTTGTGCTGGTGTGCAAACCCCTGGTCCCACAGCCAGGAGTTTACTTTTTTCCTGAATGCCATGGGGGATGAGGTGGATCGTACATCGATAGGGAGCGCATTCCACAGGCGGGGGACTGCCACCACCGAGAAGGCCCTCTCCCTCGCCCCCACCAGCCGCATTTGAGAAGTAGGCCGGAGCGAGAGCAGGGCCTCCCCGGATGATCTTAGATTACAAAGTGGGACGTAGCGGCTGATGCGTTCGGACAAGTAAGCTGGGCCAGAACCGTATAGAGCTTTAAAGGTCAAAACCAGCACTTTGAATTGAGCTCGGAATTGGACAGGCAGCCAGTGGAGCTGACACATGAAGGCACATCCTCATAGAAGCTGCTTCTATACATGCTTAAATCATTAACAAGATGTTGATCATGGAGTGATATGTTTGCAACCCGCTTCAAGTGTCACTATGAGGACAATTTGAATATTTTGTAAAAGCAAAAAAAGTTGCAATTCTTAAATTATGAATAATAGACCACCACTGTAACCTGAAGCCAAAGACTTCAGACAGTAATGACACTACCACACTACTTTACTCCCTGTTTAAGTTTTTTTTTACAAATGCAGAAAGTTAATCTGTGCCAAATACAGGAGTAAACATGTTTTCACAAGAAAAGGGGAGAAAGGCTACCAGAACACTTAAGAACAAAGTCCTATCAGTCACACACATCCTTTTCCAAGTGTGTAGTGTTTGATATTCATGCTTGTCAAGATGGGATAAAACGGGATCATCTGTTGAAACACTGCCAAAATCCTGCTTTTATTTTATTTTTTTAATTCTCTTACCTAGCATTGTCTTAAGGTACATGTCCCATAATCACCTTAGGCTATATTGCCTCCTTTGAAGACAATTTGCTGTTATAAAATAGCATCATGCCCATTTACTTGTATTCTGCAATCACAACATAAAACATTATTTCTGCAGTCAGGTGGATATCACTGACATTCCCTTCTCTTCCACACCTCACACGTCCTTTGTGCTGCCAGAAAAACACAGTCTAAAGCAACTGATGCTTCTGGGAACAAATGTGGCAGTTCCAGAATAAATAAATCATGCCCCACGATCACTGTTTATGCTTCTTGATTGTTTTCATCTTTTCTTTGATCAGTTATCTCCCCAGTGGTTTCTATATACGTTGGACTACAACTCCCATCATCCACAACCACCTGGCTAGGGAATGTGGGGCTTCTATCCAAACATCCGGAAGGTTTCCGGGTGGTAGAAGCCTTCCCTTCATCCACTTCCACTATTTTTGTGCTTTTTCTTTGAAAGAAATGTTGGGCTGGGGCTGTTGAGCTTTATGTAACCTCATAAATATTTCTACAGAGTATCATAAATTCATGCAGGAGTTAACCCTTTTCATCCTGGAAATATTCTAGTACATGCAGGTTTCAATTTGAACAGTGCATTTTAATATGACATTGGAAATAGTATATCACTCTTTTCTCCAGGGATTTTTGGGTTAATTCCAGAAAGTAGAGTAAGATGTAGTGCAACATACCATGATTCCTATTCCTGTGGCTCTCCAGATGTTGCTGGACTTTAGCTCTCATTGTCCATTACTATGGGTTACATTGGCTAGGATGGATGGAAGTTGTATTACAGCAATATTAGGAGACCTCTCATACTAGACCAGTGGTTCCCAACCTGTGGTCCGTGAACCACCCGTGGTCTGCAAGAACGAAAATATGGTCTGTGGCCTCACCACTACTACATCGTTGCCTCAAAACCATGTGGCAATGAGAGCGACTGGTTTCGTGAAACCCTCTTAGAGTGCTGGGGCAATCAGGATGTTGGGAGGGGATTCATAATCCTTTTGGTACTAATGCTGGAGAGTGATTTCTGGTCAAAGTGGTCCCTGGTCAAAAAAAGGTTGGGAACCATTGTACTAGACAATAATAACTCTGTGGCTCCATATTAACTGAATGATGAAAATGAAGTGGTGGTGATGGGGACTCCTGGGAGTTGTAGTTTTACAAGTTCTTTAGTCTTCTCTGTTAAAGACTGCTGGTGTCTCACCAAACTGCAAACCCTGAGATTCCCTGTCATTGAGTCTTGGTAATTAAAGTGGTGTCAAATTGCCTTAATTCTATCATGTAGTTGTAGATGCACTCAGAATGGATTAGTGAAATGTGTCAGACGCTGATGCCCGCGGTCCTGAGTTTGGCCAGTGGGATCCGGGATCCGACCTAGCCTAAACAAAGGACAGCTGGCTGGCTGGGATCGAGAGCAAGGCAATTCCCATGGGAAAGATGGGAGGGGGGTTCATCACGGGTTTGTCACTGGTGTGTATGAGTATGAAAGGTGTGTGTTGGTGGTGGGAAGCACTTCTGGCTTCAAGTGTATTGTTCCTTTAATAAAATTTGGTTGGATCTTCCGGAGGACTCCGTGTGATTCATCACAAGAATTAGAGTGGCCTTACAGAAGCCAGAAGTCCGATGAGTTTTCCCGAGAAATCGGAGAGGCTCGAGATGGAGGCGGGGGCACCGCGGCTCCCCGGCGAGGAGGAAGCACACATGGGAGTGTGGAACCTCAACCCGGAGGAGTCCCAATTGGCAACGGCATGGGGTGCGTCGGTCCAAGCAAATCTCCAAGAGCAGCAGGCATGTGGCGGGGCAGCGGCAGCTTCAGCTGGAAGCGAAACAACGGAGCCACCGTCGCCCGCACAGATGGCCGTGCTGGAATGCCGGATGGAGGCATTGGAGACCACTTTGCAGGTCATGTCCCGGGCGTGGGATAAGCAGGACCAAGTGGTCGAGGAGCGGAGACGCTCATCCTGGAACCCCCCGGGACCGGGGGACTTCACCGGATACAGCTGGATGGAGGAGGGGAAGCAGGCCGCGGCCTCGTTGGCTGCAGGACGCCCCAGCCTGCCCTTGGTATTTGTCGGTGAAGGAGATGCCAGTACCAGAGTGACCAGGCCGAAAAAGGCTCTCAGCATGGGCTTTGGGATGGGGACCCTGCGTGAGGAGGAAGAGTTGGATAGCCAGGGTTCCCAGGGATCGAGGCGCACCTTCGCCCAGCCAGCGGCGTCAACTGGAGCGGGGAGAGGAGCTCGGCGGATGGACTGGCATGCCCCGAGGGGAGACGCTTGGCAAGATGTGGAAGCTGGCCAAGGACGAGGGGGACCCCCCCCTGGCAGGGAGCAGGCCCGTGGGGCACTCCAAGAAGAGAGCCGCTGCGGGCTGAATTCGAGGGTGAGGCCTGCAAGGTGGAGTTCTTTGTGGCCACCGTCAGGGACCACAAGGAAGACGACGGTCATCTTTACCCGAGTGAGGCAAGCCGGGTTCGAGCCATGGGAGCAGTCTTCAAGGCCCGAGCGGCAGAGTGGTATGTGCAGTGCCATGACCGCCAAGATCCCTGCCTGCGCACGCTGGGGGCCTTCCTGCGGGCTGTGCAGAGTGGTCAGAGGCTACCCTGCTAGAACTCTTCAAAGCCGGGCTGCGCCGGGATGTCCTGGAATAGAGCTTACATCGGGAGGCCCCGGGTGACATTGACGGCTGGATCCGGTTGGCGGAGAACGTTGAGGGGATTCTGGCCCAGGTGCGACGGAGGAAGAATCAGCCGATGCCAGTGGGGAAGCCACGAGTATATCCCAAGCGAGGCCCACCTGCAGGAAAACAAGCGCCGGGAAAGGAGCCAGGGAAGCCGGGGAAGGCGCTCTGCTTCATTTGCAACAAGCCGGGGCACCGTGCGCTCAGCTGCTGGCAGAGAAACCCCCCGGAGGGACGGCGGGTTGCGGTTGCCAGTGCACGAAAGGCGGAGACGGCAGAACAGCCACCTGAAGGGGTGAGTCCAGGCCCCAAGAGCATCCGGTGCCGGTTGGAGCTTTGGCGGAGTGGGGATTATGAGGCGCATGAGGCGTTTGTAGACTGTGGCTGCTCGGAAAACATAATGTCCCCGGGACTGACGGAAGGCTTGGGATGTGAAACCAAGGTCCTCCCGGCTCCAATCGAGTTTGCCCAACTGGATGGTTCCTATGCGGGAGGGGGTCCGTTCCCGTTGAGCACTAAGGGACTACGAGGCCAAGTAGGACCCTGGGAAGGGGCTATTGACTTTGTTATCGCACCTGTGGGGGGCCAAGAGGTAGTGCTTGGAATGCCGTGGCTGGCACAAGCCAACCCCGATATTGATTGGCAATTGGGAACTGTCATGTGTAAAGCTGATCCTGTGAGCCGGGAGGGGACTCTCGCTGAGAAGGCCCTAGCGAAAAGGGGGGGGGGCTGAGGGAGGTCCGGTTATCCCAAAAGAGTATAGTGATTATGCTGACGTGTTTAGCCCGGTTCTGGCGGGGTGCCTACCTGTCACGATGCACGGACTTGACCGGCCCCTTAATCACACACACAGAGACGGACTGAAGGCTAACTACTTTATTGAATATAAAACAGTTCAAAAGGTATATTGTCCATAAGAATAGCAAGGTAATCCAAAAGGCTTAAGCAAGGCTCCGCGCAGCAATGCAGATTCAGGAACAAGGCAAGGTAAATGCAAGGCAAGACTTGGTGGCCACTAGCCAACTTAGCTCCGTAGACCCACTTCGCTACACGTCTGCTCAGAAGAGACGTGGCCGAAGCACTGGGGATTTGTTCCCACGGATGCTATACTTAATCCTTCGGCCGAGGTCCCCGACGCTCTAGGCCTTGTCGTCTCCAATCTTTGCTGACGGACCTCGGCCTGTCTAGGCTGCGGTGCCATCCCCTTCTCCTGGACTCAATGCTACTTCTCCTATCAAAGGTTCGACCTTGTCTCTCAGCAGCTGGGTCCCTATCTCCATGAGAGCTCTCCTCCCTAGAATCTTCCCAGCCGCTTTCTTCCATGTTTTCACTTAGAAGCTCCTGTGACCCTCTTCCCCCCGGATGCTCATAACTTCCACTATCACTGCTTTCCATTTGCACCTGGCACCCCTATGTCTGCATAGGGGTCAAGCCAACTTTCATCCCAAGCCAAGCTTTCAGTGGGAGAGAGGGGCCCAGTGATGGGAAACGCTCCTTCAGGCAACCCTTCCAAATCCTCTTCAGAATCTATCTCTGCTGGTGCAGGCCCTAATGCTAATGGCACCCCCGGTGCTGTTCCCTGGTCCCCAGGCACAAACGAGAACTGCTGTGCTACACTACCCCCCAAAAGAAATGTGGAATGCCGGGTTGAAATCCAAGAGGGAAAATCCCTGCCCAAACCCAAACTTTACCCAATGTCCCAGAAGGAGAAAGGGGCCCTTAGGGTACAGATTGATGAATATCTGAGAAAGGGGTTTATAGAAATATCGGAGTCCCCAATTGCAGCACTGGTCTTATTCCGGAACAAAAAGGATGGAGGACTGCGAATGTGCATAGATTACCGAAGCCTCAACGCTATTAGCATGGTGAAATGTTATCCCCTGCCCTTGATTAAAGACCTCATGGGCCAGCTGGGGGGGGCGGGGCGGTATTTTACGAAACTGGACTTGATTGACGCTTTCCATATGGTGAGGGTGAAACCAGGAGACAAATGGAAAACGGCGTTCTCCTGTCCTCTAGGACTCTATCAATGGACCTTCATGCCATTCGGTTTGGCCGGGGCTCCAGGCATATTCATGCAGTTGATAAATGAAGTACTTCACCCCCTACTGTATAAGGGGGTGTACGTCTATTTAGACGACATAGTGGTGGTGACCCAGACGTGGGGGGAGCATGTAAAGCTGGTGCGGGAGGTGTTGGAGCGGCTGAGACAGGCCAGGCTTTACGTCAAGCTGAGTAAGTGCGAGTTTGGGAAAGAACAGATAGACTTCCTGGGCTACCGAATCAGCAGAGAGGGGGTGGCCATGGACCCGGGGAAAGTGGAGGATGTGTTGGCCTGGGAACCCCCGCAGACGCGGAAACAGCTCCAGGCTTTCTTGGGATTGGCAAATTTTTATAGGACGTTCATCTGCAACTTTGCCACCCTGACCCTTCCCCTCACAGAGTTGCTAAAAACAAAAGGTAAAGGGGAGTCGATAAAGGTGAAGGCTCCGGGCGCTAAGTTAGGATGGACAGAGGAGTGTCAGAGAGCCTTTGAGGAGCTAAAAAGGGCATTCACCGGGGCCCCGTTGTTAGTACACCCTGATCCGGAGAAGCCCTTTGTAGTTCAATGTGACGCATCCGATTGGGCATACGGGGGTGCTCCTCCAAAGGGATCCGGAGGGCAGATTGCAGCCATGTGCTTACTTGTCCCGGAAGTTCGGGGAGGCATAGCGGTGGTGGCCGGTGTGAGAAAGGGAGGCTTACGCAGTACGCTCGGCGTTACAGGCGTGGCGTCATATCCTGGAGGGGGCAGCCCATCCGTTCAAAGTTCTGAGTGACCACCGGAACTTGCAATATCTCAGGGCGCCACAGAAACTATCCCCCAAGTTGGTGCGGTGGGCACAGTATTTGTCAAGATTCAACTTCACATTGAAACATATAAAGGGGAAGGACAATGTAGTGGCAGATGTGCTTTCGCGCTATCCTGCCATGGGTCAAGATTCCCGGCAAACCCCAGGGTCCGTTTTCACCAAAGAACAGTGGGGGATGGCAGTCCAGACACGGGCGCAGGTACAAAAGTTGTTGGAGGCCCAAGAGAGGAAGCTGGGAGAGTGGGAGAGATTGTTACAGGACAGTTATGAAGGGGACAAATGGTTGGAAATCCATAAAAATGAATGTAAGAACCAGGATGGGTTTTGGTTCGTACGCTCCAAGCTATACCTTCCATCTGGAATGCGGGCCAGGGTGTTGGAGCGGGGGCATGACCACAAGAGTGCAGGCCACTGGGGTTCCACCAAAACTACCGTAGCGCTCCGCCGAGATTACTGGTGGCCAGGGATACGGGGGGATGTCTGACGATACATCTAGGGGTGCGAGGCATGTGCGAGAGGGAAGGAGCCCACCGCGAAACCCCAAGGGTTGTTACAGGTGGTGGCAGCTCCGACCAGGCCCTGGACGCATGTCAGCACAGACTTTGTGGGAGAATTGCCAGCCAGTCGTGGGTTCAGGTACATTTGGACCGTGTTGGACCTGTTTTCCAAGCAGGCGCATTTCATCCCTCTAGCCAAGCTTCCATCCGCAGAGAAGTTAGCCAGACTCTACATCCAGCATATTTATCGCCTGCACGGTTGCCCCGAGCAGATCATTAGTGATCGCGGGGTACAGTTCACAGCACAGTTCTGTGGCGGAGAGGTGTCTCACGTCTGCGTACCACCCGATGTGCAATGGCGGAGTGGAACGCGCGCAGAAGACTTTGGGCAGTTACCTCCGAATTTACACGAACCGTAAGCAGTCGGATTGGGCTGATTTACTGCCATACGCCGAGATGGCTTATAATGGGTCCGTGCACTCCTCTACAGGGAAAACCCCATTCTCAGTGGTTTACGGACAGGTGGTCCGTCCATTGCCCAAGCTTCCAATGTGGAATGAGGGGGGCGCGGGAGAGAATTGGGAAGTAAAAGCCCGGTTCGAATGGAAAGAGGTAGTTGATGCCCTTAGGAAAGCCCAGCACTCTTGCCAGCGATTTGGAGATCGCAGGAGGCGGGAGGGGGATGCATACAAGGAGGGGGACTTGGTTTGGTTGTCGGCCCGCAACATCAAGCTTGACATCCCATCTCGAAAACTGGGGCCAAAGTATCTGGGCCCGTTTCGGGTGGCCCGGGCTGTGAATCAAGTTACGTATGAACTCGTCCTGCCAAAAGGGATGGGCAAAGTCCACCCTACCTTTCATTGTAACCTGTTGAAACGGTATTGTAGCCCTGTGGGCCCATTGGACTGAAATGCCATGTTGTTTTCGCAGGAGAAGGAGGAGGTGGAGGGGAACATCCTGTCAGATGCCGATGCCCGCGGCCCTGAGTTTAGCCGGTGGGATCCGGGATACAACCTAGCCTAAACAAAGGACAGCTGGCTGGCTGGGATCGGAGAGCAAGGCGATTCCCATGGGAAAGATGAGAGGGGGGTTCGTCACGGGTTTGTCACGGGTGTGTATGAGTATAAAAGGTGTGTGTTGGTGGTGGGAAGCACTTCTGGCTTCAAGTGTATTGTTCCTTTAATAAAATTTGGTTGGATCTTCCGGAGGACTCCGTGTGATTCATCACAAGAATTAGAGCGGCCTTACAGAAATGGAAAGGGAAGGACACAAGGAAAGAACAGAGGATGAGAAACCTAGCATATTTCAAGAGAATATGCTAGTCAGGTTGAGTCCTTAGTTGTTGTAACTTAGGTCCCTTCCACACAGCTAAATAACATCCCATATTATCTGCTTTAAACTAAGAGATATCCCAGTTCAAAGCATATATTGTGGGATTTTGTGCCTTGATATTCTGGATTATATTCCTGTGTGGATGAGCCCTTAGCTAAATGCTTAGCATGACATCAAGTGCATTTACACTCCAGAATTAATATGGGTTGACATCAGTTTAACTGCCATGGCTCAATAATATGGGATCGTGTGAGGGCCCTTCCACACAGCTCTATATCCCAGAATTTCAAGGCAGAAAATCCCACAATATCTGCTTTGAGCTGGGTTATCCAAGTCCACACTGCCATATATTCCAGTTCAAAGCAGATAATGTGGGATTTTATTCAGCTGTGTGGAAGGGGCCTGAGTTGCACTTTTACAAGCTCTTCGGGCTTCTCTCCCAAAGAGTGATGGTGCGTCACCAAACTACGAATTCTGTGATTTCTATAGCATTTAATCAGGGCATTTCAAATGGTGTCAAACTGCATTCATTCAACAGTGCAGATGAACCCATCAAGGATGAAGTCTAATCAGTTACAGATGCTGTTGCTAAAGTGTGTATGTTGTAAAGTGGGCAGCAGTTTTACCCACCAAGTATGTGATGGAGAACATAATGCTATTTGCATTTCAAAGACTAGCTTTTTGATTCGATTTCCATTATGCAATGTGATGGAGAGATTGGGGCTGTTTTTTTGTTTTGTTTTCTTTTAAATACTGGGTGGTTTGCTCAATCTTACTTTGTGCTGCACACGGAATGATCTTTCTTCCAAATCTCAGGGGGCTTCCTTAGCACAAACCTCATTCATGAATTTATGAATGGAGCTTGTGCCCTCCGAATGCTTTGAGGACCGGGCAGCTGGTTATGTTTTCATTTATACCACATCATATGTTTCCACCAAATGTTATACTTATCGAATAAATCTTGTGATTTTTTAAAAAGTGGGTGGAAAGGAAGACTTTAAGCCCACTCTACACACAAGAAAATAAACTTTGATGTGCTGCGACATAAAAGGAGTGAGTTCCAGGGAGTTTATCACTCGATAGTTTCACCGAAAATATCCCTGATGAATTCTCAAAAGCATTTCAAAGGAAGTGGTTTCTACATGATGACAGTACGTTCAAGCATTTGGAACTATTCCTGTTTGGAACCCAACCATCCTGATGGGAGGATTTTGGGAGTTATAGTAAAAAAAAGCCAATTTTCCAGGTTCTGAATTGCTTTTGGTTTGGAAAGCGAAACCTATTAGAAATCACTGTTCCTTGTGTTCTGACCGTCTTGCAAGCAAGTATAAATAAAGCGATCGTTTTAATACTGAAGTGAGTTGACAGGGACCGTTCAGCATAAAATGAAAGGGGGCAGCTTGCAATTAGTGGAACAGCTCTCCCTCTGTTCCAATTTTTCTCAAAATCATTTTGTTAACAGATTCTGGAAACATATGGAGCAGCATTAGTAACAGCCATGAGCTAACAACACTGGCCTTTAACCTTTGGAGAAATGGGTTCAAATGCTGATTGGTTAATGAGAGAAAATAAAACTGCAGGGATTTCAACCCACTCCCTTGGGGCAGCCCTTTATAGAATCCAAGAGCAAACTGAACTGTTAGTTGGATTTTCCTGGACCTTATAATACACAGAAATGATCGGGAACTTGTCAGAAATATTGGCTGCATTTGAAGAGATGGAATGTCACCATTTCCATCCTCCTACCTATATCTGCACAGTTTCTAACATAGTGCCATGGTTTAGCATTTATCAAGAGAATCATTGATCAAATGTCTAGCACAACTTACTTTGTCTTTACTAAGGATTGAACTTCCCAGATTTTAATAGGACTTAATCCCAAGTTTTGGATATCAGACAGCACACCAATCAATGCCTTAAATCAAGAAATAGTTTTCTAAGACCAACAGAGATACTTGCAGGAACACCCCAGCAAGTGAGAGTCCAAAAGTGGCAGGTTAAAATCTGGAGCCTCAATCCATGGCTGATACCGAATTAGATACTCCCTCCTGGGCACACAGAAGACTTGGCGACTTGGAAGGCATTGAAAAGACTGCGCTCTGGCACCACAAGATGCAGAGCCAACCTTAACAAATGGGGACACAAAGTGGAGTCTGCAACGTGCGAGTGTGGACAAGAGCAAACTACAGACCACCTATTACAATGCAGTCTGAGCCCTGCCACATGCACAATGGAGGACCTTCTTCTAGCAACACCAGAGGCATTCAAGTGACCAACTACTGGTCAAAGGACATTTAATATAATGCAAAGTTTTTAAAAACTTTTGTGTTTTTAAATGCATCACAGTTCATTTCTGATATGATAAATAAATTCCAAGTAACCATGAACAGAATTGTGGCTTTTTTAGGGGATTTAGGGGAGCTGACCATCCAACGTGATCAGTACCTGGCTGGAGAGACTGGGAGCTGTAATTTTAAAAAACACTTAAAAAAACTCTTTTAGATCAAAGTGAGCAGTCTGAACAAGCGCCTTCTAGCAAGGCTGGTGGCCAACATACTCCATTCATAAATTGTGCTGTTTTCATCTCATATCGGAAGTCTGTTTCTGGACGTCCACTCTATAATTTATGGATCCATTCATAAAATAAACAAGAATGCTTACATGCGCAGGAAACGTTTATTAGATTTCAGACCTCAACCTTTTCTCATTGATTGTGACTTTTGGGGAGGGGGTGGTCTTGCTAAAATTTAATTGACACGAGCCCTCCTTTCATCAAACACTTATTTTAAAGCTACACAACAGACTTTTCACAATGCAAGTCTTTAAAAACCAGCATTTCACTTGCTTTTCCAGTTTTCTTAAAAGCATACACTCTAAAATGCATCTAGCAGCCAAACATTTAACAGATGGGATGGCAGATGATGGTGAACTTAATGAAAGGAGGAAAGGGGGGAGAGAAAGGAGATACTCATGCTTTCTCTCCCTTTCTCACATTTCTTACAAAAATGTTTATGTATCACAGCATTTTTACAAAAAACCTTCCAATGGGGATGGCCACTTTGGATTCACCCAGTTTTCCAATTTTGTTCAGACTTACTCTACATCATGTAATGGGTATTTTAAAGAAAACAGTCCACATATCATGTTTTTCATAATATGTACATATTTGTACACAATTAATAACATGCCCATGTTTTTCCTTTGATCAGCTTTCCTTATGGTTCTGTTCTCACATTCATAGGTCAGATATCCTTTTCAATAATGTAATCATTTTTGAGGCACCTTCCCCCCCCCCCCCTTTTTTGGTTGCAGTACTGCAGCACAAAGAAACACAGAAGAAAAAACCAATTCTAGCTTCTGTAATGGTTCAGTAGGTATAATTCTAAGTTTTTACAAGAATGCAATGAAATAATTTCTTCTTAAGTTGCTGTGAGTTTTCTGGGCTGTATGGTCATGCCCTTCTTATACATCTACTCTAGAAATAGATCTCCTGAATTATGGTAATCCACAAAATATTAGCATAAATGCTGACCTTATTCAAGCTTCTTTAGAAGGAAGAATGGATGAGTATATAATTAGATTTATATATTTTAGGTTGTAGATCAGGGTATATGTGATACATGACTGCAGAGTGATTATTATCACAAAAATGTTGTAAATAAAAGTATCTTTAACCAAGGACAACAGTTTCCCTGGAAGTAAAGAATGTGCTTGTTACAACCTCTTCAAGTCAATCAGCTCCAATTAGCTGAAATGGGTGACCTTCATTAGATCATGTTTACTCACGCTGTCGGTTCCCTCTGTGTTAATGTAGTCAGTTACAAGAAGCAGAAAGGGAAAATATACTCTTTGGAAGTGACCACCGACTTGAGGGACTTCGTTGCATTTATGTATTACGGGTGCTATGAAAACAAGGTATATGTCACTGGCATACACCTCTGTAGAATCCTGGCATGCATAATTGTATTTTTAAGCTGTTTTACAATGAATTCAGTTCAGGATTGCAAAAGTAGACTTCTACGGGTGTCACCTTTTCATATCAGACTAGATCCTATTGGAAGTTCCACCTTGTAGAGAGCCATTAAATCAGTTGGGTTTACTCACATGTTGACTTACCACTCAAAAACTGATTCCATAAATTCACTTTAGTTGGGACTCATTTGCAGGATTCCAGCCTTGCACTATTCTTGCGTGGCACATAATGATTTGTGAATGCTTTCAGTGCTCCAGAGGGAAAACCTCAATGCAGTTGCAGAAACAGCCACTGTGCATTCTCCATTGCACAAGGGGGAAATAAGTAAGTACACTGGCAGATGTACAGTTGGTTGCATAGCATAAGAGTGGCATGACACAATTGCTATGCAGCGAAACGAATGCAGATTTACATTGTAGACTGCTAACAAGTATCTCCCAAGTCTTATGTAATATGCAAGGAATAAAACACCGCGTTGACTAGGTTGCCTAGCTATGCGTCATCAAGGCACCAAGGTAATGTATTTGCATAAGATTTGCACATGCAATTTATATTTATGGATGCAAATATGAAAATGCAATAACTATTTGAAATAGTAACATGATACTTCACCATCCAGAAGAGATCTATGGTCAAGGAATCTGTGGATCTGTTCAAGCTGCTGCCTTAGTTTTAACAGTGGATGGACCATTTTAAGGCATTTTTTTCTCACTGTTCCTTATCATTAAAGCAGATGGGAACAACCTATTTATGAGATGCACATAAAGAGAGGACTATTCCAAGTGGCAGAGAATCAGCAAAGCTTACATTCTTCAGTGGTTCTCAACCTGTGGATACCCAGGTGTTTTGGCCTACAACTCCCAGAAATCTCATCCGGTTTACCAGCTATTAGGATTTTGGGGAGATGAAGGACAAAACATCTGGGGAGCTAAGCAGTCAGCCAGGTACTAAATCTGCCTTGTGAAGGTGGTGAGATGGTGAAGAAGACGCCCAACAAAGGTTTTAGCATTTGGGCAATGTCTTGAAAGGCAGTTTAAAGCAAAAGATCTGAAGAGTCAAACATTCTTCACCTATATCTTAAGTAGAGTGGACCCTTCATGTTTCAGATTTAATGTGTAGTGCAAATCTATGGTCAAATCCCCCTGGAAATTGACCATAGAGCAGGCATGGGCAAACGTTGGCCCTCCAGGTGTTTTGGACTTCAACCCCAACAATTCCTAACAATCTACCAGCTGTTAGGAGTTGTGGGAGTTGAAGTCCAAAACATCTGGTGGGGCCAACGCTTCCCCACGCCTGCCATAGAACCACACATGACTTCCTGAATGACTCTTCTCTAGGCGTTTCTAGGCCCTCCAGTGTGATTCTATTGTTAATTTGTGGCAGAAGTTGACTGCAGAGTTGCCTTGGAGAACTAGAGATTTCTAGAGATGTATTCTCTTTCTAAAAACTAGCACTATTTTATTCATTGTTCCCCCCCCCCACTTTTCCTTGAGACCTGCACCCTTCACCCCCGAAGAAGTGGAGGGCTTCCTGTCATGCCCTTTCCTGCATTCCTGAGACTCCAAAGAGGCTTGTTCTTGGGTTTACTATCCTAGCACACACAGGACAGACTCAAACAAGTAACAGAGGTGGATCCCATGTGTCACACACAATACTTGCAGGAAGGAGGATCCTGCCAGCTTTATAGCTTTGTTGTAATTACAGTGTTTAGACATTATAAGAGCACTGTCTCTTAACTCATCTCTGAGACAGATGCTTGTTTTATCATGCCAGACTGGCATGTGAGGATTTCTACAAAGAGAAAAGGGAAGTAAGGCTGCAGACTTCCAAGAGTGGGCTATGCCCAATATATTTAAATAGGATTGTGCCATGTGGAAGTTGACTGGAATGGCTCATAAGGATGGTGGCTGCTATTATAGTTGTTGTTTCCATTTATAGCCCATTCTTTTTCATAGATGCTCAGGGTGGCTAACAATCTACATAAAGGCCATCGTTAAAGTCGCAAATTACTAATAGCTATAATAATAGTAATAATAATATTTTATTTATGGAAATATAAATAAAATTCATAAAATTACAAATAGCTGAAATCATAAATTATGTGTTTTATCCCTGAGAGCTTGTTCAAATATAGTAAGACATTCACATTTACAGATATGACTTTTGTGGATTTGATGATTTGCAGATTTGATTGAAATGTTTTCTCTTGGAATAACTACATTCGCCAGTGTGACTCTATGGTCAACCTCTATCAAAAGAGTCATGCTGGAGATTCTAGAGATCCCTAGTGTTGTATTCTCTCAAGTAAAAATAGAGTATTTATTCTTGTGGTTTTTCACTTTCACCTAGGTCCTTTGTCCCTAACCTCTTTGTGCTCTAACTGGAGGTCAGCTGTGACCAGCAGTGCTGTGGAATTTGAAGAGGCACAAATAGAGGGTGAAAGGGAGAAATGTGCCAAGAGGAAGGCATGTCAAGCCAACCCTGACCAGGACTGCATTCCACGTGGAAATCGATGCCCTCACTGTGGAAGAACATGCAGATCAAGAATAGGTCTCCACAGCCACCTACGTATCCACCGCCAAGACACTACATTTGGAGGGCCATCATACTCAGACAACTAGGGATTGTCTAAGTAAGTAAGTAAGTAAGTAAGTAAGTAAGTAAAGTAAATGGAATATTTCAGCTTGCTCTATAATGACCACATTTTATATGGATAATTAATATGCACATTATTCAATTACCTGCATAAACAGTCTGTAACTTGTCTGTAAGCTCTACAGCCATGATGGAGCTGGAACCAACACTTTATAAACCCACACTACAGAAGAAAATGGCTTAGACTGTGATGTTTATTAATACGTACATAGGTTTTATATTTCAAACACAATTTTACCTAAGTCACATTTACAGGATATGTCTTTTGCTACAAAACTAACTGCTATATGCATGTCATATTGGACTGTTTGGAAAGGAAAATGCGAAATGTACCTCAAATAAACACTCCAATTGTGTCACTGGAATCATTGGTTCTGGACTGATGGATTCTGGATTACTATGCTTAGATTCACCTCTTCCCTATTGCCACAATCCCTCTTCATTTATATTAAACTAGCTGTACCCGGCACGCGTTGCTGTGCCCTATTTAGGAGATGCAAGAAAGTCTGAGTATGTAAGGGTTGGAAATGATGTTACTTGGTGGGTTCATGGCTGTGTCGTTGTGGGTTGTTCTGGTGGGTGGGATGTTGAAGTCCTGTGGAGTTGTCGGTGTGTGGTGTTCCTGGCATTCTGCAGAGCTTGTGGATATACAATGTTTTTTGTCTTTCCATTGGCTGTGTTGATGTAGAGGTTCTGTGGTTTCCCAACTCTGGAGCACGCTACATAGAGTTGTCCGTGGGAGAAGCATTCTGTGTCAAGGTCTATGCCACAGATTTGTTGATGTGGTACCCATCTGCGCCATCCCAAAATATGATTGGGTACTGGAGGGCATCATAGCAGTGATGTGTTTCCGATATGGTGGTCAATTCAGAGTTTTTTTCGCTGAAGTGCTATGTCTCTGGGTAGGAAGTGATCGCCGACCATGACGATGGCCACTTCATCGATAGTTGGAGCGTTGTATCTGCGTTCATGTTGCCCTTTAGGCTTTTTGCCGGGATGTATTATAATTCTGTGGGTGTCAGTAGGCATCTTGTCCAGAGCGGTCTTGAATAAGTGGACTAATTGATTGTGTTCATGAAGGAGGTGTTGTAGTTGTGCGATAATGGGTTTTTAACTTTTGGGGAAATGTGGCATCGTGTGTTGATTTCGGTGTCTTCATCACCAATGAAAACATTTGAAGAAATTGATGTGCTCCCTCGGTGTTTGGGAGCAGGGAGCCAGCTCGGTGATAAATTTGTCCTTTGATTTTGAAAGTAGGCATGAATTGCGCACTTTCTATGTGTGCTCCAAATGATGTCATCTGGAAGCATGAGTTGTATTGTCTTATATAGCGGAGGAAGTGTTTTGATTCTGGAGTGTCTCCACTCAGCAAAGTCTGTAGTGGTTGTGGAGGAGTGGCAAGTGGTGGTAGAGAGACTTTTACCGGCTAGGCAGCACATTCCCGGTGTTTCTGCTGGGTATTTCAGGGCTTTGCAGTGTGTGCAGATGTGCGTTAGGGCGCCAATGTCGGCCTCTGGCGCCATGCTGTAGTCTTCTGCAGCGTTGTATCTGAAGGCTAGACGGTGGAATTGGTTGTGGTGTTTTTGAAGTTTGTTTTCTGTGTTGCGACGTCGTTTTTCTGCACTCCTTGCGCACTGCTGTTGTGTTGCATTTCTGCGTCTTTGTTGTTCCTGGCTGCGCGCTTCTTCTTGTCGTGCAGTTCTTTGCATTTGGTTCTCAGCTGTGCGTCGTGCAGTGACCTGTTGTCTGTGTCTCTGCTGCGCAGTGTGTTTCTGTTCTGGCGTGTGTTCTGCCCTTTTTTGTTTGATGTATGTCGCGCTGTGAGTGTGTCGTCCGATGCTGTTATTTTTATAAGGCATGGCTTGTCTTTTGGGTCAGTTTATGTCTGTGTGGAAGGAAGGATTGGTTTTAGTTTGTGGTGTTGGTAGGTGTTGTGTGTACGGGGTCCCGTAAGGTTGGTGGGATGGGTTGTGATTGGAAGTTGTGTTGTGTTGTGTGGGTAGGAATTTGCTGGAGAATTGCTCCCTCAGAGTTTTGTTTTGGCAGTTTAACCCTCAAACACCAACTGAAATCTCTCAGCATTCTATCCTAGCCTTGGATGGCTCTTGCCAGCGTTGCTATGGTTACAGCAGTTATGCAAATCCGCCCTTATTGGCAGCCAATCATGTTGTTCAGAATGTAGAGGCTGGGTGAGTCTTTGGCTGCCCCGGAGGATGCTGGTAAATGTAGTTTTATTTTTACTCGTTGTTTTGGGGGCCTTTTAGGTTTTGGGGGGGAAAGTTTCTTTGCTACAAACGTACCTTGCTTGAGGCCTATTTCTGTTGGCAAGTATTGTGTTTCTGCGTTGTATGGTTTCTTTGTTTGAGGTATACATCACATGACGTGAACCCATTTATATAATAGAAGGACCAAAGACAATGGCAGATTCTCATTAGGTTTTCTCTTTCCCAGTGACTAGGAGCGAGGGTGGGCGAGGCCCCTTTTCTCCAAATGTCCCAGTTTTAGCCTGCCTGAGAAAGTGTTGCAAGTGTTTAATGACCCTTCTGGTACTGACTGTCCTTCCCTTGGGTTTTGGGCTGCTCCAGTCTGGCTCTTTCCTGACTTCCTGTTCATTATCCATCTCCCTTCTTCTCATACCCTAACATGTTAAATGTCTGGAAACACCAAACTGAGATGATGGGTCCGATTCCCTTGGGAAGAGCTGCCTTTTAATTGGGACATGGCCTTAATCTCACAGGAAAGCGAATGTATTTATGGCTTCCTTTTTGTCTCCTGAGTTCCAAAGGGAATGCAAGGGGTTCCCATCACCGCTGCCACCATCGCCTGGCCGCCAGCTGTAATAGATTGCACATTTTCCTTTTTGTCCCAGCCTGCACATGTTGAAGCCAAACAATGAACGGCGGAGGGGAAATTGGAAACCCCAAACCCAGAGATAAGAAGCTCCTGTTTAAAGGCTGGTGGTTAGAGGCCACAGGCCTCCAGTTCATTTGAGACTTTCCTGTTGTGGATTTGTCTCACCTTCGGACAAAAAGCAAGGTATCCATTACAACCACATGGTTCTTTTCTCAGGACTGGCTCTATTGAGAAGTTGAGCTTTGCACTGTAGCTCTTACAAGTTCATGGCACAGTTCTTCTTTGAGCTCTTACCTGTGAGAAAAGACTGTATCATCCCAGAGCTTGGAAGTAATTATTTATAGAGTTGGAAAAGACCCCAAGGGCACCCTATTCTGCCATACAGGAACACACAATCAAAGCACGCCTAACAGATAGCTATCCAGCCTCTATTTAAAACCTTGTGAAGAAAGAAGCGCCACCATACTCCAAGGCAGTATATACTACTGCTGAACAGCTCTTACTGTCAAGAGGTTCTTCCTTATGTTTAGGTGCAATCTCTTTTGCTGCAGTTTGAATCTATTTGTCCATCTCCTTTGGAGGAGCAGAAAACAAGCTTGCTTCATCTCTAATATGATATCCTTTCAAATATGTTAACATGGCTATCACCTCCCTTCCTAATTGTCTCTTCTCCAGGGTAAATATATCCACCTTCATAAGCTGCCCTCACATTCTTGGCTTTTAGATCTTTGAACATTTTGGTCACCCTCCTCTGGATATGTGTTAATGAAGATATGAATAATCTGAGGTAACATTTAGAATTATTACAGAATTATATTTCAACCGATTTAAAGGAAAACATTATCATCATCATCATCATCATCATCCTGACTACCTGAGTCCATAAATAAAAGTTCAGGGAATAACCTTTTTTGTTTCTTTGGAGAGTTTATCGTACAACTCCAGTGTGTGTGTGTGTGTAGATAGATAGATGTTTATTCTTTCAGTTGCTTTCTGATTCTTCATGATCTCATGGACCAGCTCATGCCAGAGCTCCCTGTTGGCAGTGGCCACCCCCAGTTCCTTCAAGGTCAAGCCAGTCACTGCAAGGATAACATCCATCCATCTTGCCCTTGGTCGGCCCCTCTTCCTTCTATTTTCCCCAGCATCATTATCTTCTCCAAGCTTTCCTGTCTTCTCAAGATGTGGCCATAGTACTTCATCTTTGCCTCTAACATCCTTCCCTCCAGTGAGCAGCCGGGCATTATTTCCTGGAGTTTGGACTGGTTGGATCTTCTTGCAGTTCAAGGCACTCTCAGAATTTTCCTCCAACTCCACAGTTCAAAAGCATCTATCTTTCTTCGCTCATCCTTCCTTATGGTCCAGCTCTCACAACCACAGGTTACTACGGGGAATAACATTGCTTTAACTATGTGGATCTTCATTGCCAGTGTGATTTTTCTACTCTTCACTCTTTTATCGAGATTGATCATTGCTCTCCTCCCCGGAAGTAAATGCCTTCTGATTTCCTAGCTGCAGTCTGCATCTGCAGTAATTTGTGTGCCTAGAAATACAAGTCTGTCACTGCCTCCATGTTTTCTCCCTCTATTTGCCAGTTATCAATCAATCTGGTTGCTGTAATCTTGTTTTTTTAAAATGTTTAACTGCAACCCAGCTTTTGCACTTTCTTCTTTCGCCTTGGTGAGAAGGCACCTCAGCTCCTCCTCACTTTCAGCTGTCAGTGGTATCATCTGCACATCTAAGGTTGTTAATGTTTTTTCCAGCAATTTTAACTCCAGCCTTGAATTCATGAAGCCCCGCATGTCGCATAATGTGGACTGTGGCACAGCTGGCTGGGAATCAGCTGCATTAAGATCGCTACTGACCAGAAGGTCATGAGTTCAAAGCCTGCCCGGGACCAAATTGTGTAGCTTATCGTCGACCTTTGCAACCTGAAAGACAGTTGCATCTGTCAAGTAGGAAATTTAAGTACCATTTTGTGGGGAGGCTAATTTAACTGATTTACGAGGCCATAAAATCTCCAGGAAGTATGCAAAGAATGAAGAAATTCAACAGCTCCCCCTGGTGGCCAGAAGCTGGAATGTTAAATATAGCCTCTGAGTGTCTGTCTATATATGTTGTGTGTCTATGGCATTGAATGTTTGCCTGTATATGTACATTGTAATCTGCCCTGAGTCCCCTGCGGGGTGAGAAGGGTGGAAAATAAATGATGTAAATAAATGAATAAAATAAATTCTGCATACAAGGTTAATAGGTTGGGTGAGAGTATACATCCCTCCTGTACTCCTTTCCCAATCTTGAACCAGTCTGTTGTTCTGTGGTCTGTTCTGTCGCCCCTCTGTGGGCCCCTTGGCACTTGACCTCCCTGATAACCACACAAGGGCAAGGGTACAACCGGGTTTTATTGATAATAGCAAGACAAAGGTAAAAGGTTCAAAGGCAGTCGTAATAAGGCCTCTGAATGGTAGCTTTAACAGGGATTAGCAAGGAGTAAATAGTCCCGTAGCAAACAGGAACAGCAGGGTTGCAGCGACCCATTGCAAAAAGGGCCGCTGGCAGGAATCAAGCCGGATGCCAAAGGGAAAACTCAGGAATGTATTCGGCCAATGCAAAAGGCCGGGATGTGCTAGATGATCTCTCTGGGGCTCAGCCGGCGCAAGAAGGCTGAGCTCCATAGAAAGAATGCAAGGAAGTTCAGTAGGCAATTGATCTTTCATGGGATCGTCCCAAGACTCCTCGGTGACCTGGAGCACGGCTCAGTGCAGGACAAAAGTGTCTCTGGATGGAATCTCTGCCGATGCAGTAGACAGGGCAGTTCCCTGCAACCACCAAAGGTTCGCAGATAAGGTCCCATGCGGAATCTCATGCGGAGGGAATCTTGAGACCCAAACCGGGTGTAAGGAAGGTCTCTAAGAAGCTCTGTTGAAACACTGATGCTGAGATGAATTGCCTAGCAATTCGCTTTAGTCTTTAGTTGCAAACAAAAGCAGGATTACTGGTACAAGGACTTGATAGCTCGAAGGCGGTGAGGCTAGCAGCTTCAGTCTTTCATCTAACAATGCTTAGCCATTAGCAAGGTGATTTCTACAGTAGCACTTAGAAAGCAGGGAAGGCTTACCGCTATTGACGTGGCTTGACTTGGCACAAGGTCCCCATCAAGGCTTGGCTTTTGCGGCAAGCAGCTATAGAGTCTATGTAGTAAGTATCCACGGTAGACAACGCCAAGATGTTCCTGCAACGGAGGGAATCCGGGCAGGCGTTGCGTAGTATGCCAATAGGTAGCTAGGCAGTCTTCCTTGGGTTCCTGGCCGCACACAGAAAGGCCAGGAAGGGTTTCCTGGAAACAGGGTAGAGCATAAGCTTGGGAAGATCCTTCCGGTTTCAGCATTAGCTGGGAAAGTCTTTCAGGCTTTTCTCTCCGGTTCCAACGGCGACCTGGAGTGCATGCTGGGCACAGCCCAATCGTGGATGAAGCAGGGTCCTGGCACGGTGGAGCAGAGACGAACCCACTTGGAGTTAGCTGGCTGGCGTCCCCTGGGAGGGAAAGCCCCCACGGCCGTTCCCTTAGTTCATCTTGAATGCGATGTTGGAAAGAGACAAGGACTGGAGGGTGCTCTGAGCAATCATAGCATTCTGAGAGTGCGTCGGATGTTACAACCTGTGATGGATGGTTCCCGGGTTGTTTTGAGAACCTCAGTCCTGAAGAATGCAGCGCCTCATTAGCGCAAACCGCCTGGGCTGGGGAGTAGCGCTTGGTGCTCCGAGTTCCCGCTTCTGCTATCAGCCTAGTGGGCCCAGCCTGGCCTTGACATGCCTTTTCTATAGCATCTTTCCTGGGAGGCACATGAAAGCAGCAAAGAGGCCCTCGGCAGGGACCGGGAGTTAACCCAGCTGTGCTGGAAAGTTTCTTGGAGCCAGGCGGGCAAAATGCAGACCCTGGCAAAAACGCTGCCTGAAGCCCTTGGGGTGCGACATGTTTTACTGTTGCTACTTGGTCGTTATACAGACCACAGCAGACAGACAAGGGGACTTGGTATCTCAATACTACCAAGAAGTTGCCATAATTTATTATGATCCACACGTGTGTGTGTGTGTGAGAGAGAGAGAGAGAGAGAATATAAACAGCTGCTTTGAGTCCCCTTTGGGGAGATAAAGCGGGGTATAAATAAATATGATAATGGAGATACTGTGGCCGGGGACGACCAGATAGTGAGGTGGTCCAGCTGCCTACCCTGGACGGAGGGGCACTATGCCTGTCGTCCTCAGTAAAGAGCCTAGGGGTTGTCTTAGACCCTTTGCTGACGATGGAGGCTTAGGTCTCCATTGTCAGCAAAACCGCTTTTTTCCCACCTGCGGCAGGCTAGGTGGCTGGCCCCCTATCTGTCTCGAGATGACCTAGCCGCGGTGGTCCAAGCCACGGCCATTTCAAGATTAGACTACTGTAATGCCCTTTACATCGGCCTGCCCTTGTCAATGATCCAGAAACTTAAGCTCGTTCAGAACGCCGCAGCACAACTTCTCACTGAAGTGCCAGAATAATGTCATATAACTCCCTTCCTTCAGCAGCTCCACTGGCTTCCGGTCGAGTACTGGATCACTTTCAAGGTGATGGTGTTAAACTTCAAGGCCTTGTATGGTCAGGGGCTGATGTATCTGAGGGACTGTCTTACCCCCTACCAACCCCAGAGGTCACTCCGCTCTGAAGATCTAAACCTCCTTGAAGTGCCCAGCCTTAAAACCATCCATCTGGCATCTACCCGATGCAGGGCCTTTTCTGTGGTGCACCAACCATTTGAAACACCTTGCCAGCTGAAGTTCATGCCCTACAAGACCTTTCCTTCTGTAACGCCTGCAAGACCTATCTCTTCAAGTTGGCTTTGGATTGCTGACTTCTGTAACCCTGCTTAGTTTAGCTTAATTCTAGTTAATTTTTCATCTATGTTTTATTCTGCATTATGCTTTTATGTGCTTTTACGTGATTTGTGAGCCGCTCCGAGACCTCGGGGTGTGGCGGCATACAAAAATGAATAATAAATAAATAAATAAAACAACAAAAACTGATTTTGTGTTGTCTTTGTTAATATATTCAATGAAATTATATTTGGTTGTTTTATTTTTAGAGTAGCTATTTGAGGATGTCTGAAATACATCAAGATTTTTAAAACAAATAAAGTCAGTGACCATCTATCAGCACATAGAGCTTTGCTTTATTATTTGCTTTGACTTGTCATACATGCTACTCAGTTCTCTCCTTTGCACAGATTAAGTGGTCCCAAAGGAAAACCATGCATGCCTCCTTGAGCTTACTGAAAGAAATGCGAACCCTCGGTGTAATTAATAACGGCAAATAATAAATATTGGCCCTTGCATCTACTTTCATCCAGTTCTGCTTACCCATGCTTGCCTTTGCCTGATAGAAAATTCCAAAGACGAGGGCAGAGGCCTTGCTTTCTAGTCTGCCACTCATACAAGCATCCTTTTCAAGTGCCAATTAAAAATCAATGTGATATATAATTAAACCCAAGTGAGCACATATGCACCAGCTAGTCTCCTTTGCTCTTAGCCAAGGCACAGATCAGTAATGCTACTTTATTGATCAAATCTGGTCTCTTGCACTCTCATCAATACAAAAGAGACTGTTGAGCAATTCTCATGTCCTGCTGGTTGGCAGCTCCAGGATCCTCAAAGCCTGAAGAACCAACAGTCAACTCCAGTAAAGGTGCCTAATTTCCCCTAAGAATGTCAGCATACTGAAAATATATGTATGCCAGGCCCAGAGTCCCTACGAAGCAGCAAGTGACATCTGGTGAGGAACCATATAAAGGCCTCATCACACTAGAGAAAAAAATCCACTTACAATCCGGTTTCTGCCTCCTGCAGAATTCTGGGGTTTGTAGTTTAGGGAGGAGCCTTTAACAACCTTACTAAACTACAAACCTCAAGATTCTGCAGGAGGCAGAAAGCGGATTTTAAGTGGATTTTTTTTCTGTAGTGTGACGAAGAAGATGTGCTTTCAAAATATCATCTTTTCATCCTCTCCACTGTTTTTATTTATATCCCGCCCCATCTCTCAAAGGGACTCGTAGCGGCTTACAATAATTTATCGGGTTTTGATCTATTTTAATTTTTACTCTGAATGTTGTTATTGCATTGTTAACTGCTTTGAGTCTTGTCTTGGTGCGGGAGAAAAGAAGGGTAAAATCGACTCAAATAAAGAAATACATAAATAAATTAGCACTGTTATTATAACCATCACCTTCTACCAAAAGGTATCCATTGCAATCAGGCTATGGTATTTCTTGATGTAGTAAATGTGGAAATGAGAAATGGTAAGACAGCTGGAATTTAAAGGTTCATAGGAAGGGTACCAGCAGTGATGGCTGATGCCTACTGGAGTAGGTGGAGTGGAAGGTAGAGATACTAGATACAAAAATGTCAGGTCACCTGAGGTGGAGTATAAGCCCCTGAACTGCAGGGGATACATTCCAAGAACACCCCACCCTATGGATACCTGAAACCATGTTACAAGCAAGATAGGTTCTGTAAGTTGGTTGAATTTGTATATAAGTCGGAACATTTTTACAGTGTAACTCAAGATATATACATATACATACATACACAGTGTGTGTGTGTGTGTGTGTGTGTGTGTATATATATATGTATGTATATATATATATATATATACACACACACACACTTTTGGATACTATAGTGAAGGGTTAGCTGTCTGTGCCCCTGTTTTCACCTCACTTTCTGAGGAAATTTGGCTGATTGTGGAAACAAGGGTTGGCGATAAAGCTTCAGTTGAGACACCTTTCACCCATGATAACTTTTTCAGGAGTGAATTTCCCTTTCAAGTGGTACATTTCTCTCACTTCCTGTTGAGTCACACCTGTTCTTTGGTCATGCAAGTTGCTTCTGGTGTGAGCATGGAAAGGAAAACTGTAAATATCAGTTTCTCAAGTCGCTCCTGACTCGAGGGGAAAAAAAACCCTGTTCTTAACTATGAGCCACTTGTAAGTCAGATGTTTGTAACCTGGGGACTGCCTATATTGGGCTGGAAGCATAGCACAAAATCACACTGGATAACCTAGGTAGGCCGGCAAATACTGCCATTGAGAATTTTTTTAATGCATGGTATGGGAAACTGTAGATATCAGCAGATAAGGGGGTTGAATTGTTGAATTGTATGTACATCTTGTTTGCTACTCAGCTTACTCCATTGCAAGCTCTATGAATACCTTAGGCACAGGGGTGTTGGCAGCATATCACACTCCCAAATCTCACTGATGTAAACTGAGCCTTGTGTGGACAAGCAACATTAGAATGAGATCAAGATGGCAAAGGTTATCTATAGAAACAGTATCATAGAATTGGAAGATACCACAAGGGCCATCCAGTCCAACCCCCTGCTATGTAGGAATATACAATCAAAACACTCTCGACAGATGGCCATCCAACCTCTGTTTCAATACCTCCAAAGAAGACGTCTCCACCAAATGTGAAGACAGCATATTGCACTGTTGAGCAGCACTTAGAACATCTGGACATTCTTCCTAATATTCATGTAGAATCTCTTTTCCTGCAGTTTGAATACATTGCTAATCTCTAGAGCAGCAGAAAACAAGCCAGCCTCATATTATTAGAAGAAGCACTGCCCCACTGGTGTCGCAGTAGGTTAAACCCTTATGCCAGCAGGACTGCTGACTGAAAGGTCAGCGGTTCGAATCCAGAGAGAGCAGGTTGAGCTCCCTCTGTCAGCTCCAGCTCCCCATTCGGGGAAATGGGCAAATCCTCCCACAAGGATAGTAAAACATGAAACATCCAGGCATCCCCTGGGCAACGTTCTTGCTGACAGCCAAATCTCTCACACCAGAAGCGACTTGCAGTTTCTCAAGTCGCTCCTGATATGAAAACAAAACAAAACAAACTAGAAGACACAACAACACTTTGCTTTTGTCCAAACCTACTGGAAAGAGCTGAATTATGCTACCACCTCTCCATTCTTCCTCCCTCTCCATGAATTAATTGAGTTCAAACTGAAAAGAGGAGAAACTGGGACATTTTAAAAGCAGCTGGAAAAAATGGACAACGGTGCATTAATTGGGACTGTCCCTGCCAAATCAGGACAGTTGGAGAGTATGCAGACCCCAGTGCTAAAAGGGAGCCAAAGCCTATTAGTAGAACTACCCAAGAACTGCTCACCAGTTGGGGAAGTGGGAAACACATAATAAAGTTCAGCTATTTTGCCTGAGGAAGTAATCCTGGATTTGCTTTGAATTTCACTTTGGATAAAATGCTGGTGTCAGTTCTCAAGTGATGAAGGGATAGCTTACCTGCCACTTGCTAAGTGATCATTTGCCGAACAATATTTCATGCGCTAACTATTTGCTGAGACAACGAAGGAGCTGCTTCCAAAAGAGTCAATTACTTAGTTCAAAACGGATAATAAAAATGTCCAACTAACTGAAATGTAGTTCACTCTGGATGGAAATTATATCTCCCCGGAGGACATTAAATCATTCAAGAAAAATATGTGTTCTACTAGCCACCTCTTTCTTGCAACAATGTATTGTTGGAAAATATACTCTCTTAAATTCAGTTGATTTTTAAAAGATGGTCTTTTTCAACTAAATTAGTGGGATAATACATTTTGAGCAACCCATTCTGAGTTATACTTCATATATGTTATATGTAGTTTTAAAATTATATGCATTTCAAGAATGCAGAAGCACCTTTGAACATGAGCCACATGAGACTTTTGTACCATTTAGAAGTGTCTCAGATATCATGAGCCTCTCAATAACCTGTACCCCTGTTGCCTATGATGCACATAGTTAAACATATAAATCATTTTGTAAAATATTCAGCAGTTATACTGTGCTTTTGTGACAAATAAAACAAATATTGGGTTGCTATGAGTTTTCCGGCCTGTATGGCCATGTTCCAGAAGCATTATCTTCTGACATTTTGCCCACGTATATGGCAGGCATCCTCAGAGGTTGTGAGGTCTGTTGGAAACTAGGAAAGTGAGGTTTATATATCTGTGGAACGTCCAGGGTGGGAGAAGTAACTCTTGTCTGCTTGAGGACATTAAATGCTAATCAAAGTTGTGAGGTCTATTGAAAACTAGGAAAGTAAGGTTTATATATCTGTGGAATTTAAAAAAATCTAAAATCAGGACAGTAAATAAAGAGCAACTTTCAAAAACAGTGGAATTCCAGACAAAAAAACAATCAGGGCCAGCTAATACCTCCCAAACAAAGGTTTCCCCCAGGCAGGAAACAGCCAGGCTTTGAAGCTGCAAGGTCATTCACTGCTAATCAAGGTGGCCAATTGCAACATTCACACTTGCCTCAAGCAGAAAAGAGTTCTTTCTCACACCCTGGACATTCCACAGATATATGAACCTTACTTGCCTAGTTTCCATCAGACCTCACAATCTCTGAGGATGCCTGCCATAGATGTGGGTGAAATGTCAGAAGAGAATGCTTCTGGATCATGGCCGTATAGCCCGGAAAACTCACAGCAACCCAGTGATTCCGGTCTTGAAAGCCTTTGACAACATAAAACAAATCTTCCTAGTTGATTTACAATTGACATGGTTTTGTATGAATTAGCAACAAATTCAAGGGGCGAGGACAGAAACATCAGATAATCCATAATCCTACCAAGAAAGAGATGGAAATCAGGCACGTCATATGCAAGACAAAATGGATTGTTCTCTGCTTGGTATCTATATGCTTTCAGTAAAGAATCTAGCCACAAGTTTATCTACAATGCACCAATGTAACACATTTTGATACCATTTTACCAACTATGTTTCCATCTTGGAAAGAAACTGCCAGTCAGAGTAGAGAGAAAGCATGGCTAGATCACAAGGTTGAATCAGATCAGAACTTGGAAAGATTACCCTTTGAACTATAGCTCCCAGCATCCTCCAGTCAGCATGTTGGGAGTTGCTGAGTGTGAAAACAATTTTTCTGAGTTCTGAGATGAACAAATGGCCAGCCTCCATATAAGATCACAAAATATCTCATTTCCACTTTGTGAACTTCCCTGGGTACCGTCCATCCCTCCTATGGTCCATCTCAGCAGGTCAGTTCTTATGTTCCCAAAACTACAAAGAGATATGAGTGACTTCAGGGCAGAATCTCAGCTGATAAGAAGCCCCCTCTCATCCTTCCATCTGACTTCCTCTTAGTGTTCATCTTCCTCTTCCTCTCATCACTGGTATCTTGTGACAAACACACAGCTCGAGCACCATGCTAATAAAACAAAAGTCTTTTTATTTCCATCGGTGTAACTCCACCCCCTTCAGAGTGTAATGATGATATAACAAGATAAAGATCGCAGACATTTACGTTCCAGGAATGGGAACCAAACGCCATGTATTGTACTCACAAATAAAATACAACATAAATCAAGCATGAAATTGTATCCCAGTTCAAAAAGTGCAGTATATAGCTGGAACAAGGATATGAAAGAACGTCTTTCAAGTTATTTCATACTATACTCTCTGATTCGCATATGGTTATCTTCAAAAGCTAAGAAAAATTGTGCTATTTGCATCTCAATGCTTTGTCCTCTGCTAAGCTCTGATTTGGGCTGGATCTACATTGCCATGTAATGCAGTTTCAGAATGTAGATTAACTGCACTGGACTGGATGATATGGCAGTGTAGAATCATATAATCCATTTCAAAGAAGTTAATCTACATTCTGAAACTGCATTATATGACCGTGTAGATTCAGCCTTGAACTTCCTTCTGTCCCTCCATCGCAATCCCTCCCAGATCCTGTTCTGTGCTTTGTGCCCAGTGCTAAAGCTTTTCTCATCATCGTTCCCTGTTTCAGAGAAAGATGACTATTTTTCCAAGCTCTGGCACAGATGGAATCAGGGCTAGAGAGTAGCTTTCACATTACCCAATTATAGCACTGCGATTCCACTCTTGCGGAATCATGGGATTGTAGTTTGATGAGACTCCAAGCTCTCTGGTTGGGAATTCCAAATACTCTTCCCTAAACTGCAAATCCCAAGTTTCTATATGATGCTGCCATGGCATTTGAAGTGAAATTACAGTTAATGTGAAAGGGCCCACAAACACACATGGGTGAGAATGCTAGGGAAACCAACCGTTGTCTGAAATGCTGCTAAGAAAGAAGCAATAATATCATTTGCTCATATCAAAAGCAGGCAGGGTAATTTGAGGCTGCCCAGTTTTTTTTTCAGCCGAAAGATGTATTATGGGTTGCACCAGATTCTGAATGCAAAGTCAGAAATTGAATCTGGAAGCATCTGAAAGTCCACATCATTTGCCTTCATGAAAAGGAAGCATTTGAGCCCAGGTCTACTGTAGTCTTAGTCTGACATTCAAACAATTTTTCCACACTGGCTTTCAGAGACTGTCTGCCCCCTTAAAACATAAAATCAATCTTCATAGAAGACTGCAAAAATTGAAAACCTGGTTTCAATGGGAGAACCAGGACCAAAAAGACAATATAGTGTAACCCTCTTGTCAGGGCTGTAGCCAGGATTTTGGTTCGGGGTGAGTTTGGTTTGGGGGGCTGAGACTGGGTGGAAGAGGGTTTACCCTAGCAAACCTTTTGTATTGTTATCCCAATAACCCCATGAAGGTGGGATATAATGAGCATGGTGATCAGATCATGATATGAATAAACATAACAGTTTAAATAATGTACCAGTAAGGCCTTCTCGCGGACCACCCTGAGAATTTCGGGGGGGGGCTGAAGCCCCCTTAGCCCCCCCTGGCTACATGCCTGCCTCTTGTGTAACCCTCTGGTCTAAAGTTGCACACACACTATAACAGTATTGATGGTGCTGCTTTTTCTTCTTCTTTCATGTCAGGAGTGACTTGAGAAACTGCAAGTTGCTTCTGGTGTGAGAGAATTGGCTGTCTGCAAGGACGTTTCTTTTATGAACACAATCTTGATGGTTAATAACAACAAAACAAAAAAGAAGAAAGAGAAGGAAAAAGGTGAAAGTGAAGGAAAAAAAACCCCAAAAACAAACAAGCAATAACACAGAAAACATGTTTCATAAAAAGAATTGACTTCTATCTAATTATTCTAAAATAACCTAATTATTAACTAAAAATAATTAAGGAGGAGGAGCTGGTAGGGTATGTGAAAGAAAAGTAAGAGTTAAGCAACAATACGACCACCATGAAGGGACGCCCGGATGTTTGATGTTTTATCATCCTTGTAGGAGGCTTCTCTCATGTCCCCGCATGAGGAGCTAGAGCTGACAGAGAGAGCTCAACCTGCTCTCCCCAGATTTGAACAGCTGACCTGTCAGTCGGCAGTCCTGCTGGCACAATGGATTAACCCATTGCGCCATCAGGGACTCCAATGGTGCTCCTGATAGTGCTCTTTTTGCTATGGAGTTGTACGGGAAAGTGTGTAAACGTCTTTCCCGGCTTCTGTAGGAGGAGAAGAGGACCTCATCAGAATTTCACTCACTTCAAACATCCAATGAAAGGTCACATACTGCTGAATTATCAGTATCACTATTGGTGATTGTGCAACTGTTCTTGGGGTTAAAACTGCAGCTGACCTGAAATTTCTCAGAGCATATTATTCCCAGTTATGTGTGTCTGTGTTCTCACACATGACACCACTTCAAATCAAACATTAAGATTAAATGCCAGTTCCCATAATTAACCCATTTCCTCTTCCAACAATGGACTCTCCTCAGATATGCATGGTTAGCAATAAGATGGTGAAGCCACCTCATGTTTCTCATCCAGGGATCCCAATCACAAAAGAAAACATGCAAAATGCAAGATACATAGCTGAGGAATATTGTGTACTATGATAAACAGACTTGAGGGAGTGTTTCTTCTCAAAATGTGATAGTTACCATCTAGTTTGATTCCTTCACAATACATCCTCCAATGAGGCCTTGTGGGACAGATTTGCAAGCCAAGTGGCCTTCTTCACTTGTGCCCCCCTATCTTAACTGGCTGCCTTCACAAGTAGTGAAAAATACTGCCCCATAATTAATGTTTACAGATTACATTTTGGGGTGGGGTGGATGGCGACATCTTGTTTCTTTGCCCCAGGATCTGGGAGTAAAATCTTTCATCTCTGCCAAACAGTAGCTAACCTTTGTAGAAGCAGAAAAAAGAAAACTCACTGTTAAAAAAAAAGACACGTGCTTATTGCTACTCATGACAACAAACCCCATCCTTAAGAAAGCAGGTGGATAATTCCAAGAGGCCATTTGCATGCAACTCTATTCAAAAGTGTTAGCTTTCATGCACGAGCCAACTTTCTGCTCACAGGTCAAATCACAAGAAGCTAACTTTCTTGCATTCTTCTGTACTGGATTTCTGCAAACCAAGTTAGTCAATTTAATCAACCCCATATGATGCTAATGAGGAGAATATCCTTTTCCAAAACATTCAATACAATGGGGAACATTATGAGAAAAAAACCCCTTACTGCTTTGTACTAAGGATCTTAGTCACAGGAAATCAAATAATTCTGTGTTACTCTTCAGCTTGGGCCAGGCCATAGCTGTTCCTCCTGGGATGAGAATAACTCAAGAGCCTTGAAGATGAAAGTCCTTGGTGGGGCCTCCTTAAAAGCAGCAAGACTGGGGCCGGAGAAAAAGCCAGCAGTTGAATCTCTCTCAGGGCCCTTCCAGACAGGTTCTATATCCCAGGATCTGATCCCAGGTTTTCTGTTTTTCCCAGATTATCTGTCAGTGCAGACTCATATAATCCAGTTTAAAGCAGAAGACCTGGGTTCAGATCCTGATATATAGTGTCTGGAAGGGCCTTCAGGCATCTCTGATCCCTAATTGCCATTATATTCTATTTAGGGTCAAAACTGCTTCCAAAAGAGACCAGCAACAAAGTTTATTAGCAGGGTGGGTATTTCTTAGCTCACACAATGATTTGTACACCGGGCCACACATTCCTAACCAACATCTCTAGTCCTTATTCCATATAGTTGGAATGCAGAATGCAGAAGTCATGGATTCTGCATTCATGGCTTGAAAATAATTTTTAAATCCAAAAAGCAAATCTTAATTTTGTTATTTTGCATATGTGACATCATTTTATTACACCATTGTATATAACAGGATGTGGGCATCCATGATTTTTGGTATTCACAGCAGACTACACAACCTGGACCATCATCTCATACCTTCTAACTGCTCCACTCTAGCAGCAATGGTTCTGGTTAATTTTGGAAATTTTTTTTGTAAAGCGGAGAAATCTCTAAAGTGCTGTCTTGGAAAGTGTGTACACTTATTTTCCTAATCTGTTAGTTTATAATAATAATAATAATAATAATAATAACATCATCAACAACAAGAAAAGAAAACTGGCGAAAAAACGCTCTCCATGGACAATTCCTGGGAAAAACTGAGAGCCAAATTGACAAAGAAAAAACATAGATGTGACTCACAAATGGAACTTTGAAAAAGGAGACGGAGGGCCTGGTTCTGGCAGCCTAAGAACAAGCCATTAGAACAAATGCCATCAAAGCCAGAACTGAAAAGTCAACGACAGATCCCAAGTGTAGACTCTGCAAGGAAGCAGATGAAACAATAGATCACATCCTCAGCTGCTGAAAAAAGATCATGCAGACAGACTACAAGCAGAGGCATAACACCGTTGTTCAGATGATTCATTGGAACTTGTGCCACAAATACCATCTGCCTGTGACAAAGAACTGGTGGGATCACAAGCCTGAAAAAGGAACAGAAAATGAACATCAAACTACTCTGGGACTTCCAAATTCAGACTGACAATACTCCTGACTTTACGATTGTGTTAAAAAACAAAGTATGGATCATTGATGTTGCAATCCCGGGCAGCAGCAGGATTGAAGAGAAACAAATGGAAAAGCTGACAAGATACGAGGATTTAAAGATCAAACTGCAAAGACTCTAGCACAAGCCAGTAAAGATGCTTCTAGTGGTGATCGGCATACTGGGTGCAGTGCCTAAAGACCTTGACCTGCACTTAAACACAATTGGCGCTGACAAAATTACCATCCGCCAGCTGCAAAAGGCCACCTTACTGGGATCTGCATGCATTATTCGCCGATACATCACACAGTCCTAGACACTTGGGAAGTATCCGATGTGTAATCCAATACAATAGCCAGCAGAATGATCTTGTTTGCTGTGGACTCATCTTGTTGTGTTTCTAAGAATGAATAAGAATAAGAATAAGAGGTTGCTGTAAGTTTTTCGGGCTGTGTGGCTATGTTCCAGAAGCATTCTCTCCTGACGTTTCACCTGCATCATACCTCACAACCTCTGAGGATGCCTGCAATAGATGCAGGCGAAACGTCAGGAGAGAATGCTTCTGAAACATGGCCATAAAGCCCGAAAAACTTACAACCCAGTGATTCTGGCCATAAAAACCTTCGACAATAATAATAATAATAATGGTAAACTGTGTGAAATTGTGGTTGATTATTAACAATTCATGCTTAATGGATTCACTATGGTTTGCTCCACATAACAGCAGCAAGGTATTCCATTTCCCAGGTCATCCCAAGGTGCTATTCTAGGTTTGGACCTTAACATTTCCGGGTATGGGAGAGTCCTGATCTGTCAAAGCTATGCCACTTTTGATGGTGGATAGGTAGAGTTGCCAATCTGAAACCCAAAGAAGACTCCTGTATTGAGGAGGGAATTTCAGCAGGTGTTGCTTGTGACATAACCAGGTAACAAGCATCACCAGCAGAAACACCTTCTTCTGCAGACATAGACACTTTCTCCAGTTTTCAATCTGGTAACCCTATGGATAGGGAGCTATTAAATCACTGGACAATTTTTATTTATCGTGTCAGAAGCGAACTGAGAGTAAAGTTGTAATATATTTAAAAACATAAACAACGTTAAAAACTTGGTGTTCTATTAAATGTAGCTGGCCACTTGGAGTGCCTCTGGTGGTGCAATGAGAAGATCTTCCATTGTGCATGTGGCAGCCATCAGACTGCATTGTAATAGGTGGACTGTGGTTTGCTCTTCTCCACACTCACATGTTGTGGACTCCACTTTGTGGCCCCATTTCTCTGGACAATACCTTGGTTCCAGATAGGCAACTATAGGTTACAGCATAGTTACAATATTGTAATCTCAGCCTGAGCTAAAAATGCATAAGATCACTGCTGTGATGTTTCAGCAACCCAGGCCTTTGATCTGAAAGCCTCAGTACAGATGTGAGTGACCCCAGCAACCAGGAAATCTGATCCTCCCCTGGCTCTATCCAAAGCTTTTTCTCTCTGTATCCATATACAATTTCCCTGTATCCTTGATTCCCATTCTTTTGCCTTCCTCTCAAGCCAGTAGCTTGCCACGCTTTGCATTTATTGTATTTCCATCAGACATTTAAAACATTTCAGATGCCTCTCTGGCTCTTTTCTCCCCGCACTACCGGCTCGTGCTTTGCATACAATCCCAGCTCTCGCAGGGCAGCAGGTAACCATTAGGAGCCGAAAATCTCCAAATTAAATGCAGGCATGTTTCAACATGGGAACACATTCTGATTCAAAAGGTGAAAGATCAGCTTTATTAGCTAAGCCACCCACCTCCCCAAGAATATTACATGAATTAAAACCAGACTTCCTGATGTTATATATGCAGTTCCTCTCAGCAGCATAAATTATGCTCCAAGAGATTTTGCTTGCCTCTTTGTAAAAGCTGAAATCTTTCAAATATTTTCGGGCCGACGGGGTGCTCCAAACAGCCCCTGAAGTTTATCTAATTAGTTGGGACGTATATCCCCTTGGCTACATGTGGACTTAATCAATTTTCCATTGGAGCTGTCCCTTAAGGGCATACAGTAGATAGGCAGGGATTTACTGTATTTGCTGATGAAAGCAAGTGGGTCGCTGTAAAACAAAAGAGGGCCTCCCCTTTAAAAAGTTTTCAAAATGAAAAGATTTCTCGGAGCGATAGCCAGGTCTGAAACTTCTTGATAACGGAAAGACTTTATGGGGTGGAGCTGGAACATAAATTACTGTCTCTTGAAGTTTATAGAGGTCAAGAAACCCAGATGCTTAACTTGTCTAATCCTTGTCATCCACTGAACCTTTACAAAAGCAACTTTCTGGTATTAAAAAGAAAAAACTAGCCTGGAGAAAGGGGTGCTTGATTTTCATTGTCAAAGAGACAGCATGCATTATACTTACTTTACTTACTTACTTAGTCGATCCCTTGTAGCCCAAGGATGATGCTCCTCCAAGTGTAGTGGGTCCGTAGGTGGCTGTGAAGCACTATTCTTGATCCGCATGTTCTGCTGCAGTGAGGACATTGGTTTCCAGGTGGAAGGCACGGTCAAGGTTGGTTTGTCACGCCTTCCTTTTGGCACGTTTCTCTCTTTCGTCCTCCATTTATGCCTCTTTGAATTCAGAAGCACTGCTGGTCACAGCTGACCTCCAGTTAGAGCTCTCAAGGCCCAGGGCTTCCCAGATCTCGGTGTCTATGCCACAGTTTCTAAGGTTGGCTTTGAGCCCATCTTTAAATCTCTTTTCTTGCTCACCATCATTGCGTTTCCCATTCTTGAGTTGGGAGCATAGTAAATACTTTGGGAGATGGTGATCGAGCATTCAGATGGAGTGGCCAGTCCAGAAGAGTTGATGGCGTAGGAGCATCATTTCAATGCTGGTGGTCTTTGCTATTTGCCATTCTAACTAAGCCCGACTTCTCTTCTGTGATTACAAAGCTGGGATGGCATATAAATATATAAGTTGGCCACATATATCCCAGGTTTCATCTGTGAAGGTCTGGAGGCCCAGCTCGATGAGTTGCTGTTTAAGGAGGTGGAAATATTTAGTCTGGAGAAGAGGAGGTTAAGATGCTATGATATGACAGGAATCTTCTATATACCTAATAACAGTGGAAATATGTATGTGGCTGCTTTGAAATGTGGTGGAGTTTCTTTCCCTGAAGGTTTTTAAGAAGAGGTTGGATGGTCATCTGCCAGGAGTGCTTTGATTATGTATCCCTGCAAGGCAGAATGAGGTTGGCCTGGATGCCTCTTGTGCACTTTGTGATTTTAAAAACACACTTATCCAGCATTTCTCAACCTCAGGGTCGAGATCCTTGGGGGGTCACAAGGAAGTGTCAGAGGGGTCGCCAAAGACCATCAGAAAACACAGCATTTTCTGTTGGTCATGGAGGTTCTGTGTGGGAAGTTGACCCAATTCTATCATTGGTGGGGTTCAGAATGCTCTTTGATTGCAGGTGAACTATCAATCCCAGCAAATACAGTTCCCAAATGTCAAGGTCTATTTTCCCCAAACTCCACTAGTTTTCACATTTGGTCATATTGAGCATTGATGCCAAGTTTGGTCCAGATCCATCATTGTTTGATATTTGATCTCTTGATGTACATAAGAACATAAGAAGAGCCATGCTGAATCGGACCTCAGCCCATCTAGTCCAGCATTCTGTATCACACAGTGGCCCACCAGTTGTACACGGGGATCTCGAGCAGAAGGGAGGGCAAAACCCTGACCTGCTCCCGACCCCCCACAACCAGTACCCAGGGAAATCCTGCCTACCTCAACCAACTCCGAGGTGGCACTTGAATGTAGTAGGTGAACTACAACTCCAAAAGTCAAGGTCCATACCCACCAAATTCTTTAAGTATTTTCTTTTGGTCATGGGAGCTCTGTGTGCCAAGTTTGGTTCAATTTCATTGTTGGTGGAGTTCAGAATGCTCTTTGATTGTAGGTGAACTATAAATCCCAGCAACTACAACTCCCTAATGACAAAATCAATCCCCCCCCCAAACTCACCAGTATTCAAATTTGGGCATTTTGTGTATTTGTGCCAAATTTGGTCAAGTGAATGAAAATACATCCTGTATATCAGATATTTTCATTACGTTTTATAACAGTAGCAAAATTACAGTTATGAAGTAGCAATGAAAATAATTTTATGGTTGGGGGTCACCACAACATGAGGAACTGTATTAAGGGTCACAGCATTACGAAGGTTGAGAAACACTGTACTAATCGGAAGGGACAGCAGCACTGAGCCAATGGTAGAGAGAGGAAACAAATGGCAGCAAACTTTTTCCAAAAATGAAGGTTTTTTTCAAAACGGAAGATATTAACTAATTAAACATTTTTGCGTGTGGAACTTTCACTCTCAAAACAGAAACAGGAAAGCATTATGATGCAGCTCTGGATTTAATATGTCACCATGCAAACCACATTTCACCCCCAACTTTGCAGTCTAAACACAAAGTGCTGGTACTTCTGGTTTTCCAGTGCATCCGCTTTGTAAAAAAAAAAAAGGTAGAAAACGCTAACATAAAGAAGCTGCTATGAGAACGATCCCATTATGTCCACGGCAAGCCCCTGGAGCTGTGTTTATGGTGCGGCTAAGGTTTTCGTGCCACCCACACTGGCACCACACTGTCCCTCAAGAAGACAACAAGGAAGAATTCAGAGAGCTCTCTGATAAGAGATCAATTGTCCGAAGACAATATTTTCATTTGTGGGGAAGTCTGGAACTCGGCTTCAGGCCTGCCATGTGAACAGATAAAGCATTCCTTTCAGTGGCGCTTTACTGTTTCTCTTTTTTTCCCGACTGCGGTCGGCTTCTTTTTACAGTCGCTCCATTTATAACTTTTCATAACTTTTCTTCTTCCTAAATGGGTTTTCTAATAAAATGTCACTTTTTAAAGTTTAGGCTGAGTCAACAACTATGGCAAAGGTCCATTCCCCCATAGCATTACCCATTCAAGTGGGGCAAAAGGCACATCCCTTTCCAGTCTCAGGAATGATTATGGGCCCAGTGAGAATATTTAAGGGACAAGGGGCATGTTAAGCATGCACTATTTAAAACACACATACACTAGTAAAAGTATGATGACCCTGGAGGCAAGGCTGTGAATCTCATTGGGTGACCTTAGTCAAGTCACACTTTCTCAGCCTCAGAGGAAAGCAATCAAAAATGTCTTCTGAAAAAGTATTGCCAAGAAAACCCTATGGTAGAGTCTCCATTGGTTAGAAAAGACTTGGTAGGGAAGATGTGGGGATGGTTGCATCTTTGTTTGCAATGCAATGTCTTTCATTGAAAAAAACACTCTTTTGGGATGTTGTCAGTTTTCCGGGCTGTATGGCCATGTTCCAGAAGCATTCTTTCCTGACGTTTCGTCTGCATCTATGGCAGGTATCCTCAGAGGTTGTGAGGTCTGTTGGAAACTAGAAAAATTGGGTTTATATATTGGTGGAACATCCAGCGTGAGAGAATGAAATCTTGTTTGTTTGAGGTAGGTGTGAATCATTCACCGACTTGTCTCCGGGGTCTCCGGGGTCATCATACTTTTAGTAGTGTGTGTGTGAAGCACAGTTATACAAACTGCATTAATTGAACAGGCAGTAGGAAGCCAGACCTTGAAACTGCTAGGCCATTAAATGCTAATCAAGGTGGCCAAGTGAAACATTCACAGTGAATGTTTCACTTGGCCACCTTGCATTTAATTAGCATTTAATTAGCATTTAATGGCCTAGCAGTTTCAAGGTCTGGCTTCTTACTGCCTGTTCAATTAATGCAGTTTGACACAACTTTAACTGGCATAGTTCAATGCTATGGAATCCTGGAAGATGTACTTTGGCAGGGCACTGGCTCACTTTGGCAGAAAAGGCTGCAAATCTTATACAATTACAACTCCCATGATTCCCTGAAAGTTTCAGAAATATTTGGGGCCCCAATCTGGACCAGTTTCGACTGCAGAAATCTGAGTCTGTTAGAGAAACACTGGCCAGTCTGTAATCCAATGAAAAGAGTGGAAAGCATGTTAAACTTCACACATTGTTCATTGCCATTTTTGTGGGGCCAATGTTTCCTTTTTCTTTCTGCCATGCCTTTATTTCAGGTTTTTCTTTCAAAGTTTGTTGAAGTCCCCTTTAAGAACCTGATATTACCTTTCTGCCTATGTGTGAAGCCCAGGAGGAGGAACAAAGGCTTCTATTGGGACTTGACAGATAGTACAAAGAGGACTTGGCAGCTGTGAAAACAGCCTAGAAGACTGGCTATTTTACAGGGAAGATTGTTTTCAGTCTAGTTCTTCCAAGCCATTTGCTCATCAGAACTTACAAGGAGACCTCATATAGGAGGAGAGAGTATATTGCCCAGCAATATGGGGCAAAATGAGCGAACCATCATGTAGCCACCAGGGCCATTTCTGTGATTTCCAGGTGCCCCATGGTTGAAATATTGATTTTTTCTCTCTCTCCAAATTTTGATCTCCTCCTGAATGTCCCCAAATATGCCTAAGCACCTATCTAGACTATTTAATATGTGACCTCAGACCATTATAAGTTCTTTCTCAACAGCTGAAATAGTGGTGCCCAACAATCCTTCCTCTTCTCCAGTTAACAAGAAATAGTACCTGGCAATAAACCTTTGGCCATTGTTGTTCTTGTGTACCTATCTTGGCTGAGAAGTCTGAAGACCACATAAAACTACAATTCCCATGGTTCCACTGAATTATGCCATAGCACTTAAAGAGGTGTCAAGCTACAGTAGAGTCTCGCTTATCCGACCTTCGCTTATCCAACATTTTGTCTTTTCCGAAGCTCTTTTCCAACGTCCCCTTTTCCTCCAGCATTTCCCCTTCAATTAAAGGAGCGCTCCCCAACTCTCTCTCCATTTCCAATAGGTGAAAAAGGCAAGACAAGGAGGATGCGGAAGGAGGAAAGGGGAAAAGAGGCAGGACCAGAAGCAGAAGCATCCTGTCTCCTTCCCGCTGTGATTTCCATGCTCCTCTTTTGCATCCAGACACTTACTGCTGGGCCACTATATTCCCGAAGCGTTGCCTTGCCTTAACTCTTTGAGTCTCTGTTGTTGGTATTCTATAATAATAATAATAATAACAACAACAACAACAACTTTATTTATATTCTTTTCTATCCCCCCAAAGGGATAGGCAAACATAAAAGGCAAACATTCAATGCCCAAATACAACAACAATACATCCATACTAACAAAATTTAAACAGCCCAACGTATAAACACGAATTACAATTTAACAACTAAAATTAAATAAAAAGCACAGTCTGTTACAACAGACATAAGACTGCCTCATCCCATATTGTCCCACTAGATCCTTATGCTCAGAGATGCAAAATCTCCTGGTGGTCCCAAGTTGTAAGGCATACCATCTGACTGCAACACGGAGAAGGGCTTTCTCAGTCATACCTCCAACCCTCAGGAACGTGTTGCCCTCCAAAGTCCATGCCCTTCAGAGTCTGCTAGCTATTCGGAAGGCTTGCAAGACAATTCTATTTCAGCAGGCCTTCGGGTCTTAAAAACTGTTTGGCCTCTCCTGATGTTATGTGTAATTCATTGCTATTGTTTTAATCTTATGATATGGTTTTAATATGATGCTGTCATTGCTTGTTTTATTATATGTGTGCCGCCCCGAGCTGGTGGGGCGTGGCGGCGAATAAGTTTGAATAAATAAATAAATAAAATCATCAAACATCAAATGGAAACAGCAATTTCCTGTTTCCTTGGGGCAATTTGATTAATCATTGCTCAAGGTATCTATTGAGCTAGGTGTCTAGCGCCGCATCAGAAGGGTAACAGTAGGAGACTCTGTATTATCTGATGTTCTGCCAGCCTGTTTATGTAGGATAAGCAAGATTCTAGTGTACATTATTTGTTTGTTTGTTTATTTATTTATTTGCAATATTTATATGCCGCCCTTCTCACCCCGAAGGGGACTCAGATTCAAATTCAAATTGGAATGGACTCAGACATTAATTATCCAGTGTAAATGCTCCTAAATAATACAAAAGGAAACATGCATCTCTGCCTTTTACCCTTGGAAAGGGGGGGACGGGGACAGAAAAACAGCATGGTGTTTTGAGCTTTAGACTACAACTCTAAAGACTATGATGAAAACCCACTGTGTGTGATCTCAGGCAAGTCACACTCTCTCATCCTCAGAAAACCCTATTATAGGTATGCCTTAGGGTTGCCATAAGTCTGAAATTAATTGAAGCCACACAGCAACAACAAGTGGGGGAAATAACAGGATGCCATGATCATTTGGGGATCTCGGTGCCAAAGGGCCAGTGCCAAATTGAAAAACTGGAACAAATTTTAGGGATTGCCCAAATCCCAAGTATCTCCCCCTTCCTCTCTGGGCTGGGCCAGAAGATCAAAAGATCCCAGACTTCTCATTGTTCTTAATGTGCCAAAGTTCTTCAACAATCTTTAACTCAAAGCAGGCTTTCACTAACTACTGTACTCACATCTTTACAAGCTGCTATGATGTTGGGATTTTCTAAATCAAAGCGATACACTGAACTGAATTAATAGAAGAAAAATATTGCCGTCTGGGTTAAGTAAGCAGTGGATAACTGTTGTGAATCCCCAACATACACTAGAGCTTTGATGGAGATTTGCTTCCCCCCCCCAGCCCTACTTCTTCTTTAATATATATAGAAAGCATGTTTATATTTAATTTTATTGGGGTAGGAAAGCTTTCTGCATCGAAGGAAGTAATTACTGCATAAAATGTGAATGGAGAGGCTGCAATAGTTAGCTGTCAACTCAGCAAGGTAAAATGTTCCTTTTAGAAGCAAATGTTTATTTATTAAGGGAACTTCAATGCACCGGCTTGACGTTGCTACCTTTTGAAGTTTGGGTCATTTAGGGTCCCCCCTCCCCTTAAACAGCTACTCTATTTTAGCATTTGTTTTAACTTTGAACTCTAATTTGATGGATAAAGTGCTGTCCAGCTTCAGCCTTTGGATTAAGTTAGATCTGGATCAAGCTGAAGTTTTCCTTAAAATGTATGGGAAAAATATATAAAGTCTACCATGATAAAGGAGAAGGGGCACTTTCTGATATTTTATCAATACAGTGGAAGACTAATTAATAGTATTCATTTTGAAGGGAAGATGCTGAAATGTCTCATTGTTTTTGAAGTTTATAACCTAATACTATAAAAAAGTATCTTATGGATTTGTGTTAACAATTTAACACTTTTATATCAAATTGTTTCAATCTTGATACAGCAATAGTTGATCATCAACTATTGCTGGAAAACTTATTCTGATTTTGTTTTCTAAAGTTCAACAAAGACTTGAGTTAACAGCAGGTATTCCAGAACTTGGAGAGGTTTTTTGTGTGTGTGAGAGAGTGTGGGGTGATAAACAATACAGTCTCACTTATCCAACCTTCGCTCATCCAACGTTCTGTATTATCCAACACAGTCTGCGTCCCGGATCAACAGCTATTTCAATACATTATGATGTTGTGGTGCTAAATTTGTAAATACAGTAATTACTATATAATGTTACCTTGTATTGAACTGCTTTTTCTGTCGATTTATTGTAAAACATGATGTTTTGGTGCTTAATTTGTAAAATCATAATGTAATTTAATAGGCTTTTCCTTAATCCCTCATTATCCAACATTTTTGCTTATCCAACAATTCTAGAAAACGCTGCGTATGCTGCAGAAATGTAAGCAAACAAACACAAAAGGGACTATAGTAACATGAAAGTCTCCAAGATAATGTATTATCAAACAGGTAGGGCTATCGCATTAAATCCAAAAATATATATCATATCAAAAGTACATACACAATATATCTATCGCACATAACAATACCTCAGGGATGAATGCAGGAAGGGTGTGCGTGGAAGTGGGATAGGTAAGTTGCAGGTGAGTAGTCTATGAACGCCATAAGGTCCCATCAGAAGTATGGTGCAATACACAATGCAACGGCCCGTAATCCCGATCTTCCAACAGTACACAGTAGCCCTGAATTGTAATCCAAAATCTCCCGTTGGAGGTGCGAGCAATCCAAGGATGTGATGAGACAAAAGCAGCTTGTAGCCCAGAGATGGAAAAGGAGAAAGACGCCGTAGGGGCCGCAACGGTAGAGCTGCAGGGCCCGATCCGTTTCGCCTGGGGATTTGTCAAGCGGCATTATTATGAATTCAGCAACTCAAGACATAATCTGGCCAAGGTGTAGTTTGATCACTGTGAGCCAAGCTCAACCAAAACGTCCTCACTCAGATTTGTGGCCAAAGGACCTAGCAGTTATTTCCTTGTGTTACAATCTGGGATGGGCGCAAACACTACTGGCAGGGCCGTAGCCAGGATTTTGATTGGGGGGGGGGGGGTGAGTTTGGTTCGGGGGGGGGGGCTGAGACTGGGTGGAAGAGGGTCTACCCTAGCAAACCTTTTGTATTGTTATCCCAAAAACCCCATTAATGTGGGATATAATGAGCATGGTGATCAGATCATGATATGAATAAACATAACAGTTTAAATAATGTACCAGTAAGGCCTTTTCGCGGACCACCCTGAGAATTTCGGGGGGTGAAGCCCCCTTAGCCCCCCCCCCTGGCTACATGCCTGACTACTGGCATGAGATGACCATGGATGCATCTACACCAGTGGTTCTCAACCTGTGGGGCCCCAGATGTTTTGGCCTTCAACTCACAAAAATCCTAACAGTGGTTAAATTGGCTGAGATTTCTGGGAGTTGTAGGCCAAAACACCTGGGGACCCACACGTTGAGAACCACTGATCTACACTGTAACATTGATGCAGTTTGACACCACTTTGACTGCCATGACATAATGCTATGAAAATTTGGGATTTGTAGGTTTTTAGCCTTCTCGACCTACAACTCCAGGATTCCATAGTTAAGATGGTGTCAAACTGCAGTAGTTCTACCATGTAGATGGACCCCAAGTGTCCTTGATCATGAATACAGCAAGCTAGAATGTCTTTTCTAATGTTGTAAAACATCTCGCTTTGAACAGAGAATCAAGGTATTGGTTCCTGTTGATCCATGGCTTATCACCTGCCTCTCTCTGTAAAACAGCAGAAGGAAGATTCATATGCAAACCACAGAACAAATATATGAAAATGTGCTTACTTTGCCACATTTCACAATGAGCACAAAATTTATCTTACGAGTATCTGGGGAAGAGAAACAATGCATTCAGAAGTTAGAGCATGGCAATAGCAATGAACCCAAAAACTAACAAATGGGATTAAGACCAGGACTTCAAATCCATAGGATGAAGCATGGGATAAACAATGTAATAAAAGAATTGAATTTTTGGATGGAACAATTGAATTACACAATGTCAAAAATATTCTAAAAAACAAAAACAAAATGAAAGAGACCCATATGGGAGACATTTCCAACAAAATTAGTTTCCCATGAGATTCGTCTGCAGACATATCTCCAGCTCTTGAGAAATGGCTAGAGCTGAGTCAAAATTTCTTGGAAGACCTTTTTTTTCTGAGAACATAGTGGAAATTTCCCTTTCTCTCACCATCTGGAAAACATAGAGATGGGTTGCATGATCCAAGGAGATCCCCCAAATACAAAGTTAAACAGGAATGACCAACATCTTTATTCTGAGGCAACAAAAAAGATACCATCCCATGTAGAATACATCTATACTGCAGAATGAATGCAGTTTGACACCACTTTAACTGTCATGGTTCAATGCTATGAAATTGTGGGGTTTGTAGTTTGGTCAGGCACCAGCACTCTTTGGAAGAGAAGGCAAAAGACCTTGTAGAATCATAGAATCATAGAGTTGGAAGAGGCCTCATGGGCCATCCAGTCCAACCCCCTGCCAAGAAGCAGGAAAATCGCATTCAAAGCACCCCCGACAGATAGCCATCCAGCCTCTGTTTAAAAGTCTCGACCACACTCCAGGGCAGAGAGTTCCACTGCTAAACGGCTCTCAGTGTAAAATGACAACACCCAGGATTCCATAACATGGAGTCATGGCAGTTAAAGTGGTGTCAAACTGCATTCATTCTATATTGTAGATCAGTGATTCCCAACCATTTTTCTGACCAGGGATTACTTTGACCAGGGACCACTTTGACTAGGGAGCACTCTCCAAATTAGTACCAAAAGGGTTACGAATCAGTTTTTGGTCAACTTTGGATTCAGTTTGATTGTTTGTGGTGCTGATCCAAAAAATTGCATTGGATAGACCACATCAGCTCTAGTTTTTGATACAAATCATATGCCATCCAGCAGTCGCCATCAGCTCACCCATGGAAAACCATATTTAATAATCTAGAGCTGATGTGGTAATATTATGAAGGTAGTCAGCCTCTCCCCTCCCGACATCCCCGTTGCCTCAGCACTACAAGAGGGTTTGGCAAAACCAGTTACTTTCATTGCCACATGGTTTTGAGGCAACAGTGTAGTAATGGTGAGGCTGCGGACCATATTTTAGTTCTTGCGGACCACTGATATACCACAGGTTGGGAACCACTGGTGTAGATGCACCCTTAGAGTGTATCTATACTGGAATGGGAGATAAATCTTGCTTCAGCAGTAATGTTGGTCAGCATTATCTATAGCAAGCTAGTTCTTTCTTTACACAACTCCAATATCTTGCTGCTCCCCTCAGTATCTGTTGGCTGAGGGAACCACCACATTTTGCCTAATGGAAGGACTAGCTTCAATGAAAGCAGATTTATAAAACTGGGCAGCTTGGATACAATTCTCATACATCATAGAGACTTTCCTGGCAATAAAATGCTCCCTTGACTTGTAGATTTTGACACAACCCAATGCATAGGTACACAACACCTCAAAAGAGAGTCCCAGAGTTGTTAAAGTAGTGTTCTTTGTTTTTATGTTTCTCTAATATCTTAAACATTCAATCATAGGCTGCATTACATTCCCCATGAACCTTGTGGTCACCAGCCAAGGAAAGCTTGCCTTGATATTTAGTGCTCTTGTCTGGGAACTGATAAGAGTGTCTGGATTGTCTAAACTCTTTAAGTGCTAAATGTCAGATTGGAATTTGGGTAACTGCGGCTCAACAATGTGTGTTATTCAAAAATGCCAAGGTAGGCCCACTTAGGGGCTTCTTAGATCTAATGCTGGAGCATTTGAACGCGGTAATCAGCAACTTGTAGAAACCATCTCTTGCAATTTAATAATCTCCATATTATTCCAACGCTGTTTGCCTTAGATTACATCTCCTAGCCTGAGCAATAAAAAAAACGGGTACCGAAGTCTTGACAAGTTTCTGAGCAACTTTTTAAAAGGTGCCTCTCTTTAAGCCTCCATGCGGCACAAAGCAGAGTTTTGTACCATGGCCTCCTTCTGAACTCACAGCTGAGAATTTCAAAGGCACCAGGGAAATGCCTCTGGCCATATAATACACCCCAAATCCAAAACTGTCGCAGTTGTTTGGATCATTTCAAGCTTTGTTTCCCTTGAGGTGTTTGTAGCAGCAATGGAGACCCACACTAAGACTTACACATGAGCTGCTTAAGGAGCCTCACTTGTTGAAGCTTACCAGCTGGCTAGCTGGCTGAAAACACTAAATGTTACTTATGTATGCATTTCTTCAATAATGTATTGATTTATATCATCATATCCAGCCTGTCAGGGATTCTGATTGAGGCCTACAGTACAAAGAACCATGTGTAACAGTTTACTTTACTCAAAAGTAAATTTTATTGAGTTCGACAAAGTTTGCTATGAAGTAACTGTGCATAAACCATTCCACTGCTTCTTAAACGGTGGGTCCTGACTCCAAATGGGGTTCCCTTAGCTCAATACTGGGTTCCTGAAAACAAATGGGAACAGTAAACAATTTCTGAACATTACCTAGGACCTTATATTCAGTCTCTGGCACTCTTTGCGTACTTGTGCCTACAAGTTTTTTTCCCATTTGATGCAAGGTCTATTTTATTGGTTAACCGTAGGCTTTCGTATGCAAAGAATCTGCTGCCAGTAACTTTTGTGAAATGGGAAACAGTCAACTTTAATAGTCCTTTATTTCTCTGCGTGCATCTGAAGGGTGGGCTTTTGTGTCTGATCATACATCTGCCTTTGGGTCACTCTCTGTGCCAGTGATGTGTCTTTTGGGGCATATTTGGAGGCATTATTTTCATCCTACTTGATTTTCCATTGCCAAAATGGCAGGCAGTACACTTTTGGAGCCAATGAGAGAAAGGCCATAAGTAAAGCCTAAATGCTTTCTGCTTTCCCTTAATTGTTTCCTTTTAAAAAATCAAACTATGCATTTCTGTAGGGACAAAAATGCTTTAAAGTTTTTATGTTGGAACAAAAGGAGTTGTTCAAGGTCTGCTACAAAAAAGGCAGGAGGGGGAGAGTGATTTAGGGGAATATTGAATGGATAGGGAGGAGTCATCTCTCGGCCATGTGATAAGTCATTATTTTATTAGATACAGAAAGGGGAGAAGAGGGTGTGACGGGGAAAGGCATGTATCCAACTCCCATATAGGCTTCTTAAACCATGGATTGCCCACTTAAAAGGCTTTTTCTATGGTAAGTGTGATAAGGTCCCTAGTGGCTGTTACCCGAATCTCTCGTGCAATGTTGACATCTTTCTGCAGAAGATGCTTCAGCTGTACTTCATAAAAAAAAAACAGCCTGTTTAGCAAGCTTTGCAAATGCTGATTTATTAGTAGTAAATGCTTTATTTCCATACCTCTTTTATATATCTAATATACATAGACATTTCTCGGGCCAAAAGGGGTTGCACGTGAAAAAAATTCAGAAGACTTGGTCTATTCTACTTTACAGAGGACACTCCTTTGTTTGAACATCTTCCCACGTATTCTTACGTGGGTACTATTTGCATGTTGGACTAAGATTTCAGGAGACCAAGGTTTGAGAAATCCAATGGGTGACTTTGGGCAAATCACACACTTTCAGCCTAAAGCAGTGGTCCTCAACCTGTGGGTCCCCAGGTATTGGCCTACAACTCCCAGAAATCCCAGCCAGTTTGCCAGCGGTTAGGATTTCTGGAAATTGAAGGCCAAAACATCTGGGGACCCACAGGTTGAGAACCACTGGCCTAAGAGAAAAGCAATGGGAACCTCTTCTTGGCAAATCTAAGCAAAATCCCTTCCAGTTACTGCAAGTTGGAAGTTACACAGCAACAACAACTATACATACAAGGTCACTCAGCAGATCAGGGTATAGGGTGGCAACCTGTGCTCAATGGGGTTACACTCCCCTGAGGACACAGGTCCACAGTCTGAGGGTCCTCCTGACGTTTGATGCTCAGGCCAAGAGGGCCTTTGTGCAATTAAAGCTTGTGCACAAGCTGTGACTGTACCTCAAGAAGTCTGACTTGACTATGGTGGTCCACACCTTAGTTACCTCCAGGTTGGATTACTGTAATACATTCTACGTGGGGTTGCCTTTTAAAACGGCCCAGAAACTGCAGTTAGTGCAAAGCTCGGTGGCCAGGTTGTTAACCGGAGCAAATTATAGGGAGCAGTCAACTTCCCTCTTCAAACAGCTCTATTGGCTGCTGATAACTATCCGGTCCCAATTTAAGGTGCAGGTTATCACCTATAAAGCCCTAAATGGTTTTGGACCTGCCTATCTTCATGATTGCATCTTCCCCTGCGTGATCGCTAAGATCTTCTGGGGAGGCTCACCTCTCGCTCCCATCTTTGTCACAAGTGCTGCTGGTGGGGACGAAGGAGAGGGACTTCTCAGTAGTCCCCCCCCCCCCGTATCGGGAATTCTCTCTCCAGAGAGATTAGACTGGCACCAACGTTGTCAATCTTTTGCAAACAGTTTAAAATGTCGATATTTCACTGTAGTTTTGACTAGATGTTTCCCCAGAAATTCTGGTTCCCAGTTATGACCCAAAATTCAGATGCTGCACTTTACTACTGTCCCTGCCCAGAGTCATAGTGCCTCCACCTCACATTGCCCTTATCCCCAATTGCCCCCCCCCTGTTTGGCTGTTTCAGGTACTGGTTGTCTGTTTGATGGTTGTTTTGATACTGCATTATGCTGTTGGTTGTTTTATTTTGTTTTTGTTGCTGTTTTATGAATTTTAATGTGTTATATTTTAACTATGTTTGAATCTTGGGCCTGTCCCTATGTAAGCTGCCCCAAGTCCCTTCAGGGAGAATACAAGAATAAAGTTATTACTACTATTATATTATATCCAGAATTCTGAAATCCGAAATACTCCACCTGTGTGGCTGAGATACTGGCATATTTATTTTCTAATGGTTCAATGCTTTCATGAACAAAATTATTAAAATGTTGTGCATGAACCTACCTTTAGGTTATGCATAAAAGGTGTATATGAAGCACAAAAGAATTTTATGGCTCACATTTCCAAGATATCTCATTATGTATATGCAAGTATGCCAAAATCTTAAAAAGGAATATGGAACACTTCTGGTTCCAAGCAGAAAGGGAAGGTTAATATAGCTCAAAAAGAAAATTAATAGGGTGAGAAATGAAAAATTAATTCGTGCTGGAAACTCTTTTTAATAGAAAAAGTGCCATGTTTATATCACGAGATGACCGGGATTTGGAAAAGTTGCTTTGTAAGGGCTACCTCAGCATCTTCAGTTCAAGAAAATATATTTTCTGAACTCTTGAGGCCTCCCAGGGGAAGGCATTCCACGCTATCAGACTCACATCAACTAAAAGTCCTATTCTACATCTCCACCCATCTGCTGTTGCTGGGAGGATAGTGTACACACTGCACAGGGTCTGAGTTGTCAAACAAAAGGAAACCAAACCCAGAAACTACTCGTATGTGGGATGAATACAGAACAATATCAATTGAAATTTGAAAGCTATATGGGGAGAAAGAATGGATGGAAACCAGCATCAGCCAGCAGGTTTATTTAGGATACATCTACACCAGTATTTCCTCAACCTGGGGGCCAGGACCTCTGGGGGGGGGGGGTCGCAAGGGGATTTCAGAGGAGTCACCAAAGGCCATCAGAAAAAACACATTTCTGATGGTCTTAGGAACCCCTTTGGCAGAGAAGGCTGAAGATCTCTCTGCCTGCCTTCTCTTCCTTTTCGGAAACAGACAGGAAATCCTCCCACCAAAAGACATTTTCCTGCTGTGATTGGCCAGCCCCACAACCCCACCAGTATTCAATGTTGGACATGCCGGTAGTGTGCCAAGTTTGGTGCAGATCCATTGTGGTCTGGGTTCAGAATACTCTTTGATTGTAGACAAACTATAAATCGCAGCAACTACAACTTCCCAAATGTCAAGGTCTATTTTCCACAAACTCCACCAGAGTTCACATTTGGACATATTGATTATTCATGCCAAGTTTGGTCCAGATCCATCATTTTTTGAATCCACAGTGCTCTCTGGATGTAGGTGAACTACAACTCCAAAACTCAAGGTCAATGACCACCAAACCCTTCCAGTATTTTCTGTTGATCCTGGGAGTTTTGTGTGCCAAGATTGGTTCAATTCCTTTGTTGGTGAAGTTCAGAATGCTCTTTGATTGTAGGTGAACTAGGAATCCCAGCAACTACAACTCCCAAATGACAAAATCAATCCCCCCAACCCTACCAGTATTCAAATTTGGGTGTACTGGGTATTTGTACCAAATTTGGTTCAGTCATTGAAAATACATCCTGCATATCAGAAATTAACATTACGATTCATAACAGTAGCAAAATTACAGTTATGAAGTTGTGGAAATAGTTTACATTTGTTTAATTTAGCAGAAGTCAGAAGAGAGAAAGGGGTAGAATCTCATCCTTTCCTTTAAGCAAACTGCCACAACTTCTCCTATCTCTTCTTTTTAATAGCTTTTGTCATCTTGACTACCCTCTGATGTTGCAAGGCAATACCTGTCCCATTTTCCACCTGTGAAATGTTGGAGGGTATGTTACAGAACAGAGTGAAACCTCTTTCCTATGTTCCTGGCCATACACATAGCATGTTGCCCGTTTAGCCATTCACAGAGCCAAATTTCCAGAGAAAGATTAATATGCACCAGCTGTAGGGATTGTGAAAATAAATTGTTGTGGAGGTCAATGCAGCCATTGGCAATTCCAGAAGTGTGAGCTAATTACCTTGGTATATAGCAGCATGTTTGTTTTCAATGCAGCGTCAGGGGAAAAATAATACTGGAGACAAACTTTGGGCTAAAACAAAACACACATTAAATCAGTTCCACTTATTCCAACCCTGCCACGTCTTCCTTCCTTTCTCTTTCTTTCTCCCACATAAGTGCATAGGAGTCAGTTGAGAGCACAGAGCTCAAGAGACGGGAGTGTCAGATTTGGAAAGGCATTCAAATTGCAGGGTGGCCTTGGACAATGTACATCAGCATTTTTGGAGTTGAGGATCCGGGAGATGGGTTTTCCACACTCCCCCCCTCTCTCTTTCTCTTTCATGACTTTTCTAAGTCTGGGTATGGATAAATAAATAAGTAGACATGGACACCTATACATTTCTGCATATATGCATACATATCAGATGGGGAAAAGATAACTTTTAAGTGCTACAACTCCCAAAATCTGGCTGAGGATTTTGGGAGTTGTATTCCAAAGGTGTATCTCTTCCAGCTCTGTGGTTCTTTCCATCTCTCTCACTCTCCCCCACATCTAAACTGTATAATGGATGCAGTTTGACAACACTTTAACTGACATGGGCTGAAAGCTATGGAATCTTGTGACTTGTAGTTTTAAAATGTCTTTAGTCTTCTCTGCCCAAGAGTGCTTCTCTCCCCAACTACAAATTCCAGGATTCTATAGCATTGAGCCAGGGCAGTTTGTGGTGGAATGAAAAATCACAGGTAGTTAACGTCTTTACCAATCCACACACTGTCTTGCTAGAGAAAATATATGCCATGCAGATGATCAGTAAAGAATAAGGTGTTTACTCTTTGTTATGCAGATCAACATATATAAACAGTTGCATTGACTCACACAATGTCCTTTGAGAAAGATCCAAATGGTCCTTGGGTGTCCATGTGAAGGATCTTCTTCCAGCAGTCCAGGAGCAAAAATACTAACTAACTGTCTTGGTAAGCTCCTGCACAGAAAAACTTAAACATGTAACTGTTGCCAAAACTCCCAGGCTCAGCTAGCTTTTCAGACATAGCCCAACCAATCAGCTTTGTGCTTTGCATTTTTCAGTTAACACACACACCAACTGATTTTTACATGCTCCAACACATTTCACGTTGTGTTGAATTATATTCTACATAACGCACCCAATGAGAAAATGTTCCTCTACCTTCCTTCTATACCTAAATATTAGTTACCTTCACTATTCACTGTCCCCAAACTCTCAATTTTCTGGTCCTCTTTTAAAGCACGTGCACGCACGCACACGCACACACACGATTTGCAATCATCCTGTTAATAGTACACATTACTCAATAAAACATCCAGAAGGAAGGCTTATCATGGCTTTCTATCAGGCCTGCTTGAAAGAGGATGACATTTAGCGGGTGGAGCTATCGGAAACTGATGTTCTGCAGCTCTGCTTTTCAATGAATCGAGGCTATAAAAACTTTTAGTGCACTTAAGCCTGGGACTTTGGTGCTGCTTTCATGACAGCTATGTGTAAATTAAGCACAACCAAGCCTCTCTCAGGCCTTTCTTCCAGATGAAGTACACCAGGATTAACTGCATGCCACAAAGTGCCATGAGATGCACCAGGCTGTGTCTCTTATGAACTGGTTTCGGGGAATGCGGCTGCTCTGCAGTAAGAAAGCATTTGCTTAAAGGCGCAGCATGTATAATGACATGTATGGTGCATCTACAGTGCAGACTTAATGCGGTTTGACACCACTTTAATTGCCATGGCTCAATGCTATAGATTCCTGAAACTTGTAATTTTTCTCAGTCTTCAGCCATTTCTGCCAAATAGTCCTGGTGCCTCACCAAACTACAACTCTCAGGTTTCCACAGCATTGAGCCATGGCACATAAAGTGGGGCCAAACTGCGTTAATTCTACCATGCACTTGTAGTTTCTTAACTTGCCACTCAGATACAGTTACTGTTAGCCAAGGGTTAACATTATAGACCTGGTATCAGGAATTTCCTGGCTCAAGAATGTGAGCTTCCCTTGAGTCAGAGTGTGTGGGCTGGATTGTGAAGGGGTGACATCCCATCTTACGTTTTATACATAGAAATAAAAGGGGAATATAGGAAAACATGTGGGGAAATATGGGGGGAAATACATTCATATTAGGAAGGTAGAGGTCATCTCATCAACCTACTGCACCTCCCTCCAGAGTTCATAAGAAATCATAAGAAAAAAAGTCCCAAGAGATGGGAAGAAAGGAAAGTTCCCTGGAGTTCATAAAAGTTTATAAAAGTTCTTAAAAAGGTTCGAGAAGTCCATTAAAAGTGGGTAAAAGTTCATATTAGTTCATGATCAGTTTGGGAAAGTTAATGGAATATTGTAAGGGTTCGAATGAGTGCTGATCTGTAAGCTGCAGCTGATGTTGGAAGTCTGGGGTGCCCGTCCGCGCGATGGAAGAGAACTACAAATCCTGCCTTGCCATGGAGCCAGGGTGGCTTGCCTGCTTCCCCGAGGGTCTATGGGATGAACTCAGTATGATCCTCAGGTCACAGGCTTCCCAGCCTCCATGGAGCAGCAGCAGGAGCCACGAGGAGCCTCCAATTGACAATCAACTGCTTTTCTTTTAAACTTTAATTCTTGTAAAATAAAGAGGTTATTCCCGGGGTGCAGGGGCCTGAATGCAGAAAGCGAGAAAGCAGTTAGGTTTAGAATTAGCATAGTAAAAATATGACACCAAAATAGGAACTATCTGTTGAATCACAGATACGGGAGCCCAAGCGGTTTCCGTATCCGCGGTTCAAGGGAGCACAGTTTCGGCCTCCCCGGTATGCTCAAAGGGTATCCAGGGTGGGCCTGCAGTGCTCTGCGGCTCAGAAAATGAAAGGTTCATGCTTGGAGACAGTAAATGACACAAAGTTGCAAGTTAGAGTTTCTTTTATTGGTTACAATGTTAGGGTTGGGGGGAGAAAGCAAGAGAAAAACAGAATGATTGTTGAGGCTGCTGCTGAAGCCACACTCCTGCCGACATTGGCTCAACAGGGCATCCAGGAACTGTGGAACTCCCTGCTGTGGGTCAGATCAGTGGATTCTCTGCCCTCTCTCCCTTTTTGGGGGGAGTTTTCCATTTAGCGAGGGTCCTGCACCCCTAATCTCAGCAGCTGGGTGACTATATATGGCGCTTCCTGGATATGTGGAGCATCCGCACTGCAGGATTGTTGCATTCATCTGAATAAAGAAAAGAGTTAATGTAATGTTATGAACAAGTGCCATCAGCTCCTCTTGGAAACGGATGAGACAGTCTATACACAGTAGGACCTTTTTGTGCACCATGTTTAACAATAGTGTTCCAAATTCTCTACCTCTTTTACCATCAAATTTCAATAATGCCTGGGAGCTGAATTTGGGGATTGTTTTGGACCCAAAATGCAAAGTCTTACTTAAACTGACAGTTGTTTTTTAAAAAATCTTTTTCTAGCAACTTCTCTTTTCAAGCATTAGCCAGAGCTATTTCTGGCTCTTCATGCAGCTTTTACTTTCAGTGGGAATATATGCTCCCTTTCAAAATTACTAGATGAACAGATCTCTTGCTCAAAAGGGAAACATGGTAAAGAAAACCACACTGCTATTATTGGATCAAGACATGCATAGAAGGCATGTTGCAATCTGTTGTCTAAGGACAGCACAATTAGATCACTTTCTGATGGCCAGGAATGGGGAAGCTACAATAAGAAATACAGAGGTGGAACTGGGCAATAGAGACAATCCCAGCAATGACAACTTTCTTGGGAACACAACCCTGAAGGGGACAGAGAAATGGGAGCAACGTGTTCTTCCAAGAATGTGAAATCAGCATTGAGTTTTGGAAAGGTATTTGGACTACAATTCTCAGAATCCCCTAGCCAGTATGGTCAATGGGATTCTAGGAATGGTAATCCAACTTCCCTGGAAGCATAAGCAGCAGACGTCCACCACCATCTACTTTTCAATGCACCCCCCTTCCTGAGAAACACTTTTTTTGGCCATTGTCTTCTCGGAAATGACCAATACTTTGGTGGTAAATCTTTTCAGTTTAAATAATTGGGTTGAAGGGGGGAAAAGACCAAGAGTAAGGAAAAAATTGATAATTGCAAAAGAAATGAAAGGAGGATGGGGATGTCCATGTCTAGAACTATATAGTGATGCCTTCCAAATTGAAAGAGTAATAGAACTACAAGTGACTAATAAAAAATGGGTGAGATTTGAAAAGGAAATGAATGGAGTAAGTTGCGAAGAAATAATTTTTAGAAAATGGGATAAAAGAAATGTAGATAGATTAATAGGACCAATGAAAGGAACTATGCAAGTGTGGAAAAAATGGCAAGGGAAAATAAGTAGCTTAAAATCCAAAATGTCAACAGTATGGACAATTAATAAGGATAAGGAATCAAATATGAATAGAAATATCCAGATATTGAAGGAAAAGGGAATAGAGAGGGTAGAACAATTATATAACAAAGAGGGAATGGTAAGTGAGGATAGAATTAAACAATGGCTTGGACAAGAAAATTGGTTACAGATAAGAGCAATTTGTGCATACTGTAGAATAAAAGATAATATTAATATGGTTAAGAGTGAAGATACCGCCTTTGAAAAGATAATAAGAGACAAATGGGAAGGAATGAAGGCACAGGCCAGCAATATATATATAATGCTATTAGAGGCAGATGGAGGTACAATACGGGATTTGAAAAGTATGTGGGAAATGGAGCTACAAATTACGGAACAAGAGATGAGAAATGTGGTAGAGATTATAGGGACGAAAAGAAATACCAAAGTACGAGAAATGAGGAGGAAAATACTGCATAAATGGTATCGTACACCCTGTCAATTAGCATACTACTATAAAAGGGTAGTAGTCAGTGCTGGCACGGATGCCAACAGAAAGGGCGATTTATGCACATGATGTGGGAATGTGAATATATACAACATTTTTGGCAGACTATACAAAATCAGGCAAAACAAATTCTAGGAAATGAGTGGATCATAACAAAGGAAATTGCGGTAATAGGAAAAATGGTGAAAACGGAAAATGATAGGGAAATAAAAGAAGCAATAATAGAATGTGCACAAGCAGTAATAGTATTAGGATGGAAAGATAAATCAAAATGGACAGTAAACAAATGGTATCATTATATGGTGGAACAAATGGAATTTGAAATTATGAATGGGAAATTAAATGCTTCAAAAATCAATGAAAATAGAATGAGAAAAATGGAAGAAAGATGGACAAGGGTAAAGAATCATATTATGAAGCATTCTGGAGATCAAGCCATAAGAAATAGGATACAAATGTTATATAGTATATAGTATATAGAATGGAAAGGTATAAAGATAAAGATATAAAAAAATGTCTCCATAAGAAATGAATATATAAAGGGAACAATCCTCATGTTGGTGGTGGGAAGTGCAAATGTTCTGTGAGTGCTTGGTATGTTTTTTTTTTTTTTTTTGTGTGTGTTAAAATAAAATAAAAAATTTGTAAAAAAAAAAAAAAAAAAAAAAGTAAATCTTTTCAGTTTCAGTTTCCCAATTAAGACACACCTTGAAAATTGCAGGCTTTCACTTCCAAGTATAATTGTATACCTGAAACTGGAGTTCATTATACTTTCTGTCATGTTCCCTTTTCTCTACTCTTGTCTTGCCTGTGTGCTTTTGAGAAGGAAAGGCATGGATGAGTTCGTTCTTTCCCACTTTTTATGCATTTTTAAACTGCAGGTTGCTTAGGCACCCTGACTACCCAGCTAATGTCACACTGTACTAGGAATGCCATTCTTCAATAATTTTATTCTTGAAGAAAGCAGTGAGCACTTTTAGCAATTTTCTACATGCTCCAAAAAGATTTCGGAAAATTGTTTTAAGAGATTATCTACAATCTAGGAATTGTTCTGCACAAAATTTGCATGTGATCTCTTTGCACAGGCATCAGCATGTCCTGAACAAGCATTTTCTGATGCTGAGGAAGTAATCTTATGGTGCATTTACACTGTAGAATCAATGCAGTTTGACATGAGTTTAATTTCTCTGGAGACTGGATGGCCATCTGTTGGGAGAGGCAACAGCAACTTCTGACAATGCTGCTTCTCCTTCTGAGAAGGCATAATAGTTAAAAGTAAAAGTATGTTGCATCAATATAGATACAATCAAAACAGAGGAAGAAATTGTGCAGATTCTGATAGATAGATAGATAGATAGATAGATGTAAAACAGCAATTTCCCATTTCCTTAATCCCTGAGCTCTTTCTCCTTTGACATCCTAAACAGAAATGGTGGCTGCTTCTGTCATGGGCAGTCTGGGGTCACAAGACTCCACCCACCAGAAACGCCCCTGATGCTAAATTTTATCATTGCTGATGGGATGCATACTGATTTCCTGATCACACGCAGCACTTCAGCGACAGAAAACTGCATAGTTTTTCCGACACTGTGGTCATAATATTGTCTAGAAATACTGTTTCTGCTACATTTTGCAAACGGATTCAACGGATTACTGATGGAATGAGGTAAACGTCATGTGATGGACCTACTGAAAATTGTCCTCAATCAGTTTAAGAAACGGAGAGTGCTTCTAGATAGCACCAAATCACGGGCTTTAGTCAGGGACAAAAAATCCCGGGACCTGAGAAGAGGTCCACATACAGGGCTGTTGGTCCCTGGGATTTCTGCCTCCATCATCCACAATTCCTACTTTGATGCAGGATTTAGAGGCTCCCAAGATGGCCACCATGGGATGTCTACCAAAAACTTCAGTGGTTTTTTAAAAAAAGAAACTTAAGATGCAAATATGCTAATCATTACATAAGTTGTGTTCCCGGGTTATAGAGGCTGTGTGGCCATCTGTGCAGACAAGGTGGGCCATGTACTTGTGCCTGGGAACTACAGGGAACTACATGTCTGTTCCTGATTGCTGTTATTGTGAAAAGACATACAACATTGACTACAGGGTGACAACTTTGTCCTAACAAGAGAAGCTTTGCCATCCACACGTTTAATGAAGTTTCTCTTTCCAGGATCACGTTTTTGCCTTCTAGTCAACTGTTGCCATGTTTTTAGGATACTACCAATCAGGAACTGAAGTGTATAACCCAGGAACAAACCAACATAAAAACCCATGTTTTCTTAATGCACGGATGTAATGAAATATCTAATTATAATATAGGTTTTGAATATGTTTATTAGTGTTTATTAGGCCAGCCTTAGCTACAGCTGTTTGGTTGGTATGTAGCCATAGTAATGAAGCTTGCAGTAGAAATGTATCAATTTCAACAGAGGTACGGAGAGAAAGGGGCGGACCTAACTGCCAACAGAAGAGTGGATATTGGGCCAGAGAGATAGCACAGCGGTAACAACAGTTACCCTGTCCACTGTTCACCCAACAGTTCGAAAACAGCTCAGCTGTGATTAGATAAAACTGTGAACCGCCAAGCGTAGAAGGATTTTTTCAAAGAAGGACTTACAACACCTAAGATCGGCTGTCGGAAGGTGGAATGCGGAAACAGAGGCTCTCCGTCATGAGGATGAAGCAACAGCACGCCCTTGTGACGTAATGACGCAATCACACCCGCAGCCAGAAGAAAAATCCTTCTAAAATTGTACTTGTTATATGTTGTATGTAATTGTATGTGGAACCGGCAGGGACTGTCTTCCATATGTGTGATGTAATCCGCTCGGAGTCCCCTTCAGGGTGAGAAGAGCGGAATATAAATAAAGTGTATTATTATTATTATAACAAAGGCTTGTGTCAAGTTACGGACATGATTTACTTTAAGGAAGATGGCCGAAGATCATTTGGAACAGGATTCAGTTTAGGGTATTGGGTTACACATATTAAAGTGTCTCATACAAAGCATTTTAAAAGTCAAACCTCTCTCTTACAAACCTCTCTCATACAAGCTTCACTCAAGACACTTTCATATAAGGCTCATAAGTATCTAATTCAAGTGCCCCACACAAACAAAAATATAATTGAATATTAAAATGCTCAGCCACACAGCTACACACTACACTATCCTCTTCTCCTCATCGCCATGACCTTATTTCCTGTATTAATGTTCCAATGGACAAACCGACATTCGAAGATGTGCATTTTTGGGATATTCCCGGGATATTTTGGGATATTCCTGCACCTGAAAATCTCACATTTTTTGCAGTTTGTAGTGATTGCTCTCATTATTTTCTAATGTGATGAGGTCTTTAGCCTGACCAGGAAATGAGTTGTATGCATAAACTGGATGAAAGAAAGATAAACAAGCCAATACTCCAGCTAGATATTTAATTGCTGTTTCATGATGACTCTAGAGCCCGGATTTATGGCAAGAAAAAGTTCAATTTAAAATAGTTTTTTAGCCAAGGTATGCACCTTGGGCCTTTCATTGCTTTGCATCTGAACACACCTTATGGGGCTGTTGTTAAGATCAAAGAAGAAAAGAGATTCTGGATGCCACCATGCTCGCAGGAAGGTTGGAATGAAAATAATGACAGCACAGGTGGGTGCCAATTTCAATATTGTGTCACGTACTTCTAGTCGCTTACTTAGAATGTCTGTTGGACAAAACTGGTTGGGCCAATAAAGCTCAGAACAGAGTATCTCACCAGGAAAGCCTGGCACAGAGTCAAATTGCCTATGCTGAATGCAGCGGTGCCAGTCCTCACATGTGTGAGATCCCAAAACTTCCACTGCCCAGCCTCCCTGAAGGATTTTCCCATCTTCCGTCAGGCATCAGATAAAACCCAAATTTCATTTTCACGGCTGGACCTGGAGGGTGAAAAGAAAACCAAAAGCCTGACGCATGCACTTTAAGGATGTGCAATTAGCATAACTATGCCATGTCTTAAGCTGCCCAAAGATAGAAACAAAGCAAGAAAGGCAGCCCTAATTGTACCCAGGGAATTGCGTGCCATGGAGCAAAAAGACAAAAGCTGACTGTGTCCAAGGAGACAGGCGAGGAGGAGGAGAAGCCAAACCAGCAACAGCTCCAATTCAAAACAACCCCTCCGGCAGTCTCTGAAGACTTGCCAATGGAGGCAAGAGAGGACTTTGCCAAGGAGTCAACCCCAGATCGAGGCATGACAAACAGTCTTGGCACTGTGGATCTGCCACACTTACTTGTGGGGCAGACAACAGTTGTGGATTTTATGGCAGGAGTCACAGATGAAAGGGCAGAGCCCCAACAGCAACACCATAAACACGAGGCTTAAATATTGCCTTTGTAATTGTCAGTTTTCCCAGCAGTAAAATCATTCTCTCTCAATACTGCATAGTCGAAAATGCATGAACTATCTGAAAGTGAATCTACACTATAATTAATGCAGTTTAACACTGCTTTAACTGCTATGTGATCTTAGGGTTTCAAGTTTGGTGGGCACCAGTACACTTTGGCAGAGAAGGCTAAAGAACTTGTAAAACTACAGCTCCCAGTATTCCATACTTTGGGCCATGACAGCTAAAGTGGTGTCAAACTGCATTAATTCTACAGTGTAGATACACACCCACCAAACATCCAACAGAATCCCTCTTACCTGAGAATGTTGGACTCAGAGCAGGGGGTCCTTTGATACTGTATAGTTATAACACTGTGAATCTGTTTTCACTGCAGTGGCTACATCCTATGAATGTTTTTAGTTTGGTGAAGCATTACAGTTCTTATCTTGAGATTTCTGCAGATCCTTTGGTAAGCTATAAATCCCAGGATTCTATTGGATATTGCATCACCATTAAGGCCAAATCCCATCACCATTGTGTCATGCAAAAGGAAAGGCGATTCCGCCTGAACATTCGGAAGAACTTCCTAACTGTGAGAGCTATTCAGCAGTGGAACTCTCTGCCTCAGAGTGTGGTGGAGGCTCCTTCTTTGGAGGCTTTTAAACAGAGGCTGAATTGCCATCTGTTGGCAGTGCATTGAATGTGATTTTCCTGCTTCTTGGTAGGGGTTGAACTGGATGGCCCACGAGGCCTCTTCCAACTCTATGATTCTATAATTCTATGAATGCGGCTGTCATGTATAATTGCAGTAGAACATGCATTGCTGACATTTGTTTGCATCTCTGAAAAAAATTCCTCCCTGCAAGTAGAAAAGCAGCTTTTAGACTACTCCACTTCCCTCACGTTTTTACTTTCAAAGACTGGGGATAATTGACACTATGGAATCAGGGGAGTTGTGGTTTGGTGAGGCACCAGCACTCTTTGGCAGAGAAGACTACGGACCTTATAAAACTACCACACCCATGATTCCACAGCATTGAGCCATGGCCACTCAAGTGGTGTCAGAATGCATAACGTCTACAGTGTGGACACACTCTGAGGAGCAAAGATGCTATCCATATTGGCATCCTTTAATGGTGCAGAAACCCAGGTGAGAGCTGTCCTGGGCCATTATGGTGCATGCAAATTGGCTTTGGGTTCAAAGGATTTGCTCCCAAATGCTTATTGCTGTCAAATTTCAGTTAGAGATAAAGCCAATTCTAGCTTCTTTTTCAAACATTTGCTATTTGCCAAAAACAAAATCTTTACTTCTCACTTCCTTTAAGAGCTAAGGGTGGTACCTGAGAGCTGTCAGCACTAGCTATTAAAGAAATGGGGTTATTTTCATATCAGGGAACAGGTGGAAAGCTTACTAGGAGCAGGAACCAAAGAGTAGCAGAAACTGGATTTTTAACTGGTTGACTCCACATGTATTTTCTTGTTACTGTGCAATGTCCTGAGTAAGTATGATTCCTTCCCCTCAATGCAGTATTGTTACTAAGAATGAGATACCTTTGCTACTTTCCTCATTTGGAAACACACTACTTGGAATAAACAGGGAATAAAATATAGCAGGTTCTTCCAGGAAGCCTTTAAAAGTGGCGGTGATGACTATAAAGCATTTCGAAAACCTGTGGGCACATCTCATAAAAAATATATCAAGAAGAGACGTCAAAAGGTAAGAAGCTTGTGACAACACTTTTATAGGTATTACATTCATAGACACTGAAACATGGAGGTGTTCGTTTTTGGACTCTACATGGAAATCTGGCATTTTTGAGACTTCACAGGTGAAGTGTCAAGTGCAAACAGGATCGCCATCTGAGGCACAAACCCTTGTGCCAGAAGGACTGAAGATTGGCAGATTGGAGGTTCGAATCTGGGGAGACCGCGTATGAGCTCTCTCTGTCAGCTCCAGCTCCCCATGTGGGGGCATGAGAGATGCCTCCCACAAGGATGGTAAAGCATCAAAACATCAGGGCGTCCCCTGGGCAACGTCCTTGCAGATGGCCAATTTTCTCACACTCGAAGTGACTTGCAGTTTTTCAAGTTGCTCCTGACACACACATGCACACATGCGCGTGCACACACAAAATTTATGGCCATCAAACGATCTTTCCCATATGATTGGTACTTTCCTTGAAAATGTAAAATGTGAAGTCTTGGGGAAAACAGTTCATGCTGGCTTTCCAGAGACATGGCTGAGATGCAGATTTTATTATTTTCCGGTCCATTGTAAAAACTGTCAATGTGCCAAATTCAGAAATAAGGGAAACCAAGGATTTTAATTAGTAAACATCAAAAATTGCCTCTGCCTTGGTTATTATGGTTGTCCTAATTAACAGACAGTCCTTTGATGTTAAGAAAACCCCTCTTATGTTGCTACAAGCTCTTCAGAGAGCTTAATTGAAGGTGCCTCATTTAGTATTTTGGAAAATCTTCTAAACTGGCCGAGGGCTTTGCTCCGTAAAATCAAAAGCTCACCTTCTTGTTTAATTTACTTTGGATATATCATCACAGTTAGCACAGTGGTTCTCAAACTTCCTAATGCCATGACCCCTTAATATAGTTCCCCATGTTGTGGTGACCCCACAGCCATAAAATTATTTTTGTTACTACTTCATAACTGTCATTTTGCTACTGTTATGAATCATGATGTAAATATCTGATACACAGGATGTATTTTCATTCACTGGGCCAAATTTGGCACAAATACCTGATACAACCAAATTGGAATACTGGTGGGGTTGGGAAAGGGGCTATTGATTTTGTCATTTGGGAGTTGTAGTTGCTGGGATTTCTAGTTCACATACAATCAAAAAGCATTCCAATGATGGAATTGAACCATGGGGCACACAGAACTCCCATGACCAACAGAAAATCCTGGAAGGGTTTGGTGGGCATTGACCTTGAGTTTTGGAGTTGTAGTTCACCTACACCCAGAGAGCACTGTGGAATAAAACAATGATGGATCCGGACCAAACTTGGCATGAATACTCAATATGCCCAAATGTGAACACTGGTGGAGTTTGGTGAAAATAATCCTTGTCATGTGGGAGTTGTAGTTGCTACGATTTATAGTTCACCTACAATCAAAGAGCATTCTGAATCTCAGCAATGATAGAATTGGGCCAAATTTCCCACACAGAACCCACAAGTCTTGAAGGGACTTGCTGGTGTGAGCCTCCCTCCAGCCTTGCATGCTCTTCCTTGCCTGCACATGTGCACTACGCTGCCATGCGCCAAGCTAGCCTGCTCTCCCCTCCTTGCTTGAAGTCTCAGAAACAGCCCTCTCTTTGACTGAGAGGCCAACCAATCACAGCAGAGGAGAGCTTTTGGTGGGAGGATTTGATATCTGTTTCCAAAAAGGAAGAGATCTTCAGCCTTCTCTCTCAAAGGGGTTCCTCAGACCATCAGAAATATATGCTTTCTGATGGTTTTTGGTGACCCCTCTGAAACCTCCTCACAACCCTCCAGGGCTCCTGACCCCCAGGTTGTGAAACACTAATCTAGCAGTTTGACACCATGTTCACTGTCATACAGACATCCTATGGATTCCTGTGATTTATAGTATGCTGAAGTACTACTAATGCTCTACTAGAGAGCTTGAATCAACTCTCTTGGACTACAATTCCCAAAGTATCTTGTGAAGAGGGATTTAAGATTAAATCAGGGTAGGATGGGAATTGAATTTCACAGCTGTGCATGAAGAACTCTCTAGCTAGGAATCATAAACTCATTCCAAACTACGAATCCCAGACTTCTAAAAGACTGAGCCTCAGCAGTTAAAGTTGTAAAAAGGTGTTATAACTTGTAGCACGGATGTGCCATTTGTCTCTCACAGTTGGCTGCAATATGCAAGGCAATTCATTAGCAAAAAGATGCAACTGACAGATATAAAACTTCAAGGATAAGTCCACTAAAACAGTCCCTGTAGAAGGGTTATCAAAACATATCCTCCCTTCCTCCCCCCACAAAAAACTTAAGACCTCTTCACGATCAGGCACTATAAATACTGTACACAATGAGGCATCTTTACCATTGTAATTGAAAGAGGTTTTGCTTGTCTATAAAAGTCGCATGCATAGTATATACGTATAATATGTATTTGTTAAGTTTTCCTATGTATGGTGACTTTGGTGGCACCTTGTATATCCGATGCTTCATCTGAGCAAAGGCATGTATGTTTGACTTGGTCTCACCTGTATTCAGTGAAATTTTTAAAATTAAGCATTGGCCTGCTCAGTATAGAACTGTTTTGTATTTTGTTCTCTTGGGAAGTGCTGGAGGTAGAGATCTTCTGTCCAAGCACTCTCCCCGGTTTGTTATGAGGGTGTATGTGCAGCGGCAATTCCAAGGATTTTGATTACTAGAAAATTAATGTAATTCATGTTTTAAAGTTACTTTGTAGACTAGGACTTCCTCAATTTCTCAGCCAGCATGACCAGTGTCCATGCTGGCTGGGAGATTCAAAAGGGTATACTGTAACTAAAAAAGTATGCCGACCACCACTCTCCAAGCTTATGTTTTGACACAGTGTAATAGGTGAAGGATCAATTCCTGGAATAAAACAATATAATATTTATGTAATCTTGGAATGTATTTTTCTTACCTGAAATGAAAAATGTCAGGATTCCAGCTAAAGTAGACCAGAGAATCACTCTGGATGACCTAGGAAATGCCAAGAAATGCCTCCTTAGACCTCCAACATGGGTCTATATCAGGCCTGTGCACACTAAGGCCTAAAGGCTGGATGCAGCCCCTGGGTGCTTACCTCAGGCCCTCCTCATTTTCCATGTCCTCTTGGCATGGTGGCCTTCCATGTCCTTATGCCAAAAAGTTGGGGGAGGAAGGCACGTAGCAACAGAGAGCCCTCTGGAACGCTCTTAGCCACCATGTGTCTTGCCCTCCTCCTGGCATATGGATAGTGTGACCTTATCTTTATGCCAGGAGGATGGCTCGAGGAAGGCATACGGTGGCTGAGAGCTTTCCAGAGCACTCTTAGTTGTCACTTCTCTCACTCTCCTCCCAACATAATGCCAAGAGGACAGCCCGAGGAGAAGGATTGGGTGGGAGGATCAGGGCAGTCACCACATGTCCCACCTTCCTCCCAGCAGAAGATGGGGTGAGCAGCCCCACCCTTATGCTGGGAGCAGGGCCGTAGCCAGGATTTTGATTTCAGGGGGGCTGAGTTTGGTTCGGGGGGCTGAGACTGGGTGGAAGGGGGTCTACCCTAGCAAACCTTCTGTATTGTTATCCCAATAGCCCCATGAATGTGGGATATAATGAGCATGGTGATCAGATCATGATATGAATAAACATAACAGTTTAAATAATGTACCTAGCCCCCCTGGCTACATGCCTGGCTGGGAGCACAACCTGAGGATGACCCAGGTCCTGCGTTGCCTCCTCCTGGCCCTGTCCTCTCCTGGGCCCTCCCCACCCAGTGTGTGCCTGCCCCCCCCCTTCCTCCTGGCCTGGCCCTCCTGGACGGCAAAAATGTTTACCCATTCTGGCCCAAGGTGAAAAGGTCTATCCATTCCTGGTCAATATAGTGAACTTCTGGCTGAGAACCCCAACAAAACTGGAAAAACATTATTTATTAATCTGAGAGAACACATCTCTGGAAATCTTTAGATCCCGCAGTATGACTCTATGGTCAATTGGAAGATGACTACAGATGTGTGTTGGAGGACCCAAAGATAATCTCTAGGAGCTTCTTCACACTTACCTTTTTTTTGGCAACAGAAGAGGGGGTGGCGGTTCAGTTTAGCCATGGAGCTCGAAGGCTCCCATCACACTTAAAGAACTACTTCCATGGTCGCTCTGTGGCTGAACCGCTGCCACTGCTGAAAAAAATGGTAATGGCAGACAATGAAAGGCTCCCTGTCTGTCCATTAGGAAAGATAGACCGAGACACCGAAAACAGGCTTTCTCCATGTGATGAGGCAGGGGGGAAGCCACAATGGGGTGTGGCACGGGGTGACAAGTTGCCATGCCCCCTGCGTAAGTGCCACCAGAACGTAGTGAGACAGCCCAATTCCAGCGCCTCATGTGACGAGGTGGCAAGAATCTCTAGGTCTTCCACCTAGAGATATTAATCTAGCTCACAAAAAATTAATCTTCCAAAGTTGAACTTAAAGAACATGGAGGGTTGACTGTACTTAAAAATGACATGGTACATTTCAAGGAAGTTTAGCAAAAACTGTCCTGACTTTTCAGGCTGATTACCATGTCCTGTTTATGCTATTGGTTACATGCTATTAAAGCACACAGACACCAACCGCAATGGTATTTTAACTCCAAACACAAAAGCTCAGTTAGGGATGGGAAACTCTTAACAGTTTTATTTTCTCCCACATTCAAATTGGGCTAAAGCTCAAGTTCCTTCTACAGTGAATGTGATGAAATGTGTGGATTCTGTAAATTCTTCCCCACAAAAATTTCCTACCAGCCCAACGAACTGGGTAGAACACGTTGAAGACCATATTGTACCTATCTGTTATACTGGTAGTAAGAATGGCATTCAAACCTTGAATTTTAAATGCACAAGGCTCCTGTGCCTAAATCTGACTATTTTCATTTTTCATACATTCAGATATTTAACACCATCGATAGCAGACATGGGCAAACATTCAGATATTTAACACCATCTATAGCAGGCATAGGCAAACTTCGGCCTTCCATGTGTTTTATTTATTTATTTACGATATTTGTATGCCGCCTTTCTCAAGGCAATTTACAGTCAGCAACAATTCGATGCCCCAACAGACATAAAATACAATTAAAACGTTTGGCATATAATACAAAAAATTATACAAAACCACTAAAACACAATAAAAATATAAATAATCAACGTCTCCTTGATAAACTCTACAAGCTAGCTGGCATCTCTCCCCGGATGTGCGCCAGGAAGTTGCTGCTAAATGTGAGAGAAATAAGGTTGAACACTGTGAAAGCCATCCACTACATTGCTACCAGCCGCCTCCCAGTAGACTCAATTCAAGGAAAAGCGTCCTCTCAGCAAGGGTATCCTCCTGGGCAGCTAAACCAGGAAATCGCTCCCCCCCCCCCCGCAACGAGGGTCTTCCTTCAGGGGCAAACCAAGAATGGGCAACTTGGAAGTCCCTGAACAGACTCAGAAGTGGCAAAATGGCAATGGCACTACCTAAAAGAATCCCACATCTTGTGTGACTGTGCAGCAGAACAGACAACTCTGCATCTGTATGCTTGTCCACTATGCCCTGCCTCATGTATGGAGAAAGAATTGTTGGAGGCTACGGACAATGCAGTTGCTTTTGCCCGTTTTTGGTCAAAAGATATATCGCCGCCTGCACTCCTTCTATTTTTATCAGCTTTATACTAATTTATGCAATGCTTTTGATACGAAATAAATAAATAATAAGCGTCTCCTTACTAAAATCGTTTTCCAGTCGCATTGTCCAGTTGTTCCGTAGTTCCATATTTACCTATTACACTGCATTTGAGAAAGCTTGCTCAAAGAGCCAGGTTTTGACTTTTTAATGAAATGTCAGGAGGGAGGGGGCCAATCTAATATCCTTAGGGAGGGCATTCCACAGCCGAGGGGCCACCATGGAGAAGGCCCTGTCTCTCATCCTCGCCAGATGCATGTGCTAAAAGGGCTGGACTGAGAGCAGGGTCTTAGACGATCTTAGAGTCCTAGATGGTTCATAAGGAGAGAAACATTCGGACAGGTAAGCTGGGCCGGAACAGTTTAGGGCTTTATAGGTTATCGGCAGTTAGGAATTGTAGGGGTTGAAGTCCAAAACACCTGGAGGGCCAGATTTTTGCCCATGCCTGGCCTATATCCATCCTGATTTTTTAAAATGATTTTCTTACTCACTTGTAGGTTTAGTCTGGTTTTAATCATAAGCTCCTTCTGCGTGCTTGGGCACTATACAGGTTAGCGCATATGGGGTGATAATTTCCTCTGCAATGGAGACATTCTGTCTACTTTTTCTCCGGCATTAAATTTCCATCAGTCAGGAAACCTGTGGGGCTGAAACCTTGGGGTTTTTTTGAAGTCAGCAAGAGCCTTGCTGTGGATGCCAATGGAGCCAAGTTGCCCTCCTGCAGTCTAATCCTGCGCCTGGCACTCCCTTCTCTGTCCAGGAGCAAGTTGCTCAGATTATGCACCTTGGTAACCAACCACATTTCATAAACCAGGTCTAACAACCCCCTCGAAGGAACACGGGGGGAGCCAAAAGCACTCTCAGTGGCACCAGCCCTTTAAAGCTGAAGGGCACTCCATGCCTTCATTCTCCCGGAATCACATTTAAGGATCTCTTGATTTCTCACTGTCATTAACTTTTATCTCCCTTCTGTTCAGTGGCGCTGAATTAACTTGGGAGCGATCCCAGTCAACTTGAGAACTGCTCTGGTTGTTTTCTATCCTCCAGTGTTTGGAGCAGCGCCCAACTTGTTCTGACACACACAAGTTTCTACACAAGCGAAGTTATGTCTCTGACGCTTGGCCATGGATGGAATAGGTTCTTTCTTCCAAGTTAGACACAAGAATGACTCGGGTGTAAACGTCTCCAAGTGTATGTCTACACTAAAATTAATGCAGTTTGCCATATTTTAACTGCCATAGCTCAATCCTATGGAATCAGGGCAGTTGTAGTTTTACAAGATCTTTAGTCTTCTCTGCCATAATCTTGGAATGTATTTTTCTTACATGAAATGAACAATGTTTTCGGATTCCAGCTGAAGCATAACCAGAGAATCACTCTAAAGAACCCAGAAAATGCCTAGAAATACCTCTTTAGCCCTCCAGCATGCATCTATATAGTCAACTTCTCACTCAGGATCCCTACAAAACTGGAAAAACACTATTGTTTAATCGGAAAGAACATTTATCTGGGAAACTTTAGATCCTATGGTGGTGCCCCTGCTTCATCAATTCATAACATTTCAGGATTACATAGCATTTAGCCATGGCAGTGGCTGTTAAAATGGTGTCAAAATGCATTAATTCTACAGTGTAGATGCAGCCAAAGAAAATTCTACCTTGCTATACCTGTGTATTTTGTGGAACCATTTCAGCCAGCAAAAAGCATAGATATGGTTGGGGAGCCTAACACAGCAAACAAGACCTATCCAGTAAAAGGTAAAGGCGTCCCCTTGACATTGAATCTAGTCATGTCCGATTCTGGAGGGTGGTACTCATCTCCATTTCAAAGTCAAAGAGCTGGCATTATCTATAGACATCTCCAAAGTCATGTGGCCAGCATGACTACATGGAGTGCCGTCACCTTCCCGTCAGAGCGGTACCTATTGATCGCCTCATATTTGCATGTTTTCGAACTGCTAGGTTGGCAGAAGCTAAGGCTAACAGCGGGAGTTCACCCCGTTCCCCAGATTTAAACCACTGACCTATTGGTCAGCAAGTTCAGCAGCTCACGGTTTAACCCACTGCACCACCAGGGGCTCCGCCCTATCCAGTACCTAACCAAATTATGATAAAGACTTTTGGCAAGGGTAGCAAACATGAGGTCCTCCAGATGCTGTTGTAAATCTACAAATACAGGATATTTTGAATGGAGATATCTATCTATCTATCTCACATTAATACAAATGGTCTTTGGGGTTTGAGTGGCCTTTAATTCACCACTGCTGCTTTTGCATCCATTATGGTTCAATAATTCCTGGCAGATGGGTCCTTTTTTTTCAAAAATACTACTATAAGGGAGAATTCCTGGTGGCTCTTTCACTTAGGGATATAAAGAATAATGGAAAATGTTAACAAATGATCAGAATATGTTTTTCTTGATTGCTCAAAAACTTTCATAAGAGAGATCCTGGTCCACAAAGAATTTTCAGTTCAAAATGTGCATGTTTTTTCTCTCTCAGAAAACTGTGTAGGAAACAACATTGTTTGCACATCAAATAATGTTTCTGGCAAAATATTGTTTTCAGGGGGTGTGGATGATGTTTCTCAGATTGCATATTCCGTTTTCTGCACAAAACGTGTGAGTGTGAGCTTTGTGCAGCATAAATCCTGAACTGCAAATAGACCCAAACGATAGTTTTTAAAGTGGTCGGAAAAAAATGCTAATGTTATTATTCACTGCTCCCTTTGAGAAGGAAATCAGCAAAGAGTTCTATTCTTATTTTCACATAAGTTTTAGCTCCTTACCTAGATGAAGGTGATTTGCATCAGCGCTCTTTTAATGAATGGCTTAAACGTTTTCTAACATTTGCTATATGCATATGCTCCCTCAAGTGGGACAGACACATCACTGCACTGTAAGTTTTGCATGTGGCTGCACAGTGCACACAACAATGCTGTATATGGTGGTAATGGCAAAACTCTACAGACTACTATGCTAAGCATTCTCCAAGCTAATGTGTTTCTGGTGCAGGATGTCATTTGCGTTGTGTAACCAGTAGCTTATCAGGCTTGATGCAAATGGAAAGAAAAGAGCAAAAGGGAACATAATTAAAATGGCATGTGAAAGTGTACAATTAACAACTTTCTTGAATTTCAATTAGTCGAAGACTGCACAGCCATAAGTGCTTCTAGTACTGGCCTTTTTTCCCTTGGAATCATCATATTTTGCTCACTCCCTTCTTGCAGTTCATCTATGATGGTGTTCCAGTGGATAGGACCCAAGGAAAAGGGGATATAGCCACACTATACACTTTTATAGCAGACTCTGTTAACCAGAACTCAAGCAACAGGAATTCTCAAGCAACTGGCAATTTTCCCCCCCAAAAAACTGATAAAACAATAAAACTGTGTGACATTAAGTTCGTTTGTTTTTTAAAAAATTCATTACTGTATTTCAGTATTAATATCAAGTCATTACTTGTCACGATGCACGGTCTTGACCGGCCCCTTAATCACACACACAGAGACAGACTGAAGGCTAACTACTTTATTGAATATAAAAACAGTTCAAAGATATTGTCCATTAGAATAGTGAAACAATCCAAAAAGGCTTGAAGTAACAATGTCCAAAAAAGCGTGGCAAATAGGCTAAAAGTTCAGCAAGGCTCAAAGTTCAGCAAGGCTCAAGGTTCAGCAAGGCTCCGCACAACCATGCGGATCAGGAAACAGGGCAAGGCTTCGCACAACCAGGCGGATCAGGAACAAGGCAAGGCAAGGCAAGGCTTGATGACCACGGGCTGGCTTAGCTTCGTGGTCCCACTCCGCTTCACGCCTATCCAGGAAAGACGTGGCGGAGCACTGAGGATTCGTTCCCACGGATCCTATACTTAATCCTCGGCCGAGGTCCCCGACGCCTAGGCTTCTTTGTCTCCAATCGCTGCTCACGGACCTCGGCCGGTCTATGCTCTTAGACCTTTCCCTTCTGCTAGACTCGATGTTCCGTCTCCTATCAAAGGTTCGACCTTGTCTCTCTGCAGCTGTGTTTCTATCTCCCTGAGAGCTCTCCTCCCTAGCCATTTCCCAAACGCTTTCTTCCATGTTTTCCCTAAGTGGCTCCTGGGAATCTCTCCCACCCGGGTGCTCGTAGCTGCCAGAATCGCTGTCTTCCATCTGCACCTGGTTATCTATGTCTTCGCTAGGCCCAAACAACATTTCTTCCCATGCCAAGCTCTCTGTGGGCGAAAGAGGCCCATCACGGGAAAGCTGCCCTTCGCCCCAGTCATCCAGCTCATCCTCTGAATCATGTTCTGGCACTGCTGGTCCTAATGCTAATGGGACCCCGGGTGCTGACCCCTGCCCACCAGGCACAAACGAGAACTGCTGTGCTACATTACTGCAATTGAAGGGAGATGTTGACAAGCTGGCATGTGTCCAGAGGAGGGCGACAAAAATGATCAACGGTCTGGAGAACAATCCCTATGAGGAGTGGCTTAAAGAGTTGGGCATGTTTAGCCTCCAGAAGAGGAGACACAATGAGGGCCATGTATAAAAATATGAGGGGAAGTCATAGGGAGGAGGAAGCAGACTTGTTCTCTTCTGCCCTGGAGACTAGGACGTGGAACAATGGTTTCAGACTGCTGGAAAGGAGATCCCACCAGACATTAGGGGGAACTTCCTAACTGTGAGAGCCGTTCAGCAGTGGAACTCTCTGCCTCAGAGTGTGGTGGAGGCTCCTTTAGAGTCTTTTAAACAGAGGCTGGATAGCCATCTATCGGGGATGCTTTGAATGTGATTTTTCTGGCAGGAGGTTGGACTGAATGGCCCATGAGGTCTCTTCCAACTTTATGATTCGATAATGGGGAAGAATATCAGACTTATTTTTAATAGCAACTCTCAAGCAACCACAGCCTACATTTATCCAGCACCTAACAATCTCCATGGGTGCCGGTTAACTGAGAGTCTACTAGAACACTTTCATACCACTTTAACTGCCAAGGGAATTTGTAGTTTTGGGTATTTAGAGTTCTTTTGCTACAGAATTCTAGTTCAAGGAAATTGACTTGAGCCTTCAAACAGAGGACTATACTTCACCAAACTACAAAACCCAAGGTTCTGTTGACTGGAGCCATGGCAGTTAAAATGGCAACAGGCAGATATAAATGGCTAGCATAGCGATACCCTTATGATTCAAATTGGGGAGAGAAGTACACTATTATCAAATCTCTTATTATACTGTACATCCTGAACCACTCCCCCCCCTTCTCATACAGGAAGTTTACATATCTTTTCACTTTTGCAGATAACAAGGAGGGAAAGCCCCAATGAATGTCAAATAGTTAATATCCAAATGAGCTCATTGTTTGATTACAATGTGGCCTGTCTGTTAAGCAACCCAAATAGTAGTGAATGAATAAGTAAATGAGTGAGTGAGTGAATGAATGAACAAACTGCACTGGTGAACAGTTGTAACTGGGTTTAAGTATGTCTCTGTAGAACGTGAAAACAATGCATCCACCCAGTAATTAGGCCTGTCATATACAAGTTTTATTCAGAGCTTGAGTGAGAGCCATGCTGGAACTTGTTGATTTGCCTGGAAGCTTAAAAAGGTGAATCCAGACAACAAAATATTATGGGAACATGGTGCTTAGGTGTTTTCAGGGTGAGACGGAAATCCTTGTGATTCTTGTTATATTTGATCTCCATTGTGTAGGCAAAGATGAGCTTGGCACTATCAAGTGACACATAAGCATATAAATATAAAGGTTGCACCTACACTGTAGAATTAATGCAGTTTGACACCACATTAATGGCCATAGCTCAATACTATGTAATTATCTTCCAAGTCATATGGTTAAACCAAAGGTACTCAGAATGAGTATACCATCCCCCTTACTCATCTGAGATCATGTGACTTGGTTCAAAGCTAGTTCCCTTTATCATCCTATTTGTTCAATGCTTTCACTGTTATCATATGTAAAGCTGGACTCAACTCTGAAGACGGAAGCATGATGATTGGAGGAAGGGACGTCATTGGGGTATAGAAGTAATTCTATCTATCTATCATGAAAGTGAAAAATATCTTTCTATCCATCTATCTTCTACCTTTCAAGATGGCTCCCATATCCAGAGAGCCCTGTGATCCTGCCAAAAAAACTGATCTGGATCAAACCTGGCACATAGACCCACCCACTCCCAAATCACCAACTAAGGACTGGTGGGTTTTGGAGTGCAATGACAGATGATAGGAGTTATAGTACATCTATGTGCATAGTGCACTGTGAACCCCACCAATGATGGATCTGGACTTCACACACAAAGGCCCTTTCCACATAGCTGTATAAAATACACACTGAACTGGATTATATGGCAGTGTGGACTCTGATAACCCAGTCCAAAGCAGACATTGTGAATTATCTGCCTTGATATTCCATCCCCCCCCCCCCCTGTGTCAGGAGCGACTTGAGAAACTGCAAGTCGCTTCTGATATTACAGTATATGGCTGTATGGAAGGGCCCATATCCACCATGGCCAACTTTAACTACTGTTGGATGTTTGAGGCATTGATCCTGGATAATAGGATTTGTAGTTCACCCCAAATCAAAGAGCACTCTGAACCCAACTGACGATGGTTGAGGACTAAGCTTGGAGTACATACCCATCATGATCAAGTTTAACTACTAGTGCAGTTTGGGTGTAATGACAGAGGATGGTGGGAGTTGCAGTTTACCCACATCCTTATGTATTTTCTAATGGGACCATTTATAAAATCAAAAAAATGAAACAATTAGTTTTTCTAATAAATAGCACTACAAAATCTCTAACACGGGCATCACCTGGTACCTAAGCTAGAGTTACTAATAAAAAAGAGCAAAGGCTTGAACTAACTATTGGAGAAAGTCAAAAGCATTTTTATGGTTGAACATTAAAAAAACCATATTAATGACCATAGATGGTTTGCCTAACTTTAAAGCAGATGATGTAGATAATGTAATAGTTCATGATTTTCTATACTTTGGCTTAGTCATTAATCAAAAAGCCAAAAGATGGCTAGAACTTAGAAGGAACCACACAAAATCATGGACTATAAATATATATAATTTAATATTGATGTTAGGATTGTCCATGCCATCATATTTCCCATTTCTCCATGTGACTGTGAAGAAGTGAAGAAAGCTGAGAGAAAAAACCCTTATTTTAATTTTGCTGCTACAGAAGACCTTGGATGGTCAGAAAGACCAATAAATGGGTCTTAGAGCAAATCAAGTCCGAACTCTTCCTAGGAAACTAAGATGACTAAATATTAATCTCAGAAGCATTTATTGAGGCCAGCAATTTTCCAAGACAACAACACATGTGTTTTACCATGATATATTTTCCTCTAGAAAGCAGTAATGGGGTTAGGAAAAGGAGTGTTTTCTGATCTTAAGAAGCTTTTCAGATGAGACTCTGCACATCCCTTACTAGTGAAAGGAAGTTTTACAGACTTGTGTAAATGTTTTTTTTATTTTAAAAAAATGGACTCAGTAATTACTCCAGTAGCCTATATAACTGTTAACTGGGAACACAGAGTTCCAACTCTTTCCTTGAACTGTTACCGTAAGTGCAGTGATTCAGCAACTCTGCCTGTAAGAAGGTGAGAACTTTATGGGAACCCAGGGATACTGCTTCCTACTTCCTAACCTGGTGAAACTCCAAGCAACAAGGAAGGAAAGTGAAACCAGACAAAAGCAACTGCCTTCTTCTCAAAGGGGTTGCCTCAACATTCACAAAGTTTTCAGTGTGGGCTTTATAATATCCCCAGTTGTCCACAATTCCCAGCCCCAAGGATGAGATAATATGAGCTAAGGGAAAGGTTAAGTTAAAATTGTTATTTGTTTAATTTGTCTTTTGCATGTTCAGGATGGTCGAATCCATGGATACAAAGAGCTAACTATTCACTTCATCACACTAGAGAAAAAATACACATAAAATCTGGTTTCTGCCTCCTGCAGAATTCTGGGGTTTGTAGTTTAGGGAGTAGCCTTTAACAGCCTTTAACAGGAAGAGAATGGGGGAGGGGGGATGACAGGCAGCCCATCATTTTTGCTGGGGTTCGGAGCATGAGGATCACATGACCGTGAAAAACAACAGATAAAGAAATTGCTAATTTTTAAACCTGCTAGAACACCTCTCTAGGGATTTCTACATCCTCCAGCATGAATCTCTGAAAGCTGACCATGAATTGTATTGGAGGATCAAGAGATTTATAGAAAGGTGTTCTCTCTAGAGAACTCTAGGTCCTTCAGCATGACTGGAGGCAGTCGACTGTAGAGTCACATTGGATGACCTAGAGCAGGGCTGTCCAACTGGCGGCCCGGGGGGGGGGGGGTCCTATACGGCCCCAAGCCCCTTACCAGCGGCCCCCTAAGCTTTTTAATAAAAAATAAAAATTGAAAAATAAAATAAATTAATTTTTTTTTTAAAAAACCTACTTCCGGGTTCGGAGCAAGTATCGCGAGAATACGCAATCCACACGGGATTTCGCTGTCAACGCGAGATCACGCCGGCGTTGACAGCGAAACCCCGTGTGGATTGTGTATTCTCGCGATACTCTTCGGCTACTCTACTACTGGATCGCTGAGGCCCACAGACGCAATTAGGACCTTCTTCGACTCAGTCGGTTGTCGCCTCTCGTTGTCCGGTACTCCTGGATCCTGTGCATTTGGAAAGGTAGGCGAAGCAGGGGGCTCCTCAGGGGCTCCTCATTCCCTCCCCCCATCTCCCCTCATGTATTAAATATAAAATTAAATATATTTAAAGATGAAATAAGGGGAGATGGGAGGATGGAATTAAATATATTTAATATTACAGTAAAATAAGGGGAGAGGGGAGGATGGAATTAAATATATTTAATATTAAATTAAAATAATTTAATATTTTATCCCTGCATTTTATCTCAGTAAAAGATTATATTTGACTGTATGCATGCCCCTTTTGAATTCCCACCCTGCATTTAATGTTAGTAAAAGATTATATTTGACTGTATGGATGCCCCTTTTGAATTCCCACCCTGCATTTTATCTCAGTAAAAGATTATATTTGACTGTATGGATGCCTCTTATGAGTAGTAATTTAAAAATTCACCTTTGTAATTGTATGTATGTATATATATGTTCTGTATGTCTCTCTTGGCATTATTTTGCGAACAAAGTTTCAGGAAGACTCATCCCATGCTTTTTACAAGCGCGTTGATGACTACAAAGGGCAATCTGAGATAGGCAAGTTCGGTTGCAGAAAGCAAATTCAAATTAGTCAGTAACAGTGCCGTTCTCAAGTATTTCATGATGAATTCCATCAATTTCAGAGGGGCGGGGGCGGAGCTGGGGGAGGGGACGGAGCTGGGGGGAGGGGTGGAGCCAGGGGAGGGGTGGGGCAGAGCCGGGGGAGGGGGCAGACCCTTCGGCCCCCCAGGTCATCAGTGAGCCCCTGGTCTGGTAGAAGTTGGACAGCCCTGACCTAGAGAAAACATTTTAAATCAAATCCGTGAATAATCAAATCAAAGCCACAAATGTGGAGGGACAACTATAAAAGGGTCGAGGAACTGTGGCCTCCCAACAGTTGGACAGCAACTCCCATTATCCCTTAATAATAATAATACTCTTTATTTATATTCCACCCTATCTCCCCAAGGGGACTCAGGGCAGATTCCAACAAACAAAAAAGGCAAACATTTAATGCCTCAGTACATCAACAAATACAAGCATAATAACCCCACATATGAAAACAATTTATAACATCTATAAATTAATAAAATGTAACCTATCAAAAACAAATCTAACATAAAACCTAAATATAAAACAACCAGATTAATTTACAGATGCCAACTAAGATATGTGAGTTGATTATGTGGCCAGTGATATTAACTGAGCTAACATCATCTGACCAAACCCAAATACAATAATATTTTTCAGTCAGAGGTCTGGTAGTTGTCTCTCATCATCTAATCCTCCTCTTCTCCATATGCTAATGAGCCAAAATAAGTTTTCAGTTGTTTTTTGGAGAAGAGAGGTGCCGGCTTAATTTTTTTTAGGGAGGGAGTTCCAGAGGTGGGGGGCGATCATGGAGAAGTTCCTCTCTCTGATTCTGACCACCTGTGCTTGAGATGGGAGTGGGACCGGGAGCAGAGCCTCCTCTGCTGACCACAGTGCCTGGGCTTGTTTATGTTTATAGGAGGAGATGCAATTGGTCAAATAGCCTGGTCCTGAGCCTTTTAGGGCTTTAAAGGTAATGACCAGCATTTTGTATTTAGCCCAGGAGCATACTGGCAGCCAGTGGAGCTGCCACAACATGTGAGTGGATCTGCATATGTTCTGGTTTTGATTTCCTGGCCTCTTACTTTGAACCCTTCAATTTCAGTGTCCTCTCTAATTCTTATGCTCAGAATTTCCAATCCCAGAATGAATAGTAATGGCAAAAGTGGGCAACTTTGTCTGGTCCCTTTTGTATATCTATAGCTTTTGTGAGCTGTCCATTTATTTTTATCTTAACAGTTTGTTTAGAGCAGGTGTGCTCACACTTTTTCGGTATGCGAACTACTCTTAAAGCAACCAAGTCCAAAAGATCTACCTGCCCCCACCGCTGTGTGCTCCCACGCGCTCTCGTGTGCTCCCACCGCGCGCGCTCTTGCCACCGCGTGTACTTCTGCTGCTGTTTTCCGCCCAGGCAGCGCTTCTTCCACCTGCGGGGCATTGCAGGAAGGAGAAAGCACGAGGTGGGGCATCCAGAGGGAGCGCTCCACCTTGCCTGTCTCACTGGCAACAGAGGCTGCACAGCTGCTTCTGGATGAGAGAGAGGCAGGGCGCTCCCTCCAGATGCCCCGCCTTGTGCTTCCTTCTTCCTTCAAAGCCCCGCACGTGAAAGAAGCACCGTGAGAGCGGAAGCCAGCAGCAGGAGCACGCATGCGCGCAGGGTGTGCGCGCGCATGGCAGGAGCGCCCCATCCGGCTGGTGAGGCCTGAAGATCACCTGGAAGAGGGCCAAAGATCTACTAGTAGCTCCCGAGCTACCTAATGAGCACCCCTGGCTTAGAGTATATTGCCCCCACTGCTTTTTTAAAAATGATGGTCCACCCCATATAATTCCATGACCTTCTTCAAATAACCCCAGCTGACCTGGTTGAATGCCTTTTCTGCATCCAAGAAAAACAGTGCTAAATCTTTATTGGAGTCGCTCTCTGCTACCTCCAACACATTCAGAATTGTTCTGACATTTTGACTCAGATGTCTATTGGGTAGAAATCCCACTTGTTCCTTATGAATTATCTTTGCTAATATCTGTTTGAATCTGTTTGCCAAGTTTGTGGTGAATAATATATAGTCACAATTTAGAAGCAAGATGGGTCTGTAATTTTTAATTTGGTCCAAATCTTTATCTGATTTTGGGATTAGTACAATTGTGGATTCTTTCCAAGAATCTGGAATCTCACCTTTTTCCAAAACTTTATTCATTACGAACGCCAGTAATTGTGTCAACTTTTCTTTAAATGTTTTATAGTAAAGCGAGGAAAGACCATCTGGGCCAGGAGCTTTATGTGGCCTAAACTTATCTATTGTTTCCATTTATTCATCTGGTGTAATTAATCTATCTAGATTGGCTTTCATTGCTTCGGTTAAGGAGGAGGAGGAAAGAAGGGAAGCCCCCGGGACCCCTGCCGGCTATGCGCGGCACCCAGGGACATGGTGGAGGCACCCTCCTGTCGTGCACGCATGCCCGCCAGCGGCTCTGGGGTGGGGCTTCCCTCCGGCTCATCCTCCTTGCACCCTCCTTCCTTGGTGAGGGGGGTGCCATTCCCTCCTCCCCCTCGCAGCGCTCTCCCCCCGCCCTCCCCCGAGAGAGAAAGAGAGAGAGTCATCATGCCGCACGTTGCGGTTTTGCTTGAACTTTTTTGGGGGTCCTTGATCTGGCGCCCCCCTAGGCCTGCGCCCATAGGCCATGGCCTAGTGTGGCCTTATGGGTAATCCGGGCCTGGGAATGCATGCCTTTGGTATGAAGGAGTGGGATTAAATAAGGTGTTTAATAAACATATAATTAGAGGTAGCCTAATAGATGCTTGGAAAAGATACAAGTTAGGGATGGAACCAAAAATACTCCAGTGGCTGAGGCCAATATAAGCTATTGGGAGACCCACCTGTAAGGATGATGTCAGAACATATGGGGAATTACTTATCAGGTTCAATGGCCAATGGGCACTGAGGGGGAAAGATGAACTGGGTATCAAAGACTGGTTTTGTTATCACCAATTATATGAAAGGTTTAAAAAGGATGAGAAGAGGGGGTTTGCTTCAAAAAATCAGATCTGGAAACTATATTAGACAAAGGGGGAAGGGCTTAATAGCCAGACTATACAATATATCCTACACTACAATTTGGAAGTTAATCGTGTTAAAACCTCCATGATATCATGGGCAAAAGATCTAGGGAGAAGCATAGATTTTCACATCTGGGAAAACCTGTGGAACAAAGGCTTTAAATTTACAGTGGCATCCTCAATTAGAGACAATGTATATACAATGTTCTACAGATGTTACATAACAGCCTTTCTAGCCAAAATGGACAACTCACAATCAGGTTCCTGTTGGAGGTGCAAAACAAAGAAAGAGACTTTTTTCATGCATGGTGGTCTTGTGAACTGGTGCAGGTATATTGGAAAAGAATAACAAAGGAAACAAATAAAATGATCCACAACAAAGTTTTTAAAAATCTAGGGATGTGTCTATTAGGGATATTCAGAGATAGATTAGAACAACCAGAAAGATAAATGTGTCTGTACAGCTTTGCGGCTGCACGCATTACAATTGCCAAAGATTGGAAAGGGGAGAAAACATTAAGCATCAAAAATTGGAAGGATAAACTGTGGGATTATGCACAGATGGCTAAGATTTCTAGCCATTTGAAATAAGAAAATCATGAAATATTTGAAAGAAACTGGAAGCTAGCCTTAGCATACTTGACGGGAGAGTTAAAGAAAGAAAAACAAGAGGAATTTATTGAACTAGAAGTATAGAGGGTTAAAACAAGATGTGCATAAACTCTGCTGGGATCAGTGATGGAAGCCAAGGTGGTGGGTAGCACTGGGGGGTGGGTTGGGGGGTAACTGTACTGTGGGTGGTGGGTTGTCTATCTATGTGTATGTGTATATGTCTGTGTTCACCTTTTTAAAATTAAAAATGGGAGTGGCTCCAGTTGGTAATCTGGCTGCTGATCTCTGAAGCTTCCGAACTACCTTCAAAGGCAACCCCATGTAGAAAACATTACAGTAGTCTAGGTGGGATGTGACTAAGGCATGGAATACCATGACCAGATCTGGTGTCTCAAGTACGGGTGCAGCTGGTGCACAAGTTTTAATTTTGCGAAGGCACTCCTGACCACCACCGACCTGGAGTTCCAGGGTCAATGATGAGTCCAGAATGACCCCCAGACTGCGGACCTGTGTCTTCAGGGGGAGTGTGACTCCATCCAACATAGGTTGTAATCCCACACTCTGATCCACCTTCTGACTACCCAGGTGTACCTTTGTCTTGTCTGGATTTAATTTCAACATATTAGCCCTCGTCCAGTCCATCATTGATGACAGGCACTGGTTTAGGGGCAGACGGCATCCTTGGCATTCGGTGGAAAGGAATAATAGAGTTGGGTGTCGTCTGCATAAATTTGACACCAAACTCTAAGAATCCCTTCCAATGGAAATAAGTTAGAACTATAATAGAGGTTGCTTACCCCGGTTATCATCCAGTAATGGTTTGAAGGTACGATCTTAAATTTATTCCAGTATGGTTTTCTTATTTGCAAACATTTTATGTTTGATAATTTTATATATTTATCATGTCAAGAGCAAACCAAACAGTTGTATTGTATTTTTAAAAAACACGTTCACACAAAGTTTGCAAACATGGAATTCTTTTAAATGTCCTTTGACCAGTAGCTGGCCACATGGTGTGCCTCTGGTGTTGCTATAAGAAGGTCCTCCATTGTGCATGTGGCAGGGCTCAGGTTACATTGTAGTAGGTGGTCTGTGGTTTACTGATATACTTCAATAATTGAGAGGCTTGATGATTTGATGATATACTTCAATAATTGAGAGCCTACTCGTTTGCAGTGCTGTTGCAGTTGTTTTACATTTCATTATCATATGATGGGTGCATTCTAACATACAATTTCAAATTCTATCATCTGAGAATGAGCCCTTGATATCTGCTGGGGTTTGTTTCCAGGACCTCCCAAGGATACCAAAATCTGTGGATGCACAAGTCCCATTTTATACAATGGCATAGCAAAAGGGTATCCCTTATATAAAATGGCAAAATCAAGGTTTGGTTTTTTAAAGTTTTAAAACGTATTTTCAAACCATGGATGATTCAGTCTATGGATATAAAAGGTCAGTTGTCAAGGGTTATCCGGAAAGTAAGTTTAAATGCAAAGAATGAATATATTTTAATAAAATATAGGATAGGTATTACATTATTTTTCCACATAATCACCATTTGGTTCAATACATTTTGTTATCTGTGGGATGAGTTTTCGATGCCTGTGTCATAGAAGTTTCCCTTCGCCTTTTTCAGCCAGTTCATCACTTCGATTTTCACCTCATTATCACCAAGGTGTTCCTTCGATTTAGTGAACAGATGATAGTCACTGGGTGCAAGATTGGGGCTGTGAGAGGGCTGAATTAAAACATCCCAACCAAATGAAGTCAACAAGTCTTGTGCTGCACAAGCAATGTGCAGACGTGTATTGTCATGAAAGAGACAGACTCCCGCCTTCAGCATCGCACAACGTTTGTTTTGGATGGCTCTGCGAAGTTTCTTTATGGTCTCACAATATATTCTGTACCATTTTGATAATGCTGTCTTGACATTATGTCCTCTCCATAAACTGAAATCATTTTGCAATGAATCGCAGGGGCGTTCATGCCCTTAGCATTTAGTTATCATATCACAGCGTGAATTTTGCACTTGGAGGGAAACGGAAAGAGGACGCTCATCTCTAACTTTCACCACAATGCCAGTTGATGAGCTACTGACGACTGGCACTGCTCGTTTGTTTCTGCTGGCTTCCTGCTACACTGCAGTGATACCAACTTCCCTCACGAAAATTCCCCGCGAGAGCTACATGCCTTGTAACTTTATTTTACATTTATATTTATTTATTTATTTATTTATTTATTTATTTATTATTCGTTCTTATATACCGTTCCTTCCAACAGGCTCGGGGCGGTTCACATAAAACATATAACACAGTCACAATTTCATTTTATACAGTAATTCTAAAACATAAAACCGAACTACACTTAAAACAGGCATCTACATAGCATCTATTAGCAACTATCTTCAAGGACCAGCAAGATTGAAAGCTTGTCTAAACAGAGTTGTCTTGCAAGCTCTCCGAAATGGGCCCAATTCCTTAACAGCGCAAACCTCATCCGGCATAGAGTTCCACAAGGACGGTGCTTTCCGGATAACCTTTGTATATGGGAGTTCCCTACCTGAATGGCCCTGGCATGAAAAGGCTGCACTGGCTTTTAAATAACATACACAGTGGGTTTGACTTTATTAGGAACACGCACATTCATGAGAGCAATCATCTTGCTTTTATTGCTATCCAAACCGTATTCATACATTGTCTTTCGCCACATTTCTTTACAAAGAAATGTGACTTCTATGTCAAAGATTACCTTGACATAGAAGTCATGAGAACCATTGTGTTACCCCATCAAAACAGATATATGTCAGCAAATCCTTCTGTGGATGCAACCTGAATTAGGAAAACCAGATAAAGGATCGCCATGAGAATAAACAAGAAGGCTTTGGTGGATCCAGACTCCATTGCTCCCAGATATGACATTTGTTTTGCTGTTGGCCTTGGTGGGTGTGTGTTCCCCAGCACGTCTCTTTGGTTCAACTAATGAAAAGGCTTTTCACAAAGGAACAGTGTGGGCTGACTTGCGGAAAGGAAGGCTTCCCACACAGCTCATTATGTGTAATCTCAGGGGCAGGGCTGACTGTTTCTGAGGCTCTCACTCTTACAAACCACTCAGATGTTTTCCCGCCCTCCTCCTTGGGCTGCTGAACCTAAGCTTGGAGGCTATTTTCCTCTAGTCCTATGGATTTCAGAACTCAACCAAGTCACATGGGGCCACCCTTATATTTAGCTGTTCTTTTGGTGGTGCCAAAACAGCCTGCTCTTCCCCAGCACAGTATTTATATTTGTTTTTTGGTTGATTTTTTTTTTGGATGCAGGCTTTTAGCCCAGCCGCAAACCAAACAAAGCACTGTAGCCACAGCCTACTCGCTTTCTCAAGATAGACTTAAGCGGAGGATATTTTGGTATATCACTTATCTCTCTGATAAAACAAAGATACCCTGAGGGAGACAAGGAACCCACTGCATCCATCCATCTTCCACTTTCGGTGACTTTTCTTGTACATGTAGGCATTTAGAAAGATAGCATTTATTGTGTTATAAGATATAGTGTTCTCTGCTCTCAGGATCTGTTCTGCAGTACGCAGAGCAAATGGGAGGAGCTCTATCTTGAAAAGTAACTGTCTACAGTTGTTCTTCCACACTTGTAGTTTTGACCTTTGCAGACTTAATTATGTGCAGATTTGATTCAAACTTTTCTCTCTAGAAACCTCTAGTCCTCCTATGGTCAATTTCCTCAATCTACCTAGAGATTTCTAGAGCGAACACTTCTTTAGAGACCACTTCACATGAGGCTAAAATTGGTGGAATGCACAAATTTTAGCCCAGGTCACCCACAGATCCACTGGCTGCCATCAGAAGACTCTGGCACAGCTCTGTGGGTGAAGGAGGGCGGAGCCGGCACCTGCTGCCACCAGGGCAACATGGGACACTTCCCGTGTTGCCATAGAATCAATGGGGGAAGCAGCACACTCCATTGCAGTACACACTCCCCCCCCCCCTCCGTTATCACCCTCACATGGGTCCAAGCGATGCAGGGTGTGGAGTGCCAGATTCCACATGCCCCTCAACAAAGCACAGTGACACTGATGGCCATGTGTCAAAGTTGTAGGAATCTCTAACAACCTTATCATACAGGGATAAAATTGGTTGATCTAGCCCTGGCCACCAATAGAGCTGGCTGGCTCCCATCAGATGTTGTTGTGCCAGCTCTGGCACAAGGAGGGTGTTAAGTAGGGCAGAACCAACATGCTGCCGCTGCCGCAGCAACACGGGAATCTTCCCATGTTGCCACTGATTTTAATGGGGGGGAAGGTGTGCACACCATATGCGCACCACGAGTGCACCACACTTCCCCTCATGGGATCAGCTGCCAGAGGAGCCCAGAGAAGCACAGCATTGTGGCACACTTTCAGCAGCGGTGTGATGAGGTAGTAGGTACTTCATCACACTAGAACATCTATTCACTTTAAATCCATTTGCTGCTACCTGCAGATTTCTGGAATTTAAAGTTTAGTGAGGCTCAGGACCTCTCTGGCTGAGCAGTTAAGGCTCCTCCCTAAACTACAAACTCCAGATTTCTGCAGGAAGAAACAAAAAAAGATTAAAGCAGATCGATGCTCCAGTGTGATGAAGTCCTGAGTTAGGCATCCTCAAACACCACCTCTCCAGCTGTTTGGGCCTCCAACTCCCAGAACACTAGCTAGTAGGCATGGTTTAGAACCCAAAAATAGGGAATCGGAAATCTAATGGGGGGGGGGGGATTTTTTTTGATTAGTAATAGAAAGACTTACAAAAAAAATTCCAAAAATTTCTAAAATGTAACTTAATTACTAACGAAATTCGTTAGTAGTTCGTATGCCAGCGCATGCGCATTCCAGATGGTTTTGGCCTACAACTCCCAGAAATCCTAACAGCTGGTAAATTGGCTGGGATTTCTGGGAGTTGTAGGCCAAAACTTGAATAAATCACACTGAATTCTAGATGGGACTCTCCAAATAGGAAGGAGGGAGGGAAGGAGGGAGGGAGGGGGGTATTCTATTCTTGGAAGCAGCAAAAAAGGAGGAGCCCCCCCTCACTCCTCGCTGCCTCTCTCTCACCCTGATCCTGAGGGAGCGAGGGCCCAAGTTTGCCCAGGCTGAGAGGAAAAGGAAGAGGCCTGAGGCTGTGAGGAATGGTGTGAGTTGAAGTCCAAAACACCTGGAGGGCTGAAGTTGGCCCGTGCGATGGGGCAAGACAGAGCAACGGGGGAAGAGAAGGGAGGGGGGAGAAGCCACCAGGAAAGAGGAGGGGGCAGAGAAGCATGTGAGAGAGTGCAGGGAGAGAAAGGAGGAGAAGCGTGTGTGTGTGTGTGTGAAGTTGGCCCCTGCGGTGGGGCAAGACAGAGCAATGGGGAAGAGAAGGGAGGGGGGGAGAAGCCACCAGGAAAGAGGAGGGGGCAGAGAAGCATGTGAGAGAGTGCAGGGAGAGAAAGGAGGAGAAGCATGTGTGTGTGTGTGTGTGAAGTTGGCCCCTGCGGTGGGGCAAGACAGAGCAACGGGGAAGAGAAGGGAGGGGGGGAGAAGCCACCAGGAAAGAGGAGGGGGCAGAGAAGCATGTGAGAGAGTGCAGGGAGAGAAAGGAGGAGAAGCGTGTGTGTGTGTGTGTGTGAAGTTGGCCCCTGCGGGTGGGGCAAGACAGAGCAATGGGGAAGAGAAGGGAGGGGGGGAGAAGCCACCAGGAAAGAGGAGGGGGCAGAGAAGCATGTGAGAGAGTGCAGGGAGAGAAAGGAGGAGAAGCATGTGTGTGTGTGTGTGTGTGTGTGAAGTTGGCCCCTGCGGTGGGGCAAGACAGAGCAACGGGGAAGAGAAGGGAGGGGGGGGGAGAAGCCACCAGGAAAGAGGAGGGGGCAGAGAAGCATGTGAGAGAGTGCAGGGAGAGAAAGGAGGAGAAGCGTGTGTGTGTGTGTGTGTGTGAAGTTGGCCCCTGCGGTGGGGCAAGACAGAGCAATGGGGAAGAGAAGGGGGGGGGGAGAAACCACCAGGAAAGAGGAGGGGGCAGAGAAGCATGGGAGAGAGTGCAGGGAGAGAAAGGAGGAGAAGCATGTGTGTGTGTGTGTGTGTGTGTGTGTGTAGTTGGCCCCTGCGGTGGGGCAAGACAGAGCAACGGGGAAGAGAAGGAAGGGGGGGAGAAGCCACCAGGAAAGAGGAGGGGGCAGAGAAGCATGTGAGAGAGTGCAGGGAGAGAAAGGAGGAGAAGCGTGTGTGTGTGTGTGTGTGAAGTTGGCCCCTGCGGTGGGGCAAGACAGAACAATGGGGAAGAGAAGGGAGGGGGGGAGAAACCACCAGGAAAGAGGAGGGGGCAGAGAAGCATGTGAGAGAGTGCAGGGAGAGAAAGGAGGAGAAGCATGTGTGTGTGTGTGTGTGTGTGAAGTTGGCCCCGGCGGTGGGGCAAGACAGAGCAACGGGGAAGAGAAGGGAGGGGGGGAGAAGCCACCAGGAAAGAGGAGGGGGCAGAGAAGCATGTGAGAGAGTGCAGGGAGAGAAAGGAGGAGAAGCGTGTGTGTGTGTGTGTGTGAAGTTGGCCCCTGCGGTGGGGCAAGACAGAGCAATGGGGAAGAGAAGGGAGGGGGAGAAGCCACCAGGAAAGAGGAGGGGGCAGAGAAGCATGTGAGAGAGTGCAGGGAGAGAAAGGAGGAGAAGCGTGTGTGTGTGTGTGTGTGTGTGTGTGTGAAGTTGGCCCCTGCGGTGGGGCAAGACAGAGCAACGGGGAAGAGAAGGGAGGGGGGAGAAGCCACCAGGAAAGAGGAGGGGGCAGAGAAGCATGTGAGAGAGTGCAGGGAGAGAAAGGAGGAGAAGCGTGTGTGTGTGTGTGTGTGTGTGTGTGTGAAGTTGGCCCCTGCGGTGGGGCAAGACAGAGCAACGGGGAAGAGAAGGGGGGGGGGGAGAAGCGTGGAGGACTACACTTTCCAGAATGCCTAGCAGCAGCGTCACTTCCAGTTCCCCATAGAAATGCGGGAAAAAGAAGAAGATGAATGAAGGCGGGAAGGAAATGAGGGGGAGAAGACAGGGAGAAGTGAGTAGTACAATAATTAAGAATTAATTACGATCATAACGCAAATTGTTGGCCTCAAGGACCGTAAAAGAAAGTCTACTTCCTGGTTAGCTGCCGTGATGCGTATAAACTAGTCCCATTACATACGAATCACTTACGATTTCTTTTAATTTTCATAACTTTTTTCTCATGCCTACTAGCTAGCTTATTCAATGGTCAGGGATTCTGGAAGTTGGAGGCCCAAACAGCTGGAGGGCCACAGTTTGAAGATGTTCAGCTTTCAGTGGAAATTGACCATAGTCCTGCTGGAAAACTTCAAAATTTCTAGAGAGGTTAAAAAAGAGCAATTCTTTCAATTGACATTGATCATTTTCATGGAGATCCTTCGCCCATGACACCAGTGAATGTGGATGTTTGAGTAAACAGTCTGTCCTCATTTCTTAGACTTGAGATCTTTTTATCTGAGCCTGTACAGTTGTGGTCAGTATTTAATATATGAAGTCTAATAACACCAGCAACTGCATCTTGTGACATCATCAGAATTGATAGTCTCTAGATCTCAGGTTTTAGCCTGGCATAGTTGTTTACCTGGCAATCTTTCCTAGACATAACTATGCTATTCTGATTATTTTAATGTGCACATATTTAATTCAGATAGTGACTTCTTTAGAGCTTGGAAGTGTGATGACTTTTTGCACAAAAGCTCCCAGAATCCCCCATTTAGCATATTTCTTAGGTCTTCCTCCATGAATAATTTTAGAAGAGGGCAGAGAGACATAGAGCTAACTTTTGATGATTACTTCACAACTTCCATGTGGGAGAAAGATGGGAAGATAGTCTCTCCATTGTCTGCATGTTTACAAACAGAAGAGGAAAGGTTGGATTCCAAAATAGCAAAGGAAACTCTGAGCTCAGCCTACACCTAAAAAAACAAACCCTCCTCTGCTTATTTCAAGTGAAAAGAAACCTGTTCCATAAATTATCAGAAACCTGAGTTTCTAGAAGTTCAACTAGAAAAAGCTTAATATCAGGCCCAGTCAGGCCATGATAGCTTCTACCCGACATTTATTCTGAGATCACTGGGTTTGCACATCCAAGATTAGGGGTGCTTCCACACTGCACAGGCACAGGCATGTAGCCAGGGGGGGGGGCTAAGGGGGCTTCAGCCCCCCCTCGAAATTCGCAGGGTGGTCCGCGAAAAGGCCTTACTGGTACATTATTTAAACTGTTATGTTTATTCATATCATGATCTCATCACCATGCTCATTATATCCCACATTAATGGGGTTATTGGGATAACAATACAAAAGGTTTGCTAGGGTAGACCCTCTTCCACCCAGTCTCAGCCCCTGAACCAAACTCCCCCCCCGAATCAAAATCCTGGCTACAGCCCTGCACAGGCATATCAGTTTTACATCCCTCTAACTTTCATAGCTCCATCCTATTAAATTTTGAGGTTCTTTGTACTTTAGGTGAGGTCTTTACTATTTTCGCCTACAGCATATCTAAAAAGAACTTTTGAGTATGGTATGCAACTGCAAATCACAGACGTACATGGGATGAAGCTATGCCAGTTACAATGGTATGAAACTGGTACAACTAGTGTAAAAACACCTTTAGTTGGAGTTCTGTGCTGAGTTATATCAATCCAGCTTGGTGCTATCAGGGGCTCCATATCAAGAAAGGAGAAGTCAACACAACATATCACAGTCCTATGTCTCTCTCTCAGGGTGAACTTTACTGGGTCAGGTCTTTTCCCTCCCTGAATGAGAGCAACTGTTGTACTCCAAGGCTGGGAAGCACCTCTGCACTTTACACACACATCAGTCCAAGATAAAATAGCAAGCAGTTTATTGAAGAATATATAAAAGGCAATTCAGCAAAATAGTATCAGAAACCAAAGTTCAAAAGCTAGGTAAAAGGTAAATGAGTATCATCCAAAAACCAGGAATACAAGAGCATAATAAGTCCAAAACATGAAATTCAGAACAGTCCTCAGCATTTGGAAATAGAAACAAACAGGAAAACATGAACTAGAAAATCCCTTGACTTGACAGGAGTTCTGTCCTCCATCTCCAACGTTGCTTCCACAAGATTCAGTTGGCCTAACTAATATACAGACAAAAGCATGCCTTTTCCCTTGGGAAACTGATACAGACCTCCTCACTAACAAGCGATTTGACCTTCTGACATTTTCATGTGAAAGTCTATGTTGATGAAATGTAAATCTTCTATCTAATTGCTCATTAGTCTAACCACCTGGACTTTCACTACCATCCTCTTCTGTTGTAATGTGGCCTTCAGACTGCTCATTTTCAGTCTCTAAAATCTTTAGCTGCTTCTGCTGACTTTCCTGCAGACTTGCAGATCCATAATCCCTTGTGCCAACAGGTGACTAACAGGCCCATAACCCCCAGAGAGATCAGGTGCAGGCACAGAGACTGAACTACAACTGCAACAAATGAAGTACACCCAACATTCAAGTGAAGTTGCATGACAGCTAAAATAGGTTATTTTGGCATGGCTAGATAGATTTTTCCACTCCACCCAGCATTTCATACCTAGCAGTAAAAAAAAATTACAGCTAGTGCAAAATGAAGCAGCATGTGTTTATAGAGTCCCCTGCTGACTTATGGTGACCGCATGTATTTCATATGGTTTTCTTAGGCAAGGAGTACTCAAAAGTGGTTTTGCCAGTTCCTTCTTCTGAAACATAACCTATGGTGCCTAATATTAATTGGCAGTCCCCTATCCAAGTACTAACCAGGGCTGACCCTATTAGCTTCCATGATCTGGTGCCTCATATCACTGATATACTACACTGACATCCAATTGGCTTCTGAGCTCAATTCAAGGCACCAGCAGAGTTCAAAATGACTTGGGTCTGTGCCTCCCTTTTTATGAGCCTACCCAGAAAATGAGATTCTTTTTGGCGGCCCTGTTGCATGCCCTTACTAGCCTTGGAAGCTAGGATAGCAAGTGGGCAAGAAAAGATGTTCTCTGACATGGCACCTCAATTGGAGCATTCTCACCCAAGAGGAGTCAGGCTGGCTCTGTTCTGCTTGAACCTACGTCAGCAACCAAAATCACACTGTATGATCTTTGGTTCTTAAAATCCAGTATTGTATGTGTGTGTGTGTGAGAGAGAGAGACAGAGACAGACAGAGAGTATTTTAAACTATGGTTTTAAATTTTGTTTGCAGTTATTTTTATTGAATGTTTTTAACTGTGATGCATGACCTCAGAGGTCCTAGCTGGCCGAGAAAGCAATGAGCAAATAATTTACCCAAATAAACATATAAATAAGTGACTCCAGCACAAGATCCCACAGACAGGCAACAGTGCTTAAAGGGCATTTGTGATTTGCGTATCATGAATATGAAGACTGTCAGCAATGCAAGAAACTGAAATAAGGGCAGGTCATCAACATTGATTAGGTCTTTCTTGTTATTTATCCATTTGTCAGAACTGGTTGTTGGCTCTCCTTGTTTCTGATATGGACATCGCCAGGGCTTGAACGAGGAAAATCCTCTTTTTGTTTTGCACAACTCCCAAAATTCACTCGTAAGCATGGACATGTTTGCTAGAGGATTCTGGGATTCTGGGAATTCTTGATCGTGGCCTACTTTACTCATATTTAGCTACATAGCAGATGCTAAGTCACCTAGTTGGTGAACTGTAAAGATGCATAGCAGGATGTCCGCAGGAGTGTCCTAAGTAGGCTTTAACCCTTTCCCTCAGCCAATACAGCTTCACCATTTTGTTTCGGTGCCCATAACAGCAAAGACCCAGCCATCACGGATTCCCACCCAAAACGGGACCAGGTGGCAGCCAATCACGGGTCCTTCTCCCCTATTCACAGTTGAATCTTTTTTATTTTCCTTTATTTTCCTGATTATTTTTATTTAGTGGAACTTACTGGGAGTTGGGGACCTGAGGGGCGGTGGTGGGGTGTGTGCACGCGTTTGGGGGCTTGGAGAGTCACTCTTTTAGCTTCTTATGCCCCCCCCCCCCCATAATGAGCTAGAAAGGGTGCTTTCTTAACACTATTGCTGCAACCCAGGCTCCCTTGAAAGGAAGAAAGGAAAGGCTCCCAGGAAGGAGGGGAGCCTCGTAAGTTCTCCATAGCTGCCAATGGGCCAAAAAGAGCTGCTTTTTCCGGATGCGGAATGAAAACATCAAATCGGCAGTGTGCCCCTTTTCAGGAGGTGCGCTGAAAGTGATATGGGGGGCTTCCAGTATTCAGCAAGCAGAAACAAAGTCCTTAAATGGTTCTGGCCCAATTTACCTGTCCGATCACATCTCCCCTTATGAACCTGCTATGACTCTATGATCATCTGGGGAGGCCTTGCTCTCAATCCCACCTGCGTCACAAACACGTTTGGTGGGGGCAAGAGACAGCACCTTCTCAATGGTGGCCCCTCAGCTATGGAACACCCTTCCCGGGGACATTAGATCAGCCTCTTCCCTCTTAACATGTTGGAAAAGAGTCAAGACTTGGTTGTTTGAGCAAGCATTTGAAAGCATAGGAATTAGAATGACTGGACGACGAGATAGGATAATGTTTTTATTAGGAGACGTAAACGATTTATGTTTTTAATATTCTTGTTCTGGTTTTTATTATGTGTTAATGTTTTTAAATGTTTTACGGTGTTTTTGGGCATCAAATCATTGCCGCTTTAAACTGCCCTGAGTCGCCTGAGGGCTGAGAAGGGCGGTATGCGAATGCAGCAAATAAATAAATAAATAATACACTATCCTTATTTTCTGTATCTGCAGCAACTGGACAGTGTAAAAGCACCCCTTTACATGCTGCTTTATTGTTAAAAGGGGTAGAAAGAATCACACCATGTCTGCTTTGAGGAGAGAGGGGTTTGGTTGGTGAGCGCTTATTTGAACATTGTCTCAGTTTGTGCCAGGTGAGTGGGCAGAAGAGTTACGCCATGATGGAGCCGGGAAAATGATTCACCATGCCATAAAAGTGCCCCTTTTAAAAACCTAATATTTAATGAGAGCATGTCAACGCTTTGTTTTGGAACATGATTAACTAGGAATTATTCTTAAGTAATGATGTCTCACTCTGATTCAAGTCCATCAGACCCAGTTTTATATACCCGTTGCCAATGAGCCTGTTGCTAATGATTCAATTAATTTTTGGGGCAATATTTAAATTAATAACCGGAGAAGAGTGTGACATGCAAAAATAGGGTTGATCGAGTCTGTTGCATTCTACAGTGTACAAGAAGAGAGCGGCTGGATGCTTAATTACAAATGAACATAATGTTTGAAAAGAATGTTGGCCCAACAAGAAACAAGACTTCCTTGGCCCAAGCTCCAGCTGTCCTAATCTACTGATCCTGGGAAGTATCATTAATCTAGGAAAGGAGAAATCATTCTGTATCTGGTCTACGTTAGTTTTGCATGGAGTCACATAATGTAGCTACAGTTTGAACAATGCTTTATACAAATATTCTGGGAGCTGTAGTCCAAAAAAGAAAGCATTTCCAACCTATGATTCAGTTGTGATGCTTTCCAACCGATTTCCTCACATTTCTGATTTTTTTTAAAAAAAAGAAAAAGTACATGCCTATTACTTTTTTCATACATTATTTTCATAACACATTCCCTTTCTATACAGATTTGTACACAGATTTTGAGCCAAAACTTACTCCGAAAGTTTGCTGCTCCTGTATCTTGAGAAGCCAGGCTTGGCCACAGTGATTCGTGCTCTCATTAAATCTCGAACAGACTGCTGCAATTTGTTCTATGTGCGGTTGCCTTTGAAGACTGTTTGGATGCTTCAAGTAGTCCAATGGGCAGATGTCTGCTTCCTTACTGGAGTGGTGTACAGGGAGCACACAACCCCCCTGTTGTGTCAGCTCCACTGGCTGCCATTCTGCTACCGGGCAGAATTCAAAGTGCTAGCTTTGGCCTGTAAATCCCTAAATGGTTCCGATCCAAACACATCTCCCTTTATGAACGACTTTGAGCATTAGGATTGGCTGTGGAGGTTGTGCTCTCGGTCCTATTGCCGTTGCAAGCATGATTGGTGGGGACGAGACACAAGGCCTTCTTGGTGGTGGTCCCTTGGCTGTGGAACTCCCTCCCTAGTGAGATTAGATTAGCCCCCTCCCTTCTGGTGTTCAGAAAACAACTAAAAACTTGGCTATGCAAGCAGGCATTTGATGAGTGATAGTTTTATTGAAGCAGCTAAATGACAATCACGGGATTGGTGCCATGGCTAAATGTTTTATGCCCATGCTTGATGTTCTATACAGTTTTTAATGATTATAATGGTTTTAATTTATAGTTATACTAGCTGTACCCGGCACGCGTTGCTGTGCCCTTTTTAGGAGATGCGAGAAAGTCCAATCATCCACGGTGTGCCCTCCTCTAAACTGCAGTTGGATGGATGTGTCAGGGTCATGGGGGCATGGTGTGCCAGTAAGTGAGGGCTAGTTAGGGAAATCAAGTTAATGAAGTCTTACTTCAATTCAGAGCGTAAACAGCTTCCCAGTAAGTGAGGGCTAGTTAGGGAAATCAAGTTAATGAAGCCTTACTGTTAATTTTGGGCGTGGTCTGTGATTTTTTGGGGTGTTTTCGGTTGAAAGTGATTTGGGTGTTTGTGTTGGGGATTGGCTCAGGCCTTTTCCTTATTCTGTTTTGGCAGTTTGTTATGGTTCGAATTTTCATGTTGGCTGGCCAGTGCAGCAGTTATGGTCCTATTGGCAGCCAATCATGTTGTTCAGAATGTAGAGGCTGGGTGTGTTTGGCTGCCCCGGAGGATGCCGTAAATGTAGTTTTATTTTTTAGTTGTTTTGGGGGCCTTTAGGTTTTGGGGGAAAGTTTCTTTGCTACAAACACCCTTCTTGAGGCCTATTTCTGTTGGCAAGTATTGTGTTTCTGCGTTGTAAGGTTTCTTTGTTTGAGGTATACATCACATGACGTGAACCCATTTATATAATAGATGTTATTGATTTAGATATGTTATGTATTGCTTTATATATATGTGTGTGGCTTTGGATTTTTGCTATTTATTATGTTATACACCACTTTGAGGGCCACCTGGTGGTGCAGCGGGTTATACCGCTGAGCTGCTGAACTTGCTGACTGAAAGGTTGGCAGTTCAAATCCGGGGAGCGGGGTGAGCTCCTGCTGTTAGGCCCAGCTTCTGTCAACCTAGCAGTTTGAAAACATGCAAATGTTAGTAGATCAATCGGGACCGCTTTGGTGGGAAAATAACAGCGCTCTATGCAGTCATGCCGGCCACATGACCTTGGAGGCATCTGGAGACAATGCTGGCTCTTTGGTTTAGAAATGGAGATGAGCACCAACCCCCAAAGTTGGACACAACTAGACTTAATGTCAGAGGAAACCTCTACCTTTACAGTGCTATGAGGCCCCTCAGGGGAGAGTAAAGCAATATAGAACGACAATAAATAATTTTTTAAAAAAATGGGACTGAAGATACATTATACAAAAACACATGACCGACCTTAATGTCCTTTGTAATACATCAGACAGCATTCACCATGCTGGGATTGTGAAAAATAACTTTATATACATCCTAAGTGCAACTACAACTATTTAACTACAGAGTTGGCAGGGAGGCATTATAAACCAGTGCTAGGAAAACAAATTCATGCAGTCATGCTTAACTTTGCCTCAGTATCTTTTCCATAATTGAATAAAGCTACAAAGGCAATATCACCAGACACCCCCTTCCTTTCCTTCTCTAAGTAATTGGGCTGAAAGCATAGATTTGCAGATTAGTATCATATATAATGGTTTGGTCGGTAATATAAAGTTCTTTTCTTAAGAAAAAGCTCACTTTACTCATAAACGCTCCTGTAGCCTTGGGATAGTACTATGAAAGACAAAAAACAATCACATAATAACAGGTTATTGTGTAATAATGTACTGTAAAGCCATCAGATGAGGTTGTATCTCTCCTCGCAGCACAATCCAGCTCAATAATGAGCCGGAGGTCAAAAACATATTAGCTGGAGTAGACAATGTGGCAATGAAATGAAATGCTACAAACACTTTTACTAAAATGAATGCAGGGATTTACTATTATTACTTGGCAGGTTCACCTTGAGCGAGTTTGCTGAAAGGCTGTACGACGGCTATGTCATGATTTCCCCTTTAGGAAAATCCAGCCACACTGAGCATGGAGCAAGGAAAGAAATTCCAACACATGTTCAAAGTATTTTCCAACTCTATGATGCTATAAGAATATTTTTTTGTAAAAGCACTTCTCCATTTTAGTCATACAGTCTCTTCCTTTGAGGTCTGTTCAGATCTCAAAGTTATGTACAGTTAGGGGTGCAGGAACCCCACAAAAGTGGAGAAGCCCCAAATCTTTTTTAACCAGAAATAACATTTGTCTAGGAATCTATCTACACTGCCCTATAGTGCTGTTTGAAATTGAATTATATGGTCAGTGTAGACTAATATAATGCAGTTTGAACTGCATTATAGGGCAGTAGAGATGGGGCCCTATTATCCAGCACAACTCTGGGCCTGTCCAGACAGTACCTTTTCCTCAGGAGCTTTTGCAGCAAACAAGAGGATGGCCAGACGCCGTTCCCTGCAAACACTGAAGCAATCGCTACAAAAGGCAAAAAACACGAGATTTCCAGGTGCAAGAATATCACAGTTTTGAGTGGAATATCTACATCTTCAAGTGTCTGTATGTCCTTGCAATTGGAAATTTAGTGCTGTCTGGAAGCACCCCCTGTGGACAATAATGATGAGAGCTGGCTATATAATTGCACTGGAAAACCTAGAGATTTCTATACATAACATTTTAACCAAACCAGCAAAAGTCAAACTCACAAATATGGGGAGCTGGCAGGGATCTTGTATGTGTGCATATGCAGATTTCATGTAAATCTATGTCCTTTTATTTTTTAGCAATGCATTTCTTTTGTTGCAATGGTAGTGGTCCCTTTGTCTCAGCAGCTTTTCTGCAATCAGGCTCCTATGCAACATAAGGTAAAGGTAATGCAACATAAGGTAATACATAAGGTAAAGGTATCCCCTTGACAGTAAGTCTAGTCAAGTCCGACTCTGGGGGGAGGTGCTCATCTCTATTTCTAAGCCGAAGAGCCGGTGTTGTCTGTAGACATGTCCAAGGTCATGTGGCCAGCATGACTGCATGGAGCGCCATTACCTTCTTGCAGAAGCAGTACTTATTGATCTACTCACATTTGCATGTTTTTGAACTGCTAGGTTGGCAGAAGCTGGGCCTAACAGTGGGAGCTCACCCCGCTCCCCAGATTCAAACCACCAGCCTTGTGGTCAGCAAGTTCAGCAGCTCAGCTGTTTAACCCGCTGTGCCACCAGGGGCTCCAATAATACATAGCAATAAATATATTACATATGCTCACCACATAACTAAAATTGTGGTAGTGGTCTGTATGATCAACCTGCCTACTTTGTCCACCATTTCAATACTACCCTAAATGCATGACAGAGACCCACAAAAGTGCCTTTGAGACAGCTGGGTTCAAAAGTGGTATCAGTCATTGGAGGATGCCTTTTGGGAAGGGCAGGGATGCCATTAAGGTTTCTCAGAAAAAGTCTGCCAGGACCTGCAAAAACAGGATAGGGGAAAGAGAGCACAACTCTGCCAAAAATAGAAGGGTTTTTTTAAAAATAAAAAAGCTAACTAAATGAGCTGCAAATCTTGATCTGAAATATTAGTTGGAGCACAGTAATTAAAAATGAAAAGCAGCACTTCTTCTGTGAGACTGAGATATTAAACGGACTCTGATGCACTAAGGTAATTAACACAAACAATTTTGAGTCAGATGATAGATTTGTCTTCAGAACAAAGGCCTGCAGCTGTGTGGCTTAATGACTCTCTTCTCTTCAGCAGCGAGTGCGAACGAAACGTCAATCCAGTTTGTTGGAGCGTAGTGCAAGAACTGGAGCAAACTTGGTACAATGGGTGGCTTTGTGCCCTATTAGACAGTACTAGGCAGTCCTGATTAATCCTCTGTAGTCCCAATTTTGAGCTGCTTTTAAAATGCTGTGTTTCTTTTCCTCCCTCCACTTTCCCAATGTTTATCCTCCCACTTTCCTCCACTTATTTCTTTTCCTACAAACTGAACCAAAGAAGTTTGCATGAATTTAATTAGTGAAGCAGGAGAAGAAGAGGCAAAATCTTGGCCTTCTCAGTAAGCTCAAGCAAAAGCAAACTCCAGCACCTTCTCATGGTTTGTTTGTTCTTCCTCATTAACAACTTTTACCATCTTTCTCGCACTCTGATGGTACTTGGTCACATGTCCCAGTTTGTGAAATGTTCGGGGTCATGGACACACATTTCACCTGACAGTTTGTGTCTTCTTACCCAAAGTCCTACAATATTGCCTGAGCAAGTTACAACAGGGAACTACAGTTCCCATAATCTGCCTGTCAGCACTGCCAGTCCAAAAAGGTAACTTCTGTATTTCATCGATTATCAGACAACATTGATTCAAAGACATACTGAATATATTCAAGTATAAGCCGAAATGATCATAAGCTTAGGCACCTAATTTTACCACCAAAAAACACAACATATTGACTTGAGTATAAGCCGAGGGTGGGAAATGCAGCAGCTACTGGTAAATTTCAAAATAAAAATAGATACAATACACTAATTGAGGCATCAGTAATTTAAATCCTTTTTTATTAATGATTTTTATTGAAATAAAAAGTAAGTTATTTTACATATAAAGTGGGAGAACAAAAAACGTTATAGAAAAGTAGGAAGAAGGAAGAAAAAAGAAAAAGAGAGAAAAAACCCACAGGCTCATAACAATAGTTGTACTTCCAAGCTCTCCCCATCCTGGGAACCTTATTCTTCTTGCAAAATCTTTATTTTTGTCCTTTCCTCCTTGGGTATATCTTTTATTGGCAAAGCCTTTGGCCAAATACACTGGCTATATTATTAATTTTCTCTTCTCTTTTTCCATATAAACTCGGAATAAATGCCAGTCAGTCTTTTTAATTGGATTTCCGTAATGTCTTTTTAGAAGTTGTGTTTTGAATATTTACAAAGCACTGTAATTTAACATAAGACTGTCCAACTCTGATTAAACCATTATTCATTATGACTGGCTTGACCTTGAAGGAGTTGGGGGTGGCCATGGCCGACAGGAAGCTCTGGCATGGGCTGGTCCATTAGGTAATGAAGAATTGGAATTGACTGAATGAATAAACAACAACAACATAATTATATGTATAATGTCTGGAGTACTGTTGGCTAGTCCCAACTGAAGGAATTCCATAACCTATGTGTTGACCGACTACTGAGCAGTTGTCTCTATCTGCCTGTTCTAACTGGGTCAGGATTCCAACCTTTGAATTCTAAAAATCAAACTGAGAAAAAATCAACATGAGCATATTATTAATTGTGTACAAATATGTACATATTATGAAAAACATGAACAAAAACATATTAATGTGGACTGTTTTCTTTATAATACACTAGCTGTACCCGGCACGCGTTGCTGTGCCCTTTTTAGGAGATGCGAGAAAGTTCAATCATCCACGGTGTGCCCTCCTCTAAACTGCATTTGGATGGAGTGTGGGTCATGGGGGGCATGGTGTGCCAAGTTGGGTCTTTATTGGTCTTGGTTCTGGGCCACAGTGGTCTGTGGGGAATGATGGGTTTTGAAGTACTACAAATCCCGTTTTCCATGGTGGTACTTCAAGTCCCATCATGCATGGTCGGGGCTCTGTGTGCCAAAGTAGGTTACTGTAAATTCAGGCCATACACAATGTCCCATGAGCTGAGGCCTAGTTAGGAACAGCAAGTTAATGAAGCCTTACTGTCAATTCAGGCCATACACAATGTCCAATGAGCTGAGGCCTAGTCGGGAGAATCAAGTTAATGAAGCCTTACTGTCAATTTAGAGCGTAAACAGCTTCCCAGTAAGTGAGGGCTAGTTAGGGAATTCAAGTTAATGAAGTCTTACTGTCAATTTAGAGCATAAACAGTTTCCCAGTAAGTGAGGGCTAGTTAGGGAAATCAAGTTAATGAAGCCTTACTGTCAATTTAGAGCATAAACAGCTTCCCAGTAAGTGAGGGCTAGTTAGGGAAATCAAGTTAATGAAGCCTTACTGTCAATTTAGAGCGTAAACAGCTTCCCAGTAAGTGAGGGCTAGTTAGGGAAATCAAGTTAATGAAGCCTTACTGTCAATTTAGAGCGTAAACAGCTTCCCAGTAAGTGAGGGCTAGTTAGGAAATCAAGTTAATGATTTCCTTATTCTGTTTTGGCCGTTTATTATGGATCGGAATTTTCATGTTGGCTGGGCAGTGCAGCAGTTATGCAAATCCCCCAATCATGTTTTTCCGAATGTAGAGGCTGGGTGAGTCTTTGGCTGCCCCGGCGGAGGCTGGTAAAGGTAGTGTTATTTTTACTCGTTGTTTTGGGGCCTTTTAGGTTTTGGGGGGGAAAGTTTCTTTGCTACAAACGTACCTTGCTTGAGGCCTATTTTCTGTTGGCAAGTATTGTGTTTCTGCGTTGTATGGTTTCTTTGTTTGAGGTATACATCACATGACGTGAACCCATTTATATAATAGATTACATGATGTAGAGTATATCTGAACAAAATTGGGAAATTAGGTGAATCCAAAGTGGCAATTCCCATTGGAAGGTTTTTTTGTAAAAATGCTGTGATACATAAACATTTTTGTAAGAAATATGAGAAAGGGAGAGAATGAATGAGTATCTCCTTTCTCACCCCCCCCCTTGCACCCTCGAGTATCTTTTATGCTATCCTATTTCAGTCTCTGTTCATTAAGTTCACCATCATCTGCCATCCCATCTGTTAAATGTTTGGCTGCTAGATGCATTTTAAGATTGTATACTTTTAAGGAAACTAGAAAAGCAAGTGAAATACAGGTTTTTAAAGTGTTGTTAAAAGTGTTGTGCAGCTTTAAAATAAGTGTTTGAGGAGAGGGGGGCTGAGCAAAATGGAAGGAAAAAGGAAGAGGGGCCGACCAAGGGCAAGATTAATGGATGGTATCCTTGAAGTGACTGGCTTGACCTTGAAGGAGCTGGGGGTGGCCACAGCTGACAGGGAGCTCTGGGTGGGCTGGTCCATGAGAGTCAGACGCGACTGAATGAATAAACAACAACAAGCATCCTAAGAAAAGGTTCGAGTAATGTTTTTAGTAGTAGTGAATACTGAATAGCTTCAAATTTGTGAATGCAAATATTGTATTCTATAGCAAGTGACAGCTTCTGTGTCAACTCAGTCCTACCTCATACCTTCCAGATAAGTTGGAATATACTCCTGTCACCTACACACAACTTATTTTCTCTGCTGAAAACTGCTAGGCTGAGCAAAACATCTTTTGGATGAAAAAATAACCCCACTAGTGGCTCACACTCCTTAAATCAAGAATGGCAGCAAAGCCTTGGAAAGAGTTATGGCCCATGCATCATCTATCACAAAAAAACTGGAAAAATGGTTCTTGAAGATTCCCAGTTCTCCCAGCACAAATAGCTATTGCCCATGCTGGCTAGCGGATTCTAAGAAGTGCAGTCCAAAAAAGTAACTTTTCCAAACTGTGACCTGCAGACATATGCTCTTTGGGTCCATTTTTAAAATTTGTCATAGAAATATTTAGTGATATGTTGTTATAATACTGCCCACTTTATAGACCCATTGATATTGTACACTACATTGCATGTACACAGCATTGTTATATCTTCTGCAATTACAGAGTAAATTTCCAGCATATGTGGTTGATCTGTTTTGAAAAGTTAGGGTTTGAAATATAAGGAGGTTTTTTTTAGTCTGGTTTGCTTTGTAGAAAGAATGGTTTTGACCAGGTTTTTCTGACTTCGGAAAATGGATCCTCATTGTTGCAGGCAAATTATGGAATGCAGCCAGGCATGGAAAAACGTATTCATTTAAGCACTTCCCCACCACTTAACTTTCCCCCCAACAGCCAGCTTGGTATTTCTGGGATGCTATATGACACAAAGGTGCTGGTGAGAAGCAGGGAAAGGAGAAGTGGGTTTAATAGATGGAGATGGGAGGTTAGATCAATTCAGAAGAAAGATGACCTTTGCTTGAAGCAACTTCTTCCACTACGTACTTCTTTCTGTCATATTGCATGATGATAATCATGGATTTTCCTATGGGCACACCCTACTGGAGAGTGAAACACATCCCTCTCGCCACTTTTGGATACAGCTATTTATTCTGTCAGCATGTGTCCACATGAATATATATGTTCATGCATTTATAAAATAAATTTCGTTCCACTACTTTCAATTAAATGGATTTTGTATACCTTTAGCTGAACCAGTATGGAGAGTTGGGCCAGGACTCTGAAAGAATAGGGTTCAGATCTCTACCCAGCCATGAAAAGTCACTGGGTGACTTTGAACAAGTAACACTCTCTCAGCTTCAGAGGGAGACAATGGCAAGCCCCATTGCAACAAATCTACCCAAGAAAACCTTGTATTGAATTTGCCATAGATTTTTCAGTAAAGGGAAGAGACTTGAAAGCTCACTGCAAGAACAACAAAAAAAATCAATTACATGTCAGTATTCACAGAAAGTCAGGTAATATCTCTGGCAATCCATAATGATTCAGATACTAAAACAGTTGACCCTCTATATCCACAGATCCTGTATCCAAAGCCCTATGAAGGTCATGGGATTATCTTAACTCAGTAGGTGACTTGACAACACAATAAAAAAGGGATAGAAACATAAAGAGAGAGAAAACATACGACTACTACTACTACTAAAAATAATAATTTTATTTATACCCCACCACCATCTGAAGGGACTCGGGGTGGCTCACAAAAAGCACACAATTGTGTCGCAACAAAACAGCATACATTTACATAAACAACACACGTTTGGATAAAAACAACATATATTTACATAAAACAGCATACTAATATAAACACTACCAATTTAAAATCCAACAGACACAGGAACAAAGCTGCAGATAAAACAAGCTGTGTACTGTCTTAGCTCATAAAGTGCTGACATAAATTAGTTACTAGGTCCTCAGGTTTCATGGTTAAGGTACTAATCATGGCCCAAAGGCTTGTGCAAAAAGCATGTTTTCAATTGTGTCCAGAAGGCTTGGAGGGTGGGGGCTAACCTGATCTCTTTAGGGAGGGCATTCCAAAGCTGGGAGGCTACCATCGAAAAGGCCCTCTCTCTTGTCCCCACTAGCCGCGCTTGAGATGGAAGTGGGACTGAGAGGAGGGCCTCACCGGCAGATTCATAAACATATTAAGTTAAGTTATATTTATTTATTTATTTATTTATTTATTAGATTTATTAGCCACCACTCCCAGTAGCTCGGGGCTGCTTACAACAAGCATCACAACAAAATCACAATCAACAGTCAATCAAAGAAACACAATCTTAAAAGATAGCATATCACAGCTCAAAGGCCTGCCGGAATAGGAACGCCTTGCAGGACTTCCGGAAAGCCAACAAATTGTGCAAGGTCCTAACCTCTGGAGGTAACGCATTCCAGAGGACTGGGGCAATGATTGAAAACATAATCAATGAGTTAAACCCAATTTAAAAGTTAAAAGATTAAAACTACATATTATTCATTTGTGTTTGAGAAAAATCAAACAGTCCCAAAAGCTTTAATGAACCACCAGGGTTTAACTTGATGACTAAATGACGCGACTGTTGGTGCCAAATAGACCTTCAAGGGGAGAACATTTCACACTTTATCCCCTGTTGCCACACCCTGTATTGAAATGGGCATCCATGAGGGTCAAAGCAGGAGCCACCACCTGTAAGTCCTGGGTGCCACACAACCTGGATCATCACCTTTAACTAAACTAATATTGGAAGAAAAGTCTTGTTGGGAAGTCCAGCTGGCTTCTAGAATGGACATCCAAGTGCCACCTCTGTGTTGATGGAGGCAGGCAACGGTACTGGTTGTGGGGGGGTCGGGAGCAGGTGAGGGTTTTGCCCTCCTTTCTGCTAGAGATCCCTGTGTACAACTAGTGGGCCACTTGTGACACAGAATGCTGGACTAGATGGGCTGAGGCCCGATTCAGCATGGCTCTTCTTATGTTCTTATGTTCTTAGAATGAAGAAATATACTATCATATTTTTGTCTCAGCAGGACATCTTGACACTCACACAACACACTGATTTCTCTCTCAGCATATTTGCCAGGCTAAGGAATTGATTGCTTAAGCAGACTCTTCCTTATTATCAGGCTGGACTTCATGGTGCAGATGTAATTTGACTGGATGAACCTTTCATGTTTCTTTCCCACTGGAATGCATTGCTTCATTTTGACATTTGTTGTGATTCCTATTTCATGTTTTTATTAGTGGGGGGCAGGGGAGAACAGAGCCCTGCTCATGTCTGACCCAAATCTGGCACAGAGAATGTTTGGCTCCTGCCATAGACAATCATAACATCTGTTCAAGACCGCTGGGTAAGGAGCAGTTGCCATAAGACTCTGCCAGAGAGTTTGGGGTTTTCCTCCTTGTGCTGATTCAGCAAATCCAGTAGGAAAAAAGCCTGTTGCAGTGGCCCAAAGGGAGCCCTTTGCTGTGAACTAAGACCACATCTTGCCTCCTTGATTGTTTAGTTCCAATAGCTCAAGCCCAGAACCAAATTGTAAATAAGGCCTTGTTTGGCAGAAAGCAACAGCAAGCTCCCACTTTGGCCAAAACCGTAGAAAGAAACGAAAAATGATCTGACTATTGTTTGGACGCTGTGCGATACTGAGATTTGCTTGTTAGCATTGTATACTAACGTTATCTACAGATTCTGCATCCATGGATTCAGACATTCATGACTTGAAATAATTTTTTTAAATCTAAAAAAACACATGTAATCTTGCCATTTTATATAAGGGATACTAATTTACTACATCACTGTATATAATGGGACTTGAGCATGGACATATTTGGGTATCCATGGGTGCCTTGACATCAAACTCTAGTGGATTCTATGGACTCAATAACCAGGAGTTGCTGGCTTAATTATCATTTCCTGTTTGTTGGTTGTGAGATGCATCTACACTGCAGAATTAATGCAGTTGGGCACCACTTCACCTGCCATGGCTCAATGCTATGTGACCATAGGAGTTTTCATTTAACAAGGTCTTTAGCTTTCTCTGCCAAAGGATTCCATAGCATTGAGCCAGGACAACTAATGTGGTGTCAAACTGCATTAATTCCACAGTGTAGATGCATCCTAAGTCACACATGCACTCTCTCTTCCTGTATCAGTTACACTGCAATTAGTCTGAATTCATTTGCCCTTTGTTTTCTACTTTGCATCTTTGAGGAGCACAGTGTAGATCCTTTCATCATAAGGTATTATGAAACCTTAGTAATTGTAAGTGTAGCTACTCAATATGTTTTTACAAATTAGATTAAGCCTGCTTTATTTGTCTGCTAGTCTCACAGGTATGGGTGAAGGTGAAGTGGGATTGTTTGTTGCTCACATTCTGCTTGCAAATACTAATTACGAGTATTAGTAACTAATTACTAATACTCGTACACTCCCACACATTAACCAAAAATGGGAGTCAAAATGATGGAAGTCAATTCTGATATGTAGGCCAAGCAACCTTCTCTGTGCCTCCCAAGCTAGGAAGATTTATAGGAAATATTACTGTAGCTTCTCTACTCAAGTCCACCCCTTGGAAACAGGCACTACTTTTAAACTTAACACTTTTACTTTTAATACTTGTGTGGCATTTCATATCTGAACTTCCAAAAACTCCAGAACTGTCCACATGCTTTCTGATGGTTTAATTTACACAAAATGATTTTAAGAAATATTGTATAAAATGACCCATCATCATCTTCATTGCTCTTGTTGACAAAACCATAATAATAATAATAATAATAATAATAATAATAATAATTTATATTCCACCCCCTCTCCAACAGGAATCGAGGTGCTTACAGAAATAAGTACAAAACCAAAACAAGAATAAAAAGCATAATATATAAATGACAATATCAAAAAACATAACAAACTAAAAATAACAATATCATAGTAAAATATACAGATTTTTTTTGTTGGATTTGCACCAGGGCAAAACCAGTTCAAGCCAATTTGTACAGCTATAAAAACCACCATCGTGATAAATTATATTCAGCCATTTCCAAACGTCCCTGTTTTCCACATCCACACACACAAGACACACATCCATGTTTTCAATTCTTTCCTGAAGATAGCTAGAGAGGGGGCTATCTGATTTCTTTGAACACGACCATATCCTTCTGGTCATGTACAAAGTCAGAGCTTAGAAATGTTAATTTGGGAAAGTGTATTCCTAAAATCTCCAATGGCTATACTGGCTGGGGGATTCTGGGAATTGTAATCCAAAAAGTAACTTTTCCAAGCATGTTAGAAATTCACCACATATTAGAGTTTCAAAACTTAATTCCAAAATTGCTGGGAGAGGGTTTTTAAAAAAATTAAAGCACCCATTTAGAATTTTCATGTATTGGAAAATGTTAACTCAGTTTTACTTTCAATCAAGAATGATTCCTAAATAAACTCAATGAACACAACTTATATTGCATGGAGATCTTATTGAGCTTTATTATATACTATGTAGAATATTTTATGGACTCTATATACACAAAATACATAACTTGTATTTTATGTATTATGTAGCTCTTACTGACTTCACAAGAGATGTACCTGAAAGATTGTGTCCATATAGTAGACACTCATTTAGATTTTTTTTAAAAAATGTTGGTAAATTATTCTGCTACTCTACCCAGCTCTAGCCAAATCCTTTCCATTGTTTTCAATGGGAGCCCCCTCATTAAAATTAATGAGATGCTGGATAATTTAACTTAAGACTAGTAAAATCATCCCATTTTTGATATTCTTGGCAAAATCCAGATCCAGTAATGAAGTGTATCTGTAGCACTTGGTTCTTGAAACAAAAAGTAAAAGCATTCCATCATCATTCCAATAAATATGAAGGCAGTTTATAATTCGTTGTCCTCCTCTTCCTCCTCCTCCTCCTGGTGCAAACTTCCATATAATTTAAAAAGTAGGAATATTGCTATGCCTTAGACTGATTATACACTTACTTACATAAATAGAGACATAGAAAATTAATAATTACAGCTAAATATGTAAAATATTCAGTTGGTATGAACTGCTCTTTACAAGAAAACTTGCATAGTCTGTAAGCAATTTTTGCTTCAACCACAAAGACTACATTGGAGAAAGAAGCAGAAGAAAGCCATTTCTTCTAGATATATCTGTTAAACTAGTAATTTAAGGTCGTCGTCCCTGCCCCCCGCCCTGAGCAAGGGCTGTGGGGAAGGAACAGTTTCTATTTTGCTAAATTTGTAACAGAGGGGAAAAACATGCCACTAAACATCAACTCTTTAGGGATTCCTAGATGTAAGAATTTCATGCAGTTTTACAAAATTCCCCTTCTTTTTACACTATTGTATATAATGTGGCTGAAGCATCTGTGGATTATGGCACCCACCGGAGGTGTGTGTTTGTGTGTGTGTCCTGGAATCAAACTCCAGTTGATACTGATGGGTTACTGTTTCTCTTTCAAGGCAAGAGAAGTAGATCCTGAGTTACATAATTTCCACTTGGGACCTTACTGCATGCTTCCTGCAATGCGGGATAACAGCAATGTACTGCCTCTTTGATACACAGGATTGCACAACTTCTGGAGTGTTGTGTGATTATAATGCCATGGCTGTGCACAACCATACTTCTGGATAGGTAGTATAATTAATCGTAATAGCACATTTTGCAATTGTGAATTGTGTTAATTTTTTTTCCAGTGAGCAAATAGAAGTAAATGCCACCACCAAAACACTTGGATCCACTGTGCAATGTAAGTTATGGAGACCACATGGAGTTAGAGGCTTTTGGCAGCCCGGGGTGTCTTCAAAGGGAGGAAGTAGTGAACTAGTAACAGCTATCAATGATGTTGTGCGATAGGGATTGTCGCCAAATGGTGACGTCCTGCTTCGCTGCCAGTTCCAACCTCCATGAGATAATGTCATAGAAATTAGAGAATCATAGAGTTGGAAGAAACTTCAAGGGTCACTTAGTCCAACCACCCATCATGCAAGAAAACACAATCAAAGCATTCCCGACAGTTGAACATCCAGCCTCTGCTTTGAAACCTTCTGTGAAGGAGACTCCACCACGCCCTAAGGCAGTATATTCCATTGTGGAACAGCTCTTACCATCAGGAACTTCTTCCTAATGGAATCTCTTGTCCTGCAATTTGAATCCATTGCTCCATGTCCGAGTCTCTAGAGCAGCAGGAAACAAGCTTGCCCCCTTCTCAAAGCAGTGTGTCCTTGGGGAATGGAAATCTTACTACCTTAAAGACTCCAGATCCTGTCTGACCTTGGAAGCTAAGCAGGGTCAACTCTGGTGGGAGACTGCCAGCCAATATGAGGTGCCTGCCGTAGGCTCTATTTCAGAGGAAGAAACTGGCAAAACTACTGCTGAGTATTGAATGCCTAAGCAAACTCTATGAAATTCATGTGATCGCCATGATGTGACAGGTGACTTGAAGGCACATTCACACACAGGCTTGAGGTGGGATACTAGATGGATTGGAGGGGAAAGGGGCTTCACTGACTGAGGATAGGGCCCCATGCTGGAGGGCTGCACTCATTGACTATTTCAGGTATAACACATGACTAATTATCTTAGCGAATGAAGCAATGGTACATGATAAGTTATTAGATAATTTACCAGTTCCTCAGAATTAGCATTCTTGGTGATTATTGCAAATGTGACCTCGTAGGACCTAGAAACCCAACATTCATTAATAAAAACACATTGGAAACATTACATTTAGCATGTCACTGCATATACTGTCTGGGTTTCCCCTTGCGATTATAATTCCAGGCACTAGAAGAGAAACAGGAAGAAAGAGAAAACCACTTAAGATTAAATGGGGCTTTGTTTCTCCTGGAGATCTCCTAAATGCCTATTTCAGTGCAACACACAAACAAACCTAGACCTTGTGTTTTAGTGAAATCTAAAGAACTGCAGCCAAGAATAAAAAAAATACATTATTAGAAATCAGATATAAGGAATCCACACCAAACATGTATCCCGTGATAAACATAAAGGTGCTCTAGAGATAAATGTTAGAGTCAAGCTTGGAAGCAACTCATTGCCTGTTAAGGCAATTACTGTTGGGATAATAATGTTACCAATTATCTACTTTAGTGATAGACCAATGTTATCACAATCATTGTTTTTCGGAAAATAGCAGGGTGAGTGTTCAAATTTTAGTGTAACTAAAATTTGGAGGAATAGATGGTAATACTGCCATTATACCTCTGATCAATCGCTGCCATCCGTATCCATGCCCTGTTCGCCCTGCTAGCTCTGTAGACATCTTGAGCAATGATCAATCTTATTTGCCCCCAAGGAACCCTGCTTGCTTTGGGAAATTGACTCTTCTGTTTGATGTTTTGTTTTCATGTCTGATATAATAGGTTGCATTTTTCATTTTAGTTGTTAAGTTACAATTTGTTTTTATATGTTGGGTTGTCAATTTTTGTCATTATGTGTGTATTGTTGTTATGTTCAGGCATTGAATGCTTGCCTTTAATGATTGGAATCCACCCCGAGTCCCTTAAGGGAGATAGGGCAGAATATAAATAAAGTTTACTACTACTTACTACTACTACTACTACTACTACTTGTTAACTGCTAAAATACTACTTTTGGTGGGGACATTTTGAGAATTTTTGGCAATCTTTGTATTTTTATGTGTACTAAAAATGTTAAAACTGATACAATTTTGTAGTAAGGAGCAATGCAGCCGATGACTCTTTCAGTGGCAAGCAACATAAGAACATAAGAACATAAGAAGAGCCATGCTGAATCGGGCCTCAGCCCATCTAGTCCAGCATTCTGTGTCACACAGTGGCCCACCAGTTGTACACAGGGATCTCTAGCAGAAAGGAGGGCAGAACCCTCACCTGCTCCCGACCCCCCACAACCAGTACCGGGAAAATCCTGCCTGCCTCCATCAACACAGAGGTGGCACTTGGATGTCCATTTCAGTAACTACTGATTCCCTTGGTATCCATGAATCTGTCTAATCCTGCCTTTGTAGCACAGCAGTTCCCGTTCGTGCCTGGAGGGCAGGGAATAGGTCCTGGGGTTCCATTAGCATTAGGGCCTGCAGCAGCAGATGTGGATTCAGAGGATGAGCTAGATGATTGGGGCGAAGCACAGGGCCCTTCGGATGGGCCTCATTCGCCCACAGAGAGCTTGGCATGGGATGAGATGTTGTTTGGGCCTAGCATAGATTCCGATCACCAGGTGGAGATGGGAAGCAGTGAAGGGAGTTATGAACACCCCGGGGGGAGGAATTCCCAAGAACTTGAAAGTGAAAACATGGACGAAGCCGAGTGGGAAAGTGCTAGGGAGGAAAGTTCTCAGGAAGATAGCGACACAGCTGCTGAGAGGCAAGGTCGCTCCTTCGATAGGAGACGGGACATTGAGTCTACCAGGAGGGCTTGGTCTAGGGTCCTAGACCGACCGAGGTCCGTGAGCAGAGATTGGAGACGAAGAAGCCTAGAGCGTCGCGGACCTCGGCCGAAGGATTAAGTAGAGGATCCGTGGGAACGCATCCTCAGTTCTCCGGCCATGTCTTTCCTGGATAGGCGTGAATCGGAGTGGGACCACAAGCCAGCCGTGGTCATCAAGCCTTGCCTTGCATTTGCCTTGTTTGCTGATCCGCATTGGTTTGCGGAGCCTTACCCTGTTTCCTGAACCGCATTGGATTGCGGAGCCTTGCCCTGTTTCCTGAACCGCATTGGATTGCGGAGCCTTGCCAAGCTTCAAGCCAATTTACTACGTTACTTTGGACAATCTTACCTGCTACCTTTTGGACAATTGCTTATCATTGAACTATATACTCTTTGGAACTGTTTTTATACTCAATAAAGTAGTTAGCCTTCAGTACGTCTCTGTGTGTGTGATTAAGGGGCCCGCTAAGTCCGTGATCGTGACAGCTGGCCGGAGAACTCCAAGAACCCCTTATCACACCACGGGATGCCGCTCGGGACGCCGCAAGAAGCGCTCCACGACAGTGGTCGCCATGGCTAACTTGACGGATGCACAAGTGCAAGCGATGCAGCAGGAATTGGGAGAACTACGTACCCGGGCCGGACGGCACCCGGGGGTGAGCCCACCGGCCCGCTTCAATGGCAACCCGGCTCAGGTGGAGGTTTTTGTTTGCCAAGTGGAATTATACCTGGAGCAGCGCCCCAACGAGTTCGCCAATGACCGAGCCCAGGTGGTGTTTGTTTACAACCTGATGGAAGGGACCGCAGCAACGTGGGCCACCGCGTTGATCCGGGCCCAGTCCCCCCATACCAACACGCTGCGGGCTTTCCTGGCGCGATCCGGGCGACATGGGGGTCCCCTGTGAATGAAGAGCTGGCTGAGAGGGATTTGGCCCGGCTGACGATCAAGGATCTCTCCCTGTCCCAGTACATTTCCCATTTTCGAGTCCTGGCTGCCCAGGTACAGTGGAACGTATCGGCGTTGCGTTATCACTACACTGCGGGGCTGACCTCGGAATTGCAACAGGAGATGTTAAAACACCCTCGGCCCGATGATCTTGAGGCAGCCATTGCCCTGAGCCTTCGTGTGGAAGCAGGACTGCAGACCAGGAGGCGGTGGGACAAGGCCCCGCTGGAGAAACCGGTGGCCAGGAAGGAGGGGGGGCGGGCAGTTCCAACCCCGGCAATTGCCGATGCCAGCCGGTCCTGACGACCCGGAGCCCATGCAGTTGGGGACAGTACGGCCCAAAGTAGACCAGGCGGAGAAGGCACGGCGTCAGCGTCTTAACTTATGTTGGTATTGCGGGGGGGCTGGACATTTTTCAAAGGAGTGCCCCCAGAAACCGCGTGGAAAGACTCCTCGGGCCTCTGCCGCCCTCGGAGGGGCCCCAGAGGCCGAAGAGGCCCTTCAGGCGACGGGGGAAGGGACCGGCCGGGTGTAAGAGGGTTCGCTCACTCGGCCGACGTCGCTAACCTCCCCCCTGAACCCAAGACTGGACAATTGTTCCTTGTAATGGTCAGCCTGTGGTCACCCGAGAAGGGGCCGATGATGGTCCATGCCATGATAGACTCGGGGGCTACCAACAATTTCATCGATGCAGACTATGCCAAGTCTGCTGGATTAAAATTTCTTGATCTCCAAGAGCCCAAGGGTGTCCAGACTATCGATGGGAGAGTTTTGAAAACGGGGGGCTGTGACTCAATATACAGCCCCTACCAGGATGTGGACTAGCTCTCATAAAGAGGACATTTCTTTTCTTGTGACCAAGCTCCCAGATTTCCCCATTGTCCTGGGCATTGTGTGGCTCGCGCTCCATGACCCCCAGATCTCCTGGGCCAAGAGACAGCTGATTTTTTCTTCGGACCATTGCCAGGGCCACTGCATGATGGCCCGGGCGTGCCAGGCTCAAGAAGTGGAGAATGTGGCCACCCTGCCCAAGAAGTATGCCGGATTTTGGGATGTCTTCAGTGAGAAGGAGGCGGAACGCTTGCCTCCGCACCTGCCCTATGACTGTGCCATTGAATTGCAGCCGGGAGCCCCCATCCCGCGGGGGAGACTCTACCCTCTCTCGGAACCAGAGCAACAGGCTCTCCGAGATTTCCTGGATGAGAATCTGCGGAAGGGGTTCATTCGGCCCTCCCAAGGGGCACCGATTCTGTTCGTCAAGAAGAAATCGGGGAGTTGCGGCTTTGCAATGACTATAGGGAACTCAACAAGATCACGATCCGGAACCGCTACCCCCTGCCCTTGATCCCCGAGCTCTTGGAGAGGATGCGGGGAGCCAAGGTGTTCACTAAACTGGACCTGAGGGGGGCCTACAATCTTGTCCGGATTCGCCAGGGTGATGAATGGAAGACGGCCTTCCAGACCAAGTGGGGAAGCTTCGAATACCTGGTGATGGGATTCGGTTTGTGCAACGCCCCAGCCTGTTTCCAACATTTCATGAATGACATTTTCCGAGACCTGCTGGACCGCTATTTGGCGGTCTACCTAGACGACCTTTTGATCTTTTCTCCAGATCAGGCGACCCATGACCGCCATGTCAAGGAGGTGCTCAGAGACTCAGAGCTCACGGGCTCTATGCTAAGCTGGAGAAATGTGCGTTTGATCTGCGGGAGGTGGACTTTCTGGGCTACCGTATCTCTCCTACGGGCATCGCCATGGATGACACCAAGGTCCAAGCCGTGGTTGACTGGGCGGCCCCGGCCAGCAAGAAAGACATTCAACGATTCCTGGGCTTTGCCAACTACTACAGAAAGTTCATTCCTGACTTTGCCAAGTGGGCTGATCCTATCACCCAGTGTTTGCGGGGCAAGGTGCCTTTCCGGTGGACTCCGGAGGCAGATGTGGGGTTCCGCAAGTTAAAGCAGCTGTTCACCACTCAGCCGCTTCTGCAGCACCCCAACCCCCGCACCCCTTTCATCGTCCAGGCCGATGCGTCGGATGTGGCGGTGGGAGCGATCCTGCTACAGCCTCAGGGGACGGACTTGTTGCCCTGTGCCTACTACTCCCGGCAGCTGACGGCTCCGGAAAAGAACTATACCATTTGGGAGAAGGAACTTTTGGCCATCAAGGTGGCGTTTGAAGTCTGGAGACACCTGCTTGAAGGGGCCAAGTTCCCGGTGGAGGTTCACACCGACCACCGGAATTTGGAGCACTTGAAGAGCCAGCGCAAATTGAACCAGAGGCAACAGAGATGGTCCCTGTTCTTTGAGCGATTCAATTTCCGCATTCACTATGTGACCCCAAGCAGACCAAGCAAGCTGATGCGTTGTCCCGAAAGCCGGGTACGTTCGCGATGGGGCCGGGCCGTCGGAGGCCAGGTTGCTCAAAGCGGAGAACTTTGCGGCTGCTCGGGCGCTCCCTGTCCATCCTCCAGCGGCCCCGCCGGCCCCTGGAGACAAGAGACCTTTGAATGTTCGTGTCCACGCTCGCCAGCAGACCGACCCGTGGGTGCAAGAGCAGCTGACTAAGGGGCCCCAAGCCCCTTTCCAGGTAAAGAACGGGGTGCTCTACCATCGGGACTCGGTCTATGTTTCCCCTGGGCCCGAGCGGGCGGACATTCTCAAGCTTTGCCACGATAGCCGGGCCGCAGGCCATTTTAGCTTTTCAAGACTCTGCAACTGGTCCTACGGGACTTTTGGTGGCTTAAAGTGCGGAGGGATGTGGAGGACTATGTGGGATCTTGCCCTGTGTGCCAGCGGGCTAAGAACCAGGGGGGCAAGCCGGCCGGTTTGCTCCAGCCGCTCCCGACCCCCTCTGCTCCCTGGAAGATGATTTCGGCCGATTTCATCACCGACCTCCCCAAGTCCAAGGGTTTCACCTCGATACTGGTCGTGGTGGACTGTTTCACCAAGATGGGACACTTCATCCCCTGTGTGGGGGTGCCTACTGCCAAAGAGACTGCTGATATGTTTGTGCAACATGTGTTTCGGCTGCATGGACTTCCACAGAGCCTGGTGACGGACCGGGGCACCCAATTCACTTCCCAGTTCTGGAAGGCTGTCCAGAAGTTGCTGGGGATTGATGTGCGGATGTCCACGGCTCATCACCCGCAGACCGATGGGCAAACCGAAAGGGTTAATGCCACTTTGGAGCAGTACCTGCGCTGCTATGTCAACTATCAGCAAAACAACTGGGCGTCCTTGTTGTCTTTGGCAGAGTTTGCTTACAACAATGCGACGCAGGAATCCATCAAAGAGACTCCTTTCTTTGCTAACTATGGACACCACCCTCGGTTCTACCCGCCGGTGGATCCGTCTGGGGACGTTTCGGAGGCTAAGGATTGGCTTCGAGAGCTCACTGCACTCCAAGACTTGCTACGCACCCAATTGGACCAGGCGAAAGCTGACTACAAGCGGATGGCTGATCGGCGGCGCCAGGAGGGTCCTGAGATCCTCGTGGGGGATAAAGTTTGGCTGTCCACCAAGAATTTGCCTACGCAGCGACCCAGCCGCAAGTTGGACGCGAGATTTTTGGGTCCCTACAAAGTTTTGGAGAAGGTGGGGCCTGTTTCCTTCAAACTACAACTCCCAGCGGACATGAAGCTCCACCCGGTGTTTCATCGTTCGTTGCTCCGCCCGGCGAAGGGGGTGCGGCCTGACGTGACACAGCCGCCTCCTCCCCCTGTGATGCGCGATGGCGAGGAGGAGTTGGAGGTCCAGGACATCTTGGATGCTCGCATCCGCTACCGGAAGTTGGAGTATTTGCTTGACTGGAAGGGGCTGGGCCCGGAAGAACGTTCATGGACCCGGGCTCGGGATGTCCATGCTCCGGATCTGGTGGCTCGTTTTCACCGCAAGTACCCTGACAAACCCAAACCTCGAGGGCGGCCTCGGAGGGGCCCTGAGGGGGGGGGGGATAGTGTAGCACAGCAGTTCCCGTTCGTGCCTGGAGGGCAGGGAATAGGTCCTGGGGTTCCATTAGCATTAGGGCCTGCAGCAGCAGATGTGGATTCAGAGGATGAGCTAGATGATTGGGGCGAAGCACAGGGCCCTTCGGATGGGCCTCATTCGCCCACAGAGAGCTTGGCATGGGATGAGATGTTGTTTGGGCCTAGCATAGATTCCGATCACCAGGTGGAGATGGGAAGCAGTGAAGGGAGTTATGAACACCCCGAGGGGAGGAATTCCCAAGAACTTGAAAGTGAAAACATGGACGAAGCCGAGTGGGAAAGTGCTAGGGAGGAAAGTTCTCAGGAAGATAGCGACACAGCTGCTGAGAAGCCTTACCCTGTTTCCTGAGGTGCAGTGGATTGCGGAGCCTTGCCCTGTTTCCTGAACCGCATTGGATTGCGGAGCCTTGCCAAGCTTCAAGCCAATTTGCTACGTTACTTTGGACAATCTTACCTGCTACCTTTTGGACAATTGCTTATCATTGAACTATATACTCTTTGGAACTGTTTTTATACTCAATAAAGTAGTTAGCCTTCAGTACGTCTCTGTGTGTGTGATTAAGGGGCCCGCTAAGTCCGTGATCGTGACAGCATAGATTTGTAGAGAGGTAATACAACATTTGCTGACCTATTTTCGATTCCCTTCCTGATCATGCCAAGCATAGAATTTGCTTTTTCACTGCTGCAGCGCACTGGGTTGACATCTTCATTGAGCTGTCCACCAAAACCCCAAGATCCCTTTCCTGGTTTGTCTCGGAAGCTTTGACCCCATCAATTTGTAGGTGTAGTTGGGGTTCTTTGCCCCGATGTGCATGACTTTACACTTGTTTAGGTTAAAATGCATTTGCCACTTTGTTGCCCATTCACTCAATTTCGAGAGATCTTTCTGGAGCTTTTACAATCAGTTTCATTTTTAACTACCCTGAACAATTTAGTGTCGTCTGCAAACTTTGCTACCTCAGAATTCACTCCTACATCCAGGTCATTAATGAATAAATTAAAAAGTAACGGACCCAAAACTGAACCTTGGGGTACGCCACTTCTCACCTCTTTTCACCCAGAGAAATGTCCGTTTATTACCACCCTTTGTTTCCTACAGTTTAGCCAGGTTCCAATCAGGACAAGACCTGTCCCTGATTCCATGGCTGAAGAGCTTATTTAGGAGCTTTTGGTGAGGACTTTGTCAAAAGCCTTTTGAAAGTCAAGGTAAACAATATCGACTGGGTCCCCTTTATCTATGTGTTTATTTACACCCTCAAAGAATTCTATCAAGTTAGTAAGACATGATTTGCCTTTGCAGAAACCATGTTGATTTTCCTTCAGCAATGCCTGTTCTTCTATGTGCTTAGTAATTTTTCTTTAATAATGGTTTCCATCACTTTGCCTGGAACTGAGGTTAGACTAACTGGCCTATAATTTCCTGGATCACCCCTGGATCCTTTCTTGAAGATCGGAGTTACATTTGCCTCCCCTCCAGTCCTCGGGTACAGTGCCTGATCTTAGAGAAAGGTTATATATTTTGGCTAAATTTCAGCAATTTCACACTTGAGTTCCTTAAGAACTCTGGGGTGGATGCCATCTGGCCCTGGTGATTTGTTGACATTTAGTTTAGTAAGGCATGTGAGAACATCTTCCTTGTTTATCTCTATCTGGTTTAATTCATTTAATTCCCTCCCTGAAAAAACTGACTCAGCTGCAGGCATATGTTGTTTGTCCTCCTGTGTGAAAATGGAGGCAAAGAAGTCATTTAGCCGCTCAGCAATCTCCTTGTCTTCACTTATTGTCCCTTTCTTACCATTTTCGTCAAGTGGCCCAACTGCTTTTCTAGTTGGGTTTCTGATTCTGATGTACTTAAAGAACATGAAACTTTCACAAACTATATGCTTCTGCAGATAGCATTCTGAGCTCTGAATTTAAACTCTATTTAGGGAACTTTCTGCAATGCAATAAAATAAAAGCAAATGGGTTATGTTAATGAAATACACATATCAGAAGACAACTATAGCAGCATGTCTCCGTTTGCAGAACCCTATGAAGACAGAACATTGGCTACGAAACAGGAAGAAGTATTGAGGAGATGTTATCGAGAATGACTCAGACTGAACGGGTTGTTCTTATAACCCACAAAATGAAAATACTGATGGCGGCTTTGACAGTAAATTTGATAAAGAATGTAGCCTCTAGGGATGTGTGAGAAATTCAGTCCTTAAAAAGAAATACTTTAACCCACTTGTTCCCTACACAGACTAAATATCTGCATTCGGATATGTATACATTTATGGACCTGCACTGTAATCTATGGGGAAAAATGTTTTTCACAGCATGTGCACATTTGGAAAAAATGTACAGAATCCTCTGTATACATTTTTAAAATGTGCAGGAATGTGCTTTAGCTAATGCAAAAGAGACTTCAGTCAATTAAAAAAATCCCTACAACAATTCAAATAGATTTCTTTGTGTAAAACAAAATCATCACAGAAGTAGCACAGAGGGAACTTGAAAATGGGAAACAGTTTGAGGAGATGGTGTTGGAAATCAGAGCTGTCAGGCTCAAAAATAACCCTCACTTGGGGTGATTCCACTAAAAATATAGCAGAGCGCCAGAAACACACTTCATAACCAGCTGAAATTTACGTGTGGTGAGTCAGGATTAGCTTCCATTCAAGAGGATGGAACAGGATGTGACAACTTTAGGTTCAAAATATTTATAGAAGTAAAAAAGAAATCCATTCTAGATAGAAAAAGTCTTAGAGCTAACTAGTAGGGCTGGGCAATCTATTGAAAAAATTCTTCAAAACCCGCCTCATATGTAGGGGGCACTGGCACTTCGTATCTGATTTAATTCCAATTTTCAGTGGTTTCTTCAAAATACAATCCTATGTATTTGTGAACTTTGCAATGGCCTCATTAATGGCGGATGCTGTCATGTTTAACCCAGTTTAAACATGACAGCATCCGCTCTAAACTGGGTTTTTTAACCCACTATGGAGGCGGCTTTCCTTCCCTCCAAGGATCGTGGCCTCTCTCCTTCCCTCCAAGCAAGCAAGCAAGCAAGCAAGCAAGCAAGGAAGGAAGGAAGCAAGGAAGGAAGCAAGGAAGGAAGCAAGGAAGGAAGGAAGGAAGGAAGCCTCGATCGAGGGACTTTTACCCAGGATCAAGGCCTCTCTCCTTCCCTCCAACTCGGGTTTCCCCCAGATCTGCTGGGAAGGAATGCTATCCCACTTTCAATCTGGGTGTTTACACCCAGATAGGAAGCAGGATAACTCCCCTCCACATCAGACCTGGGGGAATCCACTGGTTTGTATAGGAAAATGCTCTAATAAAATATAGTACAATATATCACTGGTACAAGAGCTATTGATATCTGGAAAGTAAATACACCAAACCTATTGGAAAACTGAGATCCAATGTTCTAAAGGTAAGTAAATATAATATTATACTCAAATTCTGTGTCAAAGGATTTAAGCCTGATCCAAAGCTGAATAAAGGCTGAATTGGGGAAACTCAGGTTTTACAGGGCTTCTAGCCCAGGTCCTTCTCATGGGAGAGAGAGACCTGGGCCAGAATCCTGTTAAACCCAGCTTGGAAGTGGCTTTCTCCCCACTTGACCTGGGAAGGGAGAAAGCCGCATTTGCTTAACAGTTCCGATCCAGTTCTGATACTTTCCGATAATGGTGGCCGGAAGCTTCAAAATTGAATGCCTACTTCCGGTTTTCCTTACTTTGATTGTATTCAAGTCCCAAAATTACAATTTTATAACGATAAAGGAGGACATACGACGAAATCGCCCGGGCCTACGAACTAGCTTACTGATCTAATATTCTAAGGAAGGTAAAAGGAAAGTAAAGTCAAAATATCAATGCGACTACATTTTGCCTGGAGAATGGCAAAATGTGTCCTCACTGGAAGAGAGACAAAAGCAGAAGAGAGGGCAATGGAGAATGGCCACATGGCCAAAAAGCCAGGGCAATAAAAACACATTTAAAGAGGAAGTTACCTCATCCCTCACAGAGATTCCATTGCTTCAAAGTGGGAAGGAGATAGTAGCAAGCAAGAAGAGTAAAGGCAGAGCCCCTTCTGGGAAAAGCATGCACAGGATTGTGGGAAAATGAAGCCCTCACTCTAATCCTATATCTACTGTACGTCTAGCTACTTATTGAGGACTCGGGACTTGTGCAGTCCAGGGATGAAATCTGGGACAAACTATCCACCCTTATTTGATTATTAACAGGTTTAATTAAAATGTTTTCTAAGAATCTCTGGATTCTCCACTGTGAATCACACATCACAGGTTATCACACATCAGATCCTGATTTCATCATTCTAACACACATTGGATCCCAATTTCATCATTTTAACATAACAATTGGAAGGCTGGGATATTGTGGCGGGTCCAAAGTCATCCACGAAGGTTCCTGACACAGTTCTTCCCAGTCTGAGTCCAACACCCTCTCCACTCATCACATTAAATAAATATTCAAGGACACAATCCATGCCAATTTATACACTATTTCAGATTTTAATCCACATGGATTTATGCAGATTTAAAATGGCATGTTGCCTAGTGTTACAGCAGGCAGAAGCAAGTTGCAAAATCAGGTAGCCCTGTCAGAGGCAACTCCATTCAGGATTTCCTTCAGCCCTCTTTTTCAGGAAGGAATGACCAAAACCAGCTCTGAATATTTATTGCGTAAGAAAACCCTATGAAATGCCTGTTATCGCCATTAGTCAATATGCGACTTGGATCCCCTGGTGGTGCAATGGGTTAAGGCCTTGTGCCGGCAGGACTGATGACTGACAGATCGGAGGTTCAAATCCGGGGAGGGCACAGATGAGCTCCCTCTGTCAGCTCCAGCTCCCCATGCGGGGACTTGAGAGAAGCCTCCCACAAGCATAATAAAACATCAAAAACATCTGGGCATCCCCTGGGTAACATCCTTGCAAATGGCCAATTCTCCCATATCAGAAGCAACTTGTAGTTTCTCAAGTCAAACAAACAAACAAACAAACATGTGACTTGAAAGTGTGTACACATTGTATAGCTTCCTCTATAAAATTTTCACCATTATAGTTAGAAATGGCTACAGAGAATTTTGTTAGCAAGCCTTTAGGGTTACGAATTCTCTTGCAGTTCACAAGGTCCTCCTACACGATTATTAAATTGGTTCAAGACTGTGGAGTAGATATGCACTAAGTTTCATTATTTTCATTATCTATTTGGAACTTCAGTTTTATATATGCAAATTCAGCCAAAATACCTGAGTGACAGAATATTGCCCATAGGTCACTGGAACTATGTTTTCTATCAAAATCAAGCTAAAGACAATTAGATTTGTCTGATGTCACTTTGCCCAACCCTGGCTATAGTCTCTGACCCATAGACTTTGATAATGAGGAAAAGGCACAAAGACAACCTTTCCAGGTCAACCCTTGCCAGTAGGCAAGTCAAACCTAATAACCGTCAGAGGCAAGTAGCCTCCCAAACTGCCTACATTAGAGTTAATCCGCGAACTTTGTGTTTAATCTGGACCCTCTTTTTTCGTTATTGTGCAGATCTGAGGAGCTTCCCCTGGCCCCAAGGGATCGGGGGACGTGCTCTGAGGTACGAAAGCTATGTGGGGAAAGGCTGGTTCAAGAGTTCATGACAAGCAGCTCCAGAGATAGAAAGATTAGGTGAATTGCAAAGGCTGAGGAATCTGTAATGAAGCCAGTTTGACACAAGACACTCAGAATGAAGGCAAGTGCCTTGAGCTGACCTTGCAGAAAGCAACCTAATTGTGTTTTCTCCCCCCAAGGATTATTGGAAAGAGACAGAGAAGTTGAATGATCCAGAAGAAGGCTCTTACAGAGTGACAGTGAGCTTATGACTTCCACCAAAAATGTCAGCTCCACATTTAGGGCCTTTTAATGCCAATAATTGTATTACTGGGATTCCACTTCGAATGCATCCACACTGTACAATTAATGCAATTCCATGGCTCATTGCTATGGAATTATGGAAGTAAAAGGTCTTTAGCCTTCTCAGCCAAAGAGTACTGGGGCTTCATAACATTAAAAACTTTCATGATTCCATCGTATTGAGTCACAGCAGTGAAAGTGGTTTGAAACAATATGTTTACATCAAGGGTCCACCCTTCAGCTATCATGGCTGGATCTCATTTAATGTGTAGTCTCATGAGCCGCTAAAGTTCTCTGCTCCAAACTGAGTTCATAGTGCAAAAATATTTTGCACTCAATTCAGCAGGGGATGAAGAAAGGAGAGAGCAGAATCTGTCTTGAGTGTTCTTCCTCATTAATAACTTTTGTCATCTTGACCACGCTGCAAGTTTAACATTTACACAAATGACCAGCCACTGCCAGAAGGGACAGAGAGTTTCATCTGCAGTGATGATTGTACCATCACCACTCAAGCAGGGAGCTTTGAAATGTTTGAACAGAAACTTTAGGTGCTCTTACTCCCTATTACAGGGGAAACCAGCTGTTTCCTAATCCACCTAAAATGCATACGTGTGCTTTTCATCTTAAGAATGTGATGTGTTTATTTTATTTTTGATTATTTTGATTTTATTTGTGATTTTATTTTATTGCGTCATGTTTTAATCTATGTTTTTCCGAACATGTCCCTATGCAAGCTGCCCTGAGTCCCTTCGGGAAGATGGAGGCGGGGTATAAAAATAAAGTTATTGTTGTTGTTGTTGTTGTTGTTGTTGTTAGAACAGGCAAGCATCTCGAGCTCTGAAGGTTACCTGGGAAGGAATCCCACTGGAGCATTGCAGCACACCAAAATACCTGGGAGTCACTCTGGACCGTGCTCTGACTTGTAAGAAGCACTGCTTGAATATCAAATAAAAAAATGTGATGCTAGAAATGATATTATATGAAAGCTGACTGTCAGAACCTAGGGATCACAACCAGACACAGTAAAAACATCTGCTCTTGTGCTTTGCTACTCTGCGGCTGAATATGCATGCCCAGTGTGGAATACATTGCACCATGTTAAAACAGTGGATGTGGCTCTCAATGAGACATGCCGCATTATCACATGATGTCTATGCCCCACACCATTGGAGAAATTATACTGTTTAGCTGGTATTGCACTACCTGACATCCATCAGGAAGTAGCAGCCAATAATGAAAGCACCAAGGTAATGATATCTCCGGCCCATTCCCTGTTTGGATATCAGCCAGCATAACAATGGCTTAAATCAAGAAACCGTTTCTTAAAATTGAGAGAGATACTCGCAGGAACACCCCAGCAAGCAAGAATCCAAAAGTGGCAGGTTAAAACTGTGGCTGAGACCAAATGAGAAACTCCCTCCTGGGCACACAGAAGACTGGGCGACTTGGAAGGCACTGAACAAGCTGCACTCTGACACCACGAGATGCAGGGCCAACCTTAAGAAATGGGGCTACAAAGTGGAGCCTACGACATGCGAGTGAGGAGAAGAGCAAACCACAGACTACCTACTACAACGCAACCTAAGCCCTGCCACATGAACAATGGAGGACCTTCTCATAGCGACACCAGAGGCCAAAGGATATTTAGCATAATGCCAAGTTTTGTTTGTGTTTTTAAATGTATTTTAACTATACCCCCAACTTGCTTTTGACACGATAAATAAATAAATATTTACCACATTCGTCCTTGTGGATGAAAAACAGTAGTTTTTGTGGGTTAACTTTTATTCCAGATAACAAAATTGCCTTCTTTTGTGTGAATTTTGCCACCAAATCTGATGCTGGGACACTAAAATGTCCCATTCCGAAAATAATAACAGCAACTCCGCCATTCGGTATAGAAGCTTCCAACATATGTGAGGCAAACATCTCAATTTAAGAAATAGAGCAGCTCCATTTAGCACAAACATTTCTATTCTTCTCTTCTTCAAAAGGCTGAGGAGTTCTGGAGGAAAACCCAAAGACTCGTGTTTTCCCCTCTATCTGGCAATCTGCTTCCATTTGATTTAATTTATCAAAGGGCACATCTGCACTGCAGAATTAATGCATTTTGATACCACTAGCTACCATGCCTCAGGCTGGATCTACACTTCTATATAATCCAGTTTCTGAATGCAGATTAAATGCTTTGGTAGTGTTACATCATCTGGGTAGAGGCCACCAGGGGGTGCTAGAGAGAGGACTGTCCATTTTACAGTGGTGGAGGGTGGGTTGAAGGAGTAGAACCATTTCCCCCGTTTGCCTGTTATTCCCCCTACCCATGTTCCCCTCGTGGAAACAACCCTCATTTATGACATGGGAAATGGGGAGGGGGATAACCAGCAAATATGGGGGAAATTGTTTTCCTCCTTCAACTCCCCCCCCCCATAAAATGGACTATCTGTCTCCCTCTTGTGGGCTCCACCCAGATAATGGAACAGTACCAATGCTTTGAACTGGATTATATGAGTCTACACTGTCATATAATCCAGTTCAATGCCGTTAATCTGCTACACAATCCTGGAATAGTGTTGCCAGAATGTAACCAGAAGTGGGCTCCTATATATTTAATTGTTGTTTATAAATGAGAATTTCAGCACATAGCGTCTCATTACATGATTTCATGATTGTTCTAAACAATCATTAATGATCCAAGAACCCCCTCCAGTCTTCATTCTGGCCTCCCCAGTACTTAGGCGAAATGGATGATGAAGTATAACACGAACTCCAACGGCTTTGATAAAACACAATACTGCATTTTGTCTGAGAGAGATGTTATCTTATTAATAGCTGCACTTTACCTCCTGACCCTTCTGTTAATGCCATAATTACTCTTTTAAGTTCTTCTTTATTTCCTATCATCCAGCATGTCTTCTTTTGTTACCATTTACCTAATGCAAATAGACAACGCCTCATGTTGAAAGGTGCGCTGGAAAAGAGCAGGTTGAAACCTGTTCTCAGTCTAGGTTTTTGGGAGTCGTGTGTTACAAGTTGCCACATCTTCAGCAAGGAAAGCAAGCAAAACAGACCATTTATATAACCTACACAGAAACATTTGTCCTAGAATATTAGGGTGGTATGCAAGAGGCACCAAAGGAACAAAAGCAGAACAGATTAAATAAACCAACATAACATTAAAAATATCTGGGCACCATGTAGACTGCCATATAATGCAGTTTAACTACATTGAACTGCATTAAATGAGTCTACACTGCCATATAATGCAGTTCAATCCAGTTATACCACATTATGAAACTGCATAGATGGGGCCTATATTATATGGTTAGCAGAGATGCATATAATGTGGTTCAATGCAGTTTAACTGCATTAAATGAATCTACATTGACCATATGATGCAGTTTCAAATCAAACTAGTTGGAGAGTAAATGGGTTCATCCAGATTTGTATGCTATTGCCAGACCTTGTGGAGTCCAGACAATAATTCCATAAGTAATCACTATCCATGCTTGACCTCTTACCATAATAGAGCAGTGGTTCTCAAACTTCCTAATGTCACAACTCCTTAATACAGTTCCTCATACTGTGGCGACCCCCAGCCATAAAATTATTTTCGTTGCTACTTCCTAACTGTAATTTTGCTACTGTTAGTTGCTGGGATTTATAGTTAACCTACAATCAAAGAGCATTCTGATCTCCACCTATGATGGAATTGAACCAAACTTGGCACACAGAACTCCCATGAGCAACAGAAAATACTTGAAGGGCTTGGTGGGCATTGACCTTGCGTTTTGGAGTTGTAGTTCACCTACATCCAGAGATCAAATATCAAACAATGATGGATCTGGACCAAACTTTGCACAGATACTCAATATGCCAAAATGTGAATACTAGTGGAGTTTGGGGAAAAGAGATCTGGATATTTGGGAGTTGGGCCAGACTTCCCACACAGAACCCTCATAACCAATAGAAAAGACTGTATTTTGTGATGATCTTTGGCGACCTCTCTGACACTCCCTCGCAAACACCCCTCCCCTCCCCCCGGAGTCCCGACCCTCAGGTTGCGAAACATTGGTGTAGATGCGTATAATGTAGTTCAATGCAGTTTAACTGCATTATATGAGTCTACATTGACCATATAATGCAGTTTCAAATTAAATCAGTTGGAGGGAAAACTGGTTCGTCCAGATAAGTATGTTATTTACACATCTTGTGGAGTCCAGACAATAATTCCATAAGTAGTCGCTTACCGTAATAGAGCTTGAGAGAGTTAATTTTCTAGATGGTAGTTTTGAGAATCATCCCATGGCCATGGAGAAAAGGGAATTGTAGGACTTGCAGTCCAAATATGTAACTTTTATGAGCTCTGCATCATAGCCACTGCATTGCCTATTGTGGCTTTGCTCCTTAGTCCTGATCAATTTGAACTCGGAATTATCTTCTACTGTTTCAATCTGCAGCTAAGCAATTTTGGCTCTCAAATGTGTTTTCCTTCTTCTAATCCAGACCACCGCTAGATTTGTTTGGCAATTAATATGATTGAGACAAGCAACTCCAGATGCATCATGTACTTATTAGTTCTACAGTTTCAGTTATCTGGAAAGGCCTGGCTGGGCTGCTCCCACTAATTCTCTTTGGGGATTTAATTTGCTGGCCTAACTAACTGGCTTTGATATCAACTGAGCTTTAAGAGAGGACATGCACGTCAAATGCTCCTTGTTTCTGTACCACAAGTCCTGCAGAGCGGCTTTGCTCTATAAAACAGTTTGCATATGAGTTGCTACAAGTCTGGCAAACTGGCTCAGCTCTTTGACCAGAGACCAATCCCTTGTAAGCCTTTGAGTATTTGGCAGAAGGAAATTGATATTGTGATGAGTTTTATAATGTTTAGCGAAAGATATCTCCCTCCTACTCACAAAATCCCAGGATTTCTCCCAGAGGTTTCTTTTTATTATCATTTTCCCCAACACTGTTTCTCCTTTCTACATTTTTGCCATGGTGATCTAGCGATAGCATTTCCCGAAGACGTCACCACAAGCAAGAGCATAGATTTTTATCCCAATCTTCTCTTTGCTCCTCCTGTTTATTTAGCCCAGCGTAAGAAACCAAATAGGTTTAGGAAAGATTACTTTTTTTCCCAGTTCGGGCTTCCAGAATTCATCAGTTTTTAATAGCCCCCTCCTCCCCAAAAGAAACACTTATAAGCTTTGGCATGAAATAAACACAGATTGTTAGTATTCATTAATGTTGTTGAAATCCTAAAAGGGCGAGGAATGATACTCCACTTCTGCTCAATAGCTTCCCATGGCATCCATGCAAACTCTTGGAAAATGGAAAGCAGCAATCTAACTGCCAAGCCTTGTCCTCAAAAATGTTATTCACATTCTTTCTGGTTTCCCTCAGAATTTTCAGATTTTCACCAAAGCAGGAATCTCTATTGATTTAGGAACAATCTAATGGCAATTTATCTGTGAGTCAAAACTATCCTGCATTTAGAAATAGGCTAATCTCATCTGCTTCTTCTGAATGTGCAACCTCCTAAATGTACGTGGAAGTGTTATATTAGATCAATTTTGGAGGCAGTTGCATTCCAATAAAGTTATTGGCAAGATGCAGACCTTATGTTTTAGACCAGGGGTGCCCACACCTTTTCAGCATGCAAGCTACTTTTAAAACAACCAAGTCGAAAAGATCTACCTTCCCCTCATGCGCTCCTGCCGCCGTGTAGCGCTCCTTCCGCCCGCACGGTGCTCCTTCCGCGGGGGCATTGCGGGAATGAGGGAGCATGAGGCGGGGCCTCCAGAGGCCCCGCTTCACACTCCGCCCTGTTTCTCTCTCGTCTGGAAGCAGCCATGCAGCCTCTGCTGCTGGCGAGAGAGAGACAGGGCGGAGCGCAAGGCGGGGCCTCCGGAGGCCTCACCTCGCACTCCCTCGTTCCCGCAATGCCCCGCAGAAGGTGCTCCCTCGTTCCTGCAATCCCCACGGAAGGAGCGCTGCGTGGGCAGAAGGAGCGCTGTGCGGAGGGTGCACGCACACAGGGCAGAAGTGCCCCAGCCGGCTGCGATCAACCTCATTTGGACTCATGATCGACTTCGTCGGCAGCCCTGTTTTAGACTATACCTTCTATAATCCTCAGTCATCAACCATGATGGTTGGAGTTGTAGTAATAAAATCTGAAAGACACCCCTGCTAGGAATCTCTAGGTCCTAGCTCTAGGTCTATCTCAAGCTTTGAGGAGTCATGCTGGAAGACGTAGGGCCCTTCCAGATTGGCCCCATACCCCAGGATCTTCCAGATAATCTGGGATACACAGAAAACCTGGGATCAAATCCTAGACTATAAGGCCTGCCTGGGAGGGCCCCTAGAATTTCCTTTCCTATTTGAGGGTTTTCATTTTCTTGGGGGTCTTGTGCCCCTAACTCTAGTGAATATGGAGAGCTGGCTGTAATACCAAGAGATCTATGCTGCCACAAAGTGAGGTCTAGCACTTGCATTAGCCTGGGGCAGCCAAATATCGTACCTAGGCCAATGCGTTTTAACTCAGGGTAAGCCTTTTAATCCAAATTGACTCTAGGCTAGAAAAAAAAACTACCAGAAAAAAATCCAGATCTTCAAGTTTAAGACTTTTGCTGGTGCTCTGGCAGTGGAGACCGCCATCCTGGGTTGCCATGAGCGATCGATCCCAGATGGCATCCCCACAGCCATCCCTCGCTCCCCAGGCAGCCCAGGGAGGTGGGATGGCAGTGCCTCCTGAGCCTCTCTGCACCCTGTTTCCTCCCTGCAAAATGACAAAAAAGCCTCCTTACCATTGCAGCAGGACACAATGGAGCTTTGGAGGAAAGGAGGGGGCTTCTTGCTCCAAAGTTCTGTCATGTCTGGAGTGAGACAGAAACAGGAAATGCAAACTCTACTGCAATGGTAAGAAGGCTTTCCCATCATTTTGGGGGGAGGAAATGGAGTGCAGGGAGGCTCGAGGACAATGCCCATGTCTTACGTAGCTTAACTGGTGCCGGCATGGCTGGACTGTGTGGCTGGTCGCCACCACTAAAGCGAAATAGGGCAGCCACATATAGACTTACTACCTCATCACATTTGCATTTGGAAGTGTCCTCCAATGCTTCCACTCCAACTGGAGGATGGATGGGTCCACTGCCCATCACACAATGTAAGGGAACTTCCTGTGGGGGACTCTCTTCCAACTGGAGGGTAAGCGTTGGACGGCACTTCTCTCTCAACACAGAAGGCTTCCTGTATTGTGCTGGCTCTATTGGAACCAGTACACTTCTGCACTGCCTAGGTGACTCTTCCCCCATGTGATGGGGGTCACTGTGGGGGAGTGGTGTGTGTGTGGGGGGGATGGATTTGCCTCAGCTGCCCCTCATTTTGGTGACGAAGCAGTATGCAGTATTTTGACCTCTTCTATGCTGTCCTTAAATTCCAGGATCTGATCCCAGGTTATCTGCTTTGAACTGGATTATATGAGTCTCCACTGTCCAATAATTTGGGATAAGGAGATAATCTGGGATCAGATCTTGGGATATAGGATAGTAGAGAAGGGGACGATTTGCAGCATTTTTAATGCCAGTTCAGGTCGCATTTTGTGGCTGTTTGGAAGGGCCCTTGAATGCACTGTCCCCTCCCAAGCTCACCAAAAAGGGTTAAATAGATATAATGCCAAACAACTTTCCTGAAATTTGGTGAAAATAAGGTACACAATGAGCATGCACCTTGTTTTTGAACCAAGATGTGTTTCAGTATGTAACTTGAAAGGAATGTGTCAGGTGGTTGTGTTGGTTGTGGGAATTCTGGAAACTGTTATGCAAGCTCTGTATTTGCTTCCATCCACTGCCAGGTCAGCAGGACCCTGCCTGACCTTTTGATTCAGTGTGCCTTGCAGAGATAAGAGATAAGCCTAGCAGCGAGAGCTCGTCCTGTAACCAAGTCCCCCTGCTATAGATGTGCACAGAGCGCCAAAGGACTGGAACCTAATACCTCCTCATACAGAGCTGTAAATATCAACTTGCTGTATAAAAATGTTTTATCAGGGTTCTCTTGGAAACTGGGATTAAAGTAGTCATTAAAAGCTGTTTCATACATTCCACTTTAAGAAAGCTAAAAAACAAAGAATCGAAACAGTCCAAAAACTGGGCAATGGCATTATGTGATAAACAGTGTTCTGGGCTCTCCCAGCGATTAAGCAGAATTTATGAGATAAAGGCAGCTCCCTAGCTGGAAACTTTCTCCAGGGAGAGAGGGAGAGCTGCTCTTCATAATACTGTAATTATTTCCCACCCGCTCAGAAAAGTGGAGGGTGGTGGTAGAAGTCTTAAGCTTTCCCACTCAGTAGTACATTGGTTTTATGGCCATGATTGCAGCTCTTCTGCACTGACATCATTTCCCGTTCTGTCATTGTCTGGTACAACTTTGGATTCCCAGTGCCAGAAATAAGTTCCCAAAGCAAGATTTCCACTAAGAAGGGTTCAGGAGACAGTGGATCAAATAAATTATGCCGGGTTGAGTTTTGCGGTTTGGCAGAGAGACGTCCTTTGTCTAGAGGAGCCAGTGGTTATTAAAAAAGAACATGCCAAGGGAGAAGGGAGGACACTTACTTTAAAAACATAGTATATTTTTGAACAACAGAGCTTGGATAACCGCATGGTATGACCCAGAGAGAATACAGTGGGGGCATTCTTTCTGATTCCTTTTTTAAAAAGCTTATTAACAAGCAAATGCCCCAAGATAAAAGCTAGTTTCTTTCTTTTCTTTTTTCCCCTTTTTGCCTTAAGGTATGGGTAGAAGCCGTAAGAAAATGTTTGAATTAAATAATGGTTTTGGAAACATTAATCTTGGCTCCAAAACCTCAGTTGAATTATCTGGGGGAAAAAAGACTTTTTGTTACTTGTAATAGTGGATGGACCTTATTCCTCTATAATTCAAACATATATATGGCTACATTCCAACATTTCACAGATGAAAACTAGGCCAAGCAAAATCAGAGTACAGTAGAGTGTCGCTTATCCAACATAAACAGGCCAGCAGAACGTTGGTTAAGTGAAAATGTTGGATAATAAGGAGAGATTAAAAAATCCTATTAAAAGTCAAATTACATTATGATTTTACAAATTAAGCAACAAAACATCATGTTTTACAACAAATCGACAGAAAAAAGCAGTTCAATACACAATAAGATGCATGTTCTCAGCTTGGCTGTGACCCTGGACTCATCACTAAGCCTGGAACCCCAGGTTTCAGCAGTGACCAGTGGAGCATTTGCACAGTTAAAACTTGTGCACCAGTTGCGCCTGTACCTTGGGAAATCTGACTCGGTTGTGGTTACATCCTGTATAGACTACTGCAACGTGCTCTATGTGGGGCTGCCTTTGAAGACTGCCCGGAAGCTTCAAAGGGTCCAATGAAAGGCAGCCAGATTGCTAACAGGAACAGTGCTCAGGGAGCGTACAACTCCTCTGTTGCACCAGCTCCACTGGCTGCCAGTCTGCTATCGGGCACAATTCAAAGTGCTATCTTTAGCCTATAAAGCCCTAAACAGTTCTGGCCCAACTTACATGTCCGAATGCATCTCCTCTTATGAACCAACTAGGACCTTAAGATCATCTGGGGAGGCCCTGCTCTCGTTACCGCCTTCATCACAAGTACATTTGGCAGAGACAGGGCCTTCTCGGTGGTGGCCCCTCAGCTATGGAACTCCCTCCCTATAGATATTAGATCGGCCAACTCCTTTTTAATATTCCAGGAAAAAGTCAAGATGTGGCTTTTTGAAGAAGCATTTCCAAATGCAGAGTAACTGACATAGGAAAATGGAACGACTAGACAATGAGACCGGACAATGTTTTTAACAAGAAGACACTATGAATTTATATTTTATTGATTTGTTTAGTTTTTATTATATGTTATCCTCTCCATTGGTGCCCCCTTGCAGTGGGGGAGAGGCTTGCACACCCTAATGAAGTTGTGAGCTATGCTGGCGGTGGCATAATAGCCACCGGTAGGGCCTCCCCTTTCGAGAAGACACGCCGAATGGGTCTCGAAGAGTAACGACAACGCAGAAAGAACCGCAACTTGGAAACGACATCACCCAAGGAGACTTTCTGCTGTGCTTTCTGCAACCGAACTTGCCTATCTCAGATTGGCCTTTTTAGTCATCAACGCGCTTGAAAAAAGCATGGGATGAGTCCTTCCTAAGAATCTTCGTTCGCAAAGTAATGCCGAGAGAGATTATATGTTATGTTTTTAATTGCATTCATGATATTGTAAGCATTGAATTTTACTCTGTTAACTGTCTCGAGTCGCCTACGGGCTGAGAAAAGCAGTATACAAATACAGTAAATAAATAAACAAATAAACAAATAAACAAATAAATAAATAATGCTATGTAGTAATTACTGTATTTACGAATTTAGCACCAAAACAGACAAGAGTTCTTTCTTTCTCCTACCCTGGATATTATTCAGGGCGAGAGGCAGACTACGTTGGATAATACAAAATGTTGGATGAGACTTTACTGTCTCTGACACTCCCTCGCGGCCCTCCCAGGGGTCCCGACCCCCAGGCTGAGAAACACTGCATAGAGATGGGTGATCATTCCATTTGATTCTGTCTATGATGGGAATTTTTAAAACTGCACAGATTTCTTGGTAAATTTAAGAAATGGAAATTGAGATTCTGGGGAAAATGTGAATGGGGGGGGGGGGGACCTGGAAAATTTACCCATCTATAAGAATAAAAAACCTTACTAAATTTTCACCTTTCTTGTGAGAGAGTGAGCTTTTTATGCATTCTTGGTAAAATAATTCAGGCTTCCAAGAACAGCTTTTGCACAAATTGAACAAGTTTTGGACAGACTGTGATTGCTATGGCCTTTAAAAATGTTTAAGATTGAGTGAGAAATATACACTTTATGGGTTGCATGCAGCCTGCAATAACTTTCTGTGTCCTCATGTAATTGTGTCCTCAAGTTGTTGTTGCATGTGGTTTTCATGATGAGATTTACTCAGAGGATGTTTGCCGTATGTCAGGAGTGCTTTGATTGTCTATTCCTTTATGGCATGGGGTTGGACTGGATGGCCCTTGTGGCCTCCTCCAATGCTATGATACTATGATTCTCTTTAGGCTAAATGAGCATAACTTTCCATGACAGAACAGAGATTTGAACCCTGGCTTCCTAGAGTTGTAGGACATAGAAAGAATGAAGTTTGACCTCACAAATCCTTGGATTTGTGGTTTGATAAGGCATTAGTACTCTTTGGCTGAGAAGACTTTGTAAAATTGCAGGTTCCAAAATTCCACAGCATTGAGTCATCACAGTTAAAGTGGGGTAAAAATACATTCATTCTACAGTGTAGATGCACCTGAACATTGTTAAAAAGCTACCATATGTACGGAAAACCTAAAGACTATAAACACTCTCTCGGCATTACTTCGCGAACGAAGATTCTTAGGAAGGACTCATCCCACGCTTTTTACAAGCGCGTTGATGACTAAAAAGGCCAATCTGAGATAGGCAAGTTCAGTTGCAGAAAGCACAGCAGAAAGTCTCCTTGGGTGATGTTGTTTCCAAGTTGCGGTTCTTTCTGCGTTGTCGTTTCTCTTCAAGACCCATTAGGCGTGTCTTCTTGAAAGAGGCCTCAGCATTGTGGATAGTGCCTCTCCATGCCTCCCGATGTGAGGCCAGGGTGGACCATTGTTGGTGATCAATCTGGCCGAGCCTGAGATGTTGTTTCAGGGATTCCTTATATCTCTTTTTGGGGGCGCCTCTCTTGCGCTGACCCATGGCGAGTTCACCATAGAGTAATATCTTTGGGAGGCAATGGTCCTCCATCCTAGAGACGTGCCCTGCCCAGCGCAGCTGTGTTCTCAATAGCATGGCCTCAATGCTGGTGATCCCTGCTTGCTCAAGGACAGCAACATTAATCACATAGTCGGTCCAGTGTATGTTTAGGATTGTGCGAAGACAGCGCTGATTAAAGCGTTCGAGGAGTCGTAGGTGTTGGCGATAGGTGACCCATGTTTCAGACCCATAGAGGAGAATAGACAGTACGATAGCTCTGTACACACTGATTTTGGTGCTTTGCCTCAGGTGCTTGTTGCTCCAGACTCTTTTGTGAAGCCTTCCAAATGCACTATATGCCTTTGCTAATCTGTGATCTATCTCTTTGTCAATCTTGGCATCTTAAGAGATAATGCTTCCCAGGTAGGTGAACTGCTGAACGGACTTAAGCACAGATTTGCCTATGCTGACGGGGGGTTGATGGTGTTCTTCCTGTGGTGCGGGCTGGTAGAGGACTTCCGTTTTCTTCAGGCTGACTTCCTGCCCAAACAGCTCTGCAGCTGCTGCAAAGCAGGATGTCAGGTGCTGCAGAGCTGCTTCTGAATGGACTATAAACACTAAAACAGAATTAATTCTAGAAAATTAATAGTCGGAAGCATGAAAACAATTGAAACCTATTTAAAATACATAAAAACACCATAGGACACCTCCTGACACAGTATTTAAAAATTTCTTCCTCTTTTTGAGATGAACTCTCCAAATTATAATGATTGTGATCATCTTGCCATTTTCCTGGTCCAAGGAAACAGCTTTATCCCCGAAAAATGTCCACATGTCTTTATAAATATGATGGAAAGAACTTGAGAATTAAGCAGAGAGGAAAATGAATGTTGGAGAAAATGAAATTGTCAGATACATCCACCCCTATTGATATGATGCCTTGCAGATTTTGCCCCCAATAGTATTGTGCAAGCAAAAAAGGCAATAGCAAAAAGACATGGAAGCTGAGAAACACCATGTAGGATTGCCACCTGCTGGTGTTGGGGAGAAGAGAGGGAAAACAAAACACATGGTAATGGAATGACTACCATGGATGCCAAGCCTGTGCCACAAATCAAACTATGAAGGAATGCCACTGCAGGACATACAAAGCCTGTGCTCCATAGGAAATCTGGAGACCTCCCCACCCAAGCTCAGCAAATGCATGAATTGCAGCTGTTTGCCTCTCATGTGATACAGTACAGAAAGATAGGCAAGGCAACAAGCTCTTCAGCCCAGCATCACAGACCCATCAGCAAAACCCTGCAAAAACCCATGTACAAAGTATGGGTGTATGTAAGAAGAAGACTACAGCAATAGCTCCTATCTCTCATAGCTATATCTTTGTAATATCTTCTTTACAGAGCCTTCAGTTCTAATTGGGGTGTATCTACACTGTAGAATGAATGCACTTGGACACCACTTTAACTGCCATAAATCAATGCTGTGGAATGGAGCCCCTGGTAGTGCAATGGGTTAAACCCTTGTGTCGGCAGGACCACTGTCCAAAAGGGTGGAGTTTCGAATCTGGGGAGTGGGGTGAGTTCCCTTCTGTCAGCTCCAGCTTCTCATGTGGGACATGAGAGAAGCCTTCCACAGGATGGTAAGACACCCAGGCTTCCCCTGGGCAATGTCCTTGCAGACAGACAATTTGCTCACACCAGAAACGACTTGCAGTTTCTCAAGGCGCTCCTGACATGAAAAAAAATGCTTCGGAATACTGGGATTTGTAGCATCGTTGCTCTTTGGCAGAGAAGGCTAAAGACCTTGTAAAATAACAGCCTCTGGGAATCCATAGCATTGAGCCATGGTAATTAAACGGGTCCAACTGCATTTATTTTAGAGTGTAGATGCACCCTTAAATACACAGGCAGTTCATCATTTCTGTACTGATGGGGCAATTAATCATCTCTGGGCTCTAGTCCAAAAGATAAAGTAGCTATCCAAAGGGCTTAATTCTTATTCACATTGTAATAATAATAATAATACACTTTATTTATATTCCGCTCTTCTCACCCCAAAGGGGACTCAGAGCGGATTACATTACACATATGGCAGACAATCCCTGCCGGTTGACATACAATTACAATACAACAAGTACAATTTAGAAGGATTTTTTTCTTCTTTTGGCTGCGTCACAGGATGCGGTTGCTCCATTACGTCATTACGTCACAAGGGGGTGCTGTTGCTTCATGACGGAGAGCCTCTGTTTCCGCATTCCACCTTCCAACAGCCGATCTTTCTTTTTTATTCAGGCGCTGTAAAGCCCTTTTTGTAAAAATCCTTCCCCGCTTAGCGGTCCCCAGTTCATCTATTCACAGCTGGGCTGTTTTCGAACTGTTGGGTGAACAGTGGACAGGGCTCACAGCTGGGTGTCCAGACCAGCCCGGGAATCGAACATGCAACCTTCTGATTGCAAGCACAGCTGTTGTTACCGCTGTGCTATCTCTCAAGGTTAAGAATCTTGAATAGCAACTTTAAATGTATTGTTGAGGGCTTTCATAGCTGGAATCACTGGGTTGTTGTAGGTTTTTCAGACTATATGGCCATATTCTAGAAGCATTCTCTCCTGACGTTTCACCTGCATCTATGGTGGGCATCCTTAGAGGTTGTGAGGTATACTGGAAACTAAGCAAGGGAGGTTTATATATCTGTGGAATCTCCAGGGTGGGAGAAAGGACTCTTGACTGTTTGAGACTATTAAATGATAATCAAGGTGGCCAGTTGCAACATTCGCACTTGCTTCAAACAGACAAGAGTTATTTCTCCTACTCTGGACATTCCACAGCTATATAAACCCCATTTTCCTAGTTTTCAACAGATCTCACAATCTCTAAACATGGCCATATAGCCCGAAAAACCTACAACAACCTAGCAACTTTAAAGTTTGAGCCAGAACCTGGAGAAGATCCACTGCCCACTGACAGTGCAGCTGCTGCCACTCTTTTAATGTGTCTTCTTCTAAATCTCTCCCAAAGTCTCCATGTTTATTAAAGATCGAACCAAGAAATATTTTTTTCAACAATTTAATATAATCATCACCCTCTTCAAAGTTATGCAAATCTTCTGTAGTCATTATTTTTGTTTTCTTCAGCCACAACTCTGCTTTTGTACTTTCCCCCTTAATTTTCCTCAATAGTTGTTTAAAGTGTTTCCTATTTTCTGCCAGTGATATTGTGTCCTGTGCTTATTAGATCTGGCATCTCAGTTTATTCATAATTGTCAGTATGTGTCTCTATTAATAATATTGCAAGATGTAGTCGACCAAGTGAGTCAGATTGCACTCAGCCAATCATTTTTGATATGCAGCAATGGGACAAAGCTAAATCAAGTGAAGGCAATATTAAATAGGAATGACGTTTCATCCCAATCCATATTGGAATTCATTCATGTTTTTTTCAAATTATATTCAGGCCCTCCAACAGTTTGAGGGACTGTGACCTGGCCCTATGTTTAAAAGGTTTGAGAGCCCCTGCTGTAAAGTGTCCCTTTACTTCAGATTGAAAAGTTGGATTTTTCAACATGCTAACTATTATTCAATAAATCTACTTAAGGCCTATCATTTGCATTTCCTGTGTATTCAGAAAATGGAATAATACCAAAAATCCAGTTGATCACCCTACTTTAGATCCATTGTTCACATTGCTGAATAGTAAGTCAAAACTAGAGCCAACATAGGTCCCATCTTCACTTCCATATAAAGCCAACCCAGACCGAGACCGCCTTCCACCTGGAAACCAATGCCCTCACTGTGGGAGAAGATGCAGATCAAGAATAGGGCTCCACAGCCACCTATGGACCCACCAGAACACTGGATTTGGAAGACTATCCTACTCGATCAACGAGGGATCGCCTAAGTAAGTAAGTAAAGTAAGTACGTACAAGTCATTTTCCTACCTCATCTTAAATTCAGCCCAGAGCCATTCATAAGGACAGGAGAGAAGGAAATGACTTATTTCATCCAAATAATCTGATCTTGCAGATTTTTTTTTTTGGAAAGTGGTTGCTGCTAATGGTAGAGCATTTCCTCTTCATTCATGCCTCAAAAGGACAGCTGAGAAGATTCAAATTCATGCTGCACTGAACGGACACTGGCATATTTGTTTGGCTTTTACATTAAAGCCTCAGGAAGCAGCAAGACGATCAAGAAATGCTCAGTAAGGCGCCAGTTTTCAATGCCCATTAGCGTGTATAAAGTGGCACAGAAAGACAGTTCAGCATTATTGGTTAAACTGGTGCTTTATGCTTAGTTTCCTTTCTGTTCAAGCCTCTTATTTTCAAATCAGTTAAAACACTGCCAACTTTATTTTAAAACAGCACATTATGCAGGCAGTGTTGCTTATTCATGGATAACCTCCCCTGTTCAATGTGAGCCAAAACATAACTAAATTCTATTCTGATCTCAAATGTTTTGTGCCCACAAACGATAACATTTTGCAAATAAGATCACATGGTGATCAGACACAAATGTGTATCCAACCTATGACGTTATACTCCTTTGATACTACATTGACTGCCAGATCTACTGTCCAGAGGGTATCTTGGAATTTGAAGTTTAGTCCATAGGGTAGTTAAGAGTTCTTTACTAGAGAGCTTTGGGCATAATCTCCCAACATTTCATGAAAGCTGGAACACTTGGCAAAACAAGATCAGAGGGCGATCAAGGTGATAATAATAATAATAATAGCAGCAAAGATTCTGGCACTAGCCACTGAAGGTGGTCCCAGTGGTGATCGGCACACTGGGTGCAGTGCCTAAAGACCTTGGCCTGCACTTAAACACAATCAGCGCTGACAAAATTATCCTCTGTCAGCTGCAAAAGGCCACCCTACTGGGATCTGTACACATTATTCACCAATTATTCACTTGGGAATTGTCCGACATGTGATCAATACAACAGCCAGGAGAGTGACCTTTTTGCTGTGTACTAATCTTTTTGTGTTTCAAATAATAATAATAATAATAATAATTATTATTATTATTATGTATATTCTGTCCTCGAGGGGACTCAGAGTGGATTACAGTGTATATAAACAGACACAGGCAAATATTCAGTGTCTTGTTACATGACATACAATGAGACACAAATACACAGACAAAGGCGAATACTTCTCCTTCCATCTCCGGCTCTGGAGGTGGTGCTCATTTCTGGATCTGTAGGAGGTGCTCTTTCTCCATTTCCAAACTGAGGAGCCTGCGTCTATAGACACCTCCTGATCATGTGGTTGTCATGACTGCTTGGAGCCTCTTTATGCCTTTTCCTGCCAAAGTGTTACCTATTGATCTAGTCATATTTGCATGTTTTCAAACTGCTAGGTTGGCAGGAGCTAGGGCTAACAGTGGAAGCTCACCCTGTCCTGCAGATTTGAACTGTCAACCTTCAAGTCAGCAGTTTAGCAACACAAGGGTTTAACCCAGGGGACCTCAACCTAAGGCCCGAGGGCCGGATACGGCAATCCAAGGTCATTTACCTGGTCTTCGCTCAGGGTCAACTTAAGTCTGAAACAACTTGAAAGCACACCACCACCACCACAATCTTATCTCATCAGCCAAAAGAAGGCCCACACTTCTCATTGAAATACTAATAAGTTTATATTTGTTAAAATTGTTCTTCATTTTAATCATTGTATTGTTTTTAAGTGTTTTTTGCACTACCAATAAGATATGTGCAGTGAGCATAGGAATTCATTCATTTTTTTTTCAAACTATAATCTGGCCCTCCAACAGTTTGAAGCAGTCTTTCTCAACCAGTGTGCCGTGGCACACTAGTGTGCCGTGACGGACCTCCTGCTGTGCCGCGAGAAAAGCTCTCTGCCCCCTTCCTCCCCCCCTTCCTGCCGAACTCCTGCTGCTTGGGGGAGGAGGAGGAAGGGCCGGGCAGTGGTGAAGAAAAAGAAGAAGGGACCGGGGCGCCGCCTCCTTCGGCCTTTTCCCCAGCCAGCCTCCAATCCGTTTCCTCAGCCAGCCTCTCGCCCCTCGCTCGCTGAAGCCGCGTGGAGGAGGAGCCCTGCCCACTGAAGCCCGTTCACCGCTCATGCTCCTCCTCTGTAGGAGAGCTGAAGCTGGGGGGAGGGGGCGGGGCATGGCGCGGCCTGTAGGAGAGCTGAAGCTGGGGTGAGAAGGTGAGGCATGGTGCGGCCTGGCTCTGCCCCCTCCCCCGGCTTCGGCACTCCCACGAGCTGCTCCAGCCTTGAGGGGACAGTGCCAAGCCAGCATTGTGGTGGCTCTGGCACCACTGGCTTGGCACTGCCCCCTCAAGGCTGGAGCAGCTGATGGGAGAGGTGAAGTCGGGGGTAGGGGGCGGGGCATGGTGCAGCCTGGCTCCGCCCCTCCCCGGCTTCGGCACTCCCAGCAGCTGCTCCCAGCAGGCCACCATCCCCCAGCCGTTCTTTACTGTGTTAGAGTGTCATTTTGTGTCATTTTGGTTGGTGGTGTGCCCCCAGATTTTTTTAATGTTAAAAGTGTGCCGCGGCTCAAAAAAGGTTGGGAAACACTGGTTTGAAGGACTGTGGGCTGGCCCTCTGTTTAAAAAGTTTGAGGATCCCTGGTTTTTGAGGACCCCATTGCAATGAGGTTAATGAGGAAGAACATACAAGGCAGAAGAGGCCGCAGTGGTTTTCTTTTATTAGAGTCTTTAAGGAAGGACTGAGATGATGACAAACTGCTTGGAACTCAGTCTGAAGCAATTAAAACAAAGTGAAGATGAGGGGGGAAAGGGAGAATGAGAGAGAAACAAGGGGTGGATCTACACTGCAAAATTAATACAGTTTGATACTACTCTAATTGACATGGCTCAATATTATGGAATCGTGGTAGATGTAGCTTTGCAAGATCTTTAGTTTTCTCTGTAAAGAGTTCTGGTGCCTCACCCAAACTATAAATCCCAGATTTCGCGCAAGGGCCCTGATTCCCTACTACAATGGTACAATATAATAAATCCACCCATTCCCAGTTCTGTTACTCATTTATATGCATGCCACCCACTAAATATAAGACCGTGAATCTGAAAGTCACCATCTTGAAAAGACTTTATTAAATTGGCATAAGATTAAAAGACCGTGTCAGAGAATTCCTGGCCCTCTGCATTGGACAGGGATCTGAAATCTCTCCCAAGACTCATTAGTCTGGCTACTATAGACAAGAAGTAGAGGGACGACATAATAAACGTGTACTGGGGCTTCTTGACAGGATTCGACAATATTCTTGATTTAACACACAGCAACTTCAGTCCAGCACATTTCAAACAGAATGGTCATGCGCTATTCATATAAGAGAAGCATTTCGACATATGTAAAACTTTAGAAAGCGGTCTTAGAAATTCCTGGGTAATTCCTCCTGGGACTTTATTATACCTCTATTGTCATAAATTTCCCGAAGGAGGGGGAGACGATGCTTCTAAATCTGGTATTAAAGCAAGGAAGGCAGAATGATTTAAGGGCCATCAGTGCTGAAAGTTTCCAGGTTCCAAATATTAAAACTTTTTGGGTTTTCTTTCTGTTGCTTCAGACTTTAAAACAGACGCCGGGGCAAAGCTGGGTTCGGAATGATGGCATTCTGAAAAATCAGGCCAAAAGTCTCAGTTGGTGGCTAATAAAAAAATACACAATATTCTCAGATCACATTCCCTTTTAACATGAGCTGAATGAATGCCCGCTTTTTGCCCAAGTGTTGAGTTAAATCTAACACAGAGCTAGAATTTCTTGATCCCTCTGAAACATCTGTTCTTTGGGGTTTGCCAAGCCTCGGGAGTAAATTTTGCTCTTCCCCAGAGGACAGAAAGGAGCCATTTAATTCCCTCTCTCTATTTTGGTAATGGTAGAAGTTTTGCTGCTTGGAAATATTACCATAGCACCCAGAATGCCCCATAGACAGCATTTCTACCTGCAGAATGACAATGCTGGATCTAATGCATTTGGGACAATGCTGAAAAACACCACTGTGGTTTCTGCCTGTTTTTAATCTTTTGGGTCACTCTTCCCACCCCATCCTTTAAGCTGTTTTAAACATTATCTGAAAAAAGCTGTCCTTATTCATCACTTGTTAATAACACTATCCGTTAAGCCAGCATTTCTCAACCTGGGGGTTGGGTCCCCTGGGGGAGGGGCACGAGGGGGTTTCTGGTGGTCTTAGGAACCCCCTTTGGCAGAGAAGGCTGAAGATTTCTCCACCTGTCCTTCTCTTCCTTTTTGGAAACTGACAATGAATCCTCCCACCAAAAGCCCTCCTCTGCTGTGATTGGCAGGCCTCTCAGCCAAGAGGAGGGCTGTTTGTGACACTCCAAATGGAAAGGGGAGAGCAGGCGTGCTCAGTGCATGGCAGCGTGGTGCACATGTGTGGGCGAGGGAGAGCGTGGGAAGCTGGAGGGAGGCTCTCATCAGTGGCATGGGGGTTCTGTGTGGGAAGTTTGGCAAAATTCTATTGTTGGTGGGGTTCAGAATGCACTTTGTAGGTGAACTTCACTGAAAGAAGGAGCGTGGCGCCCACCCGCGCGCAAGAGAAAGAGCCGGGGGGAAGTCCTGCCCCTAGGCGTCTGATGGGGCTTCCCCCCGCCGCCTCCTCGCTCGCGCACCGCTCCTTCTTCCAGTGAAGGAGGGAGGGGTGGTGCCCGTGCATGCGAGCGAGGAGGCGTTGGGGGGAAGCCATGTCAGACGCCTAGGGGCGGGACTTCCCCCCGGCTCCTTCTCCCTCACGCGGGAAGAGGGAGGAAGGGAGGAAAAAGGCCGGCCTGGAAACCCGCCCCCCCTCTCCTGGCTCCTCAACTCGGCTCCTCCTCCCGCTCGTTCCCTCCCTCCTCAACAACTGCAACCTAGATGCCGTGGCGACCCGAAGGTCCGGTTGCCATTTTGCCACCGCCCGAGGCCATGGCCTCATCTGGCCTTATGGGTAATCTGGGCCTGCCCCCCCGGGGGCGGCACCAACCGGGTGTGGCCTCGGGTGGCCCCAAGCCTTAATCCAGGCCTGTTCAATTCCATTGTTGATATAGTTCAGAATGCTCTATGATTGTAGATTAACTATAAATCCCAGCAACTACAACTCCCAAATGACAAAACTAATCCCCCCAACCCTACCAGTATTCAAATTTGAGCGTATTGGGTATTTGTGCCAAATTTCATCTAGTGAATGAAAATACATCCTGCAAATCAGATGTTTACATTATAATTAATAACAGTAGCAAAATTACAATTATGAAGTAGCAACAAAAATATTTTTATGGTTATTTCATCACCTACAAAAGCAAAAGGCTTGGATATATGCCATACAGGAAACACATATTAAAACCTCCAGGACAGACTTGTTGGAAAGAAAGAAGTTGGGAACTCTTTTTGTTTCCTCAATTGAAAAGAAAAGAAAGGGTGTGGCACTATATGTTAACCCAAAACTTGACCCAGAACTATATTATAAAGACGGGGAGGGAAGAGTGATAGCGGTTACTGGGAAGGCTAAGGGGAAAAAGATACTTATTATTTGTGTTTATGCCCCAAATGGAGCAAAAGTAGACTTTTTTGAGAGCCTGAATGAAAAAATTATGTCGGCGGAGTGGGACGACTGCATAATAATGGAGGATTTTAACGGGGTAATAAACCCCTCAATTGATAAAAGCCAAGGGAAAGGTAGAAGTAGGGAAAAAAAGAGCAAATTGCCAAAATCCTTCTTTAATATGATGAAGGCGAATTCGCTGGAGGATATATGGAGGTCCCATAATGGGAAGGCACGAGACTACACTTTTTTCTCAGCTAGAAGGAAAACGTGGTCAAGAATAGATCTTATTCTTGTCTCAAAAACATTAGCAACAAAGGTGACAAAAACAAATATATATCCCTGAATGCTTCCAGATCATGCACCAATAGAGATAATTCTAAAATGGGGCTGTAAACAACTCAAGTGGAGACTGCAAGATGCACTCCTAAAAGCAGATGGGGACATACAAAAAAATTAAGAGTTGTTAAGGGAATACTTTAATATAAACAGCAATGGCGAGACGGATGAATTAATTACGTGGGAAGCTAGTAAGGCGGTTATGAGAGGGAATTTTATTTCTCAAGCTAGCCAGATGAGAAAACAAAAAAGGAATGAAAGAGTTAGACTTGAAAAAGAGCTAAACACACAGGAGAGCAAATTGAAAGTTAATCCCAAAGATAAAGAGACAGAAGATAAAATTAAATATATTAAAAACCAGTTAAATTTAATTTTAATGGAAGATATTGAAAGGAAATTAAAGTTCCTCAAGCAGAAAAATTTTGAGCATGCCAATAAAGTGGGGAAGTGGCTCTCATATCAATTCAAGAAGAAATCCCAGAGAAATATAATAACAAAAATTACAAGAGAAGGGACCTCATACACAAAAGACGAAGACATAATAAAGGAATTTGCTGATTATTATCAGAGTCTATATCAAGATGATGGAATAAGTAAGGTAGAAATACAAGAGTATTTGAATAAACAAAACTTAAACCATATCACTGAGGAGGAAAGGGAATCCTTGAATGCAGAGATTACAGAAGAGGAAATCAACAGGGCAATAAAGAATCTAAAAACAGGGAAGTCACCTGGCCCTGACGGTCTTACAGATATATATTATAAAGTATTAAAGGAGGAATTAATACCACACCTTAAAAAAGTAATGAATAAAACCATCCAAGAAGGGAGGATGCCGGAGACCTGGGGCCTGTCAGAAATAGTAGTAATTCATAAGGAGGGGAAGGACCCGGAAGCACTTCAAAATTATAGGCCAATTTCCCTTTTAAACTTAGATTATAAGTTGTTTGCTAATATTTTGGCCTCAAGATTCAAATGCTTTTTGTCTAAATGGATTAACGAAAATAAGACGGGTTTCCTCCCAAACAGAATGATGAAGAAGAATATAAGAAATGTAATAAACGCAATCGAGTACCTAGATAAAAATATAGGTTCAAAGGCCCTCTTCGCGTTCCTTGACGCGGAGAAGGCATTTGATCGAGTTTGCTGGGGGATAATAGAAAGATTATTAAATGAATTGGACATGGGCACAAATTTTATTTCAGCCATAAATGCGATTTATCAAAAACAGGAGGCACAAATAGTAATTAATGGCCAAAAATCTGGGAGGATTTCAATCAACAAGGGAACAAGACAAGGTTGTCCCCTGTCGCCCTTGATCTTTAATTTTGTTTTAGAAGTGCTCCTAAGGGATATATTAAAGGATAAGGATTTAAAAGGACTGACAATAAGAAATAAAAGTTATAAAATATATGCGTTTGCGGACGACTTAGTGTGCCTAGTTGACAACCCGACTCAGAATATGGAGAAATGGCTAAGGAAATTAGAAGCGTTTGGAAAAGTATCAGGATTCAAGCTTAATAAATTTAAATCCCAAATTATGGTAAAAAACATTGATAAAAAAGAAGCACAAGACATTGAAACTAAGTATGGAATCCCAATAGTAAATAAAGCCCAATACCTAGGTATAACTATCTCCTCCAAGAATTGCCAGTTAATAAAAAATAATTACGAAAAAACGTGGACTCAAATGAAAGATAACCTTAAAAACTGGAAGAAACTTAATCTTTCCCTATTAGGCAAAATATCTACGATTAAAATGAAAGTCTTTCCTAAGTTGAATTTTTTATTTCAGATGCTCCCCATATTAAAAAACCATACTCTGTTAAAAAGATGGCAGGTGGAATTATCTAATTTTATTTGGAGTGGGAGAAGGGCTAGAATTAAACAAAAATATTTACAGGAATTGCCGGAGAAAGGAGGCCTGGGTCTTCCGGACCTTATCTCCTATTACGAAGCCAATTGTTTAGAAAATATCAAAGAGTGGATTAACCTGAAGGACGTGAACTTGTTAAATCTAGAAGGATGGGAGAATAGATTCGGGTGGCACGGCTACCTATTCTATGACAAGGAAAAAGAGGACAGGAACTTTAAAAATCATATAATAAAAGCACCCCTCCTCCGAGTTTGGAATAAATACAAGGAGACAATATATGGAAGATACCCATTATGGGCATCCCCACTCGAGGCCCTCCAAGTAATAAAGGCCGATAAGGAAAGGTGGCCTACTTACAGAGAAATTTTAAGGAAAGACAACAATAATTTTGTTCTGAAAAGCCAGGAAGACTTAAAGGACCTCAAGATAAACTGGTTTCAGTATAATCAAATTAGAATGAGGTACAGAGTGGACAGCCAAACAGGATGGGAGGAAACAATAACGATAGCAGGGAAGATATTGACGCAGGCAGATAGGAAAGTTGTTAGTAAGCTCTATAAATATATCTTATTAAATAAACACCAGAAGGACCCTATAAAGGATTACATGCAAAAGTGGAAAGATAATATAGGCTATGATATTAGTTTGGAGCGATGGGAGGGAAGCTGGAAGAGGAATCAAAACCTGACTTACTCCTATGCGTTAAAAGAAAATTATTTCAAAGTGTTATATAGATGGTACCTAACCCCATCACAATTAGCGAGAATTTATAAAAATGCAAATGATGGCTGTTGGAAATGCCAAAAAGCCAGAGGCACCTTCTACCACCAGTGGTGGTCTTGCCCGGTGGTTAAGAAGTACTGGGTAATGGTACAGAAAATAGCCGAGGAAATTATACAAACAAAGGTAGAATTAAAAGCGGAAATCTTTCTTTTGCATATTTTAGATACAAATCAGATGAGTAAGGGGAAAGAGAAACTACTCTGCCTCATCGCAACGGCCGCCAGAATTGTTCTGGCCAGACACTGGAAGGGACAAGGTATACCAGAAGAGAATGAATTTTTATACAAACTGTTAGAACTATCAGAAATGGACAAATTGACTTGCCTATTAAGAAGGGGATTGACCACTCTGTTTCTGGAGACTTGGAAACCTTTTGTTGAATATGTAAAAAAGAAGAAAAATATTGACATGAGGGGTTTTTGGATCTAAGAAAGAGGAAAGAAGATATATATGATTTGGCTATAGAATAAACAAGTTTTAGGTATTCGAGCCAGCGGGTGAAGTCAACCGTTGGTTTTAGTTTATATGTTATAGTGATGTATCCTACCCTATTCATCCCCACCCCCCATCCCTCCTTTCCCACCCCCCATCATTCTTTGTCTTCGCAGTGGCGAAGTGTATGTAATGTTGTTCTTGTTTTTAAACAATAAAAATTACTTTATAAAAAAAAATAATTTTATGGTTGATGGTCACTACAACATGAAGAGCTATGTTAAGGGGGTGTGGCATTAGGAAGGTTAAGAAATACTGCATTAAGCTGTACTGTCATGCTAGTTGCTACTATTCCATCCCTGGTTTAATGGTATTGTCAATATGACGTATCCAAAAAGAAGAAATAAATCCATGGGGTGGAGAAGTGCTGGGATTGTGGCGCAGCTGCCTGGGTGTCAGCTGTATTAAAATCACTAGTGACCAAAGGTCATGAGTTTGAAGCGAGCCCGGGTCGGAGTGAGCTTCCAGCCAATTTTGTGTAGCTTGTTGTCGACCTTTGCATCTGTCAAGTAGGAATTTTAGGTACCACCTATGTGTGGGGAGGCTAACTTAACAAATTTACAAGGCCAAACAAAAATCTCCAGCGAAAAAAATGCGTGGAATGCTGAAAGTACTTCATCAGTTTAGCAGATGGATGGTGAAGAGGCAGCTCCCCTGGTGGCCAGAAAAAAGTTAAATAGCCTCTGACTGTCTGTCTATATGTTGTTGTGTGCCTATGGCATTGAATGTTTGCCATGTTACACATGTACATTGTAATCTGCCCTGAGTCCCCTGTGGGGTGAGAAGGGCAGAATATAAATACTGCAAATAAATAAATAAATAAATAAATAATCTCCATCTGCCAGAGAAAACAATGGCATCAAACAATTTCTTTAAAAACTGAAGGCTAATTTCTTTCCATCTTACTTTGAAATCTCAGCTTTGGCTTTGTTCTGATCAGTTAAGCCTTCAAGACCCTAAGCAGAGCACTTTGCAAGACACTTTGGCTCCTCTGCTTTGCTAATTGAAATAATCCCTGAGGAGCTAGATCAGGGCCTTTGATCTGCTCTGCAGTTAAGATAATTTTCCTAAATTTATGTGCATATTGTGAGCAGACATCGTAAAAGGTAGAGAGGTAATATTCTCTTATCACCAAGTAGAGGAACACTACACAACCCAGAACCCCACAGCCAGCATGGATCTCCAGAAATTTATGTGCATATTGTGAGCACAAACTTATACACAGAGTAAGGCTCTAATGCTAACAGCATTCAAACACGCTATGAAAGCTAGTAAAGAATAAAGAGTATGCAAAATTGTGTCTTTCACTTTTTTATATAAAAGTATCAAAGTATACCATTCAGGTATGGTGCAAGGTGTAGGTATATTTCACTATATAATTTCACAGTGTTCACATAATACATTCACATTTGTGACCATATATCAATCATTCATAGTATGCATATAACAATATCACAAAGTGGATATCACAGTGTTAATATCACATAAATTCTAAAGCAAGGTACTGGTGTAACTATAACAGAACCAACAGTATAAACCTGTATTTCCACCGTAGGGTAAGTTCACTCCTAATGTTAGCATGTAGTGTGGCTGGGAAGATCCCTGGATGTAGACAATGAACTGCTTCACCGCCTGGGAAACAAACACCGCTTGGCTGGAGTTCAGTATAGCTGCTAAATGCTGTCGACCTTTGCATCTGTCAAGTAGGAATTTTAGGTACCACCTATGTGTGGGGAGGCTAACTTAACTTAACAAATTTACAAGACATCGTAAAAGGTAGAGAGGTAATATTCTCTTATCACCAAGTAGAGGAACACTACACAACCCAGAACCCCACAGCCAGCATGGATCTCCAGAAATTTATGTGCATATTGTGAGCAGACATCGTAAAAGGTAGAGAGGTAATATTCTCTTATCACCAAGTAGAGGAACACTACACAACCCAGAACCCCACAGCCAGCATGGATCTCCAGAAAACTAAGACTGAGATGCTCCATCATGCTTGTGTGGTATAAATCTATATCCACATATTGTTGAAGGCTTTCATGGCTGTAATCACTGGGTTGTTGTTGTTTTCGGGCTATATGGCCATGTTCTAGAGGCATTCTCTCCTGACGTTTCGCCTGCATCTATGGCAAGCATCCTCAGATGTTGTGAGATGATCCTACAACAACCCAGTATATCCACATAGTTAAATAATGGTTACATTACACTGCTAAATCCCAGCTTGTGCATCTAGGAGTTTGCCTGTCTTTGGGAATGAAGCCCTGACTGCTGTTCCCAACTATGGACCAGGTCCAAAGGTTTTCAGTACCTTGGGCAAGAAGACACACTAGGCAAGGAATACCAACCTTTGCAGTGGCCAAAACACAACATCTCTGTATGTAAAGGAAGAGTTGTTTCCACAATGCGTGAGGACACAAAAGAGGAACTTCTCTGTTGTGGCACTCCAGTTGAGGAATGCCTTCCCTTTGGAGGCCTCATTGGTACCCAACATTTCTTTTGGTGCCAAGTGAGACCTTAGCTTTTCATTTAATCTTTTGGAACCTAATAATTTCATCCAAATCTGTATGCATATCTGGTTTTAAACTGTTTTAAATTTCAGTTGTTGATTAATATGTTTTTAAAATGTCCGAATTATTTTAAATTTTATATTTAAATGATCAGAGATCTTACGACACAGGAGAGAATGTAACTGTATTACAACCCCCATAAAGGTAAAAGTTTCCCCTGGCACTAAGTCTAGTTGTGTGGTGCTCATCTCCATTTGTAAGCCGAAGAGCCGGTGTTGTCCATAGACACCTCCAAGATCATGTGGCCAGCATGACTGCATGGAGTGCCGTTACCTTCCCGCAGAAGCAGTACCTATTGATCTACTCACATTTGCATGTTTTCAAACTGCTAGTTTGGCAGAAGCTGGGCCTAACAGTGGGAGCTCACCCTGCTCCCTGGATTTGAACCACCAACCTTTCAGTCAGCAAGTTCAGCAGCTCAGTAGTTTTGCCTGCTGCACCATCAGGGGCCCCCCACAACCCCATAACTGCATGGAATAAATTCCAATACCTCCCATAGATAACTGAAATCATGAATAATGGTGAACCCTATGTTTTGACTATACTTGGTTTGAATGCATATTGTAGAATCCCACTGGAGGATCTAGAAAGGTCCACAAATACCTCGGGGGCAGGGGGGGGGGATATTTTTGGAGTGTGGGCAAATGAAACTGTGGGTATTGAATCTGTGGATCAGGGAGTTGTGCTATATTTTAATCATCATTGTCATCTCAAAAGCCAGGTATGAAATGATTGCACTCAGATTTTTTGGATGTGATGATTTCATGTTTGGCTTTGAGGACATAACCTGAGTCTTTTGGTGCCATGGTGAGCAGGCTGTCTGCTCACCATGAAGCACATAACGGCCATGCTATGCCTCAAAGGACAAGTATATGATCAGCATAGCATAGGCCAACTTGTGGACATTTACCCCTATGCTGAGGAGATGTAGCACTGAGACCTACAGTATATTGCTTCCAGATTTCAGTCCTTGCTTACGTTTTTGGACTTTCCCCAAATAGGTTCATCAGCATAGATCGTTACTTTAAGTTTGGATTAAAACCCAGAGCTGATTTAGCCCATCACTGACATCACAGCTACCAACACTCATATCAGACAATCACATTCTGATCAGACCCTCTGCTGATGCTTCACACCCTGGTCTCATCATCTAGGGCTTGTTTACAGAAGCACAAAAATCTGGACTTCAAATGTGCAGCACTTTCTGGTGACTTTGGCAGTTCTTTTCATATAACTCTTTAAACTGACTTTGTCCCACTTTTGGCAAATTTGAGGGATGCTCCAAAGTTTGATGGAAACTCTGGAGTATCCTGGGATTTAGGGACATTCTGGACAGTGTGATTGGGTCCAATTCATTCCGATCAACTGTCCAGGTGGTCATTGCCACCTCACCATATCTCTGCATGTCTGTCCCCCTGCATTCTTGCTGGTTGCAGTCCCAGGCTGCTTGGATAATGGCCCTGGGTTCAGAAAGTAAACATTCAGGGCTGCTGTGAGAATAGATTTCCATTAGATTAACCCACCCAGTATAGAAGCACTCCTGGTCTACTACAGAGAGTAGCAAGACAAAAATTATTGCTTTTCTTTGCACTCCTGGACACAGGTGGAGAACCTCTAGCGATCCAAGTATTTTGGACTCCTGCTGCTTTAAGTCTTGTACTGTACTGGCCAATAGTAATGGCAGGTCCTTGTTTCCAAAGCATACAAAAATCCTACTTTAAAATATAATCTGATCAAATGTTGGAAAAGTTATTATTTTTGGACTACATCTCTGAGATCTCCCAGCCAGTATGACCAGCAGCTGTTCCACCTGAGGGGTTCTGGAAGGTGCTGTCCAAAAGAAAAACAAAATCGCTTTCCAAGCTCTGATTCTGGTGATCACTGAACTGTGTAGGCTTTGTTTTGCTTCTTCCCCAGATAGTCCATTTATCCCATGCTCCAGCCTAGCCTATAGGAAAGCTGTAATCAGGGTTAAAATCATGTATTTGATCTTGCTGCCAATTCCTAACAGGCTTCTGTTTTACTGTTTTACAAATAAATCTGTTCAGCTTATCCCAAGATCTGGTAGCTGCCAGACACTAAAGGTAGTTCGTCTAACGGAGAAGACTGGAAATCTTATTGCTAGGGATACCTTAGTGTGCATTGGCCAAGCATACTCTGGCACACCTCGTAAATGTAACACTATTGCAAAGCTCAAACCCCAAATACTTTGGAATCCAGAAACAACACTGAGTCACACTGCTTGTACTGCAAAAGTTTTACCACATATTTTTGCAACACACACACACTTGTGGAAGAGCATCTAGGTTATCATTTTCCATAGGTCAGTTGTAAGCATTTGGCATGTGAGTAAAACAAAAAGGCCACCCATAGTGTGTCTTTAAAAAGAGAAATAACATTCTTCATCATTTGGAATATATTATTATTATTTCGGGAATTTCTAACCCATCCTTCTCGCCTCCGAAGAGGGACTTGGGACGGCTTACAGCAGGCAGTCATTAGATGCCAAAAAACAATTCATTAAAACACACAGTTACAATTAACATAAATAAAACAATTATAAGCATTCAATTAAAAACAGTTTGCCAGTTCAAAACATAGTCCAAATCAGTCCATTGCGGTCCACTAAAATGTTTTCCCAGTTGATCCATTTATTGCACAAATGCTTGATCCCAAAGCCAGGATTTGAGTTTTTTTCCGAAAGGTCAGGAGGGAGGGGGTGGATTTAATATCATCAGAGAGAGAGAGAAAGTTCCACAGTCGAGGGGCCATCATGGAGAAGGTCTTGACACTCGTCCCCACCAGTCGTGAATACGAAGGAGGTAGGACTGAGAGCAGGGCCTCCCCCGGGGATCTTAACATCCTTGGTGATTTGTAGAGGGAGATACGTTCGGACAGGTAAACTGGGCCGGAGCTGTTTAGGCCAGAACTGTGTTATAAAGATCATTCAGTTTCCAATGGTATGCTGTAAGCATTCTCCATGTTTGCAGGTTTAAGAGAATAAAGGTGTGAGTTACTATTCTTTGTATTTCACAACAATGTTGCTATTCCCAGCTCTAAAGAATGTACAGTGTTCCCTCACTACTTTGCGGTTTGTTTATTGTGGACTTTGCTGATTTCAAAAAACATTAATTTAAAATATATATCATTATATTTTTGCTGTTTTGTGGTGTTTTTCCTCAGCTGCTCTCCGAGGCACTTTCCCTCCTCAGTCCTCCCTCCCGCCCTCTCTCTAGCCTTGAAGGGACTTTCCTTCCTTTTCTTCACTTTATTTTAAGTTGATAAAGACTTAAAATAGTGTATAACTACTAAAAATAGTATATAAATATTAAAATAAATACAGCATCCCTACATCATAGTTTTTCACTTATTGTGGGAGGTCCTGGAACCTAACCCCAGCAATAAGTGAGGGAACACTGTATCAGGTTGCACGTCCCAGCAGCCTGAGCTAATACAGCAAAATGGTGAAGAATGTTGGGAGTTGCAATTCAACAACATCTGGAAGTCAGTGAGATTCCAAACGATTCTGGACATCACATTTCAAGAAGGATATTACTGACATGCTGGAACATGCCTCCCAAAACAGTGACCAAAGTGATCAAAGATCTGGAAACCAAGCCCTATGAATAGTGGCTTAGGGAGCTGGGTATGTTTGCCTTGGAAAGAGAAGGCTGATAGCCATGCATAAATATTTGAAAGGATGTTATATTGAAGATGTGACCAAATTCAAATTTCAGGAAAAGAAATTCCATATAAAGAACTTTCTGACAGTTAGAACTGTTCCACAGTGGAGTATGCTGCTGCCCTGGAGCTTGATGGTGTTTCCTTCTCTGGATGTTTTTAAGTGGAAGTTGGATGGTCATGCTTTGATTATATTTTCCTGCATGGAAGAATTGGATTGGACAGGGTGGTACTTGGGATCTCTTCTAACTCTAAGATTCTATATCTGTTTCCTTGATCCATCAAGGATGTTGTACAAGGAGCTACCCAGAGCAATGATATATATATATAGGGAAAGGCAAGATTCACTGATCTCTTGAGACTGTAGCCCTATATTATTAAATATTGTTTCTGTGGGTGAGAAGATGGCAACTACTGGATGGAGTATGTTCTGTATCAGAAACTAGAGCTGATGTGGTCTATCCCAGGGCTGCCCAACTGGCGGCCCGGGGGACCATATACGGCCCCCCAGCCCCTTCCCTGCGGCCCCCTAAGCTTTTTAATAAAAATTAAAATAAAAAAATTAATGAAATAATAATATTTTAAAAAATTACCCACTTCCGGGTTCCGGAGCAAGTATCGCGAGACTATGGAAGCCACATGGGATTTCGCTCTAAACGCGAGATCACGCCTGCGTTGAGAGCGAAATCCCCTGTGGCTTCCATAGTCTCGCGATACTCCTGTTGCCAAAATCTCAGCTACTTAATCCCTGCGGCCCACACAGACACGATCTGGACCTTCTCGGCTGCTGCCTCGGTCGGTCGTCGCCTCTGCTTGTGGTCCGGCTACTCCTGGATCCTGCGCGTTTGGGAAGGTAGGCTAACCTTTATGTTATTATTATGTAATTGTGTATGGATGCCCCTTATGTATTCCTTCCCTACATTTCCCCTTAGTAAAAGATTATACTTGATTGTACGGATGCCTCTTATGAATTCGCACCCAGCATTTCCCCTTAGTAAAAGAATATATTTGATTGTATGGATGCCTCTTATGAATTGTAAGTAAATTGGAGCCGGGGGAGGGGCAGGGTGAGGGCGGAGCCGGGGTGGGGGCGGAGCTGGGGGCAGACCCTTCGGCCCCCCAGGTCATCAGTGACGGGAATTCAGGCCCCCGGGCCGGTAGAAGTTGGACAGCCCTGGTCTATCCAATGCAATTTTCTGAATCAGCATCTTAAAAAGCCAAACTGAATCTAAAGTTGACCAAAAACTGATTCGTAACCCTTTTGGTACTAATGTTGGAGAGTGATCCCTGGTAAAAATGGGCCCTGGTTAAGGTTGGGAACCACTGATGTAGGTTGGGAACCACTGATGTATATCCTGCTCTTCCCTCAATAATGAGACTCAAGGTAGCGAATATCATAAACAGTACAACTTAAAGAAACTAACACCATATTTAGAAGAGTACAAATTAAAAACCAATACAAAGGGATTAATAAAAGTATAAATATGAGATTTAAGAGCAATTGAACAATCCATAAAGCAACAATAGCAACAACAAATAATCTCCAATATTGTGTTTGCATGTGCGAAATGTTGGAAGGTATGCTTCTACATGTAGCTTGATTTTGTATTATTTCAAATGCATGGTGTCCCACCTTTAGCCTGGGAATACGTTAGAGAACATAAAAGGAGGAAGAAGCTGTCCAAAGTTCCCAGGAAACAATTTCGAGTGTTCTGTGATGTACTATTTCATAAAACGGGATCCCAGACTACAAAGACTGCGCTGAGATAACTGTGGAGACTCTTATCCCATCACAGATGAAGAAAGGAAACACGTCCCTGCATCCTTAGATCCTTCTTCCTATGTCACCACAACCATCAAAAGATATCAAAGTAACTAGTTCATAAATTCATCCGGGAGCAAGGGCAGACTTTATAATCAGTGATATAGCCAGTCATATATTACTAGCAGCACTGTAATACAACATTATTACTACCTCCTGATTGGTATAGGCAAAGCTTAAAATAATTGTTTAAAAATATGCGGAAGAAAGCACGTACCAAAATGAAGAATAAGGTGATTCATTGTTCATGGTCAGAGGTAAGTTGCTGGAATCTAATTAAGCAATGTAATTTCTGACTAAGCTAACCAAATCTCCTACCTCTGTTCCCCCTGCTCAGTATATTACACAGAAAAATGTCTGTAGCATACATGGTGGGGCTTTATTAAGATCATTAATGTGCTGAATGTTCAACAAAGATGGCATTTAGAGGCTAATCCCAACATTGGCTGTCATTCAAAACTCATTCAAAGGGAGAGTTCTCTTCAAACACTTCTTACTGTGTATCGAGAATATGAGAGAACTGTAGTTTGTCTCATTGGTACCTACAACAATCTTATGAAGCAGTCATGAGTATTCCAGTTTTACAGAGGGAAAAACATAGGCATTGTGAATGTCCTCAGTCATTGATATCATTCTGAGCTGTGCCAGTGTTACTTTGAAACAAGGAGCCCGCAGTGGTGTAATGGCTTAAGCCCTTGTGCCAGGCAGGACTGAAGACCCAACAGGTCAGAGGTTCGAATCCAGGGAGAGCATGTTTCTTCTTCGAGAGCTCTGTGAATGCACACTTATGAAGTTTGCGCGCCAGCGGGCTTCTAACGGAAACTTTCCCAGTTTGAAACTTTTTGGCGGTAGCTCCGCCCAGCCGGCCCAGAGGGCATAAAAGGCGCCTCCATGCGCGCCCACCCCATTCCTTTGTTTTCCGCCACTTGGGCAACATCGGAAATACGGCTGGTTGTGTGAGCATAGCATGTCCACAACCAGTTTCAAAAGGTGCTTATCCTGCGGTAGCAAGATCCCGGATTGCGACGGTCACTCGAAGTGCCTTCGGTGTCTCGGGAAGGACACGTCGTCTCGACCTGCCGACACTGCCAGGCCTTCTCATCGAGTACCAGGCGAGCGAGAGCCCGCAGGCTTCAGGCCTACCTGACGGAGCGTGCTCTCTGCCCTCCGGAGATGGCGACGGCTGTCCCATCTGCCTCCTTCGGGTCCGAGGCGGCTGCCTCGGTCCCCGCCGTGTCGACCGCTCACCCGGCCGGGAAGAAGCATCCACGGAAGGAGAAGAACGCCTCTGTCTCCTCGAAGACTTCGGCGTCGAAGAGGCCCTGCACCGTGACCACCGAAACGGTCCAGCTGCCTCCACCTCGTAGAGCTCCGGGCAAGTCTCTGGAGGCCGCAGCCTCGAGACCGCCATCGCCAAAGAGGCGCAGGACTCTGACGTCATCGTCTTCGGTCTCCTGCCCCGACTCGTCGCCTATCCCTGTTCTCGCTGTGGAGACAGGGGTAGAGCACCACGTGTCACCGGAGGATTCGGTACAGACCGTCGTCCGAATCCCACCCGACAGACCTCGGTCCGACAACTGTTTGTCACCTCGCCGGACAAAGGCAGACAAACCACGAGGCTCGCCCTGGCCCCGGCCGAGCGAAACCTCCCTCCTGTGGTGACTGCGGCCCCTTCAACCTCGAGGTCGCCGCCTCAGTCACAGCCTACGGCGAACCAGGACACGGTTCGGCCCCCTTCCCATACAGGATGCGAAGTGGAACCTTCGTCTTCACCGACCGACAACGCAAGAGCCTTCGGTGAGCAGGTCGGCCGGATGGCAAGGTCTCTGGGGATGCAACCCTACGTCCCCACGAGAGCCAGCGCCTGCCCCGTTTTCAGCAGGGTGCAGGTCGAGGAAAACCACACCTCCCCATGCTGGAGCCACTGGAAGAGGTGGTTAAGGCTTCGTGGATAACCCCATCGACCATCCCTCCTACGTCCGGGCGTATCGAGGCATGGTACAAGATAGATGAGAGGGAGAAGAGCTGGCTACATGATCACCCGACTCCCAACTCGATGATCGTCACCTCCTCCCAGTCTTCGGGCCGAGAATCTGCAGCCCCTCAGACCAAGAGGGAAAGCGGTTCGACACAGTCGGCCGAAAAATCTACAAGGCCGGACTCTTGCTGACCAAGATGGCCAATTATGGGGCGTGCATGGGAGCTTATCACCAGATCCTGTGGGAGAGGGCTCAACCCTTTTCCAGGATCTCTCCCAAGAACAACAAACTGCACTTCTCTCCATCTCCCAAGAGGCGCAGTCGTTGGCACACCACCAGATCCTGATGGCCCGCCACACGGGGGACACCTCAGGAAAGCTGCTGGCCCACGGTGTCGCCATTCGAAGACACGCGTGGCTGAAGTCTTCTGGTCTCTCTTCGAATTCGAAGAAGACCATCGAGGATCTCCCGTTCGACGCCCAAGGACTGTTCTTTGCGGGCACGGACGATAAACTCAAGGCCACTCACGACTTTAGAGTCCTGACGGCCAAGCTGGATCGGCCCCAGCCACAACCAAAGCCTAGGTACTACCAACGGGCGGTTTCAGCCCAGGCAACAGTACCGCCAAGCTCCACGGCCTTACTCGGCCCTCAGCAGCAGCAGCAGCAACAACAGCCGAGGCAACAACAACAACAGGCCAACCGACCCCGCCAGGGTAACAAATCGAGGCCTCGCCATAACAATGGCAATGGACAGTCCAACCGCCGCGTTTGACGGGGCGAAGGGCGACACCGCCTCGTCGCTAGGTACCGCTGCCACCACCATGCCTCCTCCCAGCATTCGACCTCCACCACCTCACCCACCATTCGGAGACCGCCTGGCCCGCTACATCGATGCCTGGCGTCGCATCACCTCAGATGCATGGGTTCTCCGGATTGTCGAAGACGGCTATGCCTTGGAATTCGACGAGCTTCCTCCAACGGGGTTCATCGTCGAGACAGAGCCGCCCAGGGTGATCTTGGAGGAGGTCGACGCGTTGCTTCAAAAGGGAGCGATTTCGCAGCTTCCCCAGAGCCAGGAAAGAGGGGCATACTTCTCACGGTAATTCACCGTGCCGAAGCCAGACGGTTCCCTGCGACCCATCCTGGACCTCACAGACTTACACGCGAACGCTTCGCCGAGGAAATTCAGGATGGTGTCAGTGTCGTCCAGTCTCCCGCTGCCCGGAGAGGAGACCACTTCGCCTCGATAGATCTTCGGGATGCGTACTTCCACATCTCGATCAGGCCTGCCCATCGACGCTTCCTCAGCTTCAAGGTGGCAGGAAGGGCGTACCACTTCAACGTCCTTCCCTTCGGCCTCGGGACGGCTCCCCGAACATTCTCAGCTGTATTAAATCTATAGTATAGATGAACCCTGGGGTATGACTATGGCCAAAGAACTGATAAGCCACTTGTACAAGGAGCTCACCTCCATCAACAGATTTGGGGTGCCATGAGAAAATGACAAAATCTAAATTCAGCTGCTTTGTTATATTGTTGCAATTGGAGAGATGGAGCCCCCGGTGGTGCAATGGGTTAAACCCTTATGCTGGCAGGACTGAAGACCGACAGTTTGGAGATTTTAATCCAGGGAGAGCTCATATGAGCTCCATCTCCCCATGCGGGGACATGAGCTCCCTCCATCAGCTTCAGCTCCCCATGCGGGGACATGAGAGAAGCCTCCCACAAAGATGGTAAAACATCTGGGTGTCCCCTGGGCAACATCTTTGCAGATGGCCAATTCTCTCACATCAGAAGCTTCTTGCAGTTTCTCAAGTTGCTCCTGACATGAAAAAAATAGAAATTTATGTGGATTTTCTACCTCATGTGCCACAATAATCAATTTGGGTGCTCCATGCTTTGACATGGGTGAATAGGATGTGCCATTCGCCATTCTGCCCAAGTGAAGAAAGTGTCTTTGGCCACCCCATCGACTGTATGGCAGGATATGGCGATCTGTTCCACTTATACGACTGCAAACTGATTCCAGATTCCCCTTTACAACTAGGACATTCTGGGACATGGTTTGGGCCTTGGACATGCCACTGGGGTCTGTTGTACATTAGATAATAAGCAAGCACTGGGTCTCATTTTATACCTTGGTTCAACCAAGTCTGCCTTCTTTCTATATTCAGGAGAAGGAGAGAGGGAGGGAAGGAAGGAGGGGAGAGTGCAAAGTCATAATCTTCTTGAGCAATCTTGGCAGTTCATTCCCAGGCTCTTAAGTCATGGGGTTAGGGCCAGAGTGCTCAACCGCCATCGCCTCTCCAGCAGCAAAAGATGAAAGTCAGACAAAATAATCCCAAGAAGTGCTTAACTGTGACTATTAAGTCCCCGGGGATTTAGCAGAGTTTACTTTCCCCAAAACTGCGAGGAGGAACTTCGGCTGAAGTCCATTAACCAAATTAAAAAGGCAGAAGGAAAATAAACATAGATTAATGGAGATAGGCGTTTTATGAGGGAAAGGAAACAGTTACTCCTCCTGACAAAGCTCCTGAACTGATATTTGGGCTTTAGGGGCCTCAAGACCTTATACATGGAAGAGATTATTCTTCCCCCTGTTACCCTGCTGGTAATCATAAAAAGAAGGTTAATAAAAAAAATTTTTTTACTCTGCCACTGAGAAAGTTCTGCAGAAACTAGAGCAGCAATATAATCTGTAATGTTTCAGCTCAGTGCGTGACATGCAGCTATTTGCTCTTTTGTTTTCAAGTTGGGAATGAAGCCATAAATCTTGTGCAGAGACTGTCCCTGCGACAGAAATGCTTTTTTCCCTGGAAAAACATATATGAGGAAAGCTTCTCATGTGTTCAAAAGAGTCTTTCCTGATGCTAGGACAATTGGATGTGTTTTTTCATTATTATTTTAGAAAAGGAATACCGATCAATGTGGACAGAACTTTGGAGTCATATAGTGAAGCTGTACTCCACGATCAGAGCTGCTGCCAAGAGTCAGAAAAGGAAAATTCTTGTGGAGTTGTCCAGGGCTTTAACCTGGGGTGCATCTACACCAGCGTTTCTCAACCTGGGGGTTGGGACCCCAGGGGGGCGGGGATCACGAGGGAGGTGTACGAGGAGTCGCCAAAGAAAACACAATATCATGGGAGCTGTACTTTGGCAGCTTTCTCTGCTAATCAGCACTGCTGGTGCCCCAGAAAACTACAACTCACAGGATTCCATAGAATTGAACCATGGCAGGCAAAGTGATGCCAAACTGCATTAATTCTACAATGTGGAGGCACACCTTGAGGACCAATCCTGACAAGGATGGTTACAAAGAAGCCAAATTGTACCATGGGTTGCTGCAAATACATTGTCCAAAAGAAGGAAGGCAGAGAGTGTTCCACCAAAAAAGGAGGATATGGCATAGATTTGTATGCATTTACTCATAGCCATGCCAGCCCAGAACTGGCCCATGCTCTGAGATTTCAGTGCCAAAATCTGAGACTTTGGGATGATCCCTTGCACTTTCACAGGTGCTGTTATAAGAAAGGGCCAGCTCTGAATATGCTATTAATTCCAGTTGTCCCTCCACATTTGTGGTTTTGACTTTTGCAGATTTTGATTATTTATGGATTTGATTAAAATGTTCTCCCTAGGTCCTTCAAATATGGTGAACTTCCTCCAGTCACATTGGAGGACCTAGATATTTTGAGAGAGAACACTTTTCTAGGAATCTCTAGGGGCCCTTCCTTCCAGACAGGCCCAAAATGCTGGACCTGTCTTGGTTTTACCTGAGGTGTCTAAACTAAATTAATCCAGAGAAAACTGAGATTTCCAGTTTTAATGGGGTATCTAATTAATTCTAATTAATTTAGGACAAAGCATAGTTCTAAATTAATTCTCTTTTACTGGAGGCATCGTTTGGAGTCTGATAGGGTTCAAATTTTGGGTCCTGTCTGGAACGGCCCTATGTTAAATCTGGGCCTGATATATGACAAGTACAACACTAGTAGGGCACGCAAGGAGAAGTAGGGTTTGAGGCTCAGCGCATTTAGAGAGGTATGTGATTGTAGGCTAGCCAATGCTGCACTAAGGGATATAGTAAAATAAGCAAGCACATCAGATGGGAAGTTTACTACCAAATGGAATGTATTTGGCAAATCATATGCATTCAAACTTTGCCTTGCACATGTGAATACAGATACACTTTTGTGCGCATGAATAAGTAAACAATTTTTAAAAAACAAATCACAAAATGAAAAGCATATAGCATAGAATTAACTCATGCTTGGGAAACAAAGCAGACACTCCCACTTGAGTTTCAGTTAATTTCTTGCAATGCCTCCATGCCCCAGGGCATGTGTGCATCACTGTTGTTACGGCAGGATTGTGGCCAGCTGGCTGTCATTTTTATGTATTCTGTGTCTCCTTGCAGTTGTTTTCCTCCACTGTCTTACTCCTCCTGACTTTGTGGAGTCACTTTGGGCAGTGACTCACAAAGCTGGAACTTTTCACCCCAATGTTGAAGTCAAAATTTGTCTCTCTTCCTCTCCCTCCTCTTTCTCTCTCAATCTCTTTCTCACGCAATTGTCAACATTTTATTTTACTCTTCAAATGTTGTGTTCCTCTCTTCAAGTGACCTTTCATGCTGCACAGTTGCCATGCTATCATTCCACTTTAATGCATTTTGGCAGTTTAAAAAGGGGTTCCCTAAAGATAGTCAGTGTAGTATAATGGTTTGAGTGTTGGATTATGACTCTGAAGACAGAATTCGATTCCCCACTCAGCTATGGAAACTCATTGCGTGACCTTGGAAGTGTTACACATTCTCGGCCACAGAAAACTCTGTAAACGATGGTCACATTCGGATCACCATCAATGAGAAACAACTTGAAGGCATGCAACAACAATCATAAAAACATCAGATCCTACCTAATCTTGGAAACTTGAGCAGGATCTGTCCTAGGGTGCTTCCAGACAGGCCGTTATCCCAGGAGCATCTGCATTTTTTAAAATGCAGATGTTCCTGGGGGCCCATCTACACTCACCCCAGAAAGCATGCATTTTCTGGGGTGGGTGTCCAGATGTTCTTCTGGGACTTCCCAGGAGAACAGCTGGACACTCTACTCCCCCCCTCCCCCAAAGCCTTTAAAAAACCCTTTAAAAAAGAAAAGTACTACCCGGCCTCCATTAGAGAGCTGCCACAGCTCTCCTGGCCTGGAGAAATGACGTGCCAGAAGGAGGAGGGGGCAGGAGTGATTTCTGGGGTGAGTGTAGATGGCTCCCAGGAACATCTGCATTTTTTAAAACATGGATGTTCCTGGGATAGCAGCCTCTCTGGAAGAGCCCTAGGACTGATCCTGTTCTCCTGGAGCATCATTTCTATGCACCAGGTGTATTGAGGCAGCTCTCCAATAAAGGCCAGGTAAGTAATTTTCTTTTTAAATGGTTTTTTATGGATTTTGAACAGGGGGTTGGTATTTACAGTTTTCCAGGCTAATTTAGCCCGGAAAACCACGGGAATACTGTTTGGACTGCAGTATTCTGCAGTCCAGACACAAGAAATAGGGGTGGGTTTATCTTGCGCCTTATAAGAAGGCGTGGAATAAACCCACTATCAAATTAATTTGGCACAAACCAGGGTTTCTGCATTAAAGGGGTTGTCTAGATCTGTCCTAGTAAGTACTTGGGTGGGGGACTGTCAACAAATACCAGAAATATAGCCTATAGTACCTCAGAGTATCCCTTGCCAAGAGAAATGTTATTCTAGGATTTGCTACTTAGAGAGGTATTTTCCTCCCAAAGTTGAGATGCAGACCCTTCCCATTTTGTTATGCACTTAGTGATGGTGGTGGTAGGAGACATTTTTCTAATCTCATTTCTCATTAAACCAGTAACATTACTCTGGTATCTAGGTGTGTGGATATTTATTGAGTGTGTATGCCTCTTTGGAGCAACTTGAGAACAACAGTAATATTATTACTAAACACAGGGAAATCCAGGCAATATAGGAAAGAACTTAAAAGAGGAAAAATAGTTCTGCCTTTCTATATGGTGACTCCAGACTGATGTTTGTTTGCTGAGATGAAAATTTTGAATTTGGACATCACCATGGTAAATTAGAAAGGAATATACTCACAAATGGAACAGAGTCGTGATGAGTGATTCTTGCAAGGAAAGATACCTTGGTGTGTGTGTGTGCGTGCAATAACAGAACAAGTGAACAAAAATACAAAATCTAGAGACAGAATGAAATAGAAATAGAAAATCAGAGTTTGAAAGAAAAGGCTGATAGGTGATAATGATGAAAACAACAACCATCTCACCCAGCTTAAAAGAAGTATGCAAAACAATTGTTTGTGTCGAGGAAGCCAATTGGATGCATGGAAAAATATTCATCATTATTTGTCCCCAAATTGAAAAACAGGTTCCCCAACAGTTAAGAAATCCTATTGGGAAGAATAATAATGCCAGGTAAGGGAAAGACACGGCAGAGATAGGAAATATATCCAGTGCTTCAATCCTTCTCCTAACCCTCAGGTTGCTATGTCAGCTCACCGGCTCATGCTGCTCTTGAGTGTCAGGTTGGCCCATAATAAAACAACTACTATCCATGACTTTGTTCTTGGATGAAAGGACTGGCCTGGTGTACACACAGAGGCCTGGGTGGATGAATTTGGAGAAAATGATCTCCTCAAGTTTTGTCCATTCAGGTACTTATTTCAGCACCAAGGTTGGTGGGTTGAGAGTGGGGAGGAGTCACCATTGCCCCTTAGAATTCCATGTTCCTCATAAAGAAATCTATCCACCCAATGAATGGTTTTGAGATTTTGTGCCTTGTGTTGGGTCAAAGAGACAGAAAATATATGCTACTGCTGCCCAGAAGTCTCCCTGCCTGAACTAGCTCTGGTAGTCTTGGAGACTGAGTCAGGGAACTCTAGGACTGTCTTGCTGGGACTGGTTTAGAACTTCATGGCTACTATGAAAACCATGATGCTGTCGCAGTATCAGTGCCCAACACATCAGACACTATGTCCTTCCATCAGCAGGCAAATCATTTTTCTCTGTTCTGATAAGCTTTTGAAATAAGACATTTTTTAAAGGACACACTTTTAAGGGTATGTGGCCCAGCGGGAGAAAATAGTCTCTACTTGCAATGTATACTCACCTCTCTGTTAAAGGCACAGGGAGCAAGAAATGATCAAAATTTGGCAACATTATGGAAAACAAGCATCTCTGTCTTTCTGTGTCAAGTGCTGGAAGGTCTAGACTTCTGTGGGACCATGAGTTTTCTTGTTCTTCTGGAATGTGTCAATTCTGCCTTGCGTCAAGTATTCCAGGTAGCCTGGCAAACACAGATGTTCGAGCTTAGCTAATTCAGACCACTTTTGAAAAAAAATCCTGGCAACAGCACACATGGACAGCAGTGAGGATGAGATCATGCCTACCCATATTTCAGAGGCACACAAAGTCTCCCGCTAAGATATGAACTAGTTATGCACAAGGCATCATCCTGTTCCTGTTAAAGTCTAAAGGGAGCCTTGCAGGTAATTTGCCAAGACTAGTGCTTGCGCCGCCTGTCACTTCACGGTAGACAGTTTTTTTCCATTATACACCATCATCCTTCATGGTTTACAACTTGGACATCAAGAGACCCTTGGCAAACACTCTTGAGAGAAAGGAGGGGATATTTTCTTGACGTTTTTTCCATGCACACAGAGCAAATGTTTTGGATGATTTCGTGCTTTAAAAAAAAGTTGAATATAAATGTTTACTAGTTTCTTTGGATAAAAAACATCCCACTCAGTTTCAAATTGACTCTCCACATATTATAAAATATTATGATAGCCAAATATCATCATGATTACTATAATCAGAACCAAAATGAGGACCAAGCAAGGATGCAAGTTCCAAACTTCCTACACTTTTGGCTTAACTAAAAAAAAAATGTTATTGTTAGAATGTGAAGGAAGGGTTACTTGATGTAAGGCATGGACTGAATTCCCAAACAGCAGTGGTTCCCAACCTTTGGTCCTCCAGTTGTTTTGGACTTCAATTCCCAGAAATCCCAACCATCTTACCAGCTGTTAGGAGTTGTGGGAGCTGAAGTCCAAAACACCTGGAGGACCAACAGCTGGGAATCACTACCATACAGCCTCTCAAAAGTATAGCTTTCAAGAGCAAGAGTGAACATGAGATACATCTAGTAGGTGATTTCTGGGCAATTTGCAACAAATGAAGAAGGATTTCTGCATACACACCGCTACAAATTGCACTGCTGGAATGCGCAAGTCTTTGGATAATGAGGAGTGGGGGGTTAGCAATGTTTAAATCTGGCACTAACATTCCTAGAGTCCAAATTCTTCATCTACTTCCACAAAGTAGATCCTAAAAGTCACATTTTCTCATAAATGTGATAAAAAGAATTAGAAACTTTAAAAAAATAGAGGAAAGAGACAGATTTGCTCATTCAGTCCCAGGACTTTGAATACCTAGCTCTTGGATCTGTTTTTTGATCTCTGGTGTATTCTATCACATTTCTGGTCATCAATAGAAGTTGCCACCTATTTTCTCTCAACATCACCTCATCTTTTTCAATTGCATGGCAGGCAGTTATGTTGTCATGTACTAAATGTAGGGCAATAGTTGCTGTCTTCCAAACCGAGGGACCACTTCTTCTAAAGAAGTGTTCAGGGGTAGCTAATGGTTTCCATAACATTAGAATAATGAATCCACTGACCCTAAACTTACTGTGGAAACAAGAATCCATGGATAATAGTGAACCCTATCAAAATGATTCACTTCCACCAATAGTTATCGTAGAGTCACCCTGGATGAACTAGCAAATTCCTAGCTCTTTAGAAATTGACCTTGTCCTCCTAGGTGACTTTATGGTAACTTCCAACAGAGTAGAATCACCTGGATGACCTAGAAAATCCCTAGAGAGGATATATTTTGTTGGAATCAGGTAGGTGAAATGGAAGGTGCAGGTTTCATGGGCATGAGGGTTGTACTGTATACAGGCATGTAGCCTTTTCCTCTTGAAAGAGAGAGAGAGTCGGCCATGGTGCAGCAGAGCAGAGATTTCCAGTGCGAGTCAGCTGTGGACGAAGAGAACGAGCAGTTGGCGAGATCCATGATGGCTGATCCTATCTTGAACAAAGATTTCCAGTGCAGTGAGGTCCTGAGTTCGAGAAGGAATGCTGAATCAGAGTCCTTGGAGGTGGTGCTGGCTGATCCTGTTCTGAATAAAACCTCAGGGTTATTTGGTCACTCGGGGGGAGGATGGAATAAAGGGATGTTTGGAAACGTTACTCCGAAGAAGATTTTGGTGCCTGAACTATGGGTGCAAACCCCTGCTGAATTAAGGGGGAACTTTGCAATGTACTGAACTTGAGGCTTCCTAAAGTTGAACTGCATTCCAGCATTTTGGTAACGGCTGAGTTGACTTTGGGGGGTGGCATGATGAAAGAAATGTATATGCTTTGCCTAATTGTGTTTTCTTGGGGAAAGAAAGTGTTCTGGAAATCAGATGTGACATGAACGAAATCCTATGCTTAGATGAGACAGGTATTGATGGTGTAGAACTGGGATTGTATGACGCTGGGATTTTTGTGATATAATATAGAGTAATGTGCCTAATGTATTTCTAAGTGTGCTTCTGATATTCCATGGATTGTGTAAATTGCAGAGTTAAATATGTAGCTGTTTATCCATGTTTGTAGAATGTAATTACATGCTTAGGCAGTTTATCATTGGAGAAAGTGTAATGGGGGTTTTGTGAACATCATATATTGCATTTATTGTTAGACATGTTAGAATTGCCTCTATGTAGTTAAGGATGATAGTTTTTATGTGCAGATGAGGTTAAGGGGAGATATGTGTCACATGGATTGATGACTTGTTGGATATGGAGTGACGCACGTATTTAGGAGTTTGTGGGAATGCTCTGGTTAGAAGATAGGCTACAGAGTCAGTTTAGAAATGATATTATCTCCTGTTGAATTTGCCAGAAGAGGTGATTTGGGATATAGTATAAGTTAAGATGTGTAGCTGTTGGTTATACGCAGATGGCTATGCCTGCGTTGGGAGGATAGATTTTAGGGTCAGTTTAGAAGTTATGGTGTTGTTAGTACCTTGTGGTTATAGTGGTGGCATATGACAGATTATATAGGGGTTGATGGCTGTATGGAGAGTTGTAGTTTGATTAGTGCCTCCTGCCATCGCAGTAGAGGGAATTGTAGTTTTCCTAGGCGCTTTTCCCCAAGTGAGGGGGGTGTAGTGGTTTGTTCAGAGGAATAGAGTACTAGGATGGCGTGTTGGAATTGAAATGGACGTGTGGATGTATGTGATGGCTAGGTAGCTTAGATAGCTGCGTTTTGTTGCATGAGAGATTGGTATGTGCCTTTTGCCAAGGTGGCAAGGGTATTGGATTTCTCTAGTATGGTTAGCTTGACACAGTTAAGTTAGTCCTGTGCAGCTTGTGGATGAGGTCGGAATTGTGTGGAGATTTAGATTGAGTTATGGGTTGAATAGGCACGGATGTGTTTTGGCTGTTTGGGGAATTGTAGTTTTGTACTTGGTACCTCCTGCTTTTGCAGTGGAAGGTTTTGGGAGTTATGAGGCTTGGATTCTTGATTGTGTAATTTTGGGTTTTCCTGGAAGGAAGCGCAGTTGATTTAGTCCTGTGTGATGAGTTGTCAATTTGGTTAGCTAAGAGAGTTTGATAGGTTTTGTAGTAGTCGATGGTTACATGGGAAGCGTAGTTTTGTGGGTGTACCTCCTGCTATTGCAGTAGAGGGATGAGGTTGTTTAGAGGTTTTGATAGTGGCAAGAGAGAAGTGTAGAGGAAGGTTGGTTTGGGTATTGTTATTGGAGTTCCTTTGTGAGAGTTATGGAGTCTAGGGAATTAGATTGTGGTGATCGGTAGTGGAAGACTACATGAGTGTGCATGGTGAGGTTAAGGTGCACAAGGCCCACATGTTTGGGAAGCTGAGTTTGGGAGCCGAGTGTGTCCTGGTTGATGGTGATTGCGGAATATATAGTTTAGCCCAAAGGGTGTTCAAATGGAGGTTTGGAGTTTTGGACCATGCAGTTGTAGAATGATGGGCATGGTAATAGAAGAGTAGCATGTGAAGAGTACTGAGAGATGGTTAAGGATAGAAATTGGCCTTGAACAAGCTGAGCGTTTGTGATAAGAGGAATGTCTGCTGATCTGAGTGTGTAGGAGTTCAGAGTGGTGTGTGGAGAGTAGCTTTGTCCCAGTGTGTGTTCAACTGGAGTAAGGCTGAGGTGAGCTCCCTTCGTCTTGTGAGTTATAGAGCTGGTTGTGACTTTGGTGGGTGCTGGGATAGAATTTAGATGATAAGAGTAGAATAGCGTTTTTGAGTCCTCTTTTCCCACAGGGGAGGGAGGGAGGATTTTGTCAGGATCATGAAATCTGAGCTGGTGTTGCTCTGATTTCCTGACCTGCCTGCATTTGTTCTGGTCTCTTGACTCTGCTCACGAGATAAGATATCTCCAGGTGTTGGCCTTGGGAGGCTTGGGCCACACCACACCAACATGAGAAGCACCGGCATGAACATTGCTGACTCAGGAAGGATATGAGGAAATATCCACTGGACATTGTGAAACTGGGTCAAAGGGATATGATGCAACCTCTGCTGGGCATTGCATGTCAGGGAGGTTGGGCTTTTGGGATGATGGACAGGTGATGGGGGTGTGTTTTGTATATAAGCTGTGTTTGTTCCTGTGATGCCAATTCTGGCATCAAAGGTGTTATACTTTCAATAAACTTCGTGAGATCCAGTTGCTGTCCATGCATGGTCTTTACAAGGATTGGAACGTTTTCATTACAGCAATAGTTGCTGTCTTCCAAACCGAGGGACCACTTCTTCTAAAGAAGTGTTCAGGGGTAGCTAATGGTTTCCATAACATTAGAATAATGAATCCACTGGCCCTAAACTTACTGTGGAAACAAGAATCCATGGATAATAGTGAACCCTATCAAAATGATTCACTTCCACCAATAGTTATCGTAGAGTCACCCTGGATGAACTAGCAAATTCCTAGCTCTTTAGAAATTGACCTTGTCCTCCTAGGTGACTTTATGGTAACTTCCAACAGAGTAGAATCACCTGGATGACCTAGAAAATCCCTAGAGAGGATATATTTTGTTGGAATCAGGTAGGTGAAATGGAAGGTGCAGGTTTCATGGGCATGAGGGTTGTACTGTATACAGGCATGTAGCCGGGGCTAAGGGGCTTCACACCCCGAAATTCTCAGGGTGGTCCGCGAAAAGGCCTTACTGGTACATTATTTAAACTGTTATGTTTATTCATATCATGATCTGATCACCATGCTCACTATATCCCACATTAATGAGGTTATTGGGATAACAATACAAAAAGGTTTGCTAGGGTAGACCCTCTTCCACCCAGTCTCAGCCCCCAGAACCAAACTCAGCCCCGAATCAAAATCCGGGCTACGGCCCTGACTGTATATATGTCTCTATTTTTAATTTGTACTGATTCCAATAATTTGTAAACAACTAGAGTCCCATTATGGGCAAAAAGGTGGCAAATAATGATTGAAATTGTGGTGGTGGTGGTGATGCTGAGAAGAAGAGGAAAGGGCAACATCAACAGTATCCTCAAATGGGTGGAACAATAGAATCCAGCAGAAGTATTATGCCTTTTTGAATCCCAAAAAGTTGCACGGGAGGACATGGGAACTTTCTTGAACCAGTTTTCAGGCAGCTCAGATAACTGCAAGACAGGAGGAGGGGGAAATTCAATTGCACCAACACCATGAGGCTGCACTGAATTTAGGGCCCTTCCACACAGCCTTATATCCCAAAATATCAAGGCAGAAAATCCCACATTATCTGAGTCTGGACTCAGATAACCCAGCTCAAAGCAGATATTGTGAGATTTTCTGACTTGGTATTCTGGGATATAGGATTGTGTGGAAGGGCCCTTAAGGTAAAGGTTTTCCCCTGACATGAACTCCAGTCGTGTCCGACTCTGGGGTGTGGTGCTCATCTCCATTTCGAAGCCGAAGAGACGGTGCTGTCCATAGACACCTGCAAGGTCATGTGTCTGGCATGACTGCATGGAATGACGTTACCTTCCTGATGGAGCGGTACCTATTGATCTACTCACATTTACATGTTTTTGAACTGCTAGCTTGGCAGAAGCTGGGGCTGACAGCAGATGCTCACGCTGCTCCCCGGATTAGAACCTGCTACCTTTTGGTCATTAAACTCAGCAGCTCGGTGTTTTAACCCACTGCGCCACCAGGGACCCCTTAGAATGAGAATATTCCATCTCATAAACCAGGGCTGTCCAACTTCTACCGGGTCCAGGGCCGGAATAGAGGTCACTGATGACGTCGGGGGCCACTCGGCCCCGGCCCAGGCCCCGCCCCCAGGCCCCACCCCCAGCCCAGGCCCCGCCCTCTCCGAAAAAGGGCAGAAGGCGGCGCCAAGGGCAGCGCGTCACAGGCCTGGCGTGACGCGCTGCCCTTGGCGCCGCCTACTCCTCCTTTTCGGCGCCCCCCCGCCCTTCCTAGGGTGGGGGAGCTGCCGAAAAAGGGCAGAAGGCGGCGCCAAGGGCAGCGCGTCACAGGCCTGGCATGACGCGCTGCCCTTGGCGCTGCCTACTCCTCCTTTCGGTGGCCCCCACCCTTCCTAGGCGGGAGCCGCGAAAAGGGCAGAAAGGCGGCGCCAAGGGCAGCGCGTCATAGGCCTGGCGTGACGCGCTGCCCTTGGCGCCGCCTTCTGCCCTTTTTCGGGTGGGGGGGCGGTGCAGGGAGGAGGAGCTAGCTCTCTTCCTCCTCCCTGCCCGCCTCCCCCCCCCCGGCCGCCATTTTTTAAAAAAATCGAATTTTAAAAAAAATTTAAAAATGGCTGCTGGGGGCATAGCAGGGGCCGTGTCTAACAGGCTGGGGGGCCGGATCCAGCCCCAGGGCCGCCAGTTGGACAGCCCTGTCATAAACCATTGGTGCTACACAGAGCACTAGAGAAAAAAAACACATGAAGCTAAGTTTCCTAAAGGCTTATTCTTTTTGCTGGAATGCCTGTAGCTCTCGAAGATTTTCTTTGAAACCCCAGGCAAATTTGTCATTGTATTTCCAGAAACCTACACTCAGGCACATTGAACTCCAATCATTTCTGCCCATACCATGAGACAGCCAAAAATTCATTATTGGGAACCATGGCCAGCTTGCGAAGCATGCATGCAAAATACAACATAAATTCCTTAAAGTGATCTGATTTTATGTTATTTATTTATTTATTCATGTTTGCATCACTTTCCAAGCAGTCTCAGGTTACTTGTTAAAACAGGGTGGTCTGAGTTCATGGAAACAGAGAAAAAAGAGCAAACTGTGCTTATTTGTGTTTGGGGGGATTAATATTCATATTGTTCCTTCTCCCATCTAATAAAAATGTGGAAGAGTTGCATTAGATTATTATCAATAAAAATCATTACACAAATCAGTCTGAGGAAGTGATGGACCACACATTTTCTCCCCAGATCCAGACTTTCACAAGTCAGAGTTAATAGGATAGATTTTTAAATTAATTCTGAGATTTTGTGCCTTTTTACAGATTACAGAAAAGGAACTCCAATAGGGTCAAAACTACATTATTCCTGTAGTTAGATTAGGACTATAAGTTTATCTGTCACCTTTTGATTTTTTAAAAAACACTAAATTTCTAAGAACACATTGTGACATTTCTTAGTCACAATGGTAAATAATAATAATAATAATAATAATAACTTCATTTATATTCCACCCCATCTCCCTAGAGGGACTCGGGGCAGACTCCAAACATAAAAGGCAAGCATGTACAGTAATGCCTGAACACAACAATAAACCTGTAATAACGAAAATTGACAACCCAACATATAAAAACAAATTATGCCTTAATTATTAAAACTAAATAAAAAACACAACTTGTTACATCAGCCATAAGAAAAAACATCAAACATTGAACAGAAGCATCAATTTCCCAGTTCCTTAGGGACAAATAGATTGATCATTGCTCAAGATGTCTATTGAGCTGGTGGGGCAAACTGGGTCCCGCCTTGAGTCCCCCTCGGGGTCAAGAAAGGCGGCATATAAATATAGCAAATAAATAAATAAATAATTGTAGCATTACCATCAATTCCTCCTACTCCTGAGTAAAGGTAAATCTTCAGCTGTTTCTTGAAGGCAAGGAGTGGAGAGGCATCTTTAACTCCCCAGGAAAGGAATTCTAGAGGTAGGGGGCAGCCACGGAGGGGGCCCTTTATCTCGTTCCCACCAGCCACACTTGGGATGGGGATGGGCCTCTTCCAATGACCACAGTGTCTGAATTGATCTATAGTAGAAGATGTGGTTCATCAAATAGTCCGGACCCGAGCCATTTAGGACTGTAAAGGTAAGAACCAGCCCTTTGTACTCAACTCAGAAGCAGACCGGCAGCCAGTGGAGTTGTCACAGCATGGGGGTGATTCTCTCCCTGAATGGCGCTCCAGGGTTCTCAATCTGTGGGTCTCCAAATGTTTGTCCTACAACTCCCAGAAATCCCAGACAGTTTACCAGCTGTTAGGATTTCTGGAAGTTGAAGCCAAAACATCTGGGGACCCAAAGGTTGATAACCACTGTACTACATCATGCTGGTACCAGAGTCAACAATAGAAAGGGCGCTTGTACCTTAAATAAGGAATTTAAGCAGGTGTTGTTAAGTCAGACTCAGAAGAAAATGGAAATGAATTAAGTCAGACTCAGAAGAAAATGGAAAAAGGATGGCCAGGGTTTTGAATTTATCAATTCATAATGCCAAAGAGAGAGCAGGAGAGAGTCAGCAGCTCTCACAGTAACCCACTGTCTCCCATCAATGACAGAACATTAACTTCGCGGTGCAAATGAGGATCCTAAGGGATGGAAAGTGTGTCTTGTCAGTGTGGGAGAGAGAGAGACATAGGGAGGAGATTTTAGAAAATTGTTGAAAATTACAGTATTCAGCTTTTGCTGACAGTATATCAAAGCCCAACTCAGGCCTTTATGATATCTAAGTCCCTGCCGCTTCCTCAAAGAAACAACTTCTCCATACAATAGATACATTATTGGGGAGATGGGGGAAGGAGGGGGAAATACTGATGAGATGAGACTCATTTCGGAATTCGGATTTTGATGTGGACTTTTTGAGAGCCTAATGGCTCCACCACAGGATGAACAAAGTATTGGTCTATAGTACAGTGTCCGGAGGAGACCCTTTGAATCTGTCTCTTATTACAACCTTCTAGGAGCGGAAGGAGAAAACAAAACAGCAGCCATAAAAAAACTTCCCTCCCCTTACTCACCCAGCTCTTCTAATGGGTTAGACTGCAGGAGATGGAAGCTTTGTCGTCACTACAATTTCCAAAAGAAAGCAAATAAATCATAGTCACAGCACAAAGCGAAGATTAACATGCCTGCTGAGATTTATATTTCCTTTTCTCATTTGTTTTCATTTTAGTCATATTCCTGTATTCTGCTTTTCTAATACAGAGACATCACTCAAGGCACAAGTCAGTAAAACCCAAAGCAGTAGGAAGAGGTGACTTAGGCAAACAAGTGAAGACCTTGAGTTTGCAAGACCTGAGCAAAGTATTAATAGGGTTGACAAAATGAAAATGGGAGAGGTCTCCTGTACCTTTAATGGTTATGTAGATGAGGAAATATCAGCACGGGGTGTTATCTGGTGAAAAATGGAGAGGGCTCCTATATCTTAAATAGGGGATTTCATGTTACTTGTCATGGAACCAGGTAACATACATCACCTGCTGAAATTCCTTTTTTAAGGTACAGGCACCCTTTTCCATTGTTGACTCTGATACCAGCATGATGTAGTCGTGGCTAGAGAGCATTGGACTATGACTTGAGAACCGGGTTTGAATCTTCCTTCATCCATAGAAACCCATTGAGTGAGCTTGGACAAATCACACACTCTCAGCCTCAAACTAAGGCAAAGCAAGCTCCCTCTGAACAAGTCTTGCCAAGAAAATCCCATGAAGGGTTTTCCTTAGAGTAACAAACTCTGGGCTAGAGGATACCAAACAACACAAAGGAGTGGATATAGAAAATACGTTTGTATTATGGGTGTAGTAATCACAGTAGACATAAAAATATATAGTTTATTTGTTCATACCACAAATGTTCAGTAGCCGAACCAAAATAATATGCATCACAGTTATATAATCCAGGATAGTTTTGTAAAGTTCCAAGGCTCCCGATAGGAGACTTTTAAGCGGCCAATGCCAAAGTAAATTGTAAGATCCAATGCCCTCGATGGAGTAGATCCAAGCTCTCGACTGGAGCGGTATGAGCAAATGAAGTTACGATGTAAGGACGCTGGAAAAAGACGTAGTTCTCCACAGGCTCAAACTTGCTGACAGCCCGCAAATGCGTAGATAAGAGGCCCACAATAGGACCGTTTCACCTAAGGTCGGTTTTATCAAGGCAAAATAATAATTATAGGCATCCACGTATCTAAAATATAATGTGAAATCACATGTAATCCACAAACTAGCCATAAAATAATGCCCAATTCAAAAGATATTATACATACCATCATGTATTTTTCAATCAATATAACCCATCCGTAATGGAGAATATGGGTGATCCAAAGGGAAATAGGATCATTAAGACCGTTTGCGAATCTCACAGGGAGCCACGGATTCCGCCTTTAATTTACACTGCAAGACAATGAACCATCAAGCGACTTAGCTTAAAATTCGAGTTTTGGAAAGGATCACTCCCACCTCAGGTGCCGATCTAGTAACCTCATTAAGATGCAATGAAAGAAAATGGATCCTAATTCTTGATTCAGAATGGCCCTCCGGGCTTAATGATCCTATTTCCCTTAATTAGCTTCTGCTGTAATATAATCATGTATATATTTCCACCCCTTTCCTGTACTGCTTACCTTTGGGTCACCCGTATTCTCCACAACAAAAAACCCTACATGAACATGTCTGTTATTCATAGGGACACGACAAGTCAAAATTGACTTGACAGCACATAGCAACAACAATACTTAGCAGATAAAACATAACAGAAATATTGGCTGCCCGGCAAAGCAACAGCCCAACACAACTAAAGTTGCCAGGTTGTATCTGGGGTAAACTTCTATAAATTTAAGCCTTAATAGAGCTTGGAACAGGATGAAATACTGTGTAAACCTCCATCAAGAAGGATGAAAGTGCTTGTCCTCCTCTACCTTACAAAACTCAACAGCAGCCAGTCCCTTTCATCAAGCTTTGTTATTGTCTCCAAAAACCGACCCCTGTCCTTTGGCCTTCATTGGCAAGGCAATAGGTGTCTTGGGAGGGGAAAGCTGCAGCTGGAAATTGGATTTGGCACAAGAGTGGGGACAGGCACCATCATTCCCTCTCTCTTGCAGCCTACATGGGCCCTGAAAGCAGGTTTTCTAGTCCTCCAGAGCAGCTTTCCTGGATGTGCATGGAAAAGTTGGGCAGATGTGAAGAAAGAGGAAATCAAATTGTTCTGCCAACAAAAATCCACCACTGAACCCTGTCTTATTTGCTTTCCCATATCTGCATGGTTTGGCTGTTGCATTGCCACAGAATCCATATGTTTTGCTAGCCTTGAAGCTGAGTTTGGTTTCAATAGTATTTTTTGTTATTATTAGAACTCTCCAGCCTCTTGACCTCGGAAATGATACAATGCAGTAAATCAAGGTTTTTTTTTTACATTTATTAAACCAACAAAAAGTGTGGGTTTACATAATCCAGTTTACTGCTGAAATGGACAAGGGAGAGGTTTTCCCACAAAAAAATCAACAGTTTTAAGAAATGTTTGCTGTCGGTCACTTCTACATTATATCACTGTTTAAGTGATTATTTTCCCCAATTGTTTTGAAAAAGATTGGAAATATACCACTATATAAGTTAAAATGAATGGATTTTACTGATTTTTGGTGACATGATTATTGATTTGGTCCAGAAAAAAAGCTCAGCAGAAAGAAGTAGACAGAAAGTGACTCCTTCTACTAAAAGCCAGACCCAGCTCGCAACATTATGCTGAAATAGGAAAATGCCTTGGGGAGCAGATGACTTTGGATGGCGTGATTTTAATAATTGGTTTTAAATTGTGTTGTTTTAATGTTTTGATCTTAATGTAAATGCTTATTTTATTGTATGTTTATTTTTGGCATCAGATTGCTACCTAATTTGTAAGGCCACTGTGAGTCCCATTCGGGGTTGAGAAAGGTGGGATATAAATGAAGTAAATAAATAAATGAATAAATAAATAAATCAGCATACAGCTAAATCATATTTCCTATGCAGTGTTATCAGACCCTCTAAATGTTCCAATTTGACAGGGACAGTTCTAATTAAATCTTTGTTGTCAGGGGCGGTCTAAGGTAATTTTAAATGGTAGGCGAACATTATTTTGGCCGCCCCCAAAAAACATTATTTTGCCCCCCCCCTCATGTAAAACAAATATACAATTATAATATCACAATACCATTAGTAGTATTATATTGTATCAATGTATATACAATATATTATACCATACTCATACTATATTATATCATAATTATACATTACAATATAATTATATTATAATATATTGACATTATAATATATAACATTCTATTATATTATTATTATAAAATAATAAATAAAATTATTTATTTAAATAAAATTATCTCTACTAAATATTGTCATTACTCCTATAAAACTCAAATAACCCAAAATAAAGTAAAATAAAATACGAAGAAAGGAAGGAGGGAGAGGTCACAGAGGAGGAGGAAAGCCCCTCATTCATTCCTTCACTTACACTTCCTTCACTGATTCTTTTCTCCTTCCCCGCAAACGCGCGTGCGACGGAGACAAAGTGAGAGGGGAAGCACTCCCTGCTGCCCGATAGGGAGTGCTTTGCTTACAGGCTTCTGCGCAAGGGAGCTACTGGGCATGCACGGAGGTTTTCGCGCAGGTGCAGTTGCTCCTGCGCTCAACTTCAGCTCCGGAGCAACTGCGCCTGCGCGAAAACCTCCGCGCATGCCCAGAAGCAGCATCGGAGGACACAAGGCCGGGGCCCAAAAGCAGGCAGCTGCGGCCCTGCCTGAAGAACATCGGCCGGGCCAGGGTGGTGCCCCATGCAGCCAGGATGGTGCCCCCTTCCCAGATGGCGCCCTAGGCGGCCGCCTACTTGGCCTACCTGTAGGACCGCCCCTGTTTGTTGTTCCACATTCTCAGCTGTTTTTCCAATATCCCAGTTACTCTCTCCCCTGCTCACTTTTTCTCTTTGTCCTCATTTTATTTTAGTTGCTGCAAACTGAGGTCAAAGTGCAAAAGGAGTTTACACTCCATTGACTTGGCAAGAGGGAGAAAAAGCTATTATTATTTATTATTTATTTACTGCATTTATATACCACTTATCTCTCCCTAAGGCAGTGATTCTCAATCTTCCTATTGCAGCAACCCTTTAATACAGTTTCTCATGTTGTGGTGACCTCCAAACAAACATTTTTTTCATTGCTACTTTATAACTGTAATTTTGCTACTGTTATGAATCGTAATGTCAACATCTGATATGCAGGATGCATTTTCATTCACTGGACCAAATTTGGCACAAATACCTGATACACCCACATTTGAATACCAAGGGGGATTGATTTTGTCATTTGGGAGTTGCAGTTGCTTGGATTTCTAGTTCACCTACAATCAAAGCTCATTCTGAACTGCACCAATGGAATTGATCCGATCTTCTCACACAAAACTCCCATGATCAACAGAAAATACTGGAAGGGTTTGGTGAGCATTGACCTTGAGTTTTGGAGTTGTAGTTCACCTACATCCAGAGAGCACTGTGGACTCAAACAATGATTGATCTGGACGAAACTTGGCACAAATACTCAATATGCCCAAATGTGAACTCTGGTGGAGTTTGGGAGAAAATAGACCTTAACATTTTGGAGTTGTAGTTGCTGGGATTTATAGTTCACCTACAATCAAAGAGCATTCTGAACCTCACCAACAATAGAATTTGGCCAAACTTCCCACATCGAACCCCAATGACCAATGGAAAATACTGTATTTTCTTATGGTCTTTGGCGACCCTTCTGACACCCCCTTGTGACACCCCCCCCCTCCGGATCTCAACCCCCAGATTGAGTAATGCTGGTTTAGATGTACCTTAGTTTAATGTTTTGGGGTTTCCTCCTGGTTCTCTTGGGGCAACTATAATTAAATACCACAAACATAATCACAATCTAAATCCCTATATACATATTTAATAACAAGACAGCAAATTGCATAGTTGACATCCACAGTTGTGTGGATCAGAGTTACAGGATTCATGCAAAACACATACAGAAAAAGTTAAACAATACATTGGACCACAACAGTATGTTTTTTTAATTTCAAAATTAAAGTGTTACCAATGTAGGCTAACAAAGAGGCTAGCAATATTATATTTACAGTATATACATAAATAGTGTACATAAACAATGCTTCTTCTACCAATTATTTCAACTTCAAGGAACATATTAGTCAATGTCATAAAATAGTTACCATGCTGATGTTATGCAGTCGCTCTGCAATATTGTCCAATGTAAACTTGTTTTCTTGCACCTCTTTGTCTGCAATTGCCTTTGCCTTGGAAACAGGTCCATTAGGTCATCCTCTGTGAACTCATTGGGGGTGGTGTCAATGAACTCTCGAATTTCTCAACATCTATATATCCTTAAACCCTTCCCCACCCACCTTCCTTGCCAATTCCACAATGCCTTTCATAATTCCTTTGATTGGCTGTGTCTTGAAGCCAGTGAACCCGTACACACTTTCTGGCCAAAGATTCTTCCAACAAGTTTGTCGTCTCTGGCTTGAAAACTTCCATGACTCTTGTAGTGACATTTATAGAATCAGCTCTAACATTCCCCTTCCACATTTTCATTATGGTCTCCATGTTGGGCACAGTCTTCTTCTGTAGACTGTACCATGTTCTCAGTCAAGCAATGTGTGTAATGTGCCTTAAACATTCTTATTACCTCCTGGCTGGATGAGAGAAGGTGTGTCAGCGGGCATGTAAATAACTTCAACATTTTCAGTGTGGAACAAGTGTGTTCAGTTCTGGGCATCACAATTCAAGAGGGCTATTGAGAAGCTGGAAGATATCCAGAGAAAGGCAACTAAAATGATAAAAGGTCTACAAAGCATGCCATGTGACTTGGGGAATTTGAAGAAGACAAGATATCCATTGTTAGATCATATCCATGTTTAAATATTGAGGAAGGAGAAAACTATATAAAAAGAGATTCTACCTGAACATTAAGAAAAACTTGTTGGCGAAATATGCTGCTTTAGAGCAGTTTTTCCCAACCATTGTGCCGTGGCACACTAGTGTGCCATAAGCGATCATCAGGTGTGCCGTGGGAAATTGGAACCTCCATTGTGTGTTAACTATAATTCCCTGAAACTGTAACTCCCAAATGTCAAGGTCTATTTCCCCCAAACTCCATCTGTATTCACATTTGGGCATATTGGGTATTCATGCCAAGTTTGGTCCTGATCCAACATTGTTTCAGTCCACAGTGCTCTCTGGATATAGGTGAACTACAACTCCAAAACCCAAGGTCAATGCCCACCAAACTCTTATAGTATTTTCTCTTGGTTATGGGAGTTCTGTGTGGGAAGTTTGTGTCTTTCTGCCATTCCTGCCAGGATATCTATGTTGTGTTCATCGAAACAGGTCCAGGTTTCACACTGAGTGTATATATTTAAAGACATATTATCTGTATGTATTACTGTGTTAGAGTGTCATTTTGTCTCATTTTGGTTGGTGGTGTGCCCCAGGATTTTGTAAATGTAAAAACTGTGCCGCGGCTCAAAAAAGGCTGAAAAACACTGCTTTAGAGTATAGTGGAGTCTCCTTCTCTGGGAGTTTTTAAAATGAGGCTGGATGGCCATCTGCCAGGAGTACTTTGATATTTCTACATGGCAGGGATTTGGACTGGATGGCCCTTGTGGCCTATTCCAATTCTATGATTCATAGGGTTCTAGGTGTCCAGAGCCATTGCCCAGAACTAATAGGAACTTTAAAGGCTTTTCCTTACTGGCAAAACATTTTCTGACCTCTGGCACAAAACAACGATGAAACCACTCCAGGAAAAGCATTCTTGTTGTCCAAGCCTTCATATTATAAATCCAGAAAACTGGCTGATATAATTCCTTCTTTCCCTTCAAGGCTCAGAGGCTAGCTGCTTTATAAATTATGGTAGGCTTTATGATATGCCCGGCTGCATTTCCACAAAACAGCAATAGTGAACCTATCCCTGACTTAAAGCCTGGTGCATGTGTCTCTTCTTTGCTAATGAATGTCCTCTTTGTGGCATTTTCTTCCAAAACAAAACAGTTGAATTGATGTTGAATCCCTTCTCTTTAATAAGTTCCCTTAAAATGTCAGGAAGCTCACTAGCTGTTTCTTCCTCGGCAGAAGCCTATTTTGCTGTAAATTTTAAATTACATAGGACAAACATTTCCTCAGAATTAACAAAACAGCTTTTGACGACATTAAACTTCGTAAAGCTGGACTCATTCCCTTCTCTTTACAGAAATGTATGAGGACTTTGCCTTTCTTCATATCATAGTCAAATCTATAGGAAGGCCCTTCCTATAGCAATCCTGCTCCCACATAAAAGTACATAGTATTTTCTACACTAAAGATGTATTGATCATACACTTATAATAATAACAACAACAACAACATTTATTTATATTCCACCCTTCTCATGCCGAAGGGGACTCAGGGTGGATCACAGTACACATACATGGCAAACATTCAATACCGTGTTTTAGGGCAGGCCAAAGACAGAGAGAACAAAAAAGAGGTATATTGTGTTTTGTTGACATCCATCCAGTTGAATATCCAGGTTGTTGGCACCATTGGAAGTTGTCAGCCACAGAGGGGTGCTGCCGCTCCATCCTCTATGACGAACAGCCATCAGGACTTCCTCCTTCCTTTTGGCATTCTTTGATCTTTTTCTTTATGGTGTTGTAAAATACCTCCCCCACATTAGCGGTACCTAATTTCTGTACTCACAGCTGCAAGCTGTTTTCGAACTGCTTAGGTAAACAGTGAGCAGGGCTGATAGTCGGGTGCTGACACTGACCCAGGGCTTCAAACTTGCAACCTTTTGGTTGGTAGATCTTATCATTGCTGGTGATTTACCAGCTGTGCTAAAGCCCCAGCTTGCTCCCTGGATTTGAACCGCCAACCTTTCAGTCAGCAAGTTCAGCAGCTCAGTGGTTTAACTCACTGCGCCACCAAGGGGCTCTATACTTGGCCCTCTGAATCCATGAATTTCTCGGTCCATGGATTCAACTGCCCTTTGAATACAACCCAAAGGCTGCTGTGGCCCTTGGTGAAATTGAGTATGACACTCCTTGTATAGAGAGCTTTCATGCCCATTAGTGTAGCTGCAGCAATGGCTTCACAAATTTCTCTTTCTTGATGTCGTAATGGGGACAGCCACAGCTACTGACATTGCTGTACAAAGCATATCTAATGTTTCACCCTTTTCTTCTCTTTTTTAGCTCTTTGGAGCACTTTCAAAAAGACAATGCTTTCAGTCTATGATTACAGTCTCAGTACCACTTGCATGTTTTGTGCAGTGTATCTCATGTTTCTCACAACTTCTTCAATCCAGTGGAAATTGAGCATAGAAATTGTTCCAGAGAAACTGCAAATGCATATAGAGAATGTATTTTTCCAGGTGCGTGTAGAGCATATGTGTCAAACTGAAGGCCCATGGGCTAAATCTAGCCCACCATGTTATTTTATGTGGCCCTCTATATACTATAACTCCAGTATTCCTCATCATTAGATATGACTAGAGCTGCTGGGAGTTGTAATAAAGGAACATCTAGAAGGCTTTTTTCCTATTTAGTCAGGATAGTAAAGTTTGAAGTTAGATACATGGCCTATGGATATGATGTCTTTAACCTTTCCCCAACCTCAGAACCACAAGTGCTGTTGGGCTACAATTCCCATTATATCAAGTTAATAAGGAAGAAAAATCAAATGTCATTCAATGACATCTGGGGGCCAATATTTGGTAAAACGTAAAGAACACCAACCTTGTAAAATGTATAAAGGTAAAGGTTTTCCCTGACATTAAGTGATGCTAATCTCCATTTCTAAGATGAAGGGCCGGTGTTGTCCATAGATGCCTCCAAGGTCATGTGGCCAGTATGACTGAATGGAGCACCATTACCTTCCCACAGAAGCTATACCTATTGATCTACTCTTATTTGTATGTTTTCAAGCTGCTAGGTTGGCAGAAGCTGGGGCTAACTGTGGGAGCTCACCCTGCTCCCCAGATTCAAACTGCCAACCTTTCAGTCAGCAAGTTCAGCAGCTTAGTCGTTACCCACTGTGCTACCAGGGACCCCTGGATTTTTATATCTACATCTATATATATCCCCATAAACACATACATACTTGGCCCTTTGAATCCATGGATACTCGAGCCAATGGATTCAGCTTTGAATGCAGCCCAAAGACTGATGTGGCCCTCAATGAAAATGAGTTTGACACCCCTTGTGTAGAGCAAGAGTGAATGTAGTGGTACGGATAGTAATCTGCAAACAATTAAATACATGGATGCTTAACCGCAACCTTCACTTGGGTGGCAGACAGTATGTGTTTGTGGAGGACATTGGCAGGGCTCTTGTACATGTTCATGGCACTCACTTTAACCTGCAGTCTCATTGGAGGGAGGGCCATTGGTGTCTCCTGAGTGGTAGAAGTTATAGCTATTAGTGGAGATAGGAGCTTATCTGTGTAAGTGAACACTCCAGCCACACACACACACATACACACACATTTTCACTTTTATTATGTGTATAGATATATTACCGGGATAAAATGCATGTTTTTCTTCCCCTCCCTCCTGCTCTGTATCCTACATATTGTAGATATAGAAGAGAAGAGATAATGGATTGTATTTTGCTGCTGTTTTTGGTTTAAAAAGCTTTCTCTCTCTCTCTCTCTTTCTCTCTTTCCCCTGAAGCAAGATACTATTGGTGGCAAATCAAGTGTTAGGAGATATTTTTGACAGTCCTCCCAAACATCCAATTATTACCAACGGCCTTCTCTTGTTCTCCAGATCAAAGGAGATGCCTCTCCCTTACAAGGCTGCTCCTCCCTAAGTGCCATCTCTTCCAGCTATTGAGAGAAGCAGACTGTATTTTGAACTAGGTTTAAGAAGACACTATTAGTGTTATTTGTCTGCAAAGGACTCCGCTTGATGTGGAATCTGAGCTAATGGCCTGACAAATCCAATCTCCAAGAGGGGCAGGCCTGGTGGAATTTTGTGGCTGTTGCAAATCCTCCAAATCGTTATAATTTCATCTGCCAGGTTTACAAAAAGTAGTTCAAGTTCATGAACCTATTTTCCTCGTAAGCTGATACCCCGTGTTCCCCTCCACCCCCAGCATGACTCATCCTCTTAGTAGGAACTTTTTCCAATGAAAGGAGAACTATGTCCTACTTTATATAAAGCACTTTACCCAGAAGAAAAAGCAAAGTATGTATACTGTGTCTTTAAAACAGTCTTTTTTGTTTTTTTAAATTGTCTTCTTTAAACATATTGGCTAGAATTCTGTTATCAGCTACTTAGTTAACTAAATGCAGTTATAGACCTTGTTCTCCCTATGCAGCTGATGACCATAGAGTAGGTTGAGGATGTGGTCATTACAATGATAGCAATAATGTCGAAATTGTGATTAAGTAGTAATTTGGAATATGAAGCAGTTGCCGAGATTGACTCATATGTAACTGTTTCGTATTCACAATCAGTACTTAGTCATAATCTTGACTCTGAGAGTGCCTTGGACCGCGAGAAGATCCAACCAGTTCATACTTACAAGCTTACAAGGAGTAGGAGAAGTAGATGGTAATACTGCCATCCAACCAGTCGATACTTCAGGAAATGAAGCCTGACTGCTCATTGGAGGGAAGGATATTAGAGGCAAATATGAAGTACTTTGGCCACATAATGAGAAGACAAGAAAGCTTAGAGAAGACAGTGATTCTGAGGGAAATGGAAGGAAAAAGGAAGAGGGGCCGACCAAGGGCAAGATTGATGGTATCCTTGAAGTGACTGGCTTGACCTTGAAAGAGGTGGGGATGGCCACGGCCAACAGGAAGCTCTGGCATGGGCTGGTCAATGGGGTCACAAAGCAACTGAACAAATAAACAACACAATCTTGACCCTATCAACTATTCCCAAATCTACTTTACTAGACATCAGGTGCATGGGCAGAAGGAAGTCAATTCTGCTACCATTTTGAGTAGTGAATGATGCTCCCATGGTATTTGAAGTGATCAAGCCATAAACATACACAGCTAAGTAACCCTAGTTCTACAATATAGAATTTATGCAGATTGATATCACTTTAACTGCCATGACTATGGAATCATGGGAAGATCTTTAACTTCTACCAAAGACTGCTGGTTACTCACCAAACTACCAAACTTAGGAGCCCCTAACACTGAGCCATGGCAGTTAAAGTGGTGTCAAATTGCATTAATTATACATTGTAGATGTAGTAAGTATACTTAACGAGGTAGTGATATAATTAAGCATAGTTAACAAAGTAGCTGATACAAAATTCTAGACATGATTTTCCTAGGTGTAGCTCTTGTAGATCTTCATTTTGTGGAAGAAGACCCATCTAAAATACCATAATTCTCCACATAATAGTAATCACACTTTCCCCCTCTTTTGGGGGGAAAATGGGAGTGCCACTATTATGCTATAACACTTTTTGTTGCTCCCCAACGCACATCTCTTTTTTGAGCTCTAGAGAGCTGCTGGTGGTGCCACTATCATGTGAGGAATTGTTAAATCCCCAAACCAGGACTATTATGTGATGAAATACGGTATTTTGAAATTGCGAACCTTTCCATTCTCCACGTCACATTTCTGTTCCTATTCTTCTCTGGAAATTACAGTAAGATTGAACTGCATACATAAAAATACTAATATGCCACTAGTTCTATAAAGCATTGTTGTTGTTGCCATTATTACCTGTCATCACATCAGCATCTACTTATGGTGATTCTAATAGACCAGTGATTCTCAACCTGTGGGTCCCCAAGTGTTTTGGCCTACAACTCTCAGAAATCCCAGCCAGTTTACCAGCTGTTAGGATTTCTTGGATTTGAAGGCACCTTAGATGATACCTACCATAGATGCAGGCAAAACGTCAGGAGAGAATGCTTCTGGAACATGGGCATACAGCCCAAAAAACTTACAACAACCTGACCGGACTATAGTTTTTAAAAAATATAAACAAATTCCTATGCACACTAGCATGAACCTATGGAAGAACAATACAATATTTAAAATGAAGAAGAGTTTTAACCAAGAAAAACTTGTCAGCATTTCAGTGAGAAGTGTGGGTCTGGGACTATTAAGATAGTCAATTTAATTGGGACTGTTGTGGTGTGCCTTCAAGTCGATGCAGACTCATGGTGACACTAAGTCTAAAGTTTAGTGTGGGGTGGGTAAATGACCTTGGAGGCTGCATCCAGCCTGCAGGCCTTAGTTTGGGGATCCCTGATCTATAATGTGGTCTTCCTCTTTTCCTACTGCCTCCTACTTTACAGAACATTATCATTTTCCCCAATAAGATGTCTCCGCATGATGTGCCCGAAGAAAGTGATGGCCTGGGTGAAGTTTACATTTTCTCAGCCTCAGAGGAGGGAAACTACTGCCCCCCTGAACAAATCATAGAATGTTGGAAGAGACCTTCTGGACCATCCAGTCCAACCCTCTGCCAAGAAGCAGGAAAATCGCATTCAAAGCACCCCTGACCATCCAGCCTCTGCTTAAAAGCCTCTAAAGAAAATCTCAAGATTGGGTCTGAAAATCAGAAACAACTCAATGACACTCAACAACAATAACAAAATCAACTCAGCCTACTCAGATCCAGAACAAGACTCTAGGAAACCAAGTTTCTCTACACTCTAAAACCTGTGGGAATGGGTTGGCTTTTGAAAAATAATTCCAAACTTATTTCAAACCTTGATGCACCCTAATGAGTTATTGGAAATGTCTTTTTATCCTAAACTCCCAGGGATACCTACACATCCATCCAACCCATCTACTAGGCATGGTTTAGAACCCAAAAATAGCAAAACGAAAATCTAATGGGGGATTTTTTTTATTAGTAATAGAAAGACTTACAAAAAAATTTCCAAAAATTTCTAAAATGTAACTTAATTACTAACGAAATTTGTTAGTAGTTCGTATGCGAGCGCATGCGCATTCCAGATGGTTTTGGCCTACAACTCCCAGAAATCCTAACAGCTGGTAAATTGGCTGGGATTTCTGGGAGTTGTAGGTCAAAACTTGAATAAATCACACTGAATTCTAGATGGGACTCTCCAAATAGGAAGGAGGGAGGGAAGGAGGGAGGGAGGGAGGGGGTATTCTATTCTTGAAGCAGCAAAAGAAAAGGAGGAGGACCCCCTTGCTCCTCGCTGCCTCTCTCTCACCCCGATCCCGAGGAGCGAGGGCCCAAGTTTGCCCAGGCTGGTCATATACCTACATTCCATGCACATGCAATAATACAGCAGTAATAACAATGGGTATAAGAAGAGGTAAAATTCAAACCGAAGTATTCTGACTGGTCCTCCTCATGCGGTGCAAACGGGCTCTTCTCTGTGAGCCGGGGAAAAGCCAGCGTTTTCTGCTTGGGTGCACACACATACATATTCTTTGGGGGGATTTGCTGCAGAATCTTCTCTATGAGCCCGGATTCTGCAGCAAATCCCCTCCCCAAGAATATGTATGTGTGTGCACCCAAGCAGAAAACGCTGGCTTTTCTCGGCTAATAGAGAAGAGCCCGTTTGCACCGCATGAGGCAGGGACCAGTCAGAATACTCGGTTTGAATTTTACCTCTTGTTATTGTTATTACTGCTGTATTATTGCATGTGCATGGAATGTAGGTATGACCAGTTGGATTACTTATAATATTAGGCACTTACAGTAGCATTCATTCTATTATACATTAGGTTGGTTTCTCACCCCAATACTCTTTGATGCTTTAGATCCTGGCAGGCAGGAGAGGCAGGGAAGCCTGGAAAAATGTAAACAGGGAGGTTTACTTAGAAGTAAATCCACAAAGGAGGGCACTTCATCCAAAGTGCCCTCCTTTGTGGATTTACTTCTGAGTAAACCTCTCTGTTTACATTTTTTCCAGGCTTCCAGCCGAAAGAAGGAGCGAGTTTAGGGCTTGCCTTGCCATAATACTTATTGGCAAGGGAGGCGGGAGGGTGGTGAGAGAGAAGGAGGGTGCCCCCTCCCTTACGACCTAATAACGACACTTAAGAAAATCCTGGCCCCCGAAGTTCTATAAAGAAAGTCCACTTCCTGGTTGGCGTTCCAGGTGCGGAAATACTCAAAAATAGCATTTCTTACGAATTTCTTACGAATCATTTCATTTTCATAACTTTTTTCTCATGCCTACCATCTACCCATCTGAGAGCTGTTCAGCAGTGGAACTCTCTGCCCCGGAGTGTGGTGGAGGCTACTTCGTTGGAAGCTTTTAAACAGAAACTGGATGGCCATCTGTCAGGGGTGCTTTAAATGCAATTTTCCTGCTTCTTGGCAGAGGGTTGGATTGGATGGCCCATGAGGTCTCTTCCATGATTCTATGATTCTAAAGCTGGGGAAAAGGTCATTGCCCTGCTTCCTTGTGTTTCTCTCATAGCTGTTGCAACATACCAGGTATTCTTTCTTAGGGCTCTTCCACATAGCCCTCTATCCCAGAATATCAAGGCAGTGTGGACTCAGATAATCCGGTTCAAAGCAGATATTGTGGGATTTTCTGCCTTGATAGTCTGGGATATAGGGCTGTGTGGTTGTGAGGTCACAACCTCTGAGGATGCTTGACATAGATGCAGGCGAAACGTCAGGAGAGAATGCCTCTAGAACATGGCCATATAGCCCGAAAAAACCTACAACATCACAGTGTTTCCGGCCATGAAACACATTGCAACACGAGAAGCTTGCCAAACACTAAAGTTGTGGGAATGGAGATACGAAAGGGGTTGGAGAGGTACAGAAAAAGATGGAAAAGTTTAGATAGCTCTAGTGTCAGTCAGGAGTTGAAGGAAGTCTTCTCGTTCCAAGCTGGAGAAATTGGATATAAGCATTAAACTACAATTTGCTTTCTTTCCTGGGGACCATCCCAATTAAATGAAATCTATCTCCATTAAACCGTGGACTCCCACATCCTCATTTTTCTGTTAGAGGGGAACATACTCCTTTTAAAACTGATGCATAACATACCAACTCAGCAGCATTAGTCACTCAAGTGCTGTGTGGACAACATGAGACCTTTCACTTTGGTGTCTTGATTTGGGAAAGCAGTTCCAGAGAGATTACAGGTCAATGATCTCTTTCTCATTGACCATTAATAATAATAATAATACCTTAATATTTGTGAGTCGCCCTCCACCAGAGGTGCTCCGGGCGACTTACATCATTTAAAAACCCTAAAACAACAGTGTACAGCAGTTTAAAACAGATACAAGTCTGAGGAAGGCTCAGACATTCAGAGGTACCGATCAGGCCCCAAACGCTAGGCGGAAGAGCCAGGTCTTTAGGTCTGACCGGAATCTAGTTAGGGTCAGAGTGGCTCTGAGGGCAGGTGGCAATGAGTTCCAGATCCTGGGGGCCGCCACGGAAAAGGCTCTCCGCTGGGTTTCCATCAGCCAAGCCTCTCGAACCCCGGGATGGTCATGCAATCGCCATTTATGGCACGTGCTGGCCTCACGCTGCGTTGGGCCGTCAGCCGGTCACTCAAGTAGGCTGGCCCAATATTGTGCCGAGCTTTAAAAGTGAGCACCAGGAGTTTGTAGAGCACTCTGAACTCTAAGGGCAGCCAGTGGAGATCTTTTAAGATAGGAGAGATGTGGTCCCTCACTGATGACCCCGAGATGAGTCTGGCCGCTGCGTTGTGGATGAGTTTCAGCCTCTTGGTTGTGGAGAGGGGGAGGCCCACATATAGGGCGTTGCAATAATCAAGACGCGAGACAACGGTGGCATGTACCACGGTTCTCAGCGCCTCAGGTGGTAGGTAGGGGGCCAGCCGTCGGGCCCTACGGAGGTGGAAAAAGGCGCCTTTTGCTGCCGCCTGGATCTGGGCCTCCATCGTTAGTTTTTCGTCCAGGATCACTCCCAGGCTTTTCACTGCCGGAGCCGGGAATAAGGGCTCGTCCTCGAAGGGTGGCAGTGATGGGTGAGAGGCGGGTCGGCCAGGCCATTAACCAAACCAGCTACAGGAGAAATGACCTGCTAGTTATCATTTGCTCAACTGGGGGCCCTTCCACACAGCCCTATATCCCAGAATATCAAGGCAGAACATCCCACAATATCTGCTTGAACTAGGTTATCTAAGTCCACACTGCCATATAATCCAGTTCAATGTGGATTTTATACATATTACTTGGCAGAATGGTAAGATGCTGATGGTCACATGCCCTGATGACCTCCCAGATGGATTCTTCCTTTGTATGGGGTGTGCTGGCTTGCCTTTGAAGTATTTCAGAAGCTTCAACCAGGGAAGTCTAGAGCTGCCAAAGTTTTAACCACTACAGCATGTTCAGATCACAATTTGGCAGTTTTTAACTAACTATGCTGCCTGCCTGCCTGTTTCTGAGCCCAGTTCAAAGTGTATATATTTATTCCAAAAGCCAGGAATGACTTGAGGCCCAGGTGCTTGAAATAACACCAACCTACAGGCCAATTTCCCTGTACTTTAATATATTCTCAAACTGTAAAGAATTGGCAGGGACAGCTCCAATCAATCTTCTGTCTCACTTTTTCAGTTGCTTCTAAAATATTCTGTTTTTTTCTCTTCTCATCTCACTTCCTCGCTTTTTTTCAGCATACTGCAGTTGCGGCAAGCAGAGACCCCTTCCACACAGCTGAATAAAATCCCACATTATCTGCTTTGAAGTGGAATATATGGCAGTGTGGACTCAGATAACCCAGTTCAAAGCAGATATTCTGAGTTATATGGCTGTATGGAAGGACCCTGGGTTCAAAATGCAAAAATAGTTTGTGTTCAATTAACTAGGTAAGGAAGATAAGGGAATGGGGTATTCCCTTCCCAGTAGGTTCCCTTTCCGCGTAGCAAGTTGCTTTAGCCTCTCTTATTTTGTTTGTTCTTCTTTATTAATAACTTTCGCCAACTCCACCACCACTTGATATTGCTCCTACACACATCTCAGGGTTTATTCCATCATGTTTAATGTAGAGACTGGAAAAAATAATTTTATTGTTTCTTCCAGATTACTGCTCTACGAGAGCTATAGTTTATTGAAGCCATCTCTTGATGGTGCTGTTGCCTCAGTAACTTCAATTCTGAAGAAGGCCTTTCTAGTCAGAAATTCTTGGTTATGGGATAACCTTCCTGCAGCAACTGCTCTGCCACTTGCGTTATTTTTTCAGGGTCAGGCAAAACCAAAAAAATGATTCTAGTCATTTAAATATAAGATAACGATATGTTCCTAGGTGCTTTTTTAAAATCTCTGTACTTTTTGAAGGGTTGTCTTGCATTATTATAATTTCTGCATTTCTGTGAACTGCTGAGAAATTAATTTTTGATGAACAGATTTTTGTTGTTGTTGTTTATTCGTTCAGTGGCATCCGACTCCTCGTGACCTCATGGACTAGCCCACGCCAGAGCTCCCTGTTGGCTGTCACCTCTCCCAGCTCCTTCAGGGTCAAGCCAGTCACTTCAAGGGTACCATCCATCCATCTTGCCTTTGGTCAGCCCCTCTTCCTTTTTCCTTCCATTTCCCCCAGCATAATTGTCTTTGCTAAGCTTTCCTGTCTTCTCATGATGTGGCCAAAGTACTTCATCTTTGCCTCTAATATCCTTCCCTGCAATGAGCAGTCAGGCTTTATTTCCTGAAGTAGTATATATACAAGCAAGCCTATAGCCAGTGTTATGGGTTCAACCACTGCCCCCCCCCCCAAAAAAATTCAGATTTTTTAAAAAACCTGGTTTATTCATGTGTTCAGATTTTTTTGGTGAAATCTGAACACAATTATGGATTTCATTATGTAGTTTCATTTGTTTTCTACCCCATGTAATTATCTTTAGGAGCCCCTGGTGGTGCAGCAGATTAAACTGCTGAGTTGCTGAAGTTGCTGACCAACCCATCCTGGCCTGGCTTGTAGTGGGGGCCAGCCCTCTCTTCCGCCCGGGCAGCCTACTTAAGGCTGCCCGAGGCCTACCAGCAGGCACTGGGCCTTCATCAGCTTTTCCACCCACCCTCCCTGCATGTAGCATTGCTCCGCATTTGTTAGCTTATTTTGCTGTTGTTTGGTGTTCATCTTGCTCTGTATTTGGTTAGCTGCTCTTGCTGTTGTGTGTTCATCTTGTCACAACTCTGTGTTGGGCGTGTGGCATGGCCCCTGGATCGGGGTGGTGTATCACCCCTGGTTGGAAGGGGGGATAACGTCCGGCCACCTGGGGTGCCGTGCTTACGGGAACCGGCGGTGTGCCAGTGGCACCCAGGGATGTAAGTATCTTCGGACAGCAGCAGTTGTCTGACCCCTGATTCAGGATCCATGCATGGCTGCCAGCCATTGTTCCTGTTATCAATAAATGAGTTGTGGCCATATTTTACTCCAACTGCTTGTGTCGGTGTCTTCTTGGTAACATGGGGGAGGTGTATCACCCATACACACGCAATCCACTGACTCCATTGCCAGGACATGTATTTCCTGTGGATAAGAAGAGGCATCTACATTTTCAACCCAAATGGTTCAACAGATTTCCCTGGTTAGCCTACTCATCTTGTGTACAAGCTGCACTCTGTAAGTACTGTGTGGTGTCTGGAGTAGAAGTTGGACGTAAAGGTGGTCATTAGAAATTTGGTGCATTGATTGCTAAACTATTTGTGTGATGGAAAGATGCAATACAAGTCTTCAATTGACAACAAAAAACAAAGTACCATTAGAACAACTTGTGCTTAGCTGAAAACCTCTTGCCAATTCACAGTGGAAAGCATCTTGATGTAACCCGTCATCATAATAAAGGGAATAAGAAGAAAGCAATAGAAAAATAAACTTCTGCCAATTATGGAAACTATTGTCTTTTGTGGGAAATGGTGATTGGGCATTCAGACAACATGGCCAGTCCAGCTGAATTGATGGGGTAGGATCATCAGTGCTGGTGGTCTTTGCTTCTTCCAGCATGCTGACATTTGTCCACCTGTCTTCCCAAGAGATTTGCAGGATTTTTTGAAGGCAATGCTGATAGAGTCATTCTAGGAGTTGTGTGTGATATTTTAGACAATCCACGTTTCTCAGGCGTATAGCAGGGTTGGGAGGACAGTAGCTTTATAAACAAGCACCTTGGTCTCCCTACAGATGTCCTGGTCCTCTTTGCTGTCTGCTTCATTTGGAAAAATGCTGCACTCGCAGAACTCAGGAGATGTTGTATATCAATGTCAATGTTGACTTTTGGGGAGAGATGGCTGCCAAAGTAGTTTTCTAATGTTGCACCATTAAGCTGTATTTCTGGCATTGCAGAGGGATTGGCTGGTGACAGCTGGAAGAGCACTTTGGATTTCTCGATGTTCAATGAGAGGCCAAGCTTCTATAAATGTACATTGTGATAGTCATCTTGAAGACAAATATAATGCAAATTTAAGTATAAAAACATTTTGGCTACAAGAACTCCAGTCCTGTAAATCAGGCTTGAGTTCATGGGGAGGGGGGAGGTTCAGAAAGTCTCATAGTATGCTTGATAAAGCCTAACTCTGGATAAAATGGCTTGTTAGGGTTTATGGCATGCTGCATTTATTATCTATTATAGTCCTGCCTGTTTCAAGTACTGAGGTCACTGAGACTCCACACCACAGCCTTAAATGGCAGCTGGAATGTTTGGTGCTGTAAAATATCACTGACATATTTGAAGCTAAGAAGGATCAGGATGATAATTCCCATCTCTTAAACCCACTGGGAAAGGAGTTAGATAAAACAGAGCATTCAACATGATCCTAAAGACCCCTCTCAGAAAGACCCGAGGTCATGTTCCTTCTACCACCAGGCTTTGTTATGTGAAAGGGTAAGACTTTCAACTCTAAGAAAACAGGTTACAGAAGAACTAGAAGTATTTGGGTTAATGTACATGAACAGGGAGAGATTAAGAGGCCCAGACAATTAAGGTGATCCCTTTAAGGCTTTGCCCTTTCACCTTTAAGAGCTTGGTTTTAATGCCTGTTCAGACTGATGTGACTAAACTCATTCTAACCTGACAGCTGACACAGGTCAAAAGTTAACTGTATTTAAAGGCAAAACTCTCGGGGTCTCTAAAAAACACAAGATTAAAAAATCACTCAAAAGAAAAAGAAAATATACAGTACAATGATATCTTCTTGTCCTTTTGTTATAGATCTCAGCTTGGTGGTGCTACTTATTGGTAAAGGAGCATGATGCACACAATCTGACCAACTGAATACTTTTGAAACTGGGAGCTACTCTTGCTTCTTCTTTCATTCACAGGCAAGAGGCTATTTAAAATCTAGGAGAGCTTTGAGGGGAAATGAACTCTGGTTCACAAACTGGGAAAGTTGGAGAGAAATTCTGATTTGGAAGCTAGAAAAGTTTGGCTTGAATGAGCTCAGGTTTTTGCAGACCGTAAAGGTTTTGCATCAGTCAAAACTGGTTTGCAAACCAAAAAGGTTTGGAAAGCTCTTATTTATGGACTGAGAGGATGTTACAGAAAATAGGAGCTCAGGCTTATGGACCTAGGATACATCTACAATGTAGAATTGATGCCATTTGACACCACTTTAAGTGCCATGGCTCAATGGTATGGAATCTTGGGATTTGTAGTTTGGTGAGGTGCCAGCATGCTTCAGCAGAGAAGAATGAACAGCTTGTACAACTACAATTCCCATGGTTCCATAGCATTTAGTCATGGTAGTTAAATTGATGTCAACCAGCATTAATTCTACAGTGTAGAAGCATGCTGGGAAAGATTTTGAGAGAATCTCTGCCTTCTGGATTGGGAAGGTTTCACATGGGACAAGAGCTGAACTAAATGTGTAGAATTGAACCTTGTTAAATACTGCAATGGTTGGCAGGACTATTCTTTACTTCTCACAGTACAAGAAGGTAGACTTCAGTGGAACATTAAAGGAACATCTTGACAGTGAGAGCAGTTTGACAATGAAGCCAACCACCTCAAGAGGTAGGACAGTCTCCTCTAGATGTCTTCAAAAAGAGGTTAGACTGCTACCTGATGCTGATACTTTAGCAGGAAATCCTACACTGAGCAGGGAGTTGGGCTTGGATAGCCCATGATGCCCTCTTCAAGTTCTATGATTCTATGACCTTCTGGTGTAACACCTCTCCTAAATACTTAACCTGGAATTACAACAACATACAACCAAATCAGATGGGTTCAGCTTTAGTTTAGCCATGGAGCCTGCCGGCTCCCATCCCATGATGTACAGCTACTTCCATCAGGTCTCTGTGGCTGATCTGTATAGCAGAACTGGCATATGCCACCATGGTGGCAACACAGGATGCTTCCCATATTGCATTGGCAACAGAGGGCAGAAGCTGGGTGGTGGATGCTTACCCCCGTGGGATGGGTTTTCTGGTATTTATTTATTTATTTATTTGTGGCATTTTACTCCGCTCTTCTCAACCCCCGAGGGGGGACTCAGAGCGGCTTCCAAAAGGCATAATTTGATGCCTACATCACAATCGCAGTATAAAACACAATATAAAACCCTCCAGCATTCGACACTAAAATACATTAAAATACAATTATATTCACACATCCTATGCATTCGCCTATGTTAAAAACAGTGTTCCGTCCATAAAAGCATTGAGCCCTATTCACCAACTTTCCATTAACACTACTAAAGCGCTGTCCTGTGCTACTATGCGAACGCCTGGTCCCACATCCAGGCTTTCACTTTTTTCCTAAATGTCAGGAGGGATGGAATTGATCGTATGTCGCTAGGGAGCACATTCCACAGATGGGGAGCCACCACCGAGAAGGCCCCCTCCCTCGTCCCCACCAGCCGCACCTGGGAAGCCGGCGGGAGCGAGAGCAGGGCCTCCCCGGATGATCTTAAAGTACGAGGTGGGACGTAGCGGCAGATGCGTTCGGACAAGTAAGCTGGGCCAGAACCGTATAGAGCTTTAAAGGTCAACACCAGCACTTTGAATTGAGCCCAGAATTGGACTGGCAGCCAGTGGAGCTGACACAACAGGGGGGTGGTATGCTCCCTGTATGTAGCTCCAGTTAGTAGTCTGGCTGCCGCCCGTTGGACTAGTTGTAATTTCCGAACTGTCTTCAAAGGCAGCCCCACGTAGAGCGCGTTGCAGTAATCTATTCAGGATGTGACCAGAGCATGGACGACCATAGCCAGATCAGACTTCCCAAGATACGGGTGCAACTGGGGCACGAGTCTTAACTGTGCAAAAGCTCCCCCGGCCACCGCTGAGACCTGGGGCTCCAGGCTCAGCGATGAATCCAGGATCACTCCCAAGCTGTGAACCTGCATCTTAAGGGGGAGTGTAACCCCGTCCAACACAGGCTGTAACCCTATGCCCTGTTCGGCCTTTCGCCTGACCACGAGGACCTCTGTCTTGTCTGGATTAAGTTTCAATTTGCTAGCCCTCATCCAGTCCGACACAGCAGCCAAGCACCGGTTCAAAGTCTGGATGGCCTCCTTGGTGACAGGTGGGAAGGAGTGACAGATCTGGACGTCATCTGCGTACAGATAACACCTTACTCCGAAACTCCGAATGATCTCTCCCAGCGGTTTCATGTAGATGTTAAATAACATCGGGGACAGAACTGAACCCTGAGGGACTCCACTAGACAAAGGTTGCGGAGCCGAACAGGTGTCACCCAATAACACCTTCTGGGTGCGACCTTCCAGAAAGGATTGGAGCCACTGCAATGCAGTACCCCCAAGCCCCATATCTGCAAGGCAACCCAGAAGGATACCGTGGTCTACGGTATCGAAAGCCACTGAGAAGTCCAGCAGAACCAACAGGGACACACTCCCCCTGTCAAGTTCCCGGCGTAGATCATCTACCAAGGCGACCAAGGCTGTTTCAGTACCATGTCCCGGCCTAAAGCCAGACTGTGCTGGATCAAGATAATCAGTGTCTACCAAGAATCCCTGGAGTTGCGAAGCCACCACACGTTCCATGACTTTGCCCAAATAGGGGAGATTGGAAACTGGCCGATAGTTCACTAATTGAGTGGGATCCAGTGATGGTTTTTCAACAGCGGTTTTATCTCAGCTTGCTGTAAGCTGGCTGGAATTTTGCCCTCCTGTAAGGAGGCATTAGCACCACCTTCACCCACTCTGCCAAACCCGCTCTGGCTTCCTTGATCAGCCAGGATGGGCAGGGGTCTAGGATGGTAAGTCAGGTGATGTGGGGTGACGGGTTCCGCACGCCCCACGATGGGCTAGATTCACCACAATCCTTGCCAATATGATCAGCTCCTTAAACCTGCAGCAGTATTCTAGACTTTTCCTTGATATTTATTCCCTGGATGTTGGTTCCTTGGGTACTAATAAAAAAGCAAAACAAAATAAATTCTACTAGTCTTCAATCTGTTTGCTGATCTAAGACAAGCATTTGTGATGCCAAGGTTGCAACACTATGGTTCTATGCCCCTGAACCCAGTCTCAAGCCCAGAACAGATCTGGCTCCATTCCCATATTTTGTTACCAGTAGTCCCCAGGGAGAGCAAAATTGGCAGCATAGGAACACTTCACTGCAAAGATCTTTGCAAAAAATGACTTGTGTTCGAAGTTAAGGTTATATTTCCTATGAAAACATTTACTTAAATGACATTCATCTTGTATTTGGCTTGGTTTTGCTTATATAAACACCCTTTTTTCTCCTCCTCTGATTTCTTTCACTTAATTGCTCTAAAGCTCTGTTGCTCATTTGACTCAGAAGTATGCTACTTAAAGTGGGAAAGTTTTGGAGTGCGGGCTTCCTTCCTGTTGTCTGATAAGCTTCCCAGTTTTAGAATTTTGCTTATGTCTCTCTGCAGTCTCCTCTGGATGGTACAATGGCCTTTTTCTTCCTTTCATCAAACAAGCTTCAGTTAGCAATTCTGAGACAGCAGATTACAAAACAACCATGTCTCTTCTTCTCCCAGAGCAAACTGGTTCCATAGACAACATGATGAGGATGCAGCTCCAGTATAATAATTCTCATGGGACTTTGCTGGAATAACACAATGAACAGACCCCAGGTTTTCCTAAGGTTGGTTAGAGAGCTCTCCTTAACCAACATAGTAAGTTTATCCATTCCCACAAGTTCGCTTATTTTTATAATCAAATCGTCTTGTGATGTAATTAGCAAAAAAAAATGTCATGGGACTGTGGTCTTCCTTGGCAGACTGTCTTTTGTCTGATAATTTTAAAGCAAAGGTTAGATGGCCACCACCTTATATTTTAGGGTAGATTTCTATTCTGTTGGTTGAATAAAGCAATCATGTGATAGTACATGTGCAGATACATACATTGAGGTTCTCATAGCCATGTATCATCACCATCCCAAAACTGACTCTCTTGGTGTACATAAGTAGAAATATAACTAAAAATAACAAACACTATTGCTAATATGGGATCAAACTGTTGGTAAAATTGACCTCAACTATTGAAGTTCTGTTTTCTGAAGTCTGCTGGAAAATAGAACAGTGTTCAGCTGCAGAAGAAAGTCAACAAGGACCATCCAAAGCTGAGAGCAGTTGCCTAAACTAACAAACCTGTCCTAATTTAGCAAGTACAATTCTAATTAGCAAGTACAATTCTCAAGAGCCCGATATCCGCTGATATCGACAGCATTATGCGGTGCCTCTGCTCCCATATGTGATGACATATTCCGGATCACATTGGAAACTTAAGTTTTGGAGCATTGGTCTGAAGGTCCCGACGAAGCCATGAGGGCGGAAACGGCTAGACCGTCGACCAATCTGGGTTGACCACCATATGAACTATATATTATTGATATATTATTGGAATTTTTTTGATTTGGACAACCCAGAGACCTTGACTCCTTGTGAAGATTATACTTTTGAGATGCACGTTTGCAATTACCTTGATTTTGTTTCCACTGCTACCGTGTTTATATTATGACTGAAAGTCAATACACCTACAATATAGAATCATTGGATTTTGAAAAGCATCTATTGTGGGATTTTCTGCCTTGATATTCTGGGTTATATGGCTGCGTGGAAAGTCCCTGAGTTGCACTGAGTTTAGTTGCTGCAAACTGAGGCCCCTTCCACACAGCCATATAACTCAGAATATCAAGGCAGATAATCCAAGATATCTGCTTTGAACTGAATTATCTGAATCCACATTGTCATATAATCCAGTTCAGTGTGGATTTTATACAGCTGTGCGGAAGGAGCTTAAATTGCACTCAATTATCCAAAAAGGGGGAAGAGGAAGGGAAGAAATGTTGCATTTCACTGTAGACTCAAGTATAAAAGCAAACTACTGAAGCGCTACTCTCTTGCCAAGTCTAATGTTGCTTAACTAGAAATGACCTGATTCATATTTGTGAAATCTTGAAGAGTACAAAGGTAGAAATTGTGTGACTCTCCAGAGAGTGTAGTGCCACAACCCCAATAGCCCTAGCTAATACTATCATAGCCAATGGTGAAGAATTCTGCGATTTGTAGTAGTCCAACAACATAGCGAGGGTGATGTAGTTCCTACTCTAGCATTAGCAGATGCCTCCATTGGATCAAAGGTCACTCAGCAGATACAAGGGGTGCAGAGAGGAAGAAGCTCTTGCGTTTTGCATTTTTCATTTTGTAATTGCATGAAAACTGTAAAAAAAAACCCTCTTCTATTAATACAATACTGTGATTCTCAAGTCTGTATAAATAAAAATGTAATGTTCGTTTGCGGGATTAACATAACTCAAAAACCACTGGACAAATTGACATCAAATTTGGGCAAAATACACCAATCAGGCCAATAAGTGACCATCACTCATAAAAACACTGAAAAACACAGTAGAAGGGACTTTAAAAGCCAAAAAAGCAAAAAAGATGCTACAGCGCAAGTGCAAAACCGACTCCCCCTAGCAAACAAAACACACAATAGCATATCTACACTCACTTCTGGACTACAGCTCCCAGCATCCCCCAGAACAGGCCTTTTAGGAGAGGAGGGTGATCCAAATGCACTGCTTCCAAGATGCAAGCTTTCTTAGATTTCTTTGAGAGCATCCCAATTCCTGCATATTTTCATTTTACTATTCATGAATGGCAACTCCCAGCAATCCTCCAGTTAGATACATTAGATGGAGATAGGTAGGTACGTAGATTGATCAGGAGGACAAGGATAGGTAGAGAAGGAAGAAAGGGGAAAACGGGGAAGGGAAAGAAAAGGAGGGGAAGGAAGGGAAGAGGAAGAGAAGGCAGGCAGGCAGGCAGGCAGGCAGGCAGGCAGGCAGGCAGGAAGGCAGGAAGGAAGGAAGGAAGGAAGGAAGGAAGGAAGGAAGGAAAGAAAGGAAAGAAGGAAGGAAGGAAAGAAAAGGAAAGAAGGAAGGAAAGAAAGGAAAGAAAGAAAGAAAGAAAGAAAGAAAGAAAAAAGGGAAGGAAGGCAGGAAAGAGGGAGGGAAGGAACGAGAGAAAGAAAAAAGGAGAGAAAGAGGAAGGTTGGCCACAGCAATGCATGGCGGGCACAGCTAGTTAATAAAACTGTACAGCCGGTTGAGCAGTGTGTTTCCTTGCAATAGAATAAATAGTATATAAATCATTTTGGCCACCATTCAACTGTATGACTTGCTTCATGCACTCATTTTTGGTTGTTGTTGCTGTTCCCTAAAAGCAGCTCTGTTATTATCCAATCAAACATTATTTTTGAATGCTCAAATGACCTTCAAGATGATGAGCAATGCATATGTGGGGAAGCAGAGCAGGCAATGCTTAGGGGGGAAATATTGACTCCTCAGTTGGGTGTATTCTTTGTATATACCTGACTGATGGTGACCCCATGAATGTAATAGAATTTTCTTTGGCAAGGAATACCTAGAGGTAGTTTTGCTCATTCCTTCTTCTGAAATACTGGCATTCATTGACTGTCTCCTGTCAAAGTACTAACCAGTGCTGACTCTGCTTACCTTCTAAGATTAGACAAGATCTTGTACCTTTAGGGCAATGTTTCTCAATCTTCCCTATGCCGCGACCCCTTAATACAGTTCATCATGTTGTAGTGACCCCCTAACCATAAAATTATTTTCGTTGCTACTTCATAACTAATTTTGCTACTGTTATGAATCATAATGCAAATATGTGATATGCAGACTGTATTTTCATTAACTGGACCACATTTGGCACAAATGCCCAAAACGCCCAAATTGGAATACTGGTGGGGTTAGGGAAGGGATTTATTTTGTCTTTTGAGAGTTGCAGTTGCTGGGATTTCTAGTTTACCTACAATCAAAGAGTATTCCGAACTCCACCAACAATGGAATTGAACCAAACTAGGCACACAGAACTCCCATGACCAACAGAAAATACTGGAAGGGTTTGGTGGGCATTGACCTTGAGTTTTGGAGTTGTGGTTCACATACATCTAGAGAGCACTGTGGACTCAAACAATGATTGACCTGGACCAAACTTGGCATGAATACTCAATATGCCCAAATGTGAACACTGGTGGAGTTTTGGGGGAAATAGGCGTTGACACTTGGAAGTTGTAGTTGCTAGGATTTGTTCACCTACAATCAAAGTGCATTTTGAAACCACCAATGATAGAATTGGGCCAAACTTCCAACACAAAACCTCCATGCCTTGAAGGGACTAGTTGGTGCAAGCCTCCCTCCAGCTGTGCACACTCTCCCTCACCCGCACATACACATCATGCTGACATATGCTAAGCATGCCTGCTTTCCCCTCCCCACTTGGAATCTCAGAAACAGCCCTTCCCTTGGCTTAGAGGCCGACCAATCACAGCAGAGGAGAGCTTTTGGTGAGAGGATTTTGTTTCCAAAAGGGAAGATAAGGATAGGTGGAGAGATCTTAAGTCTTCTCTGTCAAAGGGGTTCCTAAAACCATCAGAAATAATTGATGACTCTTCTGAAACCCCCTTATGACCCCCCCCCCCCAGGGGTCCTGATGCCATGTTGAGAAACACTGCTTTAGGATATTTAGGTTCCCCATTTTTTTCAGGGGTACAATCTGGATTGTAGTCTTCATTTTTACATGTTAACCTTTGGGGAGGAAACCCCCCCTTTTTCAGACTAACAGAGAAATCCTTATTTTAAAAAAGAAACTTGTTTATAATTTTCAGCAACCCAAGCAAAACAAATCATAAGGTCAAAAATCATTCATGGAGAACATTTTCAGAAGGCACTGAAGCTCTATAAATAGATCCAAATGATATACCCATTGTTTGAGAGAGTGTTTTTGATACAATCTGGAAATTAAACATTTCCAGACATTCTATTAGTAGTCCTGTGCAAAAAAGAGGCCTTTCAACATAATTGCTTATGTCGTGAAATCTCTGTATAATAACTGGGGAGAAAGGATATGTAAACGCAATATACTATGCTGACCACAATTGTCACAAGACCCGGGCATCTTGCACATAAGATATAGAATGAAACCTCCCTCTTGGACTCTCTCACGGCAGCTTTCTCTACTAAGGTCAAGGACTTGCCATTTGCAGACACAACTGCACAAAGAAGATGGAAACTGGTGCCTCACCAGATCCATGCATGAGATCAAGGACAACTTTTTGGCTGCCCAAACACATAGAAGAGACAGAAAGAGAAGGGAGAGGGATTGCGTCTGTTGATCAACTTTCCCTTAATATCTTACAGCAGTAGTTCCCGACCTTTGTAATGCTGTGACCCCTTAATAAAGTTCCTCATGTTGTGGTGACCTCCAACCATAAAATTATTTTAATTGCTCCTGCATAACTCTAATTTTGCTACTGTTATAAATCGTAATGTAAATATTTGATATGCAGGATGTATTTTCATTCACTGGGCCAAATTTGGCACAAATATCTGATACACCCAAATTTGAATGCAGATGGGGTCGGGGTGATGGATTTTGTCATTTGGGAATTTTAGTTGCTGGGATTTATAGTTAACCTACAATCAAAAAGCACTCTGAATTCCACCAACAATGGAATTAAACCAAACTTGACACACAGAATTTCCATGACAAACAGAAAATACTGGATGGGTTTGATGGACATTGACCTTGAGTTTGGAGTCGTAGTTCACCTACATCCAGAGAGCATTGTGGACTCAAACAATGATGGATCTATTCTAGACGAAACTTGGCATGAATACTCAATATGCCCAAATGTGAACACTAGTGGAGTTTGTGAAAATAAACCTTGTCATTTGGTAAGTGTAGATGCTGAGATTTATAGTTCACCTGCAATTGAAGAGCATTCTGAACCCCACCAACAATAGAATTGGACCAAACTTCCCACACAGAACCCCCATGACCAACAGAAAATAGTGTTTTCTGATGGTCTTTGGCAACCCCTCTGACACCCCGTCATTACAGCTCAATATAGCTACTACTAGCCATGTTCGATGTGGTATTCCAGGAGATGTACTCCTCAAAAGCATATTTTTCAACCTCTGAAATTTTCAAAGCTTTACATCAGACTTAAAAGTGCCTCAGCACTAGTGAATGCATTGCTATGGCACCATGGGAGTTGCGTTTTTTAAAATGCTTTTCAGCCTTTATTGTCTCTGATCCCTCCCCAAAGTACAGATCTCAGGATTTTAATAATGTGGAGAGATCCTTGAGAGACTTTCTGTCTCATGTTTCAATCCTGAGATTTGTAGTTGGATGAGATGCTTGCCATTCTCTGCTAGAGAGTTTGAGTGCTGTACTTGAGTGGGCTAGAGATATTGAACAGAGAAGTGTGAGTATCTCCTGGATTCTGTTGGAGGATGTGGAAACAGTTATAACTCCATAGTATAGGAAGACAAGGGACACATGAAATTGAATAAAACTAGAGAGCAGCACAATAAATCAGTTGTAAGTGGCAATTTTATATCTGTCTATATGTCTGTCTGTCTGTCCGTCCATCCATCTATCACAGGCATGGGCAAACTTTGGTCCTCCAGGTGTTTTGGACTTCAACTCCCACAATTCCTAACAGCCTCAGGTCCCTTCCTTTTCCCCCTCTCACACCTGCTTGCCCATGTCTGATCTATCATCTCCTTCCATCTCTCACTAAATCTCTTTCTATTGTCTAGTTTGCTAACTATCTATCTCACTCGCTCTTGTTTGGGATCAATAAAAAATTCCCACTATTCCCACCAATGTCAAACCACATGCACAAGCCCTGATTTAGTGCAATGCTTCAAGGGAAATGCACAGAGGAAAAACATGTGAGGTAAGTTTGGATTTCTGACATGACCCGTTGACATCATTTCTCCCCCCCCCTCCCCAAAATAGCATCTAGCCAGGCTTGAAGGGACGGAGATATATTTTCAGTGGTCTCCACATGAATCGGTTCTTCTCAGCAGGAAGGCCTCCATGTTCCTTCGCTGGCTTTAGTATTTGTTTGGAGCCTCCTCCTAGCAGCCACAGTTTTCGTTGGTTTCCTAGGAAGCTGAATCACTTCTTCCTGAGGCTTTTCTTGAAACCCCTCATGGCTGGGTATTAATAATCCAACATGGCCAGGGTTCCCTTTGGCTCAAAGCTCCCACACCCAAACTTAATGTGGGACGTAGTAATACCAGAATAATTTAACATGCTTAATGAGTCACCCAAGGCTCTTTCCTCATCTGCGGGTGGACAGATCCCCCCCCCCATTTTTGGGCTCTGGCAGATCCTGGAATTATGAGGCACACAAATGGCTAACACCGTTCTTTCCCCAGCTTGCCTGTGGAGAATATATTCTATGCCAAAGCAAATGGGACTGAAATGAAACAAGGCAAACCAAAGAAATAAAAAGGATGGCCGGAGACGTTCTACAGAAAGGCTCCCAGCCGCAGAGGTCACATATTAAGAGAATGGACCCCTTGTTTGAATGCTGGTATCTTCACTTGGGCGCATAGTTGTGCCTTTAATTTCTACCCGCCTGTTTCTCTTCTGTCAACATACAGAGATGATAAGGTCTTTGGTATGGCATGCTCGTACGTTGTTTTAATAAGAAAAATTCTCCCTCAGCTGTTTGCTATACAATGCTTCCATTGTTAAGATGCAGCTTAGCAAAGCAGTTCAGAGCCACTGTTGTATATCACACCCAAACAATTTAGTATTGAATAATTTTGCAGAAAATGCTTCTCTCGCCAGAGTTATTTCTTCTTTAGCCTTGCATCAGGAACTGTGTTGAAGTTATGTCTTTTTGTCTCCCTCCCCTTCAAAATAGCATGATTTTGTTCTTATAACCCAGTTACCTTCATACAGTACAGCTCTCATATCTAGGGAAAATATGTTCCCGGATTGTGTATGAAAATGTGAATAATAATAATAATAATAATGTTATTTTTATATCCTGCCACCATCTCCCTGAAGGGACTTGGGACAGCTTACATGGGAACCAAGCCCAACAAAAACAGAGAAAAATAGCACAATTAAAATATACTGCATTACAACAATAAACAATAAAACCAAAGCAACAAACATCATAAAAACATAAGGACAGCAATAACCATCAACCAGTAGCTGAAAAAAGTGGGTGTGTTCAGATCTAGGAGGGTTGGGCAAGGGCTAGTGCAATACAGGTCTAAGGGTGGGTAATTAAGTGCTGCAATTCTAGACAATGAGTTATGGCTAGGGGGCCTGATGAACCAATTAATCAAAAGCACATTGAAACATCCAAGTTTTCAGATCTTTACAGAAGGTGGACAGGATGGGTGCTAATCTAATCTCCTTAGGGGGAGAGAGTAAGAGCCGGGGGGCAGGGGGGGCACCACCAAGAAGGCCCTCTCTCTCATCCCCACCAACTGTGCTTGTGATGGAGAGAAAGGCCTCCCCAGCAGATCTTAATGTCTATGCAGGTACACGGGAAGATTTAATCACAAAAATAGGCAGGACGCGAAAGATTTAGGGCTTTCTAGGTGATAACCTGCACCTTGAATTGGGACTGGAAACTTACTGGCAGCCAGTGGAGCTGTTTTGATAGGGGTTGTCCAGTCTCTATAATTAGCTCCAGTTATCAACCTGGCCACCAACCTTTGAATCTATTTATTTATTTATTTATTTATTTAGGGCATTTGGATCTTGTCCTTTCTCAACCTCCGCAGAGGGACTCAGGGCGGCTACCAACTGGCACAGCACAGTGCCAACAACAGAGTAAAACAAGCATAAATACACATATTATAATAAAACAGATATAAAATACATTAAAAATTATTGCAATTTCCAGGCCATCTTCAAAGGCAGCCCCAAGTAGAGGGCATTAAAGTAATCCAATCTAGAGGTGACTAGGGTGTGGACCATCTTGGTCAAGTCAGACTTGTCAAGGTATGGTCGCAGGTGGTGCACAAGGTTTTAACTGTGCAAAGGCCCTCTTGGCCACCATCGATACCTGAACATCAAGTGTCAGTGCTGCATCCAGGAGGACCCCCAGACTGCAGATCTGTGTCCTCAGGAAGACTGTAACTCCATCAAGCACAGGTTATTTATTTATTTATTCTTTGGGCTTCTAGACCGCTCCCTAGAAGCTCGGAGCGGTTTACAACAGGTAAAAACAAGCATAGAACTGACATTATAGAACAGTGGTGAGAAGCAGATAAGCAATGGGTTAAACTAAAACATTACTAGCGCTGAAATAATTCTAAACTAAGCTAAACTACACAGTTACTCAACTGGAAAAGCCAGGCAAAAAAGAGCTGTCTTGCAGGCTCAAAAAGAAGGCAGTTCCTGATACCTCTGACTTCCTCAGGTAGGGCATTCCATAGAGATGGTGCCACCACCGAGAAGGCCCTTTTGCCTTGTTGAGGACAAGATGGAAATTGTCGGATGGAGGGAGGCGTCAAATACACTGAGGAGATTTTGTACACTGGAGCGCTATGGGATCTCAGGGGGCAATATGGGGAAAGGCGATTCCTCAAATACACTGGCCCAAGACTTCCGGATCATCCCAGGGGCCTTGTAAAGGTTAACACAGTAATCCAGTCTGAATCACCGCCTGGATCAGCCAGGTTACCATCCAATACCCCAAATAACAGCAAACCCTGTTGAAATCAAGGACTTCTAGCCAAGATGGCCTAAGGACCTCATCACACGTACCCTTTTTAGCATCCCGGGATGTTAAAGGGACAGTCCAGCAATGGATGGGGATGCTGTCCATCACATGACATCACTGGAATTCCTATTGATGCCCTACCCCCAACCTGGGGGGAAGCATCATAGGACGCTTCCCTCCTAACATAGGAAGGCTTTCATGTTATGCTGGGTTCAATGTGGCCAACACACTTCAGCGCCACTTTGGTGACACTTCCCCTGTGTGATGGGGGAAGCATCACCACTCAGCCCCTGTGCCATTATCTGTGTAAGGAGGTCTATAGTGTCATGCTGGGGATCTAGAAAATGCCTAAAGAATACATGTTTTGCCAAATGTGGAGAATGGAAACTGGATACGGGAATTATACTATACTAGTAGCCTTTTATTTTAGCCCTTTTTGCTACAGGGAAGGAGAGTATCCATGCCAAGGGAGAATTGCCAGTCTATTTATATATGCAATCTCTCCAAAATATCCAGAAGAAAAGAGGCACATGGTTTACACACAAAGCTGATTCCACTATTAGAGACAGTGAGGCACATGTATCAGGACACAGCCGCTGAGAGGTAAATAAAGATGGTAAGCTGCTAGAGAACACACTTTTGTGTACAATGAAGCCAGTTCTCCATCTACTAGATGAACCTATAGCTCACTCCCCATTATTCCACTGTCATTGCAATGCCAAAGGGGAATTCTATTGTCAACACAGTTTCTGAATGTGAAATGCCGTGGGGATATTTTGCTGCAGATGGGAAAATGTCTCAAACAGATGCACCAAATGTGGGAGATTGCACTCTATAAAGAAAAATCAGGCACGTTAAGAGCATTTGTGGAGAGCAGTGGCTTTCATGTCAAGAGGGTACTTCCAGGGGTTTTGTCTGAATGTTAAAGGGGCAATCCAAATTGTTGAATCCTATTCTCAAACTGTGTTCAGGACCTTGGAGAGGTCCCTTGGGCCAATTGATTTAAATTATAGTATGCCCATTTCTTCATACATTCAGTAGCCACTGTTTAACTTATCCATGCTTCTAAAATCTGTCCCACTCATGTTTGTTGGCCACTCTAGATCCTCCAATGTGATTCTATGTAGCCATAATATAGGGTTTGCTATTATACACAGTTTCAGATGTCCACAGGGGATCTTGGGAAGCTGATATGAGGGTTGTACTGTACAAAAAAAACCCTCCACTACAAATATTAAGGAAAACCTCATGTTAGTAAGATATGTTTAACAATGGAATACATTGTCTCAGAGGGTGGTAGACTCTAGTCTTTAAATAGAGCTTGGATGGCCATATCTTAGTTGTGTATTCGTGCATGGCAAATGCAATACCTTCCTATTTCAATATGTTATTATTCCAGGGAGAGTAGATTTATTTATTTATTTACAGTTCTTAAATTCTGCCTTTCTCACCTCGAAGGGGACTCAGGGCAGATCACAGAAAACAGCAGTGAAAAAAGCAAATTCTATGCTAGGCATGATCAGAAGGGAATCGAAAATAGGTCAGCAAATGTTGTATTACCTCTCTACAAATCTATGGTAAGGCCACATTTGGAGTACTGTGTACAATTCTGGTCTCCGCACCTTAAGAAGGATATAACGGAACTGGAAAAGGTACAGAAAAGGGCAACAAAAATGATCAAAGGGATGGAGCGGCTCCCTTATGAAATCAGGTTGCAACGCCTTGGTCTTTTCAGCCTTGAAAGATGGCGTTTAAGAGGTGACTTGATCGAAGTGTATAAAATCATGCATAGGGTAGAAAAGGTAAATAAAGAAAAATTATTTTCTTTGTCACAAAACACTAGGACTAGAGGGCACTCCCTGAAGCTCCAAGGTAGGAAAATTAGGACTAATAAAGGAAAATATTTCTTCACCCAGAGGGTCATTGGGTTATTTACTTCCAGAAGAGGTTGTGACAGCTGTCAGCCTGAACAACTTCAAGGCAGGATTAGACAGATTCATGGATACCAAGTGTATCGGTAGTTACTGAAAAGGACATTCAAGTGCCACCTCGGAGTTGGTTGAGGTAGGCAGGATTTCCCTGGGTACTGGTTGTGGGGGGTTGGGAGCAGGTCAGGGTTTTGCCCTCCCTTCTGCTCGAGATCCCCGTGTACAACTGGTGGGCCACTGTGTGATACAGAATGCTGGACTAGATGGGTTGAGGTCCGATTCAGCATGGCTCTTCTTATGTTCTTATGTTCTTATGTTCAAATAAGGCAAACATTCAATGCAGATTATACAATGACAAGACAGACAACAAATGTAGGCTTTTTTTCTCATCATTTGGCATCTTTGTAGGCTGTGCTTGGTTCCGGCCATGGGGAGGGGTGTGCGTGGGTGTGCTGTCACTCCATATCCTTGCCGAAGAGCTTTCTTTGTTTGTACACTTTCCTCCAAAACGCCATGCCTGAAATACCTCCCCACTTAATGTGGTTCCTAACTTCCTATTGATCTACTCACATTACTGTTTTTGATCTGCTAGGTGGGCAGGGAGCTGGGCTGAAGGTCAGGAATTCACCCTGACCCAGCTTCGAACTTCTAGTTGGTAAGATTTATTGTAGCTGCAGCTGGTGATTAACCTGCTGTGCTAAATCCGGCCCTCATTGCTATAGGAACCATCAGGTTCAATTGGTGCCAGAGAGAAGCTCCACAAGCCCGTTAAAAGCCCTTTAAAAGAAATGGGAACCTCACAAAATGTGTTGTACTCTTGTACTGGTCCAGTTACTTCAATACAATCTACAGAAGGCTGGCCTGGCCATATAGTAAAGCAAGCTAGTAGATCTGGGGGTTCCATGACAGAATAGAGTATTATCAGTCATTGATGGTTAACACAGACTTTAACTTTTCTGCCAGACTTCAAAATGTCTCTTTGGCCACCTCGTCTTTCACAAGAGAAATTGCCAAGGAGTTGCGGTCTGTATCTCTCATCTGCTAAAGAAAGCTGACAGTGCTTGGGATGAAGAATTGTTGACATGCTTCTAAGTGCTTTTTCTAGATCTTTATCTCAGAAAATGTATTCTGCACAATCTGATGAAATTGTGCAATATTTATATTGGCAGAAAGATTCACATCATTGTCATCTGTGTTGTATTCATGGCCTGCTGCCACTGTTTACATTTTCTAGTCATTAATAGTACTAACTTATCTGTGTCATTAATATTCAAAGAAGGGAGGTCATTTAAAGAAATCTGGCAAATTTTCCAGAGGTGGCAAGTATATGCTATGTAAGAATCAAATATTTTTTCTGTCTTGTAAATCTGCTTTCCCGCTTGAAACTTCATCCTCTAACATATACCCAGAGTTTTGGAAAGTAAGAGTTCAAAGCTCTGTACATACCCATGTTTTGAATTATGTCAACTGTCTTCTTAATTTTTATTCTTCCCCTGAACATTTTTACTTGGCAAATGTCAAGGAAATTCTCAAAGAAGTGTGCTCAAAGAGGCAAATTCATGTCTTCCACATACGTGAGTGTTGAATCAAATAGTATAACATTTAATGGGGGAAGTGGCCATTGCAAATTAACCGCGATGAGCAGAACTTTCTCAGGCTGTCAAAGGGCTTCCCTACACTGACAAAAATAAATAAATCTGTTTCACAAAACATTTCCCCATTTTGCAATGACTCTGTTAATGCCACATCATGGCAAGATAACCATAAGTTGCCACACATCCACCCCTGACAAACTCCCTTTGATGTTAGGGGTCAGTCTATATTTCCAACCCATCACATTCCAACCTCTTTACTTTTCTTTTTCTTTAGGTCTAAAATTATAACCTTCCTTCAAGGGGACTGGTTCCAGTTTTCTTGTACCTGTCCATCTCTCAATTGCCTTTTGGAGATAAGGAAATCTTAATACAGTAGTTACACCATAAACATGTATAAACACAACAACAACAACACAAGAAAACCCCAAAAGTATGGATTGTCGATGTTGCAATCCCAGGCTACAGCAGATTTTTTTTTCATGTCAGGAGCAACTTGAGAAACTGCAAGTCGCTTATGGTGTGAAAGAATTGGCTGTCTGCAAGGATGTTGCCCAGGGGACGCCCAGATGGGAGGCTTTTCTCATGTACTGCAAACCAGGAGGTTACAAATAGAATGAAGTAAACCTATTTCAGTATCAAAAATATATATTGTGAACAACACAAATAATAAGTTCAACAGCTTGGATATATTATGACCATTTCCATCGGATGAGATGGTCCGTCCTCTGTGTATATAGACACAGTGTCCATGATTGTTTACTACTGAGGATGACACAATTTTTGAAACGCTGGCCCTGAGGAAGTCTCGGAAAGGGACGAAACGGCCCACAGCCGGCTTCGGAGAGCGCTCCAGCCATAGGCAGCCTCCCTCGCGGAACGCCCTTTGGCATCCTCCATTTGGGAGCTTTGTTTACCACCACGCAGTTCTCCTTTATCCACAAAACCCTGGATTTACAATCTTAAAATCTTACTTGATAAGATCTATGTGATCTTATCAAGTATATATCATCCTGCTTTACTTTGGACCATGATATTGGGATTTACCACCTATTATATTGACTTCCCTCCTCGGATTACCTCTGTTCCACCTGGATCCACACCATGCCTTGCATTCAATAAGGTACTGACTATCTGGGTTGGATCCTTAGCATTTTTCCTGGACTGGTGATTCTTTGTACGTCTGAGACAAACTTATTGTCATTGCTTCAATGTAATATTGATATATATTAATCCTGGTCCCTTTGGATACTATTATGCTGAACTTAATGTGTTGAACTCAATGTGTTGAACTCATAATCTATATCCAAGGTGTTGAACTTATTACTTGTGTTGTTCACAATATATGATATTTTTGATACTGAAATAGGTTTACTTCATTCTATTTGTAACCTCCTGGTTTGCAGTGCTAGTATTACACGGTGTTGCCCCCTGTCTTTAATAGGCTTTTCTCATGTCCCATCATGAGCAGCTGGAATTGACAGATGGGAGCTCACCCTGCTCACAGGATTCAAACCACTGAGCTTTCAGTCAGCAGTCCTGCTGGCACAATGGTTTAACCCATTGCACCACCAGGGGCTCCTGATAGCAGAATTGATGAGAAACAACTGGAAAAGCTTACACGATATGAAGATTTAAAGATTAAACTGTAAAGACTTTGACACAAGCCAGTAAAGGTGGTCCCAGTGGTGATTGGCACACTGTGTTCAGTGCCTAAATAGTACCTTGGCCAGCACTTGAAAATAATAGGCACTGACAAAATCACCATCTGTCAGTTGCGAAAGGCCACCCTACTCGGATCTGCACGCATTATTCGCCGATATATCACATAGTCCTAGACACTTGGGAAGTGTCCAATGTGTGATCTGATACAAAAGGCAGCATAGTGATTGTGTTTGCTCTGTACTAATATTGTTATGTATCTGATGATGATGATGTGTGATATTGTAGTCTTATCCCCTTTAAAATTAATAGCGGATGAAGTAAGTAAGACGAACATCTTCAAAGTTGAATCACTATTAATGTTTATACAAAGATCATTGTACGTGGAAGGGGAAAGATTTTGATTCTTTAAGAAAAACTAAATGGAGTCACAATAAACTTACTAAAATTGGTTCCTCAGATTTTAATATGTGCATTGAAACTTACTTTATTATGCTCAAAACCTAATTTATGCAACGTGTTCTCAATTTAAGCAACAGAGCCACCAGATGGTGCTAGAAAATAATATAATTGATGAAGTCATTTTGTTTTTGTAAAATGTGCTGGTGAGATCCAGTATGGTGAAATGGACTATAACTCTAGAGACCAATTGGCCATGAAAACCCACTGGATGATCGTGAGCAAGTCACAGATTCTCAGCCCCAGAAAAACTTACAATCGGATTACCTTAGGGTTGCCTGAAACCATTTGAAGGCACACAATAACAAAATTTGTGCTGGTGGTGCCATGTTGGCCATATTAACACAATATGAAATATGTTTAAGTACACTGGGTTCAATGTGTGTATGTGCGTGTGTGTGCGTGTGTGTGATTTTTCCTGAAGCTTAAAAAATATTCTCATTTTTCAGGGGAGGTAAAACCTGATAATGAAAATAAACCCTTGCCATTTTCAAAAACTGGGAGAATAATTTGGAGATCAAGCATATGGAACACATTTAATCATACCCAGCCCACAGCTTCTAAACTTCTAAAGGATGTTCTGTCTATCTTTTTATAGCAGCCAAGAATTGTTCTCATGTGTCTTTTCCAGATATAGCAACTCTGCCATTGAGATATGGCTAAAACCAGTGTCAGTTCCTGTTCGAGTGGACTCATCCTTATCTGCATGGTGAATTACAGCATATAAATAGCTCCTCTTACGATAACAGCTGACATGTATCACAATCTCTTCCCTACACAAGAACCAGAGCTTAGGAAGTTACTTTTTAAAAGGAATGCATGCTCATTGCTTGGTGATTGTCCCATACTGTGTTGCAGTATTGGAAAACCAACATATTGCCATGCCTTATCACTGTTACTTCTTGCTTCCCTTCTTGCACTGCTTGCGAAGGCGAACCCCAGAAAGAGCCCACCTGCATCCTAATTGGTTTGACCTGCAGCAGGGAGTTCCAACGTTCCTGCACATGTGGTCTGGCATCTCTAGCACCAAAGGCTGGGATTTGGCATCAAAAGACCTCCAGCCATCTCTACCTCTCTGTTTTCTTGCCTCACTTGACCTGAAGCCATGGACTCTTTGTGCACGTAGTTACATGCGGACAGGCCAACAGGGGCAAGCCCTGAGCAGTTTGGGAGACATAGTTTTCCAAGGATTTTCATGTATTTGGACTCTCCTCTGGTTATTAGCAAAATAACTTTTCTCTTATAGTTTTCCCAAGGACACAGATTGACTTTCCTCAAAGCATATGGATTTGATGCTTTTCGAGATCATATGGACTCTTTCTACTCCTTGCATATGAAATAATTATGAGATATTGGTAGAGGTATTTCCCTGCAACCCTTCCCTTCTATGTAACCATTTTCCTGCATGTTTTTTCCTTTCCCATATGTTTTTAAAAATATGAGGAAGGCTACGTGACTCAGCTGTTGTTTTTCAAGATCAAGGTGACCACATTCCTGGCTGCACGCTTTAATCCAATCATTGAAACAATTTACATGACAGAGGATTCTTTCTGGTTTGGAGAGATTTCCTTTCTTTCCCCTCTCCCCATTTTGAAAGACCCCTTTTCATTTCATAAGCCTCAAACCCTCGGAGTTTAGTCTCGTTTTTGGCTTATAGAACCTATGGCATAATTATATTTCATATTTCACAATCGGATGTCACTGTTGGCCTCGGAAACCAACACATGGCTACAGTTATTTCATTTATTTACCATCCAGAAAGCTGAAACTTCTCATGGATAGAATCTGCATATGGCCCTTTGTCAACAAAGAAAGGGTTGTTAAGGACAAATTCCTGTTTTTCACCAAGAACAAAAGAATGCCTTTGGCTTGAAAGGTCAGGGGCTCAGATCTTCATTTACATATGGACATGATCTAATCAAGAAAACTCTAGCTGCTCTTTTTTTGGAACACATTCCTATCCCTCGCTTCCCATTTGCCAGGGCAAAAGCGGTGCTGTTTCACGATTGGTTCCCGCTACAGCTTGCTTCCAAGGTTCCAACCAATCATCATGAAGCCTACAGCATGCAGGGGCGGGAAAATTTGAATTTGACAGTTCTGTAAAGTGTATAAAATGGCATATGTTTCAATGTAACTTTATGACTGCTTTGTAACAAGGAATCTGCAGTGGTCATCCTTCTCAGCTGACAAGAATAAAAACTTCAGTGGCATCTTTTTCCAGACTTCTTTGGTGAGATCATTTGGGCAAGGGATTTTTAGGTTGCTTTTTAAAACTCACCTGAGATTTTTGCCGAAATCCTTGCTTTAGGGGTACTTCTGGACCTTTGCCCCCTATGGGCCAGGCTATCCTAAATCGCTCGGTAACACTTGTGTCTTTTAAAATTACATTTCACTATTTTTTGAAAAGAAAAAAAAGATTGGATAAATAGGATAAAGCTTGAAAAATTCCATGGTGGAGTGACTAGAAGGGGTTGGTGCTTTTTTATGGTTCTCCCAGGATTCTAAGGTCACTTCCAGATGGCACTAAATTACGGGTTTTAAACAGGGGCAAAAATTCCTGGGACTTCAGGAGATGTCCACTTACAGACCTGTCAGTCCCGGGATTTCTGCCTCCATTGTCCAGACCTGATGCTTTGTTTAGACTTTTAGAGGCTCCCAAGGTGGCCGCTGTGGGACTTCCACTGGAAACTGTCAGGTTTTTTAAAAAACCCGAGATACAAATATGCGGTTATGCAGAAATTTGGTTATGCGGATTACTGCAAAAGATCTGATCTATGCGTAAGCCAGAAAAACCGTGCCCTCTCCATGTTTCATAAAGTTTCTGGAACACAAATGAAGTTTACAGGGCAGGACTACTTCTGTTCAAGTCAGCACTATACAATGAAACAGGAAAACACAGTTTTAAGCTAGGAACAAAACTTTGTCATTATCTACTATTTTTAGAGCTTGGCTGCCTGGCCATCTGTTCAGACAGATTTGGTTGTGTACTTGTGGCATCAAAAAACAGGGTGCGGTTCCTGGGGTATACATGGCTGTTACTGGTTGCACTTCTTGTGAAAACATGTATAACGGGGGGGGGGGGGCACAACTTTGTCCTAGCCAGAGAAAATGTGCCCTCCACACGTTTCATGGAGTTTCTGGCAAACAAAGTTTTTGCCATCTATGCAAGTGTTACATTCTTTTTAGCGACTGACCAATCAGATACAAGCACCTAAAACCTGAGTACAAACCCAGATAAAAGAATCCTATGATTTCCAATTGCAGGAACATACAGACATACGAAGGTCCAGATATTTTGCTCAAAAACCCAATATTCCCGCACCTGGAAATCTTGCATTTTTTGCCTTTTGTAATGATTGCTTCTGGGTTTACAGGGAACGGCGTCTGACCATCCTCCTGTTTGCTGTGGAAGATTCTGGGATGATGGTACTGTCTGGATGGGCCCTAAGTTCTTGCCTATTGCTACTAAAAGAAGGGGATGGCTCCTTTTTTTTGGGTAAGGCTCCTTTTTTTGGCAGTACACATATTGATCTGTGGATACGTTGACCCACATTTTACTAACATTTCTAGACCTATTCATGAGTATGTAGGGCAATGATCACAAACTATGTTCTTTGTAGCTACCAAACTCTGATGGGGACACTTCCCAAGAGACCACAGCAAGGATAGATGGCTGTATATGATCCAATCCTAAGACAAGAAAGTCCTTATGGGTGCCAAAAAGCCCAGAGGGTAATAGTAACACTTTGTCAGCTGGACCTTCTTATGGGGTCACTTGGAAGTCAAACAGGGACGAGCCATCAGTGACAAGGAGTCAGTGTTTCCATTTGGAAAGCCTGGCCAACATGGCCCTCTTGGCATTGCTCTGCTTCCCAGCCTTTGGCCAGTTATTTGGTATTAAAGATCATTTATTAAAGCCCAGCCAATCATAATAGCAGATTTACATGCCTGGGAAGATGTGGTGCTTTTGCCAAGAGTGGTTCATGCGCCAAGGGGGGGGGGGGGGAATTACATAAACATTCTGAACATATATCAAAATAAATATTACAAATTGCAGGAAATATGTTTAAATTACTCCCATTAATGTTTTGGGGGTTTGTTTAACATTACATGGATGGCTATAAAAAGTCTCCTTCTCATATCCTTTGGCTGACTGCACGGTCCAGCGTTTGCCACCCCGCCCCAAGAATGCGCGAGGGGACATCTATCTTATATCTCTTGGAAACACCATAGTCATGCATTTCTTGGCCAGATTTTGTCATAATTCAGTCCAGTCTCCTTAAATCTCAATCCCACTCTCCATTTGCTATGTATGTGTGTATGTTTTTTTAATGCTGGAACCAAAATACCATGAGAACATGCAGAAAGTAATCTACACCTAACATTGTGTGATTTTAGACCAGTGTTTCTCAACTTGGGGGTCAACCCCTTGGGGGGAGGTTGCAGATAGTGTCAGAGGGGTTACCAAAGACCATGAGAAAACAGTATTTTCCATTGGTCATGGGGGTTCTTTGTGGGAAGTTTGGGTCAATTATATCACTGATGGGGTTCAGAATGCTCTTTGATTGTAGGTGAACCATAAATCCCAGTAACTACAACTCCCAATGTCAAGGTCTATTTTCCCCAAACACCACCAGTGTTCACATTTGAGCATATTGAGTATTTGTGCTAAATTTGGTCCAGATCCATCATTGTTTGAGTCCACAGTGCTCTCTGGGTGTAAGTGAACTACAATTCCACCAAACTCTTCCGGTATTTTCCATTGGTTGTGGGAGTTCTGTGTCCCAAGTTCGGTTCAATTCTATTACTGGTGGAGTTCGGAATGCTCTTTGATTGTAGGTGAACTATAAATCCCAGCGACTACAACCCCACCAGTATTCAAATTTGGACATATTGGGTAGTTATGCCAAATTTGGTGCAGTGAATGAAAATACATCCAACATATCAGATATTTACATTACGATTCATAACAGTAGCAAAATTACAGTTACGAAGTAGCAACAAAAATAATTGTGCAGTTGGGGGTCACCACAACATGAGGAACTGTATTAAGGGGTTGCATCATTAGGAAGGTTGAGAACCATTGTGTTAGACTATCAGACTAAGGGTGCAGCTACACTGTAGAATTAATGCAGTTTTGACACCACTTCAACTGCCATGGCTCATGGCTATGGAATCCTGGGTTTTATAGTTTGGTGAGGTGCCAGCAATCTCTGGCAGAGAAGGCTAAAGATGTTTTAAAATGGCATCTCCCATGATTCCATAGCACTAAGAAATCAGGAAAGCAGGGTAAAGAATTAAAGCATCTCCTTTCCACAGCTCTGCTGCGCAACCACCCATCTTCTTGCCAGCTGTCTCATTTTAGAACGTAAACATTGGGAATGAAATCACAGATTTTTTGCATGCTGTGTTGCTTGGTTCCTAAGTGTTGTGAACTTCAGTTTTGTGGCTGGAGCATCTGCCAATCTTTCCTTCATTGTTCCCAACAGATACGTTTAGCCTTCTGCTTCCCTATTTGCTCGTCCTGATTAAAGAGGTCAGGTTCTTTTGTTTATTTCTGAAAAGACCCTCTTTGTGTCCCCATAGAAAGCCCATGTGCCCAATACTTAGGTCCTTTCTACACTGGCATATAACATCCAGGTTATTTGCTTTGAACTGGATTACATGGCAGTGTAGACTCATCTAATCCAGTTCAAAACAAATAATATGGATTATCTGATTGATATCGAGGGACCCCCACCTCTAATTATTTCTCCATTACATAATAGATTTGTGGGAGGGAGTTCCCATGATCCTCGCTGCTGGTCGGACCAGCGGTTGCCAGTAAAATCATGGGCAAACCTTTCGATCTTCCTCACCCTTTCACCCATCCAAATTGCAGTAGGATGTAGATTGGGCCATGGGGACTGTGTGTGCCAAGTGTGGTCTGTATTGGCGAATGGATGAGGATTGCATTGTTTAGAGGAAGTGAGCAAAGGTACTTCAAGTCCCATCATCCGTGGTCCGTCTCACACAAAACTGCACCAGGATGTAGAGTGGGTCATGAGGGCTCTGAGTGGCAGGTTTGGTGTTGATCAGTCATGGGAATAGGTTTGCAGCAGTCTTGGAAAGTGAGGGAAGGAACTTCAAGTCCCATCATCCATGGTCTGCCCTCCTCCAAACTTCAGTAGGATGTAGAGTGGGTCACTGGGGCTCTGTGTGCCAAGTGTGGTTTTTATAGGTGTTTGTTGGGGGCAGTGGTCAGTGGCAGCAGAGGGGTGTGAAAGTACTGTGAAAGTACTACAAATCCCATCATCCATTGTGTCCCCCCCCCCCCAAACCTCAGCAGGACGTGAAGGGAGTCATGGGGGTTATGTGTGCCAAGTGTGGTCTCGAACAGTAATTGGATGAGGGTCACAGCAGACTTGGGAAGTTAGTAGAGGTACTTCAAGTCCCATAATCCATGGTCCACCCTCCTCCAAAGTGCACCAGGACGTAGAGTGGGTAATGGGGGATGTGTGTGGCAAGTGTGGTCTGTATTGGTCCTTTTAGGTGGCCGTAGTGGTCTGTGGGAACCAAAGTGTGTGAATGTACTACAAATCCCATAATCCGTTGTCCATCTCTCCCAAACCGCACCAGGACGTAAAGAGGGTCAGGGGAGTTCTGTGTACCAAGTTTGGTGCAGGTCCATCACCCGCGCTGGTCGCTGTGGCCTGTGAAAGTGGCAGCCAATCAGAACGCTGCCACATACAAACATACAAACATACATACATACAAACTTTCCGCTTTATTATATAGAAGATTGGATCTACCAGATATTACAATGAAACCCATAATCCCTTCAGGTGATTTCGGGAATCCTTCCTCTTGCTGCCGTTTGGACAATAGAAGACACTCTCATAGTCCTCGGACCCACTTCCCCTTTGTTGATCTTCAGCCATCGAACATACCAGAGACAGTACCTTACAGATGAACCATATATGGGAGCCTTCCTGCTGTGGGCATTGGGCTCTGTTGAAGACTTTACACAGAGACAATAATGGTATCCGTCAAGCCCATCAGGGCTAATGTACTGGGCTCTTGGAAACAATCCCATCATCTTCCACCAGTTCACCTTTGTTCAAACAGCCGGCCAGCCCCTCTCCCACCATTGGACAGAGGGCAAATCTCCATTGAAGGCAGCCGGCATCCTCCGATTGGTTGAGGCACACCTTACGCCCACATCCGTCCAGAATCCTGATGGCCTCCAACCTGGTCCGGCCAATCACAGTGAAGCCAGGTCCAGGTGGGGCAGTGGGAAGTTTGAACAATCACTTCATAAAAGATGCATGTTTTGTGTTGTATGACATCTCAGCTACCTTGAGCGAGATATCGCTAGCTGGCATCACTTCAGTTGAAATCAATAAATCTTCGGTGACTTCTCTCCACCTTGGTGAGCATATTTCTTTTAAACCGCAAATCTGGCTCACCAAGAGGTTCGCCAAGCAGCGGATCCATTTCTAAGCCAAAGAGCCGGTGTTGTCCATAGACACCTCCAAGTTCATGTGGCCGGCATGACTGCAAAGAGCGCTGTTACCTTTCCACCAAAGCTGTACCAATTGATATACTCACATTTGCATGTTTTCAGACTGCTAGGTTGGCAGAAGCTAGGGCTAACAGTGGGAGCTCATCCTGTCTCATGGATTCAAACCACCGACCTTCCAGTCAGCAAGTTCTGCAGCTTGGCAGTTTAACCCACTCCGCCACCATAGCCCCTTAGTTAGCTTTCATTAGTTAGCACATATTTATGAATGAAATAGTCAGATTTAACAGAATAATTTTAAATGCCAGTTTAATATTTTTTTAAAAATCTTTTATTTAAGCTGGGGATAACAATACTCTGTATCTAGTTGCCATCTACTGGCAAGTCAAAAATTTAAACCACTTTGACACTTTAAGGGGAAAGGAGCTATTACTCAAACTGAGGAAAAGAGAAAAGGATCTACATGCAGTGATTGACATGCAGATATTTCATAGGTAACCAAACCAATAGTGATGGGCTACTTCCATATTGGTGAAATTATAAATACACTTTGGGTGCTTGTCTATACTGTAATCCCAGAGGCTGAAAGCCATCACTACCATAGGTTCAGCTTCTCAGAAAACTTCCTTAAAGTTTGGACTAAAGGTCTGAGCTGATTCACCATCCACTGACAAAAAAAGGCTGCCAACAGTTTTTTCTTTAAGGAACTTGTAATGCCAAGGTCCAATCTGTAGGATGCAGACTTGAGCTACAAATGCTTCTCTTTCACTTTACATTCCATATGTAGCGTTGGTCCACTTTCCCTTAACAGACTTTGGCCTACTCAATCTCCTCAGGATGGCATAAGCGTTTGGCCACTAAGTATAATAGGGTTTGGTTTACTCAGGACAAACACTAGCTTTGGCCTACTAACACTCAAAATGAGTGAGTGAGTTGGTTCAATATAAAGACAGAGGCAGCTTTGCACCACTACCTGCTATAGCAGGTGTTCCCAACCTTTTTTTTAAAAAACAAAAACAAAACAGGACCACTTTGACCAGGGAGCACTCTCCAACATTAATGCCAAAGGGGTTACAAATCAGTTTTTGGTCAACTTGAGACTCAGTTTGGTTATTTGGGATCCTGATTCAGAAAATTGCATTGGGTAGACCACATCAGCTCTAGTTTCTGATACAAAACATATGCCACCCAATAGCTGCCATCTGCTTGCCCACAGAAAACCATATTTAATAATAAGCCTTGGTTTCGCGAGACCAGTTGCTCTTGTTGCAACGCTGTAGTAACGGTGAGGCCGCAGACCATATTTTAGTTCTTGCAGACCACTGGTGGTCCATGGACCACAGGTTGGGAACCACTGTGCTATAGCTATACTATGTATGTCAAAGACATTCAATGCACTTGTAGTTTCAGAATCAGGCAGAGATCCATTCAGATTGGCTGTAGCAAAAAGACAAAAAGGAGATTATGAAGTCGACTTGATGGGTTCAGCTAAGAGACCACTTCTGTTTACATCTTGCTCTTCTTGAATCCATTTGCATTCATGAGAGATATTAGATAAATGTAGGCTGGACTACACACACAGGGTAAATTATGAACCATAATGCCACAGATGCCTTCAGTTCACAGTGGTGGAAATGGGCTTGTGTGTGCATACCTCCTTAACTGTCACTTTAGCCTTGTCAAACCACAGCTCCCAGGATTCCACAGCATTGAGCCATGGCAGTTAAAGTGGTTTCAAACTGCATTAATTCTCTGGTATAGATGCACTCCTTCTCATGTGGTCCTCTTGGTAACATTTGTTCAGAAGGATTTTTGCCTTATACACCTGTAGAAAATACCTAAATCCTGTTGTTAAACACAATCCATTAAATCAGTGGGTTCACTCACATGTTAATTGGCCCTTTAACAACGACATTTCATCACAGCTTGCTGTGATGAGAGGGATTTGCCCCTCCCGGCCTCGAGGAGAGCAAAGGTTCCTGGGGGAACCTTGAGGCGCAGGGCGGAGCTTTCAGTGAGGCTCCGCCCTTACAAGCCATTCTGAGCTTGTACAGCGTGCAAAGAGGTTGTTTTTTCCCTCTCTGCACGCTACCTGTACTAAAAGAGCAGAAGATTAGAGGAAGATTGAAGATTGAAGATTGTAGGGAGTGGAGGAAGATTGAAGAGAGAAGAGGAAGACTGAAGAGAGAAGAGGAAGACTGAAGAGGACAGGTTTAGAGTGTAGAGTAGGGGTTTGGAGGCTGTAGAACGAGGTAGAACCAGGAGAAGAGGAGAGTGGAAGACGGAGGTGAAGATAGAAGAAGGTGCGAGTAGGGAGAAGAGAGAAGAAAGGACGTAAGAAGAGGGAAGGAGCGTCGAGGGACAGCATAGGAGATCGCGAGCTTGGTCGGCGGTCAAGGTCGGTGCCGGGTTGGTGGGAATGGGGGAGGCTGGGGCGTTTCCCCCCCCCTTTTTTACCTTTTTTCTTTCTTCTTACTTTCCCCTTTCTTCTTTCTTCTCCCCCACCCTCCTTCCCTGGGGGCGCGGGGGGGGGTGGGGGGGGTGGGTTTCAGGCGGGTTGGGGGGCGTGGGGGGGCCTCGGGCGGGACCCCCTCCCTCATCCCGTCGTCTTCCCCCCTTTTTCCCTCCCCTCTTCCATCCTCCCCCCCGCTCGGGTGGTGGGTCGCGCCGGCAGGGGAGCCTTGGGGGGTCCGGACCGGGATCCGGGGCTCTTCGGCCCTGGATTGGCCGCCCGGCGCCGGGCCGGGGCCGCGGGGGTGGCGGCCGCCATTTTGGGGCGGGCGGCCGCCATTTTCGGCCGCAGCCGCCACTGTGGGCTTGGCCATTTTGGTGGCGGCCGCCATTTTGTGGCGGCCGCCGCCTGGCAGGCGGCCGCCATTTTGGCTGGCGGCCGCCATTTTGAGTGGCGGCCGCCATTATGTTGGCGGCCGCCGGGGGGGGGGCGGCCGCCATTTTGTGGGCGGTCGCCATTTTGTTGGCGGCCGCCACTTTGCAGGCGGCCGCCATTTTGTTGCGGCCGCCATTTTGTTGGGCGGCCGCCATTTTGTTCATTTTGTTGGCTGCCATTTTGTGGGGGTGCGGCCGCCATTTTGTGGGCGGCTGCCATCTCGGGGGCCGGCCGCCAATTTTGCGGGGCCGCCAATGGGGGGTGCGGCCGCCATTTGGCGGGCGGCGGCCGTGGGGCGGCCGCCATTTGGAGGGCGGCCGTCATGGGGGGGTGCGACCGCCATTTGGGGCGGCCGCCATTTTGTTATGCGGCCGCCATTTTGCAGGCCGCCGCCAGTGGGTTGGGCGGTCGCCATTTTGCGGCCGGCCGCCATTTGGCCGGTTGGGTGCGGCCGCCATTCTGGCGGGCGGGCGCCATTTTGAGGCGCGCCCGCCATTTGGGATGGCGGCCGCCGCCAATTTTTGGGAGCCCGGCGGTTTAAGTCCTAGTGCCAACAGAACTGAAGACCGGTCAGCGCGATGGACGGCAGGTCCCCCAAGACCGGCACGAAGATCCAGGAGGAAAGGAAATTATTTGCGACGTGGAGGGCGGTAGGGCCCTGTTGGGCAAAAGGATTAGTTGGGGGGGGCCCTCTTCCGGAACAACCCGGAGGGGGTCCGGAGACTGGGCGCTTCAGCGGCAGGGCACTCATGGGTATGTTATCAAATTTGTTGCAGGATGGAACCTAAGAAGAACATTCCCGGCAAGAAGGGCAAGGGACCGGCGCAGAGGGCCGGAGAGAAACGGCCACCCCCGGCGGAGGATTCGTCGTCGAGGAGGAGGAGGCCGTGTCCTCAGGGACCCTGGCGGCCATGCTGGCCAGGATCGAGGGGCTGGAGCGGCGCAGGGGGTTGCTCGTGGGACCGCCAGAGGCGGGGGAGGCGGGTCGGGTGAGTAAGGCCCGGCTCGTCAAGCAGATGCTCTCCCGTCTCGCCGTTTTAGAGGCTGGGCAGGAGGCTGTGACCCCGGAGGAGACCGCGGAGGGATCGAGCCTGGCGCGAGTGGAGGAGCGGAGGTGCCAGGGCCAGCTGTTGGAGCCGTGCGGACGTGCTGAGGAGATGGAGGGCCGTGCGGGCGTGCAGGAAGGTCGGGCGTTGGCGGCAGAGCCGGTTCGGGCGACGGAGCCGCCTCTTGGACGGGCGGCCTCGGCGGTGGCGACACAGACGGCTGGACCAGCGCCGGAGGTGGCCGGGCCTTCGGGATACGGTAGGGAGCCCAGCTCTATTTGGCCCTGGGGGGGGGTTCCCCGGGCTGGGTGGCGTCCTGGGGGCGCCATGTGGAGCTTCTTCCCCGCTGGCGCCGGGCGGTAGCGCGGGTGCGGTGGGGGGAGGAGTGTTAGCCGGTTCGGGAGGCTCCCCTGCGGTTTCCGCGGGAACTGCAGTGGTGGCGTCGTCTGATTTATCCCTGGGGGGGCCGGCACAGGGGGCCACTTGCGGGGCGGTTACGGTAGAGGCGGCGCGTACGGGTGAGCTGACCCAGTACTGGGGGACGGACCGGTGGACGGCTCCTATTCTGCCGGCCGCAACAGATGGAGTGTTGGGGGCCCATTTGGCCCCTAAAACGCTGGAGAAGATCCTGCGAAATGAGTACGTAGATATCTTCTCATTGCTCTACAAGGAGCTCGAGAAGAAGGAGAAGGAGGAATTAGACGACGAGGGAAAAGAGAAACTGAAACACAGAAAGGTCGAGCAAAATTGGGAAAATTGGCTCGCCTGTTACACGATTTATATGGGCATCCTGGTGGATGCCCAGCCCTACAGGGCGAAATCGTTGGTGCGGTATTTGAACATTGTTTATGGGGCCAAGGTCAGGTTTATCGGGAAGGCCTGGCTTGAATACGATCGGCGCTTTAGGGCCCTGGCGGCCGGAGATCCGCGGATACGGTGGGACCTCATTCACGAGCAGCTCTGGCTGGCCGTGATGAATGCCGCTAAGTCGGTCCCAGGGGAGCCGGCGGACAGTGGGCACCTGGTCCAGAACACCAAGGGTACGCAGCCCTTTCGGTCGGCCGCCCAGGGTGGGCAGTCACAGAAGCAGCGGCCGGTGTGCTGGGAGTTCTCCTCCCAGGCTGCCCGCCGCAGGAAGGTGTGCAGGTACCTGCACGCCTGTTCAACCTGCGGCGGGCAGCACGGGGCTAAGCAATGTACTAAGGGGAAGCCTTGGGGGGAATCCCAGAGAGGGATACGCCAAAAAGGCTTCGGCTCAGCCACCCCTTCCCAAAGGGCCCCAGCCCAGTTAAACTGGGCCCGCTAGGACAGTGGCTGAAGATTTACCCGAACCGAACCGCGGCACAATATCTGTTGTCCGGGTTCACCTTCGGCTTCCGCATTCCAGCCCTGGGTCCTAGGGCACCACGTCTTTCTCCCAATTTAAAGTCGGTAATTGGGATGGAGGAGGTGGTGCGGCAAAAAATTGCCAAAGAGTTAAGGGAGGGACGGGTGTTGGGTCCGTTTGAGTCTCTCCCAGTTGCCAGTTTGCGAGTTTCCCCGTTGGGAATTGTGCCTAAGAAGGCACCGGGTGAGTATCGCCTCATTCATCATCTGTCCTATCCAAGGGGCAGCTCTGTGAATGACGCGATACCGGACGAGTTGTGCACAGTGTACTACACGTCTTTCGACGCGGCGGTGCGGGTAGTAAAACGACACGGGCCGGGAGCGGAATTGGCTAAGTGTGATATCAAATCTGCTTTTAGATTGCTCCCGGTCCACCCAGCGGATTTTGATTTGTTGGGTTTTCGGTTCGATGGCTTGTTTTACATCGATCGCGCATTACCCATGGGTTGCTCCGTGTCGTGCGCCGCCTTCGAGACGTTTAGTACCTTTTTGGAATGGGCGGTCAGAACCGAGGCGGGCCTTAGCGGGGGTGGTCCATTATTTGGATGACTTCCTTTTCGTCGGCCGTTTTGGGTCAGGTGACTGTGAGTCGCTGTTGGGCGCGTTCAAGCGCCTTACCCAAAGCTTGGGGGTGCCCTTAGCTGAGGAAAAAACTGAGGGGCCGGCCTCGGTTCTGACATTCCTGGGGGTGGAGTTGGATACGGTGAACCAATATTCCAGGCTGCCATCGGGGAAGGTGGCAGACCTGAAGTACAGGATTGAGCAGTTTTTGCTCAAGAAAAAGGCCACGTTGAAAGAATTCCAGGTTCTGATAGGTCACCTGAACTTTGCTTGCAAAGTGGTGGCTCCTGGCAGGGCTTTCCTGCGCAGGTTGTGTGATGCGATTTCTGGCACTGTGTTGCCGCATCACCGTATCCGGGTTACCAGGGACATCAAATCAGATTTGGAAATTTGGCTGAGTTTTATTTCAAATTTCAATGGCATTTCCTTTTGGCGACAGGATTTGCTAGTAAAAGATGCCCTGAAGGTAGCTTCGGATGCCTCCGGATCTTTGGGTTTCGGAGTGTTTTTTGAGGGTCAGTGGTGTGCACAACTGTGGCCTGAGGAATGGCACAGTTTGGGTGTTACATCTGATCTGACTTTTCTGGAATTCTTTCCTATTTTTGTGGCAGTGCACATTTGGACTGAGAGGTTTGCCAACTCCACTGTGCATTTTGGTGTGATAACATGGCCACTGTGCATGTTATCAACACGCTCACTTCACGTTCCCGCAGGGTTATGGGCCTGTTGCGTGCGTTTACGCTTCAGTGTTTAGAGGCGAACATATTGTTTCGGGCATTCCACATTGCAGGGCTCGATAACTCATTGGCTGACGCTCTGTCTCGTATGCAGATGGAGCGCTTCAGGCAATTGGCGCCCGACGCAGAGGTCCTCCCGAAAAACATGCCAGACCATCTCTGGCTGGTTGGAGTGACAGTAGCGGTCGGCATGGCGCTGGCGTTAGCCCCCAGCTCCCGCACGGATACTTCAGGGCCGTCAGGGAGTTTTCGGAGTTCAGGGAGTATTATGGTTTACCTGAGACCTTCCCTGTGCCGTATGACCACATCGCCCAGTTTTGTGTTTATCATCACAGGCGGGGTCTTGCTGCCCGTACCATCCGGGTTAAACTGTCAGCGCTGGCCTATTGGTTCAAGGCGCAGGGCCTGCAAGACCCGACTAACGATTTTCGCCTGCACAAATTGATGGCTGGATGGTCCAGACAAATTGGCAGGTCTGTTGACTCCAGGGAACCCTTCACCCCTGATATTTTGAAGGGTTTGGGCCGGGTGTGGTCATCGGTGTGTGACTCCCGTTACGAACAGGCTTTGTTCCATTCGGCTGCCCTTACCGCATTTTTTGGGGCCTTTAGAATCAGTGAGTTGGTGGCTTCATCAAAGGAAGACCTCTCTCACAGGGCCCTTCTACTATCTGACATTTCTTTGGATCAGGACAATTTGGCCTTGAATGTCAGGTTTTCAAAAACTGATCAGGCTGGTAAGGGCTCTTTGGTCCGTTTGGGGAGAGCTAGTGACGGCGAGTTGTGTCCGGTGCGTGCCATGTCACAATATTTGGCTGTTCGTGGCATGGGTACCGGTTATCTTTTTTGCCATCTGGACGGGACGCCACTGTCTAAATTTCAGTTTTGGGCAGTCACTAAAAAGGCCCTGAAATTATTGGGCTTGGAAGGGGTGAAGTTCGGAACCCACTCCTTCAGAATTGGCGCGGCGTCCTCTGCAGCTGCAATGGGGTATGGCTCCGAAGCAATTAGGTCCCTCGGGAGGTGGCGGTCAGACGCTTACAAAGTTTATGTTCGTAATGTTCAGTTGTAAGCGGTTTGATGTTGCCCAGTTTCTTTTCATTGCAGGTCCGATGGGATGCGCCGGGAGGCTGAAGGTCCTGATCTGCGGGCACAGCTATGTGTACTGGGCGGAGAAGGCAGCGCTCCAGTCACCCCTCGGACGACAGTTGGGCCTGGCATCCCGGTTGGATGTGCAGTGGTTGGGCAGACGTGGTCTGCGGTGGGACGGCTTTGGCCATTGTTGTTCCACGGAAGGGGGTCCCACACCGGATATTCTGGTCATTCATTTAGGGGGGAATGACCTGGGATTGCTGACCGGCCGAGCGCTGTACCTGCAGGCTCGGGCCGATCTGTATGCAATCTGGCGGGCATGGCCCGCGGTGCACATCGTGTGGTCGGCTATTGTGCCGAGGTTGTGCTGGCCCGGTGGTGGCGACTTCAGGCTCCTGGTCAGGCGCTGAAGCGGGTGAACAGGGCCATGAGGTCGGTGGTACATGGTGCCAACGGCTCTTATGTGCCGCATAGATTTTTGCATCCGGAGAATCATGGGATTTTCCGGAGTGATGGGGTTCACTTGTCGGATGAGGGCAACTACCTGTTTTTATTAGACATCCAGCAAGGTTTAGTGGGGGTGTTAGAAGATTGGTGGGGGTTGGGGACAAGGTAGACACCTGCCCCCAAGTTGTGGCGGTTGGTTGTTAGGGAAATTCCCTAATTGGTGTTCACCTGAAGGCATCCCCTTTTAGGGGTGAGGGCCAGTTAGTTAAAGCCTCACAGTGAAGTTCTGTTGTTGAGTGAGGTGGATTGGATGGCCCTGGAAGGGTGGGGGGGCCATTCTCAAGCTTGGGTGAGTTGGCCCCTTACCCTTTCCCTGTTGTGGCTGGATCTGGTGTTCTGGCAGATCAGCCTCGGTGTTCGCCCCCAAATTTGGTTGAAGTTGATTGATTCCTAACACCCCTTGAGTTAGTGGTTAGGAATTCAATAGGTAACAATAAATGTTGCCCAAAGATTTGAACCCAAAGATACTTGTTTGTGTCATTATTGTTGTCGGCTCGTTATTCGGGGTATGGGAGGGCAAAGATGCATAAAAGTAGCTTCCCATTAACCTGCCTTGTAGTCATATACATATTATTTTGTGTGTTACTTTCCTAGTTTGAGAATGTGTGTTTTGCATACAAGAACATCTGATGATATACTGAAAAATATACAGGGCTGATTTTTTATTACTATTTTTGATTCACACATTACTATGTACAGTCACTAGATGGCACACTCGACTCATACATGACTTAGCAATTCAGAAATATATAGTGCCTATAGACAGCCAAAATCGTTAGGAGGTTGCAGTATTGGGTTGCTGTCACTTTTTCAGTTTGCAGTATTCATTGCTATAATTCTCAGGCACAGAGGCTTAAATGTCCAAACAACATTTCTATTGTCCAGTTCTAATTTTTGGGAGTTTCCAGATTCAGATGAAACATAGAATCATAACGAAGAGACCTCTCGGATCATCAAGTCCAGCCCCTTGCAAAGAAGCAGGAAAATTGCATTCAAAGCTCCCCCAACAGATGGCCATCCAGCGTCTGCTTAAAAGCCTCCAAAGAAGGAGCCTCCACCACAGTCTGGAGCAGAGAGTTCCACTGCTGAACAGCTCTCACAGTCAGGAAGTTCTTAATGTTCCGTTGGTATCTCCTTTCCTGAACATTTTATTTAAGAAACATGTTCACATTAGTGTTTTACTTTCATCCCACAAAAATCAAATATCTGTGCATTTGTTCAAATTCTTTTTATATTTCTCCACAACTTTTTAATCCTGACAAATGGTTGCATTCATCCTCCATCTAAACCAGGGGTGTCAATCTCACATCAGCCTTATAGTTGCCTTCAAATATTATTGAATACATGGGCAAATAATTGGTGGATACAGTGGGCCAACTATTATTTTTTTAAACATAATGGTCAGTGTTGTTTAGTTTATGCCCAGTTTGGGTCACCAGATGTTATCATGTTATTAAACGATAACTCCCATCTATTTTGATGATCCGCCGTGTGAGTGGGATATAATGGAAAATGCAACCCAACATTACTTGTGGCTCTGAGATTGGAGAAAGGTTAAAGGACATTTTAAAGTAAAATATCATATCCACAAGCCTTGTATCTAAATGCAAACTCACTATCCTAACTAAACAGAAGAATTTGCTGCCTTTCAGATGTTACTGTATCACAACTCCCATCATTAGCTCTAGTCATGATGTCTGATGATGAGGAATACAAGAGTCGTGATCTAGCATCTGGAGAGCCACATAAAATGACATGGAACAGGCCTTAAGTTTGAAACGTGATCTAAACTATCCCCTTTTTTCTTTATGAGTCATGTCATCTCATGATACACCCAAAGTACAACAGCCTCTGGTTAGTCATCTTCACTTCCACTAACAGCAGTGCAAAATAATCTCCCTTTGTAAATCTATGTCCAGCCCAACTCCATGCATTTTTGTTCTCCATAACCTATTACAGGCAGTTCCCAAGTTGCAAACATCCAACGTACAAACAGCTCATAGTTAAGAACAGGGTGAGACAACAGGAAGTGAGATAAATGTATCCCTCAGGAGGGAAATTCAACCCTGAAAGAGCTATTATCATGAGCAAAGGGAGTCTCCACAGAAGTGTTATCGCCAATCCTTGGTCCCTTCCTTGGCTGAATAAAATCCACATTATCTACTTTGAACTGGAATGTATGGCAATGTGGACCCAGATAACCCAGTTCAAAGCAGATATTGTGGGATTGTCTGCTTTGATATTCTGGGCTATATGGCTGTTTGGAAGGGCCCCTTGTTTCCACAACATGCCAAAATTTTCAGAATCCAGAAAGACAGAAATTGAAGTCTTCTGAATAGGGGCACAGACAGCAAAACCCTTCCCTATGCTATCCAAAGCTAAAAAGTATATATTTTGGGCTGGAGTTACACTTAAAATGTACCTATTCTGGTTTACATACAAATTCAGCTTAATAACAAATCTACAGAACCTATCTTGTTTGTAACTTGAAGACTCCCTGTATATGATAACTAAAACATTTGGGAAATTCAAGCAGTGACTGACTGGCAAGGGAAAGCAAAACACATCTTTTTCCCTTGAGTATTGGCTTCTTTACCAGCAAGGAGCTTGGAACAATTGTACAAATTGCATCACTGTTAATCTAAAGTAATGTTTCCAAGCTCTGCTTATAAAACACTCCTGAATGTAAAGTATTTGTAAGCCTTCAGCAACAAAAATATGGGCATAAATGTTCATATTGATAACTACACTAAGATCCCCCATATCTGTGGGACTGGTACGAGGGCGGTTCAGTAAGTCCATTACTTTTTGAATTTCCTGCCTCTTAACTGAAAAAGCAACACAGCTTCTGTCAACAGGCATCTGTCAGTTGACTCCTGTCAAAATTTGAACAAGCTGCATCATTTAGTTTGTGTTTGACAGCTATTGATAGCAGACTACCGTGTGATTTGAGGAGAAAATGGAAAAAAGAGAAATTTTGTGTGATAATTAAGCATTATTTTTTGCGGAAAAAACCCATCACTCAACCCAAGGCTAAGCTTGATAAATACTATGGGGGCTCCCCCCATCAATTTCAATGGTAAAAAAGTGGTTTACTGAATTTTGTTGTGGCCGTACAAGCACGGAAGATGCCGAACGTTCTGGATGCCCAGTTGAGGTCTCTACACCAAAAACAATTGAAAAAATTCACAACATGGTGTTGGCCGATTGGAGACTGAAAGTGCGAGAGATTGCGGAAGCCATAGGCATCTCACATGGTTCAGTGGTTTCAATTTTAAATAATCACTTGGGTATGAGAAAGCTTTCCGTAAGATGGGTGCCGCGTTTGCTCACAATCGACCACAAATGCAATCATGTGACAATTTCACAGGAGTGTTTGGCATTGTTCAGCCGCAATATGGACAAGTTTTTGCGCTGTTTCATAACCGTGAACGAAACGTGGATCCACCACAACACACTAGACACCAAACAGCAGTCAAAACAGTGGGTTTCTCAGGGTGAATCGGTGCCAAAGAAGGCCAAGGTGGATGTGTCAGCCAATAAAGTCATGGCGACCATGTTTTGGGATGCACATGGTATAATCCACATTGACTACCTCAAAGGGTAAAACAATCAATGATGAAGATTATGCCAACTTATTGGGTTGGTTTAATGAGGATTTGAAAAAAAAGACCACATTTGACCTAGAAAAAAGTTCTTTTGCACCAGGACAATACAAGGATGCATACCTGTTCAGTTTCCAAGGCAACAATCCATGAATTGGGATATGAATTGCTCCCTCATCCTCCCTGTTCTCCGGATTTAGCCCCGAGTGACTATTTCTTGTTTCCAAACCTGAAGAAATGGCTCAGTGGAAAGAGATTTGACTCGAACAATGAAATCATCTCACAAACAAATACCTATTTTGATGACCTCAACAAATCTTATATTTTGGAAGGGATTAAAAATTGGAGAAATGTTGGAGCTCAAAGGAGACTACGTTGAAAAATAAAATGATTTTTTAACCTGTGTTTCATTCAAAATGTCACAGATTTATTGACCTTGTATCCACAGTTTCATTTGTATGGTCCATTGGCTGCAATTGATTTGCTGAATTTGGAGGGTTTTTTGATTCAGAAATTTGTGACAACACATATGACCAAATATGCAGCCAAAGGCTCCTTCTACACTGCCATATAAAATCCAGATTACCTGCTTTGAATTGGATTATATGGCAGTGTAGATTTATATAATCCAGTTCAAAGCAGATAATGTGGATTATCTGCTTTGATCAAAGGAAAAGGTAAAGGTTTTCCCCTGACATTAAGTCTAGTCATGTCTGACTTTGGGGTTGGGGCTCATCTCCATTTCTAAGCCAAAAAGCTTGCATTGTCCATAGACGCCTCCAAGGTAATGAGGCCAGCATGACGGCATGGAGCGTCATTACCTTCCCGCCAGAGCAGTACCCATTGATCTACTCACATTTGCATGTTTTCAAACTGCTAGGTTGGCAGAAGCTGGGGCCAACAGTGGGAGCTCATCCTGTTCCCCAGATTCAAACCACCAACCTTTTGGTCAGCAAGTTCAGCAGCTCAGCGGTTTAACTCGCTGCACTACCAAGGGGCCCATGGGGCTTTCCATTTCAACAGGGCTCATTATTTTCTGTGATTTTGCCAATCCATGTGAAGCCTGGGAACATATTCACCTCCCTAGACAAGGAATCCTTACTGTAAAAATAACACTATGTAACAAAATTTGAAAATAAATTCTGCTCCTGTTTTGAAAGTGCTATTCCTGTTTAACTGCATAGTACTTACTTAAAAAGTAGTTGTTATACTCCACAAACTATGTTGAATTGGGTGAGACCCAATGAAATATTAATTTACATACCATAGCAAAAAAAAGTGATAGGGTTACCTTAGGGCTTCCATAACTTGGGAATAAACAATGTAGCACAGCCTTGAATAATCTAACTATGACTAATTCCTTGGGAATCTTTTTTCAATGGTGGACACTTTACAAATGCTTCCAAAAAGTACTTTCCCCTTTCAAGCAATGAGAGGAGCGAATAGAGAAACTCACGACAGGAATGGATTGCTATTATAACATTATTCAGAGTAAATTCATCACAGAGGAAGTCATTTGCTTAACTTTCAGGGTGTTAGTTGATTCGTGAGGTTGGCAGATGTTTTTGTCACATGCTATAAACACAATTAAACTTGTCTGCCCACATCGCTATACTCCCCATTCTTCCAACCCGTGTCTTGTCAGCCACACCGTCCAGAAAGGTCGCTTCAGACTGAACACTTTTCTATTTGTTGCTACCATAAAACAATCATAAGACTGGCCAACTGATCTCCCTGAGTCATTACGTTACGTCAAAGAGATTACAGGTTGAAAAGGGTTGTCTCCATTCGTGGTTTTGAAACAGTCTAATGATTGCTTTTCCCATTTTACTGTCCTTAAATGACAAACATTGCTGATAATAGCAAAACAATAAAAATAAAATGGCAAAATACTTTTTTTTAAGAATAATGTTTTTTACTCAGCCTTTAGGTAGAACTACAATATTTTGTTTGTCTTGTGAATGGCCCCTGTGGACTTGAATATTTGGGCAGGAAAAAAATGAATGGCAGAAGGTTGGATTTTAATCCAATTCAGTTCTTTTTCATCCCAACACTGTGTTCAAAAGATCAAGCTTTTCTTGAAAACCTGGGTTATTTCACGTCTACTTCCAGTCTGAATTGTCTTCAATGTTAAACGGGATGTGTGTGTTGGGAAGGTGTGCATTGGGGGCCATAGTGGCACAACGGGTTAAACCATTGAACTGTTGAATCTGCTGACCTAGAGGCTGGCAGTTCGAAGCTGCAGGTCAGGGTGAGCTCCTGCTGTTAGCTTTATGTCCTGCCAACCTAGCAATTTGAAAACATGCAAATGTGAGTAGATCAATAGGTATCATTTTGGCGAGAAGGTAATTAAGGCACCCATGCAGCAGTGCTGGCAACACAACCAGCAGGTGCCTATAGAACACTGTTTCCCAACCTTTTTTGAGCCGCGGCACACTTTTAACATTAAAAAAATCCGGGGGCACACCACCAACCAAAATGACACAAAATGACACTCTAACACTGGTAAAGAACAGCTGGGGGGTGGTGCCCTGCTGGGAGCAGCTGCTAGAAGTGCCAAAGCCGGGGGAGGAGCCAGGCCAGGCCATGCCATGCACCATCCCCTCCCCCCGGCTTCACCTCTCCCACAGCTTCTCCAGCCTTGAGGGGGCAGTGCCAGCACATTGCTGGCTTGGCACTGTCCCCTCAAGGCTGGGGAAGCTGTGGGAGAGCTGAAGCTGGGGGGAGGGGGTGGAGCCAGGCCATGCCATGCCCCACCCCCTCCCCCCAGCTTTAGCTCTCCCACAGCTTCTCCAGCCTTGAGGGGGCAGTGCGAGCGAGGGGCGGGAGTCATGGCCCCTGTCCCCAGTGCCACTCTCCGCCATGACTCCTGCCCCTCGCTCGCTGAAGCCGTGTGGAGGAGGAGGAGCATGAGTGGTGGACGGGCTTCAGTGGGCGGGGCTCCTCCTCCATGCGGCTTTAGCGAGTGAGGGGCGGGAGTCATGGCGGGAGTCATGGCAGATTGGATGCTGGCTGGGGAAACGGCCAAAGGAAGTGGTGCCCCGGCCCCTTCTTTTTTTTCTTCACCGCCGCCTGGCCCTTCCTCCTCCTCCTCCAAGCAGCAGGAGTTCGGCAGGAGGAGGGGGGAAGGAAGGGGGGCAGAGAGCTTTTCTCACGGCACAGCAGGAGGTCCGTCACAGCACACCGTGTCGCAGCGGTTGGGAAACACTGCTATAGACAATAGGTTCCTTGGCTTGGAAATGGAATAAGAGCACCTTCCCATGGCCAGAGTTTAGCACCGCCTCCAGAAAGCAGATGCACTCACCATTGTTTTTGAAGGTGCATTTGTGCTTATAATTGTGTAGCAGTATTAGTGCTCCTCCATCTATCAGCATTGCAATAGTAGCCACTTCATTAATAATATGACCAGTGCTCTATCGGGGCATATATATAAAATGCGGACATGCATGAGGGGGAAAAGAAAATGGCTATATGGCTGAATATATTGCAAAGTGTAGCATACCTGATAATTGCAGCATTGCACTTTAACACCAAAGTAGTAATGCCACTTAAATTTCATAAAGATGTGCATGGTGTTAACACAATCCCTATGCACCAGAAAAATGCTAGTTGAAAAAAAATTTCACTTGTGTGGACAACATCTTGATGTTCTCTATACGGAAAACATCACGTGGATGTTTAAAATGGACCCCTGCGAACTTTAGCAAGAGATGGAGCAGCTAAATCAGACTGTCAAAAAATGGAGCCATGGACAGACAGGTGGCTAAAGAGAAACACAATTGGAAAGCAATTAGAACAGTCTGCAACTATCCCTTTATTTCTTATACTATGAATTAACATTGGATTTTGGATTCCCAAAATGCATTTTAAGGAACCAGTCTGAATGTAGCATAGCTATGACTGAGCACTATATATATTTGTGTGAAGCTTTCGATATAGACTGATATGAGGCTTAAGATGAGAGAGGTTTGACTTTTAAAATACTTTGTCTGAGGCACAAAAAAAGTGTAACCCAATACCATAAACTGAAACCTGTTCCAAAAGATCTTCAGACTGCTTCTTTGAAGTAAATCTTCACTTCAGAAACTTGACACAATTCTTTGTTATAAGAAATTGAACAAAGAAATATTTATTTAAGGATTCTCAGGAAGACAAAGCTTAGTGGTTACACCGTAGTTTCTTCTCTGTATTCTTTAAATCTAGTTACAGTTAACTTTTACTATCATGAACACTTGAAACAGTTTCTATATAGCTTCCAGAATGGCATATCTTCTTGCCAATCTGATTTTGCCTTATTCCACTTTAAAGTGTTATTCTTACTCAGTCTCCTGACTGACACTTAAGCACAGTTTCGCCTTTCGTTTACTTCAGCTTTCCCACTGAAGGAACAAAATATTACTAGGAATTCCTTTCCCCTAGCTCACAAGCTATTTTCTACTTAGAGAACTGGTCCATTCAATACTCTAAATACCAAGACTGAAGACCTAAACCCCTTGGTCCTGCTCTAACACCGCAAGAACCAACCTTCCTTTGGCTCAGCCAGCCAAGGAATGGCTAATTTTTTAAAATGTCCACTCTCTTCCTGTTGGCAGTTAGTTCCGTACTTTTTGGCTCCTGAGCTCTGCTGAACTAGATACATTTCTACTGCAAACTTGGTTACTATGGCAATGCATCAACACAGCAGCTGCAGCTTAAGCAGACCTGCACTTACAATATTCTAACATTAATAAACATATTCAAAACCCATATTATAATTAGATATTTTGTTACAAAAGCCTTTTGACATCACACAATTATAGCGCTCCAGTCCATGTCTGCTGCAAAGGCTGTATCCCATTGAATCCTGGGATTTCGCAATTTAAGGATTTTGCAGTTTAAGGATTCTATCAAATCCTGGGATTTTGTAGTTTAATTCTCAACCAGAGAGGTCTTCTGTCCTCACTAACCTGCAGGATTTCTTTTAAAGTTGCCATGGCAGTTAAAGTGGAATCATAGCACTATAGGTGTGTAGAGTGAAAGGACTCTTGATTGAGCATAAAAGAGCTGAACTATTTTCAAGTTTGTAAACCAACCCATCCACTCCAGAGCAATTTATTTCTTCTTGCTGACCATGCGATACCATCTCCAAACATCAGTCTCTTGACAATTTCTGAGCTCTGCTGCGGTTGAGAAACTTTTCTTCTTCCTGTTGATAAGGAAGTGGAAAGTCTGGTTAGACCGGCTGCCTCTCATCTGCTATGAATACAACTGTACTGGGTCACAGAGGGGAACTGGTCTTTGCTCTCTTGTGTGCTGCAAACAATTGGCCAAGAATATGGTGGAGACACTTCTTTACCTACCTAGGGGAAGCAAGTTATGACTCAGATCTTAAGAAATGAAACTCAAGTGGGACAGAAATAAAGTTCTTTTTAATATGACTCAGGTGTTTAGGAGTGCCAGTTTCATGTGAGCAACTGAAGGAGCCAGGGGTTTTCGTGATCTTGGGGGTGTTGCCCCCACATCCCCCACTGCTACTCCCCTCAAAAAGTGTTGCTGCAAAGTTCCCCAATGCCCTCTAAGGGTATTTTCAGCATGTTTGTTGGTTGTTACAAGGTTTTTAGCCTTGAGTGCAGGTAGCCCACCAAATTACAATTCTCATGATTCTATAGTACTGAGCCATGGCAATGAAAGTGGTGCCAAAAAGCTTTATTCTGCAGTGTAGATGCATCCCTGGGACTGAACACTGGACCATTTCATGCCTTTGAAGCACTGATTCTCAAAGTGGGCAGTACCACCCCCTGGTGGACGGTGAAGCTCAGTGGAATTTGGGGGGCGGTGAACCTCTTTAAGGTGGCAGTGAACAATTGGTCATTTAGGAGGGGTCGCACAGCCCTCTTCTTTGGCCCCGCCCCCTTCGCTTTGACCTGCATATTAGATATTTGGATTCGAATTCGTAAGAGTAGCAAAATTATTTATGAAGTAGCAATGAAAATATGGTTGGGGGTCACCACAACACAATGAACCTTATTTATGGGTCATGGCATTAGAAAGGTTGAGAACCACTGCATTAACACATATATCTTTCTGTTTAATTGCTATTAAATTTTAAAATTATAATTTCTAGGGGGGCAGTGAGTAAAAAATTTTCTGGAAAGGGGGCGGTAGGCCAAAAATGTTTGGAAACCAGTGCTCTGAAGTCTCTGCAGTGGCATTTTTGGAAAAGAAGAGCATACAATAAACCTTTAACCAGACTATCCCTTTGACTTTATGCCACATGCCTAGATGACATTCTGTTTCAGCATTTTTTAACATATCACATGCACACACATTTGAAAAACAGGTTTGCCACTTGCTGTGTGACCAACAGGGAGTTTCAACCACTTGCAGCTGTCTCATAAATTCACCTTTATTATTTAAGAGGAGTATTTACATCCTGCCTCTAGCTAGCTACTATCATCTATCTCTCACAGGTGCCCAACAAAGACACAATGAAATGAGAATAACCACTAAATAATATAAAATGCAGCACTTAAGACTAATCAAACACATCACGCAACAGCTGTGACCTGAACACATTATGCAGAAAAGGCCTGCTGAAATTAGTCTTTGTTGCTTTCTGAAAAGCCAAGCAGTCATCAAACCAGGTGGCTGTTGTAGCCCAAAACAGGTGAAAGGAACCTATGACACAGTCCTGGGAGACAGCAATGTGCAAATATTTGCCTTTGTTTCTTTTTGTCTGTCTCCTTGCCATCTCATCCCAAATTATTTTAGACAGCAATTAAGCTCTAGGGCAGTGGTTCTCAACCTGTGGGTCCCCAGATGTTTTGGCCTACAATCCCAGAAATCCCAGCCAGTTTACTAGCTGTTAAAATTTCTGGGAGTTGAAAGACAAAACATCTGGGGACCCCTAGGTTGAGAAGCACTGCTCTAGGGAGAAGGGTAGGAACAAAGATGAGTTTTGGTACCCTGCCATCCATCCATCATGCCTGCACTGGACCCTCACCATTGAAGTCTCTGGAAGTACTTGGTTATGGACACAGTTGTTAATGCAATTCAACAGTAGTTGTCCATTCATCTCTCTGGTGCAGGAGGTTCCACCATCCTACATCATATAATCTTTTGAAAAGAATACATATTTCCTTGTTTCTTTTCCCAAAATGACAGAAAGGGAAGAGGAAATGAGGAAATCACTACTACATTATCAGTGTGGATAACAGCAATTGCTGTTTTTGTCTGCGTTCTGGCTTAAGGAGACCCTAAGACATAGAATCATAGAGTTGGAAGAGAACTCATGGGACATCCAGTCCAACCCCCTGCCAAGAAGCAGGAAAATTGCATTCAAAGTACCCTCAACAGATGGCCATCCAGCCTCCACCACACTCTGTGGCAGAGAGTTCCACTGCTGAACAGCTCTCACAGTCAGGAAGTTATTCCTAATGTTCAGATTGAATCTCCTTTCTTGTAGCCATTGTTCCGCGTCCTAGTCTCCAGGGCAGCAGAAAACAAGCTTGCTCCCTCCTTCCTATGACTTCCTCTCACATACTTATACATGGCTATCATGTCTCCTTTCAGTTTTCTCTTCTTCAGGCTAAACATGCCCCGCTCTTTAAGCCACTCCTCATAGGGCATTTTCTTAGCAAGATTTGTTCAGAGGAGGTTTGCCCTTGCCTTCCTCTGAAGCTGGGAGTGCATGACTCACCCAGATCAGCCAGTGGGTTTCCATCACTGAGTGGGGATATAAACCCTGCAATCCAGGTCAGACCACAACACCATGTTATCTGCTGCAAAAACATTATGGCAAAACAGCTTGCAAGCTGAGCATTGATCACTGTGTCACTGGTCCAGCCAATGACAGCTGGGACCCTGTGGTTTTGTGGTGTGCAATGCCTTTACTGCAGACACAGAGTATGGTTTTGTTTTGAGACTATTGTTTGTTAACACACCCACAGCAATAGTTACTTCTCAACTGTGATGAGTGTCACTTTCTCTGTCTCCAACTGCATAAGAAGTAGAGTTCCCAAGAGTTCCAGTTTGTACATGGCATCCTATATTTATGGTTCTAAAGTCAGGAGGTGACATAGGAAGTCCTAGATTCTGTATTTGAGATCTGATAGCAAACATACTCCCAACCCAACAAACCACCCAAGCATTTGTTATGCATGCAGCAATATGGTCTTAGACATCAATGGGTCTCGAAGAGAAACGACAATGCAGAAAGAACCGCAACTTGGAAACAACATCACCCAAGGAGACTTTCTGCTGTGCTTCCTGCAACCGGACTTGCCTATCTCAGATTGGCCTTTTTAGTCATCAGCGTGCTTGTAAAAAGCATGGGATGAGTCCTTCCTAAGAATCTTCATTCGCAAAGTAATGGCAGAGAGAGAGAGAGAGAGAGAGAGAGAGAGAGAGAGAGAGAGAGAGTTGACATGACATCACTTTTCCTCTTTCTGGCCATGCTGATTTGTATGGGTTTGTGGGTGTCTGAGAGAACTGAAATCATAGGAGAGATCTTCCTCTTACAAGGATTTTGGGTCCCATGATGGCCTTCTTCAGGCATGCATAAGTCTGAATCCTGTTCATACCCATAGCTAGAGTTGGATCATTATTCAACCATTTATTCTATAGGCTTACTCTAGTTGGAGCTAGCTTGCAGGATTAAAGCCATAGTGAATTTATTATTGTTGACAATACTTCTGCTGGGATGATTCTGGGATTCGTAGCAAAAAAGTACCTTTTCCAAACTGTGTCCATTTTCAGTCCACCACCCCAGTGCTAAATGTTGGTGCTAATACTTAAATAAGCTTTTTCGACCATAGATTTGGTAGTCAAATGACAGAAGCAGGAAGTACATAACCCCGGATACTCAAACATCTCAGTTCCTGAATCCAGAGATTGTTTTCTGAACACAGCACGTATTTCTTTCCGGGTTTATTTCTCGGTTTAAATCTATGTCACCTTTGGGGGCAAACTGTACAATTACAAATGGCGTGATTTATATGCATAAATGTTACGTGTGCCTTATGTTTAATGGTTTTAATTGATTTTAAGTTCATAGTTGTATGTAGTAATTAATTAGTTATGATTTCTTTGTGTACTGTATGTTGGCATTGAATTTTTTTCCATTAGTATGCTGTAAACCACCTTGAGTTCCTCCAGGGACTGAGAAAGATGGTATATAAATACAGTAAATAAATACATTTAATGGTTTCTGTTGAGATGAAGTTGAAGTCACCTTGGCTGGCCATTACACATACACCTTGATCATAAGACTTATTGATGTCAGTAAGATCTGTTCCTAAGCAATGAGCCTTGTGTTTCAGGCATGTCATTTTGGCCCATTTTTTTTGTCTCAACCGCTGGTGCTCATGTGCATCACCAGTGCGTCACACGCAGCCAAGTGACAGCGATGAGTCAATGTCTTTTGCAATGCAAGTTCCACTTCAAACAATCCAGCACTTCAGTTGAGGAACAGGTTTCGTAGGTTAGCTTTTTCTCTCAGCACTGGATTCTGTTCCCAACGGAATGCAGACTAATAATAATAATAATAATAATAACAATAATAGAACAATAGACAACTTTAGGTTGTTGGTGTGTCAGCTCCAACTAGAGTACATGCAGATTAGAATGTTCCAAAGTAAATTAGCATCATGTTTTGGCTTTGTAGGGATATGGCTATAATACATCTAAGCTGGGTTTATGAAAAGGTTTTTTTTTTAATCTAAAGGAGCTTTTGGGTGATTTTGGGTAAGTTATACTTCCTCAGCCTCAAGGGAGGGTCCTCTTGAACAAATTTTGCCAAGAAAGCCCAGTAAAAGGTTAGGGTTACGGTTACCATAACTTGAAGGCTCATAATATCAATAACATGCAATACATTGCTTAAGTTTTTACATGTGTACGGAAATCAAGATATATAGTCACCTGAACATATTAGTAGTTTATATGTAGGGTGCCAATAGCACTCTATCCTTTATTTTTGAACCTATCTATGACATACAATTATAGCACATTTCAATATTCATTTTGAGAAGGGAAAGGGAATAAAGGAGAAAACATTAAAGATTCAGGGGAAGCAAGACTCTTCACCAAAAATTAGCAGCAGAACAAAGGGAAAAGGGAGACAAACATCTGGTGCTTTTCTGAAACTGGTTTTGGTCTAGTTTCTATTTGCAAAAACAAAAGGGGAAGAGAAGTTCCTTCCTCTTTAAAAGCATCTCTTTTTCTGATCATGACAAATTACAACTTCTCTTGTTGCTGGTAAATATTGCTTTGCATTTTAACACTAGCCAAGAGGTGCATTAACTGGGGTTTGAAAAAATATTCAAATTTTAGAGAAAGTATGGATTTCCTCCTCTTTGCTGTTTTGGACTTATTCTTTGCAGAAATTGTGGTATTTTAGTTCAAAGTAAATGCTCATAGTTGGTACTCTATTAAATCTAGTCCCTTAAATCTATTCTTCACCTTCACTGCATATTCAGTAGGAATGTTAGTGAAATCATATCTAACTGGTCTGTGTTTTCTCTAATCTCTTTGATTCTAAATTGTGCAATAAGAAGTTCGTGATCTGAACTACAGTCAGCTCCAGGCCTCATGTTGCAGAAATGGAGTCTCATGAATAACCACCAGAAGCAGTCCTTTATCAATGGGCTCAATGGGTTTATGTCTTTGAAATGAGTAGAAACTGAGTAAAATTTCTATATGATAGATTATCTGCTTTGCTCCAGTGTAGACTCATATAATCAGTTCAGCAATATGGATTATCTCAATGACATTAAGCTTCCTGAGGGTTGCATTGCAATACACTGATACTGGGGGCATCAATGGACTATATTTTTATCTCTTTTATTCTTTTCCTTTATTCTAAATAAAACATTTAATCACGGCTGGTCTAAAGTGGTTTACTGAGGGATCTTTCAGGTCTAGGGTGCAACACCACCAGAGCAGTACCTATTGATCTACTCACATTTGCTAGGTTGACAGAAGCCAGAGCTAATAGTGGGAGCTCACCCTGCTCCCTGGATTAGAACCGCTGACCTTTTGGTCAGCAAATTCAGCAGCTCAGCAGTTTAACCTGCTGCACCATGAGGGGCTCCTATCTGCTTTGATAATCTGGATTAAATGGCAGTGTAGAAGGAAAACAATCTTTTATATGTTAGTAGTCTGCTACATTTTCTCTTCTTACTACACACAGAATCCCATGTAATGCACACTCATGTGTACACACACAAAGAAATGGAAACATAAATGCAAAATGCTCACAAACATGTGGCTTTATTCCTTTAAATAGTTGAGCCATTTCTATCACAAACAGGACTGGATAATACAAATAAACTGTATATACAAAGATCTTTAAATACAAACTTTACAACAGAGATAATGTTTTTGTCAATAATTCTATTTACAACATACATAGTATGCCACTTTAAAAATGAAACAAAATTGCTTAACAAAGTATTGACCTATTTTTATAAAAGTTTACACATTCATCCCATAGGATGTACCAAACTATGTTCTTGAAACAGTTTTACTGCCATCTAAAACATCAAGTTTTAAACGTATTCAACGTCTTCAAGAGCAAAAAAGGTGTGTTTTTTTCCATAGGAACATTATTTTTAAAAATCTCTAATTCATGACATTCAAACACATGTTTGTTTTAGGAAACATGTAACTCACAGCCACAAATTAATCCAAACTTCATAACTAGGCTATTTCCGCCAAGACTCGTATTCTACTACCAGCTTTATATTTCAAGAGGCTCATGTTTACAATTGTTGCTGTCTTTGCTAGGAAGCCAGGCTTTGTCCCATGACTTCTTCTTGCATCTCCCACTGATAGCAATGTGCAAGAAAATATTCTGGAAATGCAGCTAACACCATTAAAATGAAACTATGCCAGTTCACAGCCTAACATGTACGAATACACTGGTAGCTGCAATGTTTTTGTTGATGTTTTGGTACAGATTTCTTATTTAAGAATTGGTACAAACACTATTAGACTCAATGAGCTGATTCATGCTATTTAGGAGAATATTTATATGATACAGACACTGGATAGCTTTCTTTTAGTAATGTTTGTAACCTAGATATCTGAGATCAAAACACCACCATACTATTCTAGCTTTGGTCAAAGGAGACAAAAACCTTAAAGGTCAGGAAAATCCTAAGGATTTGCTCAAAGACATAAACGAAATCCATATTTAGTGTTTTGAATTATGATTTCCAGACTCTCCCAGCCGATAGGTGACCATCCAAGCTAGGGCATTCTGGGATTTATAGTCCCCCCCCAAACAACTTTTGAATGTTATCCTCATAGGTCCAAGATGACTAGCTTGTTGTCTAAAAGGGAAACAGAAGCAGCAATATGAAAACAAGTCTGAGAGGTATGGAGAGGAATGCAAGGAAACAGAGGGCTGGGGAGGTGCCTCATTTGAAGCCAAAACAAGTGGGCGGTTGGGTGTGGAGCCAGAGATGCTCATACTATGCTGATTAGTGGGTCACCAAATCGTGATCCAAACAAAAATGAGTGGGATGAGAAATCATAGAAAAAAGTTTGACCCAAGTCACCAAGCTTCAGGCTTTTCAAGGGAAATCAACGTGATGCTGTAAGTCAGTGGTTCTCAACCTATGGGTCCCCAGGTATTATGGACTACAACTCCAGAAATCCCAGCCGGTTTACCAGCTGTAAGGATTTCTGGGAGTTAAAGGCCAAAACATCTAGGAACCCACAGGTTAAGAACCACTAAGTCAAAGATTTGCAAAACGGAAGACGTTCTGGCACAAAGAAAGCCACATTTCTGCTAGCAGCAAGCTTGGTTTAGAAACAGTCCTTAAATCCAACAATGATTATAATTATTAATAATTAGAACAACTCAAAGAATTCAAAGTAGGAGCTTCCACTACTGTTGAACTTAATGATTTGGGTTCCTTAATCATCAGGCCTTTAAAAAATTTATAATGCATATTTTTCATGGTTACACATTCAATGCCGACCGAACGTGAGTTACAGATCATATGACAAAAGCAGCATTTTATCAAGAACAAGAACCTTCTCTTATTGTTTTCTTAAGAGTTCTCAAAAGTTCACTTTATAAAATTCTTCAAGTGATCAGAAGTATTGCACCCTTCTTTTTCTTCAAAAAATCTGAAAGAAATTATCTTCTTCCATTCAGCACAATTGAACTCTTCGTAATCTCATAGAATTAATCCTCAGACTATGTTAAAGTAGCCAGCTAGTGCTCCAAGGTCAATGTATAGTGATCGTTGTCTCCTGAGCAGTTCTGATTCTTCAGTAATCCCGATGCTTGAGGAATCTAACAAGAAAGAAGATTTGACAAATTTTTAAAAAGAAGATATGACAATATTACATTACACCAATTTTAGAAAAGGTGACTATAACAGATTTTCATTTCAGCCCCTTGGTGGCACCGCGGGTTAAACTGCTGAACTTGCTGACCAAGAGGTCAGCAGTTCAAATCCGGGGAGCAGGGTGAACTCCTGCTGTTAGCCCCAGCTTCTGCTAACCTAGCATTTCGAAAACATGCTAACATGAGTAACTCAATAGGTACTTCTTCTGCGGGAAGATAATGGTGCTCTATGCAGTCATGTCGGCCACATGACCTAGGAGGTGTCTATGGACAATGCCAGCTCTATGGCCTAGAAATGGAGATGAGCACCAACCTCCAGAGTTGGACATGACTGAACTTAATGTCAGGGGAAACCTTTACCTTTATCTTACTACACATGTGTACCAACTAAACTTTTTTCTTCTGTTTCAGCAACATCACAATCCTAATCAACATCTAGTAAACAACCTTTGCAGCAAACAGGCCAAGTTTGATCAAAGAAATAAATTGTGACAAGTAGCCACAACAATGAACTCACTTAATGCTGTGTAGGTTCTGGGGCCCTTTGCCTGAAAAGGGGTGTAATAAAACAGACACGAGGAACTTTTGATCCTTGGGACTAGAACTCCTATAAACCCTTTCTATTGGACATGCTGGGTGGAACTAATCACATATGGCAAGTGAAAACATGTGGAAGGCCAAAGGTGAAAAACTAGAAAAGGGGAAGAAAGCAGCCATCCAAAAGGCTAGTCCTCGTGAGGGTTCTAATTCAGGAAAACAAAATAGAAAATAGAGGTACATAAACTGCATGACACAAAGACTAAATATGATTTTCTTATACAAGAACTCAGAGCCAGCTAATGGTGAGAGACCAGGAAAGACAAAATACAGTGCTTCACACTGCACATGAGAAAAATTACGTTTTTGGAGTATAAGGTCAAAAGCTATCATAGACCTTTTAGTTAAGGTTTCTGGAAGTTGTGCTGTATTCCAAAATGGAATCCACCATCCCCAGTCTAGCTGGCTTTAATGCAGCCAATGACTGTTGACTATTATTTAGGAAGAATCATAGAAACAGAATATAGAATCCTTGAGTTGGAAGAGACTTTGTGGGCCCTCCAGTCCAATCCCCTGCCAAGAAGCGGGAAAATCACATTCAAAGCACCCCCGACAGAGGGCCATCCAGCCTGTTTAAAAGCCTCCAAAGAAGGAGCCTCCAGCACACTCCAGGGCAGAGAGTTCCACTGCTGAACAACTCTCACAGTTAGGAAGTTCTTCCTAATGTTCAGGTGGAATCTCCTTTCCTGAAGTTTGAAGCCATTGTTCCACGTCCTAGTCTCCAGGGCAGCGGAAAACAAGCTTGCTCCCTCCTCCCTATGACTTCCCCTCACATATTTATACATGGCCATCTTATCTCCTCTCAGCCTTCTCTTCTGCAATATTCCTTATTGGAATAAGGTTTGCAATGGCTGTCAGTCAGGATAGTTAATTTATATATAACCTCCAGGATCAGAAACACTGTGCAATTGTTCACAACTTGAGGAGTGTAATGGGAAGAGAAGGTTACTGCCCTCATGTACAATGTATGGGCTTATTATAGACATCCATTTGGGTACAGTAAAAACCAAGATGGTTCTTGCCAGGAAGGAGAAAATCCATATGCATTAGCAAATTTGCAAACATTATGTATGTGAAGCCTCAGTGCAAAGACTGCAGCTTGTGTATGTGTGAAAGAGAGCTATATATAAATGCATTCAAAAACAGTGTTGTTTTAACTCTGGGTCATTGTTGTTTTCCTGCAAAGTGTATTTTAGACTGGCAGCAGTGATATGTTATGTTTGATACTGGAGAACATTTATTTCACAACTCTGGAAATTCCAGTATTTTTTGAAAAGCTTCCTGGATAATGATGTGAATGTACCAAGGGACTGATTTCACAGGAATTTCAGGATCTAAGCTGAAGCCCAGTTCCATGGAGAGGTCAGTGGGATTTCTGCCAAGCACTTTAAATATGCACTTTGTCTAGTGTCAGTTCTGCTAAAACTCTGACTGGCAGTGAAGCTCTGTAGCCTCGTCTTTGTTGTAAACTGCCCAGATAAGACATGCCCCCACCTCATATTCTGTTGAACTCTGGTTCCCATTGTCCCTTACTATACTGGCTGGAGCCTCTGGGAGTTGTATCCAAGGCATCCAACAAGCCACCAGTCCCTCACCCTTGGGCCAAATGCAGGAAGGAGGGTTAGTGTTGTACCGGCAATGTTCTCAGGAAGCTCAAACTCCTGCCTTGCCAGCAGCCGTTTCCTTTCAAAGAGAGCCGAATCCAGGCTCTGGCAGCGCGGCTGCTCTTCCCTGGGTGGGTGCAAGGCCTCGTGTTTGAGGAGTTCTGTGGCAGAGGGTCTCTGGTTCAGGTTCCTCTCAAGGGCGGCTTCCAGGAACCGTCTCATGCTGGGGCTGCAGTCCTCAGAAATGTCCTCCAGTGGTGGAGCTTGCTTATGAATCTAGCAAAAGGATCACAAGAGAAGCAGCTTTGAACATAACACTCAACAAAAGGGAGGGAAAACAGTTTTAAAAGCTGTCTAGTGTGTGTTACAAAGTTACCGCCCTAGGAATTTCCTATGCCTGACTCATTGTTTGGAAGGTTGCCACCTTGTTGCTGAACTAAAGACGCACAAGAAAACTGGAAACTTAGCCAGTTTCACCCTAAAACAGCAAACCTGAAAAACCAGCATCAAGTTCGTCCAAAGGTCTGCAAAACTAGGTTCATCGTTTTGGAGAAACAAACACACAGAAATTCAGAGGGTGACCTACTTTTCGAGGCCAAAAGGGAATGACGGGGGACATGAGTGAGTGAGCAAGAGGTTTCTGCTTTTTTTTTTCCCTGCAAGGATTCCGTTTTGAGCATTGACAATGTGGTAAAGCCTCTACACACACTGAAAACCATGTTACAGCTCAGAGTCCCAGTGCAGATTTTCTGTTATGTTAGAAGAAGAAAAGTCTGAAACTGAGATGGGGTTGGAGGGGAATCTCCTATTTATATTCCTGCCGAGAAAGAATTTTTTAAAGTGTGGGAAATCTATCCAATGTAAGAAATGCTTTGATTAATTTTCTTACTTTCCTTATACTATAGAACTACATGTTATATTTCTAGCTCTAGTTTGCAAAGCCTATGGTCCTGAGACTGCATGGACATTTGAGCTCACTACATCAGAGTTTCTCTTCCAGCATGCCTATGAACCTCATGGCTTGCATTTTCTACTCCCCTCCCACTTCAATAAGAGATAAACATGCATAGTTGTTCCCCTTAATCATACTTCCACAATTCTGTAATGGTTTACCAAAATGAAACAATGGGAAAACAGAAGAGTGTTATGGAAGCCTGGCGACATTCCAGCTACCTATAGGTGTGACACTTTGCTCCCGGCACATGGCAAAATCCATGAGCTATACCACTTCAGCACATATTTGGGGGTCATACTGAAAATTAACCGACTCCACTCCCCATCCAATTCCTTCACTATGCTAGTTTTCTATGCAAACAAATACACATGTGGATGAGTATCCAACATGGGAGATCCCACTTGCAACTTGAAGTGGTCTCTGAATTATACTGCACTGGGGCCAATAGAGCTGATCCATTTGCCCAAGTTTAAAAATGGCAACAAGAGAAATGACCATTTACTTCATAGCAACAATAGTGGGAGACAAGATGACCCTCTCTTATGTGACTTTTTGGCAAGAGAATGACCAGCCCAGTTGGAGAGGGTTGAAGAGGGCTTGTAGATCATATACTTTAGCCTCTGCACATCCCCAGCAGATGGCATCTCCAACCTGTCTCATTCCTGTCTTTTCTCACAGGTGTTCATATGTGTGCATGCCTTTACATGCTTTCACATCACCTGTTTTGACTTGGAAGCAGGATTTCATTAGACAAGGAAAACTCAAGAGGTGATTTGCCATTTCCTTCCCCTGAAAAACTGCCTACAACGATTGGTACTCATTGGCAAGCCCCCTCCCAAATACTAATCAGGTCTGATCTTGGTTATCTTCCAAAATCAGATGGAAACTATTGCAATCAGGGTACTTAGTCTTTCCTCAGCTCTGTGTTATACAACTCCAATAGGAAGAGGAAGGAGGTGAATTAGAACTCACCAACCCAAAGTCCATACTTACTATGTAGAGGTAGGAGGGGTATGCTGCACGAGGATATCGGTTCACCCATGGTGGGATGCCTGTTTGCATGTGGATTATGGTTGTTCCCAGACTGTAAATGTCAGCTTTGGTATTGTGCCCACGGCAAAGGATTACTTCTGGGCTCATGTAAATCTGCCAAAGAAATCCAGAAGGAAATGTAATCAGCAACAATGGTCCCAGATAAGGAAGCTGTTCCCAGGTCTTCCGTGGAAGACATTCAATCAGAGGAGGAGGGAAGAGTGGGTAAACACAGCAGACTCTCTTGCAGGAGCCAGTCTTAATGGGGTGATGCATGATTAGAAGTTGTATAATTAGGTATAATTATACAGGCTATATTTCTATATTAGGCTTTCCTACATCGCAGGGGGTTGGCATGGATGGCCCATGTGGTCTCTTCCAACTCTATTATTTTAGATGAAATGAAGATGAAAATATTTATTTTTATTATAATTCAATTGTCTGGGATAGGCCATCTAGTTTCCTGCAGACATTTTAGACTAACTTCTATGAGCCACCACCAGCATCATCAATATCTCAGTCTTGGTAGTGCTAGATGCCTGGGGACTGAGGGAACATTACCCATAGCCCTGTGCATCCTGGATTGCCCAGGTCTTGCCCAACACATGATCTATAAGAACAATGGCACAAATGAAAGAGCATCTGGGTTGAATTCTCATATCCAAGCCTTCTTACCTCTGTCCCTCGGAGTTCCTTGGGATAGTATATATCTTCTGTCATTTGAACACTTAGGCCAAAGTCCACCAGGACTGCTTTCGTTGACATAAAAACAATGTTGCTTGCTAGAAACAAAGGAGGATAAATGAGAACTTTAATCTTAGGAGGGAAAAACCTCAACATTTCACTCTAACACAGCAAACAGACCAAGTTGAAGGGTGGTATGGAAGGCAGCCAAGGACATTCTATCTATATAAATAAACCTCCTGTTTGGGGATTTCCCTTTCTGTGCTTAGTGTTATATGAGATAGAGAGCAGAGCACTGCCAGATTCTGGGGGAAGAACCTCAAAAAGTTACATTTTGAACTACAAATCTCTGAACCAAAAGCAACAAGCAATATTTTGAAGGCCAGAGATTTCCAAACCTCATTAACTCAATGTGACACGTCCTGACACATTTAATTCCTAGGACATTTAAATTATTGAAATGGACAAAGAGTCTTGCAGCATCTGTAGAATTAATAGTTTGACACCACATTTACTGCCATTGCTCAATGCAGTGGAATCATGGGAATTTTAGCTTTATAAGTCTGTAGCATTCTTTACCAAAGAGTGCTATTGCTTTAACAAACTACAAACTTCCATGGTATTAAGCCATTTCAGTTAAAGTTGTGTCAAAGCTGTATCTTACTACTTCATTGCACTAGAGAATGAATCCACTTTAAATCCAGTTGCTGCCTCCCGCAGAATTCTGGGGTTTGTAGTTCTGGGAAGAGTCTTTAACAGCCTCACTAAACTACAAACCCCAGAATTCTGCAGGAGGCAGAAATCCGATTTAAAGTGGATTCATTCTCTAGTGTGATGAGGGTATTATTAATGTTACAGTGCAGATAGACCAGGCATGGGCAAACGTCAGCCCTCCAGGTGGGTTTCATGGGGGTTTTTTTATTGGCAAAAGTTCAATTCAGGCACATTTATGCACCTGATAAGATCATATAAGAAATGTTTGTGCAGAAACAAATGTGCACAATTTATAAGCAATTTATATATACTGTATATATACATATATTGACAAGCTGTGAAACAGTCTTCTGTAACAGGATGCCCTTCAGATATACTGGATCACAGTCCCATGCTGCCTGGGGATGATGGCAGTTGTAATCCAATATTATCTGGAGGATATCAGGAGGGTCTGGAGCAGGCATGGGCAAACATCAGCCCTCCATGTGTTTTGGATTTCAACTCCCACAATTCCTAACAGTCAGTAAACTGGCTAGGATTTCTGAGAACTGAAGTCCAAAACACCTGAAGGGCCAAAGTTTGCCCATGCCTGGTCTTCAGGATATGTTCCAAATAGAAGGCGTTTAATCCTTAATGTGCTACTAAGGCAAGGAAGGAAACAGCACTTCCAACAACCTACGTTTTATATCCTGATGTATAACTTTTTTTGAATGAAGAAACTCAAGCCCTTTGAGGATATGCTTTGTCACCCAGATGATCTCAAATTCTCTCATAGGCCCACAGCTTTCCACCTTCTCCAGGACAGAGCCGCCTTCTCCTGCCTCCATGAAGAGATGGATTGTCTCATCCCACAAGATAGCCCCATAAAGTTCAGCAATATTCTCGTGACGAAAGCAGGCTTGGATTTCAACATCTGATGGCTTAAACTGCTCCACTGGGACCTAGGGTACCAAAACACAGATGAAAGAACACCATTACACCAATGTGCATGGCACCTTTACATATAGTACTCAGGCTGAATCTCCACCAGTGAGATGGCAACCCCAACACCAAATAATGCTTTTGAGTGGGAGCATCCATAGATGAGGAAAGAGAACTACAAATAAGGCAAGGGTGGGAATAACGTGGCTCCCCAGATGTCATCAGACTGAAAAGCCCAGTAGCCTTAGCACATAATGAGTACTGTAAAAGAAGTCCACACATGGGCATTCCAACCTATGGATTATGCATAGTCATATTGTTTTATACTGTCTCTATCACAGATCAACTCCGCTGCCAGCTCGACCAAGGCGGGTCTGCGCTGCTCGTGTTATTGGACCTCACGGCAGCGTTTGACACGTTCTACCACAATCTTTTGATCCACCGCCTGGCCATGGCTGGAGTGAGGGGACGGTCCTTAAATGGCTGGCCTCCTTCCTCCACCAGCGGTCTCAGCGTGTGAGGAGGGCGGGTGGTCTCCGAGAGCTCCCCATTAGTGTGTGGAGTCCCTCAGGGGCCATTCTCTCCCCTCTATTATTTAACATCTACATGCAGCCGCTTGCACAGCTGGTGCGGAGTTATGGGCTGGTCTGTCATCAGTACGCTGATGACACCCAGCTCATTCTGAGGATGGAGGGCAGGCCGGAGTCCGTCCCCAATAATTTCCAACATTGCCTTGAAGCCGTTACTGGATGGCTGCGAGCCAGTAGGTTGAGGGTGAATCCGGCGAAGACGGAGATCTTGTGGCTGGGCCGCCCGGGCGGGTGGGTGGCCGGCTTCCGACCCTGGACGGGACGGCGCTGCACCCAGCGCCGTCAGTGAAGAGCCTGGGCGTCCACTTGGACTCCCAGCTGACCATGGAGGCCCAGGTCTCCATGGCCAGCAAGGCTGCCTTCTTTCACCTCCGCCAGGCTAGGAGGCTTGCCCCTACCTATCCCAGAACGATCTAGCCACGGTGATCCAAGCCACGGTCATCTCGAGGCTAGATTACTGTAATGCGCTTTACGTTGGCCTGCCTATGTCGTCGATCCGGAAGCTCAAGCTGGTGCAGAACACTGCCGCCCGGCTCCTGTCTGGGACCCCAGCAGGTGGCCATATAACACCAATCTTGCAGGATCTGCACTGGCTGCCTATTGAGCACCGGGTCGCCTTCAAAGTGCTGGTTCTTACCTTTAAGGCCATCCACGGCCTGGGGCCAGCGTACCTGAGGGACCGTCTCACCCCATATTGCCCAGCGAGATCACTGAGGTCTGAGGAGGCCAATCTTTTAGCTGTTCCATCCGCAAAGCTGGCCCACTTAACATCGACCCGCCGGAGGGCGTTCTCAGTGATAGCCCCCACGCTGTGGAACGCCCTCCCGGCCGAAGCCAGAGCTTTGCGTGACCTGCTCCCGTTCAGGCGGGCCTGTAAAACCCACTTGTTCAGACAGGCCTTCGGAGAGTAGGTTGGTGTAAATCCCTCCTTGCTGCTGGACCTGCTGCTGCTTATTTTAACTGTATTGCCTGTTTAAATTGTGTTTAATGTGTTTTAATTGTTTTTATGTTGTTGTTTTAACCCTTGGCGTTGGGCCATCGGCTTTGTGAGCCGCCGCGAGCCCCCGGGAGTCGGCGGCCGAGAAGTCCCAATAAATAAATAAATAAATAATAAAATAAATACTTGTTGCATTACATCAGGCATTGACTGGGCCCATTTATGTCTAACTTCTTATTTGCACATACATAGGGTTCTTATTATCTTTTGTTGCAGTAACACATGTTTATTTGCCATTAGAATTTGTCTTGGAGCTCTACCACCACATGACAAGGCATACAATGTTTTCCATCCACAGTGGTTCCCAAATGATTTCCCTTCCAGACACTGACCAGCATCAAACTTGCTTTGAAACCACTATATCATTTGCCTGAACTCTATGATTAAACTACAGTTTGTATTTTGTAGTATCTCTGCTCCAATGCACATATGGCACAAAGAAAAAACAAAATAAAACAAAGAGAAATCCAGCATTTTGTGCTATGGATCAAGAGACAATTTGAGAACATAATATTAGAAACATACCAGTTTACAAGCCATCCGTTTCTTCGTTTCTGTGTCTTGTGCCAAGTAGACTTTCCCAAAAGCTCCCCGTGGAATAAAGTCAGTCCCAATATTCCTGTAGGTTAGCTTCCAGGGAAACAGGAGGACATCTGAATCAATCTGATAGCGCCCATTTTTGGGATTGATCTAATTTTTTAAAAAATAATAAGATGGGGAAAATAGTAAGATTGGATAGTTTTAATAGACAACTTACATTTCATTTAGCAGCAGATCTGTCGACTAAAGATGGAGAATAAACTTGTAGGAAATCAATCTGGTACCCTCCTGATGTTTTGGGCTGAAACGCTAATGATCCTTGACCATAGGATATGTTGCATTTTGTTTATGAGAGCTTTAGCCTAAACCTAGAGTTTGGAAGAGTGATATTTTGTGCTTTAACTCCCAGAAACCACAAATCAGCATAACCAACGGTCATCTGGGCTGCTGGATTTGAGAAGCTGTAGTTGAAATAAGTAACTCTTTTAAGCTCTATACAAACATGTAGTTATTATCAGGTTGCGAACTCAAATGCAATCTGTTCATGCAGTAGCTTTCTAACATTTCCACTCACAAGCCTTCCCCAAACCTTGGGAAAGTTACTTTTTTGGATTATTGCTCCCAGAATTGTAGCTCATCAGTAACATTTTCAAACTGAGGGTCTTCTTCCTAAGTTTAATATCACCCAAGTTCTCCTCTTCTTCTACTTCCCAATGCAAGGAACACTCTTTATGTAGAATGACCAAATGAGAACAGCACGTGTAGCATTCAATGCATCCTGGAAATATTTACAATTCCAGGCTGTGATTAGCCTTCCATAAAGAATTTAGTTGTACTTGATTGTCTAGCAACAGCAGCTTGCCTAATGGACTAATAGGTAGGCTTTGCGTAATGCATCCACCTGGCATCTGTTTGTTCATTCCTGGAACCTGCCAGCTGATCAATTCACAAATTTGCAGGGTTGGCTTCAGAAGTTAAGCAAACACTTTCACAATACTTCCCACCACCAGAGATTTATGGGGAGGTGAGAGTGTGTACAGAGCAGGAAATTTTTCTAAAACAGACAAAATAGATAAAAATAGAAATATATTGTCTAATAATTACATCATATGTCTCCAAAGAAGGTTTATGATTGAAAACTGAAGCTTCTTCACTCATCCTAAATGTGGCATTGAAAAGCTATACTGAAGACAAAAACTGGTTTGAGCTCTCTGACATTAAAAATCTATAAAAGCGGGTCAGATTAAGAGATTAATAATTTTGGTATTGGCTAAAACATGTCTCTACTTAATATTGTGTGCCTTCAGGTCATTTCTGATTTATGGAAAACCTAAGGTAAGCCTATCACAGAGATGTCTTGGCAAGATTTGTTCAGAGCGGGTTTGCCATTGTCTTTCTCTGAGGTTGAGAGAATGTGACTTGCCCAAGATCACCCTGTAAATTGCATTTGAACCCTTGTCTTCCAGTGTCCTAGTCCAACATTCAAATGAATGTAAAATCCTGAAATAAATAAATAAATAAACATTCAAGTGACTACACCACACTGCATCGCCTATCTTACATTAAAAAATGACCTCTGACACCCAGGAAGCAATGTTTCTCTGAAACCTGGCAACAGCTATGACCCATACATGTATCGACTTAAAATAAAAGCTTTTCCCCCTTCAAAGCTACTATTTAATTTGTATGCAAGTACATGCAGATTGAGTGGATGGATGAAAAGTCATAACACTAGTCAATTTAGGCCCCATCTACACTGCCATATAAAATCAGGATCAAATTATTTGAACTGAATTATCTAGCCGTGTATACTAATATAATCCAGTTCAAAGCAGAAAATGTGGATTATCCGGTTTGATAATCTGGATTATATAGCAATGTAGAAGGGCGCAAGTTTTGTCTGTTTTTAAAATTCTAATACACCTCTCAACAGAAGTTCAGATCACGTATTGTATTGTATCACAACCAGCTTTGTTTTACTTTTCCAATGCCAGTTCTGATTCTTAACTGCAATTTTCCTAAAATCTGGTTGCACCGCCAGCCCATATCTTCTTATTGATAAATGTAGGAAGGGAACAGCACTCAGAGCTGGGCAGTTACCCAGCTACCCCAGTTACCCAGACTTTGACTGATTACCCTTTTGGTCTTGTGAAAATAGGCCTGAGAATTCAATGCAAGCCTTTAAAAAGCCAATCTTTATGGGGGATAAGTGAACAGGAACCTCAAAAAAGTAGGGAAAAAATTATTTCAACAATGCTATTTTTTTATCTGAGGAAGAATAAGCATCTCTCTAGGAATATCTATGTTCTCCAGAGTAATACTATAGTCTAGCTCTGGAAGAAATGCCCCCATGGGGTTGCACTGGAGGATCTACATAATTCTAGAGACCATATTAATCAAATCAAGAATCCCTAGCATCTCCCTCTAGGACAGCATTACTGAACCTGGGGGTTGGGATTCATGGGAGGGCCACGAGGGGGTTTCAGAGAGGTTGCCAAAGACCATCAGAAAACATATATTTCTGATGGTCTTAGGAACCCCTTTGGCAGAGAAGGCCGAAGATCTCTCCGTCTGTCATCTCTTTCTTTTTGGAAACAGACAGCAATTCCTCCAACTAAAAGCCCTCCTCTACTCTGATTGGCTGGCATCTCAGATGGCTTCTCAGCCAAGGGGAGGGCTGTTTTTGAGACTCCAAGCAGGGAGGGTACAGCAAGGGTGCTCAGCGCATGGTGGTGTGGTATGCACGTGTGGGCAAGGGAGAGCATGTGAAGCTGGAGGGAGGCATGTGCCAGTGAGTCCCTTCAAGGCATCGGGGTTCTCTGTGGGAAGTTTGGCTCAATTCTATCATTGGTGGGGTTCAGAAGGCTCTTTGATTGTAGGTGAACTATAAATCCTAGCAACTACAACTCCCAAATGTCAAGATCAATTTTCCCCAAACTCCACCAGTGTTCACATTCGGGCATATTGACTATTTGTGCCAAGTTTGGTCCAGATCTATCATTGTTTGAGTCCACAGTGCTCTCTGGATGTATGTGAACTACAACTCCAAACCTCAAAGTCAATGCCCACCAAACACTTTCCACTATTTCTGTTGGTCATGGGAGTTCTGTGTGCCAAGTTTGGTTCAATTCCATCATTGGTGGAGTTCAGAATGCTCTTTGATTGTAGGTGAACTATAAATCCCAGCAACTGACAAAATCACACTGCCTGTTCCCCGTCATCGTCACCCCCAACACCACCAGATTTCAAATTTGGGCGTATTGGGTATGTGTGCCAAGTTTGGTCCGGTAGATAAAAATATATCTTGCATATCAGATATTTATATAACAATTCATAACAGTAGCAAAATTACAGTTACGAAGTAGCAACAAAAATAATTTTATGGTTGGAGGTCACCACAACATGAGGAACTGTATTAAGGGGTCATGGCATTAGGAAGCACTGCTCTAGGGCCAGGAGAAAATCTTGCGTGGCACCCTGGAATTTAATATTGACACCAATGAGGTAAATAGACTCATTAGTTTATACAGGAACTGCACTTTTCCTAGGTTCCTATAGAAGAAATGTAGGTTAGTGGGACCCATAATATAATGTATACTTTTGGCCTTAAGACAATCCTGGCTCCCTGATGAGCACTTTCCAAATGTAGGTGTACACTTACGGTAATGCCTTAGGCGTGTACCTTAGTAAAATAATTATGCGTGAATGGTCACTTAGCTAAGATAATGCCAGTGGTGTGGCAAACCCACTTGATGGGCACAGGGAATGAAGAGCAATCTGTAACTCAGTGTGTTACATTACATGTGACCTAGAGAAGCAAAGAAACACCTAACCGCTTGATGGTAGCTCCAGTAAACAGAAAGGGAGGGTCACCCACTTTGGCTCAGCTGAAATCATCACATCAATGACTGCTTCGGGACATTTAATAATGATTTGGTTTAATGACTAAATTAATGATCAGTGGCCATCTAGATTCAAGCAAACACGCACTGTACTTGCAAACCATGGTCTGCACTGAATCTGGTTTGATATGATATCTGAATCAATGAAAATGCAACAATGAGAGCGCTGAGAGGCAAATAATGTTGCAATGATTTAAACTAAGGAGGAATCAAGCCGCTGTAAAGAATGGAAGTTTGGAAGCTCAGACTGTTGTGCATACTAAGCTACAGCTAACCCAAATCAAGGTTTGATGTGATGTCTCAACTGAATGCACGTGTCACATTAAACCTGTAGAGTCTGCTTTATCAATTTAGTTGTTTATTCATTCAGTCATTTCTGACTCTCCATGTTTTCATGGACTAGCCCATGCCAGAGACACCCACAGCTCTTTCAAGGTCAAGCCAGTCGCTTCAAGAATAGCATCCATCCATCTTGCCCTTGGTCGGCCCCTCTTCCTTTTTCCTTCAATAAAGTCCAATAATGAACCAAATTTTTGAAGGAACTGTAGCTACAAATAAACAACAAAATCAGTAAAACTGACTCTACAGGTTTAATGGCAGATCGCATGCTTTGCATGCAAAAAGTTCCAAATTCAATCCCTATGATATTCTGGTACTATTAAAAAAGACGTCTGACTTCTGAACATTGATTAGCTTGATGAACCAATTATCTAATATGATACAGTGCATTTTCTCGAGTCATGATTTAAATCTGCATATATTGGATATTAAACTTGTGGGCCTTATTTAAACATTATGGATCAATGTAAAGATTCAGATAGAGATGGACAGCAGTCTATTTTTTTTATGTCAGAAGTAACTTGAGAAACTGCAAGTTGCTTCTGGTGTGAGAGAATTGGTCGTCAGCAAGGATGTTGTCCGGATGTTTGATGTATATCATCCTTGTGGGAGGCTTCTCTCATGTCCCCAATGGGGAGCTGGAGCTGACAGAGGGAGCTTAACCTGCTCTCCCCAAATTCGAATTGCTGACCTGTCAATCATCAGTACTTCCAGCACAAGGGGCTCCAACAGTCTACTACTCCACTCCATAAGACAGGATGGACTGAGTAAAACATATAATCTAAATTTGTAGATTAATGATACAGCACAATATGATTGGTATTTAGATCTTGAAGGTTCTACATTTAAATCATTAGTGAATCCAATAGCCTTTGATTCAGGACAGCAACCTGTATTCCAAAGACAACAACTCACCATATTTAATATGATTCCCGATTCTTGTCTTCTGTGATGGCAAATCTGCTTTGCAGTGTTGGACACCTGATTTGCAAAAGCAAGCAAGTCTTCCACAGTCCCATACTTGACAGATGATAACAAGGATACCTCCCGTCTGCTGAACAGTAAAGATTCTGCTCGCTCCTCATTTTTGTTCTTCTCTGGACATAAAGTCAAGAGGCTGTCATCATAAACACTCAAGTCTCCATTTGGGTAGAGTTTCTCCATGATATTGATCACCTCTGACATATTTAGGTCTGTTAACAACAGGTCAATCTCCTCTTTGTTGTCACTGTCTGTGCTCATATACTCCATTACTGTTTCTCCGCTTCTGCTTATTCTACCTATAAACAGCAAGCCAAAAACAACAACAGAAAATGAGAATAAGATTTCACAGTTGTTTTAAGAAGTGAAATTAGAGATTTCAACATGGGGAAAAATTGCTATGGGCAACCTGAACACATATGTCTGAAATAGTTATATGGCAAGGTGGAATGGGGTGGAGCATTGTGCCATTTACACACACACAGGCTCGATTACTTCAGCACAAAGCTACAATTATATTGTCCTCAATTGTATCAGCATAAAATCACAATCCACATGTATTATTGGGTGTGAAATCCAATAGGATTTCCAAATAAATACAGTAAGTCTGTTTGTTAAACAAACTCGTTGAATGTGGTTTCTTTCGTTATACATGAAAGGCATTGGATACAGTAAAATCACACAGGAGGATATAGGGGTGTTTAGAAAAGTGCTCTCTCTAGGCCTCCATCGTATGTTCCACTGGATGTTTAAATCCCATTCAATTCAAGGGAAATTGTAAGCAAATGAGATATTAAACTACCACCAAGTTCAATGGGACATCGCTATGTTCCTTTTCCAGTAAACGATCAAAAGCAGATTTAACAGCTAGCAGGACCAACCATGCTGAAGTAGGCCACGCTCACTGTGGTCTCATCATTAGACTCTAATGAGAGGGTGGCACTCACTGACATGACAAATAGAAGAGAAGAAGCAATCAAAGTCTGTGGGAACTGCCTGAACAAACCAAGTGGAGCAGAGATGGAAGTCAGCTACACAGGCATACAATGACAGAATCAGGGTGGTCTCACTGGGCAAAGAGGCACCACCCAACCAACCCCAAAATTCCTCCACCAATACTTTAGACCAGGGAGGTTTAACAGGCAGCCTCTTCCTCCTCTCCATGTGTCAGGAGGGTGCTGGGTAGCTAGCCTGATGTACTTGGCTGCACATTCTGGTGATCTTGTTCTCTATTCCACTAGCCCAAGTAGGCATCGGATATTACTTGACATGGGAAAGTAACTAAGGTAAAGCAAGCCTATAAGGTCACTGTCATTCTTCCAGAGCTTGGCATTATTGTTTATTTGACTGTAGGATAGCTGACTAAGGGATGCTGGGAGTTGTTGTCTAAAATGTAACTGCTCCAAGCAATGTGTTCTTCACACTGAGCTTGAGCTTCAGCTTCTTGCTGTGCCTACAAAGGGAGCAATGCCTACTACTACTTAGACCATGAAATGTTGTTAGATGTTTGCTATGTATTGTGTTATGTGTGGTTTGTTTTTATATTGCTGAAACATTTTTATGAATTTTGCTATTATATTTTAACTACGTTGAATCTCGGGCTTGTCCTCATGTAAGCCACCCTGACTCCCTTCGGGGAGATGGTGGTGGGGTACAAAAATAAAGTTTTATTATTATTATTTCACTGACACAAAAACACAGTATGACACAGCAAACAAGTTATATATGCTGGATTTCGTATCACAAAATCACAAGTCGAACACTTCCCAAGCATTTAGGACTGTGTGATATATTTTCGAATGATGTGCGCAGATCCAAGTAAGGTGGCCTTTTGCAGTTGACAATAAACATTTTGTTAATGTTTATTGTTTCCAAATGCCAGCTGAGATCTTTTGGCATGGCATTCTATTATTATTATTATTATTATTATTATTGAGACTTTCTGAAGACATTTCTCCTCACTTCCACTTTCCAGCAGAAAACATGACTGCAGACTTACACGGAAGCAGAGAATGTGGTCTGGCTTTGGATGTATGCTACCTCTCAAGTTCCCAGAGGGTTTTTAAAAAAAAAAATAGTGGAAACATTTAGTGTTAATCTTCCATGCTGCCTCCTTCACTCACGGGTTTCAACTGGTCTGATAAACCAGCCCAGAATTTGGAAACATTACTTTTTGTAACTTCTCAGAATACCCCAGTCGGCATGACTATAGCCACTGGATCCAAGTTTTAACCAGAATTTTAAAAGAGCTATCCAACGTGCAGGTTCTGTTTTGGGATTAGGTTCAGCATCTATTTTACAAATGGTATTCAGAGTAAATTCACCATCACACCAACAAGGAAGCCATCAGCTTTTATTGACTGATGCAGTCTAAAAGAATGGAAACTAAGGCATGATCAAAATCACAACCTTCACCAACTATTTTCTTTATTAGGATAACCAAACAACCTATGCAATGGATAAAGTTCAGTAATCATTATGAAATTTGTCAGTAAAATACATTTCCAGCAATATGTGGTGCAATCTGACAAAGAGAAAGAACTTTGCAAAACTTCACTTTACAGGAGCCTACCACTAACATTCTACTCCTATATAATCCTGATCCTCTGGTAAATTCCTTCTCTGATTTGTTTCCAGTTTGAGTTTTTCTTTTTTTAAATGCAGATTCTTGACATAGTTTGGCAAAAGGGATGAAGGAGGAAATGAGAACTTACAGGAATCCAAAACTGACATGTCAACTAAAAGCACTTGCCATTCGACAACCAGAAGGAACCTTCCTATTCACAACACACTCCTCAAAAACCTGGAAAAACAAGGATTGCATTATTTTAGACGAGTTGACTGGAAATCCCCCAAGACATACCACTCCCCGTTGGCAACAGCTTGCATCAGTAAAAAGGAACCTGGGCAGTTGCAAATGTTGGGGATTGCAACAAGAAGTGCCCCATATTTTTCTCTGATGATATATTTTAAAAGCACAACTCAACTCAAGTGAGTTGTGCACTTAACACAAGGGGAAGAACTGTTTTCCAGTCTGATCATGACAGAGCTTCTTAAACAACAACACAAAAACAAGCCTTGTCTAGAGAATGACTACTTTGTCAGAGGAACATTCAGAACTAAACTCATAGGAACAAAATAGAAAATTCCACTGTAAAGGGGATTACCATAGCCAATTTAGGGAGGAATTCTGTTGTAGAATTAACACAGCTTGAAATGACTTGAACTACCATGGCTCAATGCTATGAAATCCTGGGATTTGTAGTTTGGTGAGGCACGAGCACTCTTTGTCAGAGAATGCTAATGACCTTTGTCAGAGATTGCTAATGACAACTCCCATGATTCCATAACATTGAGCCATGGCAGTTAAAAGTGGTCTCAAACTGCATTGATTCAACAGTGTAGATGTACCCTTCAATTTTGATCTACAAATGGTACAGGAACCACAACTGCAATGATTTCACACTGTATTTGGTCCCCTCATTTCTTTCAAAAAATAGCACAGAGATGGTGCCTACCTTTTTTCTATCCCAAGCCAAGTGCCTCTCAGCTCACATGGCTTGCTTAACTTGCTCACATAAGATCGGTCACATGTATCGCTGTGTACGGCAAGAATGACAAAGTAGACACAGTGACACAGATAGAAAGAGACCAGTTTGCTCCTCCCAAGGCTGGACAGGTGACACCTGACTGTAATGTGCCTGACGATAGTAGCGTGCTTAGCTATCATTTTGGGTCAAGATTGCTATCTCTAAGTGGTTCCTTGTGTTGCTTTCAGCAAATTCTTTTGAAGGGAATACGTAGACAACAGGGCTTCTATGATTGGTACAAAAGAACCATGTGTTGTGGCCCAACATTAATAAAAGATGGGGACAACATGCACATTTGCAAATAGCTACTAGCAAACCCCTATAATAGAAGTGAAGAAAAAAGGGAGGAGGGAAGGTTAAACACACTGGTCATAAAGGCAGAATAAAAGGAGAGTAAAAACCTGGCTATGGGAGCAGGCTTTCAAAGAATAGCGCAGTGCAATAATTTTAATCTGGAATATGTGCAATTGATTACAGAATGGATTTAGACTTTGATTCCTGGATGGCGTGTCTGTAACATTGGAATGTATATTAATTATGTTTAATATGTATTTTTTTAAATCCAATTTGTTTTAAGTTAACATTTTTATGTCTTAAGGTACTGTGTAGGTGTCATGTTTGAGCTGCCTTGAGTCTCCCTTGGGGTAGAGAAAGGGAAGATATAAATAAGGTAAATAAATAAATAAATACATAATAAATAAAAGTGTTCTGTTACAACTCTCACCATGAGTAACGGTCAATGTTGCTGCTGGTGACAGACCAGGCATGGGCAAACCTTGGCCCTCTAGGTGTTTTGGACTTCAACTCCCACAATCCCTAACAGCCTCAGGCCACTTAAGTGACTGAGAGGAAAAAGGGGCCTGAGACGGTTAGGGATTGTGGGAGTTGAAGTCCAAAACACCTGGGGGGCCAAAGTTTGCCCATAACTGTGATAGACACGAGTTTCACCCATATGAAGGGTCCTAGGTTGGGGAAGACTGATAAATATGATCCAACCTCAAACTGGCCACAAAGCATTGTAAGAGAAAAGGAGCAAACAAAGTTGTTTTTTAAATGTACCTATTTCACAATACTAGAATTTAAGATAAATAAGAAGAATTATGTTTTCTTTCATGAGGAATATGATCACAGGAGTTCAGCTTTCATTATGAGGCTGGAAACCTTTGGAGGAGTTACCATGCACCGCATAAGATACTAGTATGTCTAAAATGGCCATGCAAAGAATCTAACAGTAGACAACAAAGATTATAGGGATTCAAGCACATAAACCGCCCTTAGACCTGGACCTGTACACAATGCCTTCTTTGTCTGATCAGGAATATCCAATTGTGCTTATATCAACATTATTTATTTATTTTATTTCTTTATTGGGCTTCTAGGCCGCCACTCCCGGGAGGCTCAGGGCAGCTCACAACAAGCAGGTAACAATAAAAACACATTAAAACACATTAAAAGAGGACACATAAAATAAAACATCAGGATTAAAATACAGTATGATGTGCAGAATACAAGCACAGCATAACGTAATATACAACAGTATTGGCGGGCTATGCACTAGCAGCACCTATAGGCCAAAGGCCTGTTGAAAGAGAAACATCTTGCATGCCCGCCTGAAGGGCAGGAGGTCTCTGAGAGCTCACGTCTCAGCCGGGAGAGCGTTCCACAGCATGGGAGCAATCACGGAGAATGCTCTCCTGCGGGTTGCCGTTAGCCTAAATGACTTCGCAGATGGGATAACCAACAGGTTGGTATTTTCAGACCGGAGTGATCTCGTAGGGCAATATGGGGAGAGACGGTCCCTCAGATACGCTGGCCCCAGGCCGTGCAAGGACTTAAAGGTAAGTACCAATACTTTGAAGGTGATCCGGTGCTCAATTGGGAGCCAGTGCAGATCCTGCAATGTAGGTGTAATGTGACAGCCTGCTGGAGTACCAGACAGGAGTCGGGCGGCAGTGTTCTGCACCAGCTTGAGCTTCCGGGTCACCGACAGAGGAAGGCCAATGTAGAGTGCGTTACAGTAGTCAAGTCTCGAGATGACCGTGGCTTGGATCACCATGGCCAGGTCGTTCCGGGATAGATAGGGGGCCAGACGCCTTGCCTATCTTAGATAGAAAAAAGCAGCTTTGCTGGCCATGGAGACCTGGGTCTCCATGGTCAATTGGGAGTCCAAGTGAACTCCCAAGCTCCTTACAGAAGGAGATGGGCATAACGCCACATTGTCCAGGGTCGGAAGCTGGACATCCCCATCACTCATTGCCTGGTAACATTGCCAGGCAAACCTGCTCTTGTTGTCCCTGTATTGTATTACCTTCCAATCACTCTCAACAGCGTTGAGCTATAAAGAGAGGATAATGTTACTATTATATTTATATAATCATTATATATCATTGTATTCCACAATAATATATGATTTCTAAATATCCCCTTTCTCCCTTGAATCATTCTGGCATGCTCCATTATAACTATATATGCCAATGAATTCATAATCCTTGTAGACTTTATACATATTGAATATGTAATATGAACAAATGAATTTATTTTGCACATATTGAATGGTTGGAGGGAACAGCTGCATGTATTTACAGATCACCAATCTGTTACAGGATGCGGTGGAGAGTGAGAAAATGGCCTTGAGGAACTGAACTACTACACGAAAGAAAACTGGAGCTAAATGTAAATTGGATAAGGAATTTAATTTCTGGATATTTGGGAGATTTCTTTTTATGTATAGCAGGACCAGTAAAATCAAAGTATGGGTGAATAACAACATGAGCAGCAAATTAGTTTTGACTTCTGGTGTTTCAAACCAAGCATCATTCCTCACTCATTGGCTTCCTTATATTTGAAGGACACCAAGTTACTGATGGTTACTGTAGAACCACCTTCCCCATGTCATGTATTATGATTCCCTCTTGAATTATACCATAATTCCAACACATCCACCCAGTGTACCATTCTGTCCCAGAGATTGATGAGAATAGTAGTCCAGTCCATCTGAAAGATGTTATGGTGGCAAATGGCTGTAGAATTTAGAATGGTCAAAGACACATTGTCCAACTATGCTACTAGGGTGCCGAACCACACAGAGGTTTCCTAATGCATGAAAGTCACAGGGTCTGTAAAAACCGCCTTGCAATGAACTCCCAACCAGTTGAGCCATTAAGAGAGGTGGAACTGAGAATGCTTTTATCTGGGACAGAGACACTCGTGCCTGCCATTGCGTCTCCACTGGGCAGAAAACGTGGCCTCATTTAGAGGCAAGCTTTTTTCCCCTGCGACTACATTTCTCCTCAAACCTGATTCATTAAATGCTTTCCTATCATCTGATCGACACAACAGGTGATTCAGGACTGGGGCATCCAGACAGGCATGATACTGTGGAGATTGAGCATGCCAGCATATTTTTACTCACTCCACCCAAAATGGCAGGGCAAAGTTTTTCAAAAGAGGCTATTCCTGCTTCTCAGTTGGGTGCATAAACATCAAGAGCGCCTTTTGTTTGATGAAGATCATTCCTCTTGCTAGTCTAGTACTTGTGATCACTTGTGATTGCCATACCTGGTTCAGGCAGAAACTGGAAATACTATGTTTTTTATTACAACCCTGTGGCATGGTAGAAATGCCCAGATGCACCACCTTGCCAAGCTTCAGGAGTGATGGGAGACAAGTACTGGCCTCAGTTAAAGCCTGGGGGCCAGATATGAAGCAAGAAAACCAATAAAAGACCTCTGAATGAAAGGTCCAGAAGGGGAAAGTTGCAACATAGAGAAAAAGATACAGGGATTTCTCCTTTGGCCTTTGGTTGTAAGGTTAAGATGGGCTTTCGCCCATAATTGGTGCAGCAGCTTGCCCAAGGCCTTGGATACCTGATTTGTGAGAGATTTGCATGCCAAGAAAGGCTTATGAGCCTGGACACAAGCTGCTCTACCAAAATTGAAAATGATACAAATTGACCAGATAAAGAAAGTTCTAGATGTGGTTGATGCAAACCACCATTTCTCATCTTCTCAGACACCTCCTCCTCCTCCTCCTTAGTTTGTGTTCTGCTTGCCCTTTGGAACTCTTACTCCTCCAACCAGTGGATTCCCCTAAGCTCCTCATTCTGCAAATACCTACCAGTATCCTACCAAAGTGCTTATTCTCAGACCCAGAGAAGTTTACCAACACACTGTCAAAATGCCTCTCTGAAGACTCTCGGTGTGTCCTATTCTTCTATGTGAATGGCTCAGAGTTTGAGTAAAAGGCTATATAAACCGATGGGAAGGGTCTCATGTACACTTTTGTTATTCTGTACCAATTTACATAATTTCATAAACTCCTGGAATATCACCAGCTAAACAGCCAGTGCCCAATCTATCTCAGCATATCTCAACCTGGGGGTCAGGACCCTGGAGGGGGGGTGTCATGAGGGGGTGTCAGAGAGGTCACCAAAGACCATCAGAAAACACAGTAATTTCTGTTGGTCATGGACATTCTGTGTAGAAAGTTTGGCTCAGTTCTATCGTTGGTGGGGTTCAGAATGCTCTTTGATTGTAGGTGAACCATAAATCCCAGCAACTACAACTCCCAAATGTCAAGGTCTATTTCCCCAAACTCTAACAGTGTTCACATCTGGGCATATTGAGTATGTGTGCCAAGTTTGGTCCAGATCCATCATTGTTTGAGTCCACAGTGCTCTCTGGGTGTAGGTGAACTACAACTCCAAAACTCGAGGTCAATGGCCATCAAACCCTTCCAGTATGTTCTGTAGGTCATGGGAGTTCTGTGTGCCAAGTTTGGTTCAATTCAATTGCTGGTGGAGTTCAGAATGCTCTTTGACTGTAGGTGAACTATAAATCCTAGCAACTACAACTTCCAAATGACAAAATCAACCCCCCTCCCAACCCATCAGTATTCAAATTTGGGTGTATCGAGTATTTGTGCCAAATTTGATCTAGTAAATGAAAAAACATCTTGCATATCAGGTATTTACATTGCGATTCATAACAGTAGCAAAATTGCAGTTATGAAGTAGCAACAAAAATAACTTTATTGTTGGGGGTCACCACATCATGAGGAACTGTATTGAGGGGTCATGGCATTATGAAGGTTGAGAAACACTGATCTATCTAGACCTGCCCAATTAATTTGTGTTTTAGGAGTAAGGCAATTTATGGTCCTCCAACATAATTTGACTACAGTGCCCAAGATTCCTCACTCTTGACTATGGTGGCTACAGCTGGTGAGAGTTACAACCTCAAGTACTTTATAGAGCCATCAGTTACCCACCCCAGACTGAAGCTAGTACCTTCTTTGTTCAAAGCAGGATCTCATTCACTGAACTTTTCAAGAGGGCAAAGACACCCAAGATGTAACACTTCTCATATGCATCATCATAATACTGCTTTATTTCTTTTGGAAATTTAGGTAGTTGCAAAGAGACAGATGGGGGTAACACAGGTCCTGTTAACTGGTGTGCTTTCCAAAGAGCTGGAAATTCCCCTGTGAAATTTTCCCAAAGATATTGAAAAGGTTATTTTTCACTTTCTGGCTCACTCAGGAGAGTTGCTCCCTGAGTTGCCCTGTTCGCTTTTGACAATGTGACAACCCCCACAGGAGAGCCCAAAACAAAAAATGGTAAGAGAAAAAGGGAACACGTAATATTCTTACAGATTTAGAGACAACCAATTGCCATGACACAGTCATACCCCAGTCACGTTTCGGCTCACATGCCCCTATCGAGAGGAATAACATGCAAACAATGTACTACAAAGCTTAGAAAAAAGTTCTTTGTTGGACTGCCAGTCCCAGAATGTTGAGATTGGCAATCGTCCCAAAAGTATTTTCAAAGCTCTCCAAACACACAAAATGGTGCTGCCTACCTTTTCACCTGTCAGATCTTTCTCCCAAAACTTTTCTTTTACCATGAAGTAAACATTTAATGCCTCACTTTTTACTGAAATGAAGTCTATGTGTGAAACTGCATTCTCTTATGCTTCTTGCCTAGTGTATTTGCCTCTTCGGTTCCTCTTTTCCTTCCTCTTTCGTGCCTTTACACTATGGAAACATTGTGCACTGTTCAGGGAAAGGACACGTCCTTTGTGCTGACATTATTCTGTAACATGTTTTGCACTGGATATTGAGGATGGCATCATCAAGCTCATGGGGCTGAGGCCAGTAACTCTTGAAGGAGAAGTTAAAGTTTACTCACAATACCTAAGTTTCAAGGATTATGAAAGGGCTTATATTCAGACAGTGTAGAGTGGATTCTACACTGCAGCATTCATATAATTTCATGTGACTTTAACTACCATGGAATTATGGAAGATGAAGTTTGGTGGGGCACAAACACTCTTTAGCAGGATTCCATAACACTGAATCACTGCAGCTACAGTGATAGCAAACTGCATTAATTCTACAGTGTAGATGCACCCTGTAGAGTAGTCTGCATTGTTTCCTTTTACCAAATGTTGCTAAAATTACTTACTTAGAATCATAGAATAATAGAGTTGGTAGAGACCACATGGGCCGTCCAATCCAACCCCCTGCCGTGCAGGAAAGCACTATCAAAAAGCACAATACATTTCCTTGAAGATTTTTTTATTGTATCAGAAGAGACTTGAAAACATGCTGCTTCTGGTGTGTGAGAATTGGCTGTCTACAGAAACTTGCCCAGGGGACACCCGGATTTGTTACCATCCTGCTGGGAGGCTTCTCTCATGTCCCTGCAAGCTAGAGCTAACAGACAGGAGTTCAGCCTGTCTCGCGGATTCGAACCAACAACCTTCAAGTCAGCAACCAAACCTACAGGTCAGCAGTCCAGCCAGCACAAGGGTTTAACTCATTGTGCCACCATGGCTACTTCCTTTCTTCCTTGCTTCCTTGAAGATAATGTGTGGCCTTCCAGATAATATTAGACTGAGACTCTGTTATCATTCCATATCCAGCATAACCAGATGTGTGAAATGATGGGGTTTTCTGTCTAATACCATCTGGGACCTACATGCTCATGATTCCTACTTTTAAGAATGATCACGATTGGCAGCAATGTACTTGCATCTTTCAAGTCAGTTCCATCCCCATTTCAAGTGTTTGGAGAATGGAAACTGCAGAGTGCAAGGAGGAACAGAGAATGTTGACAATGCAACATCGACTGAAACAAAACCCTTGGTTCTCAAGCGCACTCGGACAAAGCAGCTCCTGATCTTAAAAGTCAGGGCCAAAACAAGCATTTTCCATTTCTCATTTCCCCTCTGGTTTCATAGAGGTTAAAAGGAAATTATATAAAGTCTTGAGACATTTAAGACTTTATTTGGTCTTTTCTGTGGACTAGAAACAATTTCATTAGATACATCATTGACAAGGGGAATCAGAACCTGAGCCAATTAAAATCACCTAAGCCAATGGTTTTCAACCTTCCTAATACCACGACTCATTAATACAGTTCCTCATGTTGTGGTGACCCCCAACCATAAAATTATGTTCGTTGCTACTTCATAACTGTAATTTTGCTACAGTTATGAATCACAATGTAAATATCTGATATGTAGGGGGGTCGATTTTGTCCTTTGGGAGTTGTAGTTGCTGGGATTTGTAGTTCACCTACAACAGTGGTTCTCAACCTGTGGGTCCTCAGAAGTTTTGGCCTTCAACTCCCACAAATCCTAACAGCTGGTAAACTGGTTGAGATTTCTGGGAGGTGTGGGCCAAAACACCTGGGGGCCCACAAGTTGAGAATCACTGGCCTACAATCAAAGAGCATTCTGAACTCCACCAACGATGGAATTGAACCAAACATCTAGAGAACACTTTAATTAAATTAAATATTACAGTTCTTAAAACAACAATGAAAAAACCTGTTAGAAACTATTCCTAAGATTGCTTAGGGCAGTGTTTCTCAACCTGGGGGTCGGGACCCCACAAGGTGGTGTCAGAGAAAGTAACAAAGACCATCAGAAAACAGTGTTTTCCGTTGGTCATGGGGGTTCTGTGTGGGAAGTTTGGCTCAATTCTATTGTTGGTGGAGTTCAGAAGGCTCTTTGATTGTAGGTGAACTATAATTCCCAGAGACTACGACTCCCAAATGTCAAGGCCTATTTTCCCCAAACTCCACCAGTGTTCACATTTGGGCATATTAAGTGTTTGTGCCAAGTTTGGTCCAGATCCATCATTGTTTGAGTCCATTTATTTGTTTATTTACAATATTTCTACCCCGCCCTTCTCAACCCCTGAGGGGGGACTCAGAGCGGAGTTTATATATGTGTGGAATGTCCAGCGTAGAAGAAAAGAACTCTTGTCTGTTTAAGGTAGATATGAATGTTTCAATTGGCTACCTTGATTAGCATTTAATGGCCTAGCAGTTTCAAGGTCTGGCTTCTTACTGCCTGGGGGAATCCTTTGTTGGGAGGTGATATATAAACCCCATTTTCCTAGTTTCCAACAGACCTCACAACCTTTGAGGATGCCTGCTATAGATGTGGGTGAAACGTCAGGAGAGAATGCTTCTTGATCATGGCCATACAGCCCAAAAAACTCACAACAACCCATTATCCCAAGCATTTCACACAAATTATTTTGAGAATCCTTAAGAACTCCTTCCGCCAGGTTGGTCATTATTAATATGCCCTTATTCCACGACTTTTGATACCGAGACATTGTGACTATCTAAACCTCCTAATGAATAAGGCGAGGATGGAATATTCTTAGTTCACACTCATTTTCCACATCCTTTGGAAGTTTGAATCAGTTGCCTCTCAGCTTCTCCTGGCAACATGGAAAATGAAGTATATTTATCATGCGGTGCTGCTTTGCAGCCAATGAGGTTTAAACTTTGTATTATGCAGCCAACTGAATTAATACAGAATGCAGATTAAGAGAACATCTACACTGTATAATTAATGCACTTTGACACCACTTTAACTGCCATGGCACAATGCTAAGGAATCATGGGAGTTGTAGTTTTACAAGGTGTTTTAGCCAAAAAGTGCTGGTGCCTCATCAAACTACAATTCCCACGTTTCTATAACATCGAGCCATATCAGTAAAAGTACTACTGAACTGTATTAATTCTATAGCAGGCATGGGCAAACTTGGGCCCTCCAGGTGTTTTGGACTTCAATTCCCACAATTCCTAGCAGTCTCGGGCCCCTCCCTTTTCCCCCTCAGTGGGAGTTGGAGTCCAAAACACCTGAAGGGCTAAAGTCTGGCTATGCCTGAGCTACATTGTAGAAGAAATGCAATTGGACACACGTTATCAGCCATGACTTAAGGATACGGAGTCTGGGGAGCATTTGTTCTGAATAGTCTTTTAGTCTTTTCTGTCAAAGAGCATAGCTGCCTCACCAAACGACAAATCCTAGAGCCAAACTACATTTTTTCTGCAGTGTAGATGCACTCCTGGACTGGGAGCAACCTGCGTTGGAATCCTCGCTTATTTATTTATTTGCCATATTTATTTATTTGCTAGGGGGACTCAAGGCAGCTTACAATGGCACATACACAGTGCCTCAAAGCAACAAATTAACCTTAAAAAATAGTTTAAAATTCCAACGGATTAGACATGGTTAAAATACATTCAAAGTTAAAGACACGCCATCCAGAGTTCAAGGTTTAAGGCCATTCCAAGGTCAAAATGCACATAATTCTATATTCGGAATACTGCATTGCCTTACTTTTCAGAAGCCTGGTCCCAGAGCCAGGTTTTAACTCTCTTCCTGAAGGCCAGTAGGGAGGGGGGCTGCTCTGATGTCGCTTGGGGGGGGGGGAGTTCCATAACTGAGAGGCCACCGCTGAGAAGGCTCTGTCTCTTGTCCCCACCAGCCGTACTTGCGAGGCAGGCGGGATCGAGAGCAGGGCCTTCCTAGGTGATCTTAGTCTCTGAGCTGGTTCGTAGGTGAAGATACGTTCGGACAGGTAGCCTGGGCTAGAACTGTTATGGGCTTTATAGGCTAAAGCCAGCACTTTGAATTGTGCTTGGTAGTAGACTGGAAGCCAGTGAGAGCTGGTGCAACAGGGGAGTTGTATGCCTCCTGAGCACCGCACTACTGAGCAACCTGGCTGCCACTCGCTGGATCAGTTGGAGCTTCCGAACAGTCTTCAAAGGCAACCCCACATAGAGCGCGTTGCAGTAATCTATACGAGATGTAACCAGAGCATGGACCACCATGGCCAAGTCAGACTTCCCAAGGTACGGCCGCAGATGGCGCACAAGTTTTAATTGTGCAAAGGCTCCCTTGTCCACTGAGGAAACCTGAGGTTCCAGGCTCAGCAGAGGCTTCATCACGCTACTAGAGAAACAAAAAGCCACTTAAAATCTGGTTTCTGCCTCCTGCAAAATTTTGGGGTTTGTAGTTTAGGGAGGGGAGCCCCGGTGGCACTGTGGGTTAAACCATTGAGCTGCTAAACTTGTTGCAGGTTCAAATCCGAGGAGCGGTGTGAGCTCCTGCTGTTAGCCCCAGCTTCTGCCAACCTAGCAGTTCAAAAAAATGTGAGATCAATAGGTACCACTCTGGTGGGAAGGTAACGGTGCTCCATGCTGTCATGCTGGCCTCATGGCCTTGGAGGTGTTTACGGCCAAAGCCGGCTCTTCGGCTTAGAAAAGGAAATTACCAACCCCCTGAATCGGTCATGACTAGACTTACTGTCAGGGGAAAACCTTTACCTGTACCTAGTTTAGGGGGGGGGGGCTTTAACAGCCTAACTAAACTACAAATCCCAGAATTTTGCAGGAGGCAGAAACTGGATTTTAAGTGGATTTTTTCCCCCTCTAGTGTGATGAATGTACAGGATCCCTCCCAAGCTGCGAACCTGCGCTTTGCCACTGGGTGGCTCCAGGCAAGACACACTGTCTCAGCCTCGGAAGGAAACAAAGGCGAGAGAGACCCTCCTGTGAAAACTGGACCTGAAGACACTATGGAGCAATGAGAGCAGAGTCGGGGGTCCCTTGGTGGGGAGGCCCAATGTTTCTCAGACTTACTCTTCCTTCTCTTCGGGACCGGGGACTTGCCTCCCCCGGCTTCCCGAAATGGAGCCTTCCGAAGAAGTCAGGGCTCCCTGTCCGCCGCCTCGGAGAGGAAGAGGTCCAGGGAAGGCAGGCAGGAGAGCGCCAGGTGAGCGCCAGGTAAGCTGCAGCCCGCCCTCCCTTTGCTCTGCCGCTGGGAGACTGCCTGCCTGCCTGGGCGGCTGATTCCTGCTGAAACTGGGGAAGCCCAGGCGGGAGGAGAAGAGGAGGAGGAGGAGGAAAGGAGCAAGAGCCCGGCCTCCTGTGAGACTCATCCAGAGAGCAACGGCGCTGGGCTGCTTTCGATTTTGCTTTGCTTCCCTCTGACTCCAACCCGAGTGTGAGGCGGGAACTCCCCTTCTTCCCATCACTGGGGCTGGACTACTACCAAAAAACCCCCCAGTTTCTACATGCTCTAACCCGGATTATATGAGTCTACGCTGCCATACAATCCAGTTCAAAGCAGCTCATCTTAACCAGGCCTGAGCAAACTTGGCCCCTCCAGGTGTTTTGGACTCCAACTCCCACCATTCCTAACAACCTCAGGACTCATTATTTTCCCCCTCACCGCTTAAGCCCTTGATGGTCTCTTCCAATGGTTCCAGGACTGGCATGGGCAAACTTGGGCCCTCCCTCAAGGTGTCTTGGACTCCAACTCCCACCATTCCTAACAGACTCAGGCCCCTTCAGTTTCCCCCTCAGCCGCTTAAGCCCTTACTAGTCTCTTCCAATGGTTCCAGGACTGGCCTGGGCAAACTTGGCCCCTCCAGGTGTCTTGGACTCCAACTCCCACCATTCCTAAAAGCCTCAGGCCCCTTCATTTGCCCCCCTCAGCTGCTTGAGACCTTACTAGTCTCTTCCAATGGTTCCAGGACTGGCCTGGGCAAACTTGGCCCCTCCAGGTGTCTTGGACTCCAACTCCCACCATCCCTAAAAGCCCCAGGCCCCTTCATTTGCCCCCCTCAGCTGCTTGAGACCTTACTAGTCTCTTCCAATGGTTCCAGGACTGGCCTGGGCAAACTTGGCCCCTCCAGGTGTCTTGGACTCCAACTCCCACCATCCCTAAAAGCCTCAGGCCCCTTCATTTGCCCCCTCAGCCGCTTGAGACCTTACTAGTCTCTTCCAATGGTTCCAGGACTGGCCTGGGCAAACTCTAACTCCCACCATTCCTAACAGCCTCAGGACTTATTATTTTTCCCCTCAGCCGCTTAAGCTCTTGGTGGTTTCTTCCAAAGATTCCAGGACTGGCCTGAGCAAACTTGGCCCCTCCAGGTGTCTTGGACTCCAACTCCCACCATTCCTAACAGACTCCGACCCCTTCAGTTTCTCCCTCAGCCGTATAAGCCCTTACTAGTCTCTTCCAATGGTTCCAGGACTGGCATGGGCAAACTTGCCCCCCCTCCAGGTGTTTCGGACTTCAACTCCCACCATTCCTAACATGCTCAGGTTGAGAATCACGGACCTACAATCAAAGAGCATTCTAAACTCCACCAATGATGGAATTGAACCAAACATCTAGAGAGCACTGTGGACTCAAACAATGATGGATCTGGACCAAACTTGGCACGAACACTTAATATGCCCACATGTGAACACTGGTGGAGTTTGGGGAAAATAGGTCTTGACATTTGGGAGTTGTAGTTGCTGGGAATTATAGTTCACCTACAATCAAAGAGGCTTCTGAACTCCACCAACAATACAATTGTGCCAAACTTTCCACACGGAACCCCCATGACCAAAGGAAAACACTGTTTTCTGATGGTCTTTGGTGACTTATCTGGCACCACCTTGCGGGGTCCCAACCATTTCTCCCTCAGCCACTTAAGGAAAGGGCCTGAGGCTGTTAGGGGTGGTGGGGGTTGAAGACCAAAACGCCTCGAAGGAGGGCCCAAGTTTGCCCAGGCCTGATCTAACCCTTCGACATAAGGCTGAATGAAACCAAACAACACGGAGAGTATGGACGCTTACCTAGTTACACTGGCCACCCACAGTTTCTCATAATAGCCATCTCTTATCTTCCCAGACAAGAGCATCCCACAAGGACAATTATAGTTTAACTATGTTTCTCCTCCTCTCTTCCTCCTGCTTTTTTGCTCTATTCGTCATTCCTTTTCTCTTCTGAACAAGACATAACTAGTAACATCACCAGGAGCTGCAGTGGCACATCGGTTTAAACCCTTGTGCCGGCTGACCTGAAGATTGGCAATTCAAATCTGAGTAGAGTGAGCTCCCATCTGTCAGCTCCAGCTTCTCATGCGGGGACATGACACAGGATGGTAACACATCTGGGCATCCCCTGGGCAACATCCTTGCAGACGGCCAATTCTTTCACACCAGAAGCGACTTGTAGTATATTCTCAATTCTTAATATAATACTCAATATAATTATAATTATAATAACAATAACACCAAAGAGATTCCAAAAATGAGTTCTGGAGCAAATCAAGCCTGAACTCTCCCTAGAAATCAAAATGATCCAGTTGCGGCGATTGTACTTTGGCCATATCACAAAACATGATGCATTAGAAAAGATGATAATGCTTGGTTAAGTGGGAGGCAGTAGGAAAAGAGGAAGGTTGCCTCACAGTGGATAGATTCAGTGAAAGGAAGGCATGATTGTCCGGAGCTTGCAGGATGATGTATCTTGGGGGCTTCTCATTCATAAGTAAAAAGTAAAGGCTTCCCCTTGACGTTAAGTCTAGTTGCGTCCAACTCTAGGGTTGGTGCTCATCTCCATTTCTAAGATGAAGAGCCACCATTTCAAACTGCTAGGTTAGCAGAAGCTGTGGCTAATAGCGGGACCTCACCTTGCTCCCCGGATTCGAACTGCCGACCTGGAAACAGCCTGATGAAATGGTCTCTCAAGGATGACATAACTCCTTTTATTTTCTTTCTTTCTGAAACTATTCATAGGTTAGCCAATCAAATGCTGGCCCCAACAGAAGAGATCATATTGCCTATTTTGGAACTTCCAATTTTAATTATCATACTTGATAATGCATTGTTATGTTGTCTTTTTGCCAACATACATAATCTTCCCTCTCTATGTTCCTCACACCTTGGGAATCTCTGATTGGCCATAGCCATCACACTCAGACTCATTTGTGACTTATGGCTACCCTAAGGTGAAACTATCACAGGGTTGTCTTGGGTTGAGAGAGTGTGACTCACCCAAGGTCACGAAGTGAATTTCCATGGCCAAGCAGGGATTTGAATCCTGGCTTTCAGAGTCATAGACCAATGCTTAAACCACTGTCTTGGCGCTCTACATTGCTATACATAGAGTACTATACATACTTATTCAATGCAATGGTACCTAGTTCTGCATGTGTTTATTCATTCAGTCACTTCCAACTCTTCAAACCTCATGGATCAGCCCAGGCCAGAGCTCCCTGTTGGCTGTGGATCCGTATTTCTGCATAAGCATTTATTTGTGCTTTCAGTAAACCTCACCCCTTACAGTGCAATTCAGTGCATAAAGGTAAAGATAAAGGTTTCCCTTGACATTAAGTCTAGTCGTGTCTGACTCTGAGTGGTGGTGCTCATCTCCATTTCTAAGCTGAAGAGGCGGTGTTGTCTGTAGACACCTCCAAGGTCATGTGGCCACTGTTACCTTCCAGCCGAAGTGGTACCTATTGAACTCACATTTGCATGTTTTTGTACTGCTTGGTTGGCAGAAGCTGGGGCTAACACTGGGAGCTCACCCTGCTTCCTGGATTCAAACTACCAACCTTTTGTTCAGCAGCTTAGCACTTTAACCTGCTATGCCACTAGGGCCTCCATTCAGTGCATGTCTACCCACAAATGCGCCACATTTAATTCAGTTGGGCTTACTCCTGAATAAGTTTCTATACCAGCCCCTATACCAGCCCCCCTGATATGTTTGACTGTATCTCCAATCAATAAATAAATAAATAAATATGTTTGACTGTATCTCCAATCACCAGGCAGGGATTTGAACCCAAGTTTTAAAATCATAGCATTGAGAGAAACCCCAGGAGCCATCGAGTCCATCTTCATTTTACCATGTAGGAATGCTCAATCAAAGCACTCCTGACAGATGGCCATCCAGCTTCTTTTTAAAAACTCCCCAGAGAAGGAGGCTTCATCACACACCCTGGCAGCATATACCACTGTCAAACAGCTCTTAGCATCAGGATGTTTTTTTCCAAATATTTAGGTGGAATCTCTTCTTGCAATTTGAATCCATTCTGGCCACACTCCAAAACAGGCCAAAACCATCCATTAGTCTTTTGCCCCAGGAAGTTCTATTGAAGTACAGACATTATTTAAAGAATTTAGGACTGGGAAAATTGGGTGTTGGGGAAAGCTCAACCAGGGACAAACATTAATTGGAAAGTTGATTTCTATCTTTACCCTCTAAAAGTGATGGCATCTGACAAAAGATTTACAATATTTTGAATTCAAATGTAATTTTTCCTCCAGGCATTTTAATTTATCTTGATTTGCCTTTATCTTGAAATGTTGACTACATGTAGTTATTGGTATCACTGCATATTCTGCATTTACATCAATAATTTCTTCTACTACGCACTGCAGTAGGGAGGCAGTGAAATTTTTTAAATTAGTGATTCCCAACCTGTGGTCTGTGGACCACAACTGGTCTGCAAGAATGAAAATATGGTCCGCAGCCTCATCATTACTACACCGTTGCAATGAGAGCGACTGGTCTCGTGAAACCCTCTTATGTGCTGAAGCTTATTAAATATGGTTTTCTGTGGGTAAGCCGATGGCGATTACTGGATGGCATATGTTCTGTATCAGAAACTAGAGCTGATGTGGTCCATCCAATGCAATTTTCTGAATCAGCACGCCAAATAAGCAAACCAAATCTAAAGTTGACCAAAAACTGATTTGTAACCATTATGGTAAAAATGCTGGAGAGTGGTCCCTGGTGAAAGTGCTTCCTGGTCAAAGTGGTCCTTGGTCAAGTGGTCCCTGGTCAAAAAATAAATATTGGGAACCACTGTTTTAAATCGATCAACTAAAATAAGTAGTCTTTCAATCCCGACTACAGTTATTAAAACAAAACCGAGCTCTCTCCCAAATAACATTTACTTATTTTATTGATCTTCCCAGAGCAGCTTTGTGGTCCCAGACTTACCTTCTCAAAGATGAGGTCCCTGTGATTCATCTCTCTCCAAGCTTTTCCCACTCTCTTTCAACCTGTAACACCCTCAAGGGGTGGCAAAGTATGAAAGCTGAAACGTCCAAAGGAAATATATCAGGTACAAAGCAGTGGCTGTTGGGAAGAACACAGCAAAAGGAATATAAAGGAATAGCAATTGAGCTGTCCGAAAGATGGAGGTGAGTAGGCTCAACTGAAAGAACACTGCCTCCTTCACAGAGTGTATGGCATCTAAACCTCCGGGTATCATTATTTTAACAACGGCCAGAGTTATTAGCATTAGTCAGCTCCTAATTAATTTTAATGACACCCTTGCTCTTATAGGCCAACCTCACAGGAAAGAGAGGCGTCTCTTTCTCAAACCATCTTGGAAGATTTATCAGCGAGTGCAGCGAGATTCCATAGGAAAATTACTCCAAAGGGGAGGGGACAGTGGAAAAGTTTATCCCTTGGCACATGCTGGAGGGAACCGACTGGGGAGATGTTCCTGGCCTGCAGTTTTCTATCCATCAGCTTATCTTGAAATCTGGGGTGAAAAAAATGGTAACTTCAGAAAAATGCCAACTGATACTATTTTGACCCCATTTTCAAAGCACTATAGTGGAGGAGGTACCACTTTCTTCCTTGGAGATGGAATGAAAGCATATTTTTCCAACCCCACAGCATCCAGAAATGTTGGATAAGATACTTGATAATATATTGTTATTTTGTACCCCATAACCCCCAACCAGATTATGTTATTGGAATTACAGTCTGGACATCTGGAAGACATCTGGTTGGGGAGGGCTGGGTGGGTTTAAAGCAGTGGTTCTCAACCTAGGGTCCCCAGATGTTTTGGCCTTCAACTCCCAGAAATCTTAACAACTGGTAAATTGGCTGGGATTTCAGGGAGTTGTAGGCCAAAAGACATGGGGACCCACAGGTTGAGAACCACTGGTTTAAAGGGAATGCAAATTCTTCATTTTTGTTATAGTGTCTGAAAAACAGAAATTATTAAATAAACGAACAAATAAGAATGTTTGCATTTATTTTAAAGGACTCTGAAATAAACCAGCTCTTGGTTTATTTGCAGAAAGCATTCCTCAAATGGAAATGGAAAGAGAAAGGATGGAATCATCAACTTTTGCCTTTGGCCATACTGATGTGCAGCCACTGACAGAGAATTCTAGAGACAGTGCTTCTCTAGACATTTATTGTTTCTCTAGTGTGGTTCTATGGTCAGCTTCCAGCAGAAGGACCCAGAGGAGTGTTCAGATAAAAAAAATGTTGGGTTATTTGTCACCATTTTTCTCTTTTTGGTGGCTTTGTGTCCATAACCCTCAAAAATGTAGTGGACCGATTATATACTGGGTTCACAGAATCACAGAGTTGGAATGAGCACTGGAGATCTAAGGTAAAAGATCGGGTCTCTAGATGATTTGCAGTAGATTTCTGAATCTGATTTTCAAATGTCTTACAGCAAGAACAACAAAAACAGTTTCCCCCCTTTAAATGAGGGTACTGAAAAAAGAACACCGGTGAAAATGGACTTGTGTGTAAAAGGACTTGCAGCCATGGCCTTTGCAACTCATCTTTGGACATTCAAAATGTTTCTTAATCACAGAAAGAAGGAATGGGGCTGCACCAGGTAAGCCACCCTATAGTGACACACAAGTGATGCAGCAACTCCCCCACTCCCTGTAGTATTTGCACATGTGCCCTGAATCTTTCTAAATGCACCATTCCCTACTGATGCAATTAAATAATGAAAATGTTGAATACCCAGATAGGTTTGACTTGGCAATAGGTCTACATAGTACATTGTACATCTAGTCTGTGCACTCAGGAACAATTAAAGCTCTTGATGCTTAATATTTGTCCAGTCACCTGATCTGAGCCACTATTTGCAATTGGGACCATTCACACTACGCAGTTATAGCACTTTGATTCCACTTTATCTGCCATGGCTGAATCTCATAGAATCCAGGGAATTGTAGTAGAACCCCTTGCAGATAATTCTGAATAGTCCATGCAACTACAATTTACAGGATTCCACAGAATAGAACAATCAAAGTTAAATTAGAATCAACAGGCTCTAACGGTCTATTGTGGAAGGGCCCCTGGATTCAGTTGATGGCTCTGAGCATCCTACTGAAAAATAGTTTATTCCAGAAGCATAAAGTCATCCTGCTACTGAACCAATCCAATCTTTGGCTCACTGAAAGCTTTGCAATAAAAGATGCGGCTACAACTACAGACAATGAGCCAACAATTTTTGATGTGAACTTGAGCCATTATGAATAACCCTGCAGTAGCAGCTGGTTGCTTCTACATACGTGGTGAATTACCTCTGACTCTTAACCCAAACATTGGAGGAGCTATCCCAGGTGCTGAACCCTATCCTCAAATAGGTTCAATGCTTTGGATAATTCTTTTACAGCAAATATTTTAAAATCCAGATTGTATAGACACTAAAATGTAACTGCTCATATTCATGCAGAGGTTTTAACCAAAGCTATATAGAACATGCAGTTAAGTTGTAGAGGACACATTGCTTTAATTCCTACTGCAACACCCTGGTGACACGTGCATCATCTGCTTACTTACCTAAATACCGGCGGCTTGACTTTGCAAGCATCAAAGCAGTAGGTGGGGCTGACAGAGGTGTTACAACAACCAAGCTCAGACTGCAAGTGGAAAGTTTTCAGAGTTAACTCTGGAAACCGATCCAAATGGAACTAAGAAGCCCACGCCTTTGTGTTTCACTGGAGGGCATGATGGCATTGTGTGCTGTGCTATGTTTTGTTTTGTCTGGTTAGGGACTTTCAGTTATCCCAGATTGCAACTCTGAAACTCTCTGCAACCTCTAATTTGCCTACAAATTTAGGGGTGAATCAAATAGAGGAGTAAGGTGAGAATTGTTAAACCCCTCACATGATCCCAGATTCCTGACTCATCCAGTTTCAGCCATGGAATAAGTTGTTCTCTCCTATGGGTGGAGTTGACGGACTCATAGAAATGCACCAAAACTAGTGACTGATCCAAAAGAACTCATGGATGTTGCTGAAACACCTGATCATGGGAGGGTGAAAGGTAGACTGGAATCCACCAGCAAACTTATGTTTGATTTGCAATAAATAATCAGAGATTTCTATCTTCTAACTCCTTAATGACAATTGCAATTAAAAGCAACCCTTTCCTCCAACCATTCCCAAATTATACAAACACAGGATGTTTCTTTGGGAAGATCACAAGATTGTTTGAATTCCAGCACAAAAATATAGATTAAAAAAAATTAGTTTTGAGAGGAATGGATGTAATGAAATGCTGAAGTAATGACATAACAGAACATTGGTAGAATGATGCTCTTGGGCTCAATTACACATGGGTTTAGCGTGTCATTATATTCATTCTTCCTAACTGTAATCTTCTGCTACATTGCATTCCTAGCAGCAGCATTCTCATTGCAAATCTTTTGCACACAGCTTTTAGTTGGTGGGTCTCGTTTTGTAATAAAAACTATTATATATGCCCCACTAGCTGTACCCGGCACGCGTTGCTGTGCCCTATTTAGGAGATGCGAGAAAGTCTGAGTATGTAAGGGTTGAAAATGATGTTACTTACGGTCTTGGTGGGGTCATGGCTGTGTCGTTGTGGGTTGTTCTGGTGGGTGAGATGTTGAAGTCCTGTGGAGTTGTCCTGTGTAGTGTTGTGTTGTGTTTGGAGTATAGGTGGAGTTGGTTTTTGTTTGTGGTGGTGGTAGGCGTTGTGTGTGCGGGGTCCAGTAAGGTTGGGGGGGTGGGTTGTGATAGGAAGTTGTGTTGTGTGGGTAGGAATTGCTGGAGTATTGTGCCTGGGACGTGTGTGTATTTGGAGGTGTGTGTGGTGGTGAGTAGTGAGTGCAGTCCTGGGTTTTGTGTTGGGGAAGTTGTCAGGTATTTGTGGGGTTTATTTTGTGTGTGTTGTGGTGACATAGTTGTCTCAGTCTGGCTGTGTGCTGGTTGTGATGTGGAGTGGGTATGGCTTTTGCCAGTGGTGTTTGTTGTGAATTTTGGTTTGGTTGGGTTTTTGTGTGGCAGGATTGTTTTTTTTGTGGGTTTTGCAAGTTTGTGTTATTCCGGCGGTATGTGTTTGTCAGTGGTGCCTGTGTCCCTGGTGCCCTATTTGTGTTAGTGTTATGTCCTCCTGGTAGTTATGTCCTCCTGTGTTCGTTGGTTGTACTGTGTAGGTTTCTGTTTAGCAGTGGTATGTATGCGTTGTGTGTGTTGTGTGTCTGTTGTGTTGTGGATCTGTAGAGGTAGGCATCGTGAGTTGTGTGGCTGTCATGTTGTGGGTGTGGTGTTTGTAAAGTGGAGGATTGGTGGTGTGTGGGTGGGATGGTGGTTGGAGAAGAGTTTGTGGTGTTGAGTGTGTAGTTTGTTGTTGTGAGTGTACAGTGGTAGTGTGGTGTGGATGTACGGTGTGTATGTGGGGTGTGTTGGTTGTACTGTGATGGTTTCTGTTTAGCAGGGGTATGTATGCGTTGTGTGTGTTGTGTGTGAGTTGTGTTGTGGGTCTGTAGAGGTAGGCATCGCGAGTTGTGTGGCTGCCATGTTGTGGGTGTGGTGTTTGTTAAGTGGGTGTCTTTTGTTGTGGGTGTCTTTTGTCCTGTGAGTGGTATGTATGTGCTCTGTGCACATAGTTGTGTATCTTCTGCATATTGGCGTTGTGTGGTATTTTGTGCCTGTGTGGAAGGAATGGCATATGAATGGGTTGAGCAGTAGACATAAGGTTGTGTTATGTGCGTATTGTGTTGTGTGTAGGTATTACTTTTTTGGTGAGTTAGTGGGTGTGTGGTGGCATTGTGGGTGGTAGTATGTTGTGGAATGCTTGTGTGGGTGGAGTGTTTTGGGTGTCTGTGTGTTTTTGTAGAGTATCAGTGCAGTGTTGTGGTTGGAGAATAGGTGGAGTTGGTTATTGTTTGTGGTGGTGGTAGGTGTTGTGTGTGTGGGGTCCCGTAAGGTTGGGGGGATGGGTTGTGATAGGAAGTTGTGTTGTGTTGTGTGGGTAGGAATTGCTGGATTATTGTGTGTATTTGGAGGTGTGTGTGGTGGTGAGTAGTGAGTGCAGTCCTGGGTTTTGTGTTGGGGAAGTTGTCAGGTATTTGTGTGGTGTATAGGTTTCTGTTTAGCAGAGGTATGTTTAACTCACTGACTAAATTCAAATCACTCCGCATTCTAACCTAGCCTTGGCTGGCTCAGCCCACCATTACTATGGGAACTCAGCCTTCCTGCATTTTGTGTGGGCCGATGTTGGCCAATGGGATTGGCTGGCAGCCGCAAAGGACGCTGGGAAATGTAGGATTTTTTTGTATCGTTGTTTTGAGGGCCTTCTAGGTTTGGGGGGGAGTTTCTTTGCTAAAAACCTTCCTTGCCTGAGGCCTATTTTTGTTGCCAAGCTTGGTGTGTCTGCCTTGTAAGGTTTCTCTGTCTATGGCGGTCGTTCCATGACGGGACCTCCTTTATATATATAGATTACTCCAAAATCTTCCCAATCAGTGAACAAACACGGAATTCAATTTAACAATTGCCTAAGCAGTCATTAAAAGAGATCCAAATTAGTATGGTACTTTCTGAGTGAACCAGAAGTTATTTAGAAAGACGCAAAAACTCTCCAAGCCCACTCTTCTTCCCATCCAAAACAAAACATTCTAATTACCTTTTTCTGATGTAAGCAATCTAAGAATGTAGAGAATGCAGATGACTGTTTAGTTGCCCCTTACTTTGTGACACAATTTCTTTTAAACCAAAAGGGCGCCTCATGATGCAATTTGCATGATAAAATGTAGGTATGACTCATGGGATGCTCTGATGCGTAGGCTGGTGTATTGCATTTCAGGGCTATTTCTAGTTTTGAGGGAGTGCTTATTGGCTCTTTGCAATTGATGCATTTGGATGTAGACCTGCTGCCACATGTTTAAGGACAGAACCTGGTATAGTATCCTAACTTTAAGAATTCCACAGCCAGCATAGTTACCAGTCATAGGCTGAGGGAATTGCAACGCTGTAAGCGAAGAGGAACTGGGAGTAACATGTCCGAAATTGCCAGCAAGTTGATTTCAACTTATAACAACCCTATGAATGGAGGAGCCCCTAAGATGCGATGGGTTAAACCCTTGTGCTGGCAGGACTGCTGACCAAAAGGTCAGTGGTTAAAATCCAGGGAGCAGGGTGAGCTCCCATCTGTCAGCTTCAGCTTCTCATGCAGGGACATGAGAGAAGCCTCCTACAGAATGGGAACACATCCAGGAGTCAGTCCCCTGGGCAACATCCTTTCAGACGGTCAAGTCTTTCAACCAGAAGCGACTTGCAGTTTCTTGCTTCTGACACGAAAAAAACCCCTATGAATGAGAGACAGTCATGTTAATCTGTCCTCAACAGTCCTGCTAAGGTCTTGCAGATTCAGGGTCATGGCTTCTCTGATTGAGTCTATCCTCTGGTTTGCGGTCTTCTTTTCCTACGGCTTTCTATCTTACCAAGCATTATTATTCTTTCTACTGAGTCATGGCTTCTCATGATATGTCCAAAGAACAACAGTCTTGGTTTAGTCATATTGGCTTTTAAGTTCAGACATTATTTACTTTAGATCTAGGGTAAGGGGCAGGCTTTGGGAAGGTTGGATGGAATTGGTGGGGGGATATTAGTTTTAAAAGCAATTTTAGTGTATTGTACTTTGATTCTGTTATTACCACACTATTATTATTTAATTGTTTTTTAACTGTTGTATTGCATTTTAAACTTGTCTAGTGTGGATTGTTAGCTGCCTTTAGACCCCACTGGGAGAAAAGCGGGGTATAAAGTTAATAACAATAATAGATCAATGGTTCCCAATCTGTGATCTTCCCGTTGTTTTGGACTTCAACTCCTAGAAATGCCAGCCAGCTTACTAGCTGTTATGAATTGTGGGAGATGAAGTCCAAAACCACCTAGAGGACCAAAGGTTGGGAACCACATCTCTAGAACCATTTATAAACAGTCCCAGAGTTACAAAGATCAGACGTACAAATGACTCATAGTTAAGAAGGGAGGTGGGACAACAGGAAGTGAGAGAAATCTACCCCTGAAAGAGTTATCATGGGGTTAAAAGGTCTCCAGTGAGGCTTTCTCACCAATCCTTGTTTCCACAGCAAACATCCTCCGCCCTTCACCCCCAATCCAATTATCATAGGGACAAAAAGTGAGGTGAAATATTCTAAACAGACAGCAAAACAAATATTACAGGGGTGTTAACCCTTCCCTAAGCTATGCAAAGCCTACATACATACATACATCTCACATACAGTACATATATATGGCTGGAGTTACACTTAAAATGTAACTGTTCCAATGTACACATACACATTCACTGCACGCAATGACATCCTGCAAAAACTTACTGGTAGCACATGGGGTGCAGAATTAATAAAGAACATCAGCCCTGGCCTTGTCTTATTCAACTGCTGAGTATGCCTGCCCTGTTTAGCACAAGTTTGCCCACTCGTAGCAAGTGAATATAGCACTGAATGAAATATGTAGAATAATAGCAGGATGTCTCAAACCTACACCTGTTGAAAGACTTTATAAGCTAACTGGCATTCCCCCCACCCCCGATATGCAACGGGAAATTGCTGCCAATTGCAAGAGAAATAAGCTTGAATACTGTGAAAGCCACCCACTGTGTGGCTATCAGCCTCCTCCCAGTAGAATTAAATCAAGGAAACGTTTCATGAGAACCACCCCCTTTAATGTTCCTCCAGCAACAGCAAGAGTATTCCCGCGGACAGAAAAATCAGGCAATTTCAACTTCATGGCCCCTCATGGTCTTCATCCAGGGGCAAACCAAGAATGGGCAACTTGGAAGTCCCTGAACAGACTCAGAAGTGGAGTTGGTAGATCAAAAGACAACATGGCAAAGTGGCACTACCTAGAAGAATCCTCCAGCTTGTGCGACTGTGGAGCAAAACAGACAACTCCGCATCTGTAAGTAAACTTTATTATGGTTGATGACCAGATCATAAACAGGGTGACACAGTCCTGCACATCCATGTCAAACCCAAGGGGTTACATGCTTCAAACTACAACAAATTTTAAAATCTAGGCTAAAAACTGTATACAAGTAGTTATTAAAACCCAAATCAACCCACGAGGAGGTAGTAGGGATGGCACTGGGGTTGGGGATATCCAACACTATAAATATCATCTATATCTGATCTCCCATCTATATTCCAGAGGTGCTTAGGTCTTTTGACTCTCAGCATCTATATGCCTGCCCACAATGCCCTGCCTCATGCAGAGGAAGCACTGTTTAAAGCTACAGACAATGCGGTCACTGTTGCCCGCTTCTGGTCTACAGTTATTTAGCCACTTGTGCTTCCTTTATCAGTTTTATACTGTACTAGCTTGTTTATGCAATGCATTTGACATGAAATAAATAACCTTTAAAGCTGGCAAGGGCAAACTTCAGCTCTAGGTGTTTTGGACTTCAACTCCCAGTTCCTACCATGGGCAAACTTGGGCCCTCCAAGTGCTTTGGACCATAACTGTCACAATTCCTAGCATGGGCAAACTTGGGCCTTCGAGGTGTTTTGGACTTCAACTCCCACTGAAGCAGCCAAATTAAGGAGTTATGGAACTCCAAGTACCAAGTTAACTTTACCAAGCTACCTGATCGTGCGGGCACAAGGGTGAGGAAGAACACACGGCAACTGTGGAATAGGTGAAAATCAAAAAGATTTATTTCTGGCACCAGCTGGTGGGCTCTTGCCAGCAGAACTCGCTGCAATCAGGGGCAAAAGACCCCGTCACTTCTCATACAAAGACATTTATACCACAATGGAGTCATTTCAGTTAGGCCCACCCCTTCTTCATGGATAAAAACAATCATAATTGGCTGGTGATTACTGTTGCTTTCATGACATTTAATTAATCCAATAAACAGTGCATTTTCATTAGCATCACATCTTTAAGTCACACCTCTGAATGAGAACAATAGTCAGTTATAAGTTAGTCCTTTCTCACAGTACAGCTATCAATCCTGAGTCTCTGATGTTCTCTAAGTTGAAACATTGACTTCCAGGCTCCATGCCAGCAGCGGAGGGGGTCAGACTCTCTGTCATGCGCAGTGCTTTCATTATTCGCATTAAGCTCTCCCATAGCACAATCTGTACTGCTTTCACCCATCTAGCCTATGTTATCTCAAGTCAGGCACAGGGTGTATTAGAATGCTTCAATCACAGTGTTATTTTCATATTGCAAGTGCCTGTCTGATTCTTGGCACAGAAACCCGCATTTCAAAGCTAAACACGCATGTAGCATCACTCTCTGACTGTACTTTTTGCACGGAAAAGTACCAAACCTGCTTTACCACAATTCCTAGCATGGGCAAACTTGGGCCCTCCAGGTGTTTTGGATTTGAACTCCCACAATTCCTAGCATGGGCAAACTTGGGCCCTCCAGGTGTTTTGGATTTGAACTCCCACAATTCCTAGCATGGGCAAACTTAGGCCTTCAAGGTGTTTTGGACCTCAACTCCCACAATCCCTAGCATGGGCAAACTTGGGCCTTCAAGGTGTTTTGGACCTCAACTCCCACAATCCCTAGCAAGGGCAAACTTGGGCCTTCAAGGTGTTTTGGACCTCAACTCCCACAATCCCTAGCATGGGCACACTTGGGCCTTCAAGGTGTTTTGGACCTCAACTCCCACAATCCCTAGCATGGGCAAACTTAGGCCTTCAAGGTGTTTTGGACCTCAACTCCCACAATCCCTAGCATGGGCAAACTTGGGCCTTCCAGGTGTTTTGGATTTGAACTCCCACAATTTCTAGCATGGGCAAACTTGGGCCTTCAAGGTGTTTTGGACCTCAACTCCCACAATCCCTAGCATGGGCACACTTTGGCCCTCCAGGTGTTTTGGATTTGAACTCCCACAATTCCTAGCATGGGCAAACTTGGGCCTTCAAGGTGTTTTGGACCTCAACTCCCACAATCCCTAGCATGGGCACACTTGGGCCCTCCAGGTGTTTTGGATTTGAACTCCCACAATCCCTAGCAAGGGCAAACTTGGGCCTTCAAGGTGTTTTGGACCTCAACTCCCACAATTCCTAGCATGGGCAAACTTGGGCCCTCCAGGTGTTTTGGACCTCAACTCCCACAATTCCTAGCATGGGCAAACTTAGGCCTTCAAGGTGTTTTGGACCTCAACTCCCACAATTCCTAGCAAGGGCAAACTTAGGCCTTCAAGGTGTTTTGGACCTCAACTCCCACAATCCCTAGCAAGGGCAAACTTGGGCCTTCAAGGTGTTTTGGACCTCAACTCCCACAATCCCTAGCATGGGCAAACTTGGGCCTTCAAGGTGTTTTGGACTTCAACTCCCACAATCCCTAGCATGGGCACACTTGGGCCTTCAAGATGTTTTGGACCTCAACTCCCACAATCCCTAGCAAGGGCAAACTTGGGCCTTCAAGGTGTTTTGGACCTCAACTCCCACAATCCCTAGCATGGGCAAACTTGGGCCTTCAAGGTGTTTTGGACCTCAACTCCCACAATCCCTAGCAAGGGCAAACTTGGGCCTTCAAGGTGTTTTGGACCTCAACTCCCACAATCCCTAGCAAGGGCAAACTTGGGCCTTCAAGGTGTTTTGGACCTCAACTCCTCCCTAGCAAGGGCAACTTAGGTGGGCAAAGGGCCTTCAAGGTGTTTTGGACCTCAACTCCCACAATCCCTAGCAAGGGCAAACTTGGGCCTTCAAGGTGTTTTGGACCTCAACTCCCCACAATCCCTAGCAAGGGCAAACTTGGGCCTTCAAGGTGTTTTTTGGACCTCAACCAGTCAATCCCTAGCAAGCGCTCATGGCGGCCCCCATCGCGCGGTTCCCCTTGCCTCGCCTCTGCCAAGGCTTCTGCTTTTCCCGTCGGGTGGCGGAGCTGCGGGGACACTCCACGGAGGCAGCCGCCGTTCTGAAAGAGCGGCCGGCCTCGAGCAGCGAGACTTCCTCCGGTATGAGGGGAGCTTTTACCCTAAGAGTGACACAGAGGCCTATCAAATTGAGAGGCCTTTAAGGGTTTTTAGATGCTTCATTGTTGACTAGGCCTGGGCAAACTTGGGCCCTCTAGGAGTTTTGGACTTCAACTCCCACAATTCCTAACAGCCTCAGGCCCTTTCCTTTTCCGTTCCCGCTTAAGCGGCTGAGGGGAAAAGGAAAAGGCCTGAGGCTGTTAGGAACGGTGGGAGCTGAAGTCCCAAACTCCCAAACAAGTCCATCCCAGGCCAGTCAACAGTCCTGCTTGTTACCTCACGTGTCCCCCACCCTAACTCTTTAACAGTTTTATATTTCAGTATGCGATTGAATTGAATCATGACTATTACTTAATGATAAGAACATAAGAAGAGCCATGCTGAATCGGGCCTCAGCCCATCTAGTCCAGCATTCTGTGTCACACAGTGGCCCACTAGTTGTACATGGGGATCTCTAGCAGAAAGGAGGGCAAAACCCTCACCTGCTCCCGACCCCCCACCACTACCCGGGAAAATCCTGCCTGCCTCCATCAACACAGAGGTGGCACTTGGATGTCCATTTCAGTAACTACTGATTCCCTTGGTATCCATGAATCTGTCTAATCCTGCCTTGAAGCTGTCCAGGCTGACAGCTGTCACAACCTCCTCTGGAAGTGAGTTCCATAACCCAATGACCCTCTGGGTGAAGAAATATTTCCCTTTATTAGTCCTAACTTTCCTACCTTGGAGCTTCAGGGAGTGCCCCTAGTCCTAGTGTTGTGTGACAGAGAAAATATTTATTCTTTATTCACCTTTTCTATCCCATGCATGATTTTATACACTTCGATCAAGTCACCTCTTAAACGCCATCTTTCAAGGCTGAAAAGACCAAGGCGTTGCAACCTGATTTCGTGTAGGGAGCTGCTCCATCCCTTGGATCATTCTTGTTGCCCTTTTCTGTACCTTTTCCAGTTCCGTTATATCCTTCTTGAGGTGCGGAGACCAGAATTGTACACAGTACTCCAGATGTGGCCTCACCATAGATTTGTAGAGAGGCAATACAACATTTGCCGACCTATTTTCGATTCCCTTCCTGATCATGCCAAGCATAGAATTTGCTTTTTCACTGCTGCTGCGCACTGGGTTGACATTTTCATTGAGCTGTCCACCAAAACCCCAAGATCCCTTTCCTGGTTTGTCTCGGAAAGCTTTGACCCCATCAATTGGTAGGTGTAGTTGGGGTTCTTTGCCCCGATGTGCATGACTTTACACTTGTTTAGTTTAAAATGCATTTGCATCTTTGTTTCACATTCACTCAATTTCGATAGATCTTTCTGGAGCTCTTTACAATCTGTTTCATTTTTAACTACCCTGAACAATTTAGTGTCGTCTGCAAAACTTTGCTACCTCAGAATTCACTCCTACATCTAGGTCATTAATGAATAAATTAAAAAGTAACAGACCCAAAACTGAACCTTGGGGTGCGCCACTTCTCACCTCTTTCCACCCAGAGAAATGTCCGTTTATTACCACCCTTTGTTTCCTACAGTTTAGCCAGGTTCCAATCCAGGACAAGACCTGTCCCCTGATTCCATGGCTGAAGAGCTTATTTAGGAGCCTTCGGTGAGGGACTTTGTCAAAAGCCTTTTGAAAGTCAAGGTAAACAATATCGACTGGGTCCCCTTTATCTATGTGTTTATTTACACCTCAAAGAATTCTATCAAGTTAGTAAGACATGATTTGCCTTTGCAGAAACCATGTTGATTTTCCTTCAGCAATGCCTGTTCTTCTATGTGCTTAGTAATTTTTTCTTTAATAATGGTTTCCATCACTTTGCCTGGAACTGAGATTAGACTAACTGGCCTATAATTTCCTGGATCACCCCTGGATCCTTTCTTGAAGATCGGAGTTACATTTGCCTCCCTCCAGTCCTCGGGTACAGTGCCTGATCTTAGAGAAAGGTTATATATTTTGGCTAGAATTTCAGCAATTTCACACTTGAGTTCCTTAAGAACTCTGGGGTGGATGCCATCTGGCCCTGGTGATTTGTTGACATTTAGTTTGGTAAGGCATGTGAGAACATCTTCCTTGTTTATCTCTATCTGGTTTAATTCATTTAATTCCCTCCCTGAAAAAACTGACTCAGCGGCAGGCATATGTTGTCTGTCCTCCTGTGTGAAAACAATGATGACAATGATGCTGGGGAAAATGGAAGGAAAAAGGAAGCAAGGACGGAAGGAAGGGGCTCCTGGCTGGAGACAGTTGGTTCCTCAACCGCCCCTCACTCGCCTTGGAAGCTGAAAATCCCGCCATTCCACCCGAGGACGAGAGAGAGAGAGAACTTCCGCGTCAAGCCCCAGTTTCGACACTTCCCTCGTCACACTAGGGAATAAATCCGCTTAAAATCCAGTTTCTGCCTCCTGCAGAATTTTGGGGTGTGTAGTTTAGGGAGGATCTTTAACAGCCTCAGTAAATTATCAACCCCAGAATACTGCAGGAGACAGAACCGGATTTTAAGCGGATTTATTCCCTAGTGTGACGCCCTAGGTAATTTTCAAGTGTAAGCAAACAGTATTTTGGCATCCCCAAAAAACTATCACTGTGTGTGTGCGTTCAGATGAACAGAATCTGCTGCTAGTACCATCAATCCGCTCCTGCCATCTGTCCGCTACTAGACAACAAGCTTTTTCTGTGGCAGCTCCAGTGCTATGGAATTCCCTTCTGGACAGCACCCGAGCCATCTCGGAGCTTGCCCCTATCCGAAGGGCCTGCAAACCCGCCCTCTTTGGACTAGCCTTTAATTAGACACATTGGTCTAAGAAAGTGCCTGGTTGTCCTCCTACACTGTGATGTGATGTAATATGTTTTAATGTGTTTTTATGCTTTTACTGTAGGGCTACATGTCTGCGACATGTTGCCCATTTGTATTGCTGATATCCGCCCGAGCCTGCAGGGAGGAGCGGAATACAAGATTGAACTATATATATATATATATATATATATATATATGTATGTATATATATGTATATATATGTATATATATGTATATATATGTATGTATATGTATGTATGTATATATGTATATATGTATGTCTGTGATTGGATTTTGGGGGGGGGGGGGGGATGGACACACACACACACATATAGGGCATGGACAAAGTTTGGCCCTCCAGGTATTTTGGACTTCTTACTGGCTGTTTGGAATTGTGGGAGTTGAAGTCCAAAACACATGGAGGGCCGAAGTTGGCCCTTGCCGTGTGTGTGTATTCATCTTCCTTCTTTCCTTCTCACTTTTTTCTCTGCCCTCTTCCTATTCTCTTTATGTGGGTCTGTGAATTCCCCATCTTTCCTTGCTCCTCACCCTTTTCCTTGCCCCCTTCTTACCATTCCCTTCCTCCCTTCTCACCCTTTTCCCTCCCCTCTTCCTATTCTTTGTGTGATATATATATACTACTGTATATACTGTATACATATATATATATATATATATATATATATATCGACTAGGGTGTCCCCCCAAATTCCTCAAAATGATTATCCTGCTACATGAGGGCCAGCACGGTCAAGTCAGATATGGGGATGCTCGCTCAGAGCCCTTTCTAATAACTAATGGAGCGAAGCAAAGTTGTGTTCTTGCACCAACCCTATTTACAGTCCTCTTCAGCATGATGCTCCAAAGGGCTACGGCAGATCTCGAAGAAGACGGCATATATATACGCTATCGTACTGATGGTAGCTTGTTCAACTTAAGCTGTCTGAGGGCTTGCACTAAGACTCTAAACCAGGGGTGCTCATTAGGTAGATCGCGATCTACTGGTAGATCGCGTAAGGCATCCTGGTACATCGGAGGCAGGGCGGGAAGAAGGCTCAGTCCTGCCCCGCAGGCTCCCGACGCCGCCCAAGTGCTGCCGGCCCTGGGTTATCTGAGGTCCTTTCCACACGGTTGAATAAAATCCCATGTTATCTGCTTTGAATCAGATTATATGGCAGGGTGGACTCAGAAAACCCAGTTCAAAGCAGATATTGTGTTATATGTTTCACATTTTGTAGTGGGTAGGTAGATCATTTTGACTTGGTTGTTTTATAAGTAGCTCGCATGCTGAAAAAGTGTGAGCAGCCCTGCAAACTATCTAGTCCGTGAGCTGCTTTTTGCTGACGATGCTGCCCTTGTCGCTCATTTAGAAGCAGCCCTGCAGCGCCTCATATCCTGCTTTGCAACAGCTGCAGAGCTATTTGGGCTGGAAGTCAGCCTGAAGAAAAGGGAAGTTCTCTACCAACCCGCACCACAGGAAGAACACCATCATCTTCACGTCAGCATAGGCAAATCTGTGCTTAAGTCCGTTCAGCAGTTCACCTACCTGGGAAGCATCATCTCTTCAGACGCCAAGATTGATAAAGAGATAGATCACAGATTAGCAAAGGTATATAGTGCATTCGGAAAGGCTTCACAAAAGAGCCTGGAGCAACAAGCACCTGAGGCAAAGCACCAAAATCATTGTGTACAGAGGTATCGTACTGTATTCTCCTCTATGGGTCTGAAACATGGGGCACCTATCGCCAACACCTACGACTCCTCGAATGCTTTCATCAGCACTGTCTTCGCACAATCCTAAATATACACTGGACCGACTGTGTGACGAATGTTGCTGTCCTTGAGCAGGCAGGGATCACCAGCATTGAGGCCATGCTTTTGAGAACACAGCTGTGCTGGGCAGGGCACATGGAGCATGGAGGACCACCGCCTCCCAAAGATACTACTCTACAGTGAACTCACCACGGGTCAGCGCAAGAGAGGCACCCCCAAAAAGAGATATAAGGACTCCCTGAAACAACATCTCAGGCTCGGCCAGATTGATCACCAACAATGGTCCACCCTGGCCTCACATCGGGAGGCATGGAGACGCACTATCCATAATGCTGCGGCCTCTTGAGAAGACACGGCGAATGAGTCTCAAAGAGAAACGACAATGCAGAAAGAACCGCAACTTGGAAACAACATCACCCAAGGAGACTTTCTGCTGTGCTTTCTGCAACCGGACTTGTCTATCTTAGATTGGCCTTCTTAGTCATCAACGTGCTTGTAGAAAGCGTGGGATGAGTCCTTCCTGAATCTTCATTTGCGAAAGAAAGCCAGAGACCAGAGAGAGATTATTTAATGATGACAATGATGCTGTGGAAAATGGAAGGAAAAAGGATGAGGGGTTGACCAAGGACAAGATGGATGTATGGTATTCTTTAAGTGACTGGCTTGACCCTGAAGGAGCTGGGGGAGGTGACGGCCATCAGGGAGCTCTGGCGTGCATGAGATCACAAAGAGTCAGAAGCGACTGAACGAATAAACAACAAAATTATTTGTATTTATATCATTGCCTTTTCTCGCTCAAGAGAGAGACTCAGGCCCTTTCCACACTGCGCTATAACCCAGAATATCAAGGTGGAATAACTCAGAATATCTCCTTTGAACTGGAATATCTGAGTCCACACTGCCATATATTCCAGTTCAAAGATGATAATGAGGGATTTTTTTCAGCTGTGTGGAAGGTGCCTGGCGTATATGAGTCTACACTGCTGATCAGTTACTGTAATAAAGTTTTGTATTGTATTATATTGAGTCTACACTGCCATATGCAGTAGAGTCTCGCTTATTTATTTATTTATTTAAAACATTTATATTCCGCCCTTCTCACCCAAAGGGGACTCAGGGTGGAGCACAGCATAGATACGGCAAACATTCAATGCCGGGACAGAATTCAAATAAGCATACACAAACATTAAAAACATTTATTTCAATATTAAAATACACCATTTAAAACCGTCTTGGTCACTTACCCAATCTTCGCTCATCCAACCTTCTGTATTATCCAACGCAATCTGCCTCCCACCCGGAATAATGACCAGAGTGGGAGAAAGAAAGAACCCTTATCTGTTGTGGTGCTAAATTTGTAAATACAGTAATTAGTACATAATGTTACTGTGTATTGAACTGCATTTTTTGTTGATTTGTCGTAAAGACATGTTGTTTTGGTGCTTAATTTGCAGAATCATAACGTAATTTGGCATTTAATAGTTATTTCCTTAATTCCTGCTTATCCAACATTTTTGCTTATCTAACATTCTGCTGACCCATTTATGTTGGATAAGCGCGACTACTGTAATGCAGTTCAAAACAGATAATCTGGATTTTATATGGCAGTGTAGGGCCCTTCCAGACAGATCCTGTACCCCAGGATCTGATCGCAGATTTTCTGCTTTAAATTGGATGATATGAGTCCACAACGCCAGATAATCAGAACTAAACAGAAAACCTGGGATCAGATCCTGGGATAAAAGGCCTGTCTCGAAGGGCCTGTAGATGGAGCCTCAGAGTGGCTTTTGAGGATCATCATGACTTACGAAGGAAATTATGAGGACTTTTATAGTTATTTTGGTTTCTAAATCCCAAGTCAGTAGCCTTGGATTTGATTCCTCAAGGTAATTTCTTCTTTCTTTGACATTTTTATTTTGGAATACATGACAGAATGAATTTTATATTGAAATTAGTAATGACTGTTGTGGAAAAACTGTGCAGGATGACATTTTGACTGTTTTTTTAATCATCCCAAAATACATTAAATATATATTATTTTTAATCTCAGATCTCTGATTGAGATGGTGTGTTTATTGTACAGGCAGTCCCCAAGTTACAAGAAAAAATTGATTTGTTTTGGAAACAAGGATTAGTGATAATGCTTAAGTAGAGACTCCTTTTCCCCATAATAAACTTTACAGGAGTGAATTTCCCATCTGAGGGGTAGATTTCTCTCACTTCATGTTGTCTTACCTCCGTTTGTAACTATGAATCATTTGTAAGGTGGATGTTTGTAACTTGGGGACTACCTGTATTCATCTGTAACAGGGAGCTAATTGTCAGACTCAGGGCCCTTCCACACAGCCCTATATCCCAGAATATCAAGGCAGAAAATTTCACATCCGAGTGTGGATTTAGATAACCCGGTTCAAAGCAGATGTTGTAGGATTTTCTGCCTTGATATTCTGGGATATAGAGCTGTGTGGAAGGGCCCTCAGGAAACCCTATCCACTTCCTAAACTCCCATGTATTGCAAGAAGGTGAAGGGAACAGTAAAAAGGGGACCAAACTCAAATCAAATGTAGTCAGCATTTCCCTTTGGGGTTGAGAGAAAAAAAATATTTTTAAAAGGTTAAACCTTTTAAAAATAGAACAATGAATTTCTAGTTCTCCAGATTTCCAATAAATGATTTTCTCCCCCTTTTTGGCAATTTAAAATAATAGTCTGGTGAGTCTAGATTAATTGAGGGCCACAAAAACAGTCTTGGGGGCTCGAAGGCCACCAGTTGCACATCTCTAATGTGTTTGTAAGAATGATCAGTTGTTTTCCTTTTACACTTAAAAACAACAGTTGATGTGCTGTTGCTAGATTGGAAAACACTATTCACATAACTGTATTTGCCAAAGTCTTTATTTTCCTGCTTTCTAGATGCTGAAATTGGCACCAGAAAGAAGACGTTCAGTGAAGTCCTAGCAGAAAGAAAAGAACAAGCCCATCGGACAGTGTTAATTAACTGTCCTTCCAAAATCAGTGAGAAAAAACTTCTTAAATACTTGTCATCTCATGGAAATATTAAGAATCACTTTTTCTATGAAACTCATGTAAGTATTTGAAGCATTCATTACGAAAATCTAACCCAGAGTTATTTGACACAACACATAATAAAGTAAATACATAATGATCTTTGGCTTTATCCTGCTATTCTAGCAATATGGTTGGGACTAAAATTATAGCTTTGGTTGCAAGCTATCAGCTGGTTTTGTCTTAGGAAATGATTTAATTTAGGTGTTCAAATTATGAACACACCAAGACAGCCTGAAAAGATTGGAGCCAGTTTAATGTAGGGTATAATCTACCAGGGATATTTGGGGAGAAACCCCATTCAGCTATGAAATCCACTAGATTGTACATGTTTCTCGGCCTCTCCTGTATTAGCAGAATTATTGTGAGCCTATATAGGAGATCATTATGGATGCTTCTATGTCCTTTTTCAAAACCATTGTGATTGTGGCTGTTAGTAGCTTTTTCTGCATATCATAGCTATTTTCCTTTAGAAACCTATTATCTCACTTATTTTCAGATATAATCTGTTATCAGTGCCATCTATTTTATTTCTATTTTGTATTGTTTCAGGGTATATATGCAGTCATAGAATTTTCTGAGTTGGAGAGTATAGCTTCATTGCAGGATGCCACTGGTATGCCACAGTTTGAGGATGACTGCCCTATTCCATTTAAATCTAGAATTTTTACCTTAACATTGAAAAATCCGCCAAGCCAAGCTTCTGAACCAATTCCACTCCATAAACAGACCACCATTCCAGTTGGAGAACTGGTGAATAAACTTTGTGATGCCGACAGTGTAAGTGCATATTTAATGTCTTCCATAATCCCTATCTCCTTTTTTCTGAACTAGGAGCTGAGTAAAGGTAGGATTTCCAAAATTTTCTGGATTGCTTCTATTTGGAACTTTGCATCTGAAGAATTGGGAAGAAAAGTTTTACTTGCCAGAAGACTAGGCTATGCTCACCATAGAGAGCCTATTTATTGTAGCCACATCTTATGCAATGGCTTTAATGCAAGACATTTGGGAATCGCAGAGTTCACATCAAACAGATTTGTAACAGAACAGAGACATTTTGTTCTTGCTATTCTTTATTAATATTTTTATTTGTTACATTTCCCCTCACTTTTCTTCTTAAAAAGCTATCAAAATGATTAACACTTTTACAAAACAAGGTAAAAGTAGATTGAGCAACAAAATCATGATAATCACCCCTTGCAATTCTAACACTGTAGATATAAAAACATAGGAGGCACTTTGTGCAAAAGATACAAAACTTGAATTGTAGTGATAGCTATCCATGCAGTCCCTGAGTTACAAATATCCAACTTACAAATGACTCATAGTTAAGAACAGAGGTGAGACAACAGGAAGTGAGAGAAATCTACCCCTTGGAAGGGAAATTCACTCCTGAAAGAGTTATCATGGAGAAAAGTTGTCTCAACTGAAGTTTATCACCAATCCTTGTTTGCACAACAAGGCAATTTTTTTTCAAAATCCAGTTATCACAGGGTCAGAAAAGTGCAGAGAAATCTTCTGAACAGGGACAGAGACAGCAAAACAAACACCATAGGGTGTTATCACTTCTATATGTTATCTAAAGCATACACACACATACACAGCTGGAGTTACACTTTAAAAACAACAAACCTACAGAACCTTATGTTGAGGGCAGGTTTGGGGGCCAAAGCTATGGATTTTGATATGACCCATAGATAGGTTGAGGGCCATGCCACCTGGACCAACTTGCCCCTGACTACCACCATTTCCTCACTTAGGCATTCAGAAATGCCAGAAGAGGTACCACGGTGAAGAAAGTAGAGATGGTCAGTGCTTCTTTTATGTTCTCCCAGGAGGGACTAAGCTCTTGCCTTTCACTATTCTAGTCAGAGAAGGGGTGGTTCCATTATTATTATTATTATTATTTGGATAAAGCTTAAAATATAGTACTCACCTGTAGTTAAGTCAACCTGGGTTTTGGAGGTTAATTTCTTGGCTAAAATTTCCAGACTTCTCCAGGAGTATATACAGTAGTTATGATTATTTGTTTCCTGTGATTCTATAATAATTTTGCAAGGGAAGAATCTTTACATGTTCAGAAATGTGAATTCCAGCCATTATTTTAAGATTTGCTTCTCTTTAGAAGTCATCACCACATTGCCTTACCTGCCATGGAACACCAATGCCCTACAGAGTCTTGTAGAGTGCACAGAAAGATTTATTAGGCATCACCACTGGCCCAAACAACCTAAAAGTAGATCCTAGAATAGTGCTACTGAAACACATGGTTTGTGGATTGGTGCTGGCTGATAAATCAGCTCTATCCTTACTATGACATGTCAGATCTTTCCTTATCAGAGGAGATAAAGCCGGGTATACATAAATATAATAAAATAAATAATAAATACATTTGATTGTAACTGTTATGATCGCTGGAAGCTTTAGTTCGGTGATTCCCAACCTTTTTTCCTCTTCCAGAAATTCCAGCCAGCAGTTAGGATTTGTAGGATCTGAAGTCCAAAATACTTGGAGGACCAAAGGTTGGGGATCACTGCTTTAGCTGGTGTAGAATTCCTCAGTTTATATGCTGGTAGGATGGAGCATTTGCATCATCTGCATTGGTTGTCTACTCACCCCCATAGAATCATAGAATCTGAATAGATTTTTTAAAAGGACAGTATGTGGAAGCAATGTTGTCTAGAAGATATCTGTATTTTTTTAAAATCAGTATCCAGGGTTTTCAGTGCAGAGAGGATGTGTCTTTCAGCCAGCTTATATAAGGTCTTTTAAAGATGGGTTTTGTAACTGAGGATGCTGAAAAACAGCTTCCTATATTAGATGCTCTTCATTTAAAACTATTCCCCCTTCTATTTTGCTATCCAGGTGAGTGCCCAGTTGCAAATGCTTATGGAGAAATACGAGTTGACAGAAGAAAACACAAAACTCCGATTTTTGGCCTGTTCTTTAATTCAAGATATTGCTGGAGCTTATTTTCCAGATTGCAATGTGAAGCCTTTTGGCTCATCTGTGAACACCTTCGGTAAACTGGGATGTGACTTAGACATGTTTCTGGACTTGGATGATACTGGGAAGAATAGCACTAGAAGGGTAAAGTTTTTCTCTTAATGGCATCTTTTGCTGGGCTATGTTTTCATCCTTGCTATAAAAATGCATATATTGACGTTGGAATGGGAATCTAAGCCTCTGAATTCTAACAAGGTTTCTTGCATGATTAGATTACGGGGAGGCCCAGGTTTAAAACCACATTGAGTCTTGTCGCTAGCCTACCTTATGTCACTGTGGTTGAGACAAAGTGGAAAAGAAAAGATGTATATATGTAAACATTATGCTGGTAAATAGATTTAATTTTTAAAGAACTATTTCTGAGAAAGTAGTCTTGTGATGTAAATACATACTCTGTCAGCATAGTTGGTCAAGAGATCTGCATTAAGGCTAAGTGATAACCTGCTGGTGGAAGTCTGGGTTTTCCCAACTGTGAAGAGGAAATGGCTTCTGTCATACAGCCTCTGTTTACTTGACTAACCAGACTGCATTGGTCAACACAGACCTGAAATTGCATAAAGGAAGGAAATGTTCTTATGTTTGGCTTTTTTGTGCTTCATGCTGCAGCATTTGTTTAATTACCGTGAGAAGATAGAAATGTCAATCACAATACCACAATTTGCGTACATTGCCTTTTAAGATAAGATTTTCTGATTGTTTAGAGAAAACATGTATCATTTTGTAGCCACCTGGATAATAGTTGCTTAATTCACTTATCATTTTGTGGACATTGGGTTTAACCCTTTATGTGCTTGCATATGTGTTGTGTATGCACACATTCACAGCAACAGTAACATCATGGCATGGCAGTATTGCTTCCATGAATAAAAGCAAATCCAATACCTTCTTTTCTCCTTCCTCTAGGACACTTGGGCAAAGGGGCCCATGTATTATTAATATGGACAGCTCTTGACTTTCATTGGAGTTAGGGGCACAGTCTGCTTGATTACTTTCTTCCAGGTGTCCAAAGTTATATGTGTCTTTTCTCCCCCCTTTCCAGGTTTCTCTGTTGCTCTCCTATATCATTTTAGAAGCTCTATATGCATTTGTGGATTGCCTCCAGTCTCACAAAAGCTTGCAGCCCCTATTAAAATGGTGTAGGCAGCAGCAAATAATCAGATTCACAAATGTGAATCCTGCAGAGGTGGACCGCCAATGTACTGTATCAGCAGCAGCCATCTTTAGGTTTAAGCCCAAACCTATCGCTTTTGTAACACTGTTCATTCCCTTACAAATTTGAGAGCTGTCTGTCCTGTAGTGCATATCTAGAGGGAATGTAGAGATCTCAGAAAGATCATACTTTAAAAAAAGATTGGTTGTAGGAACCTGAAACAGAGAGATGCACTCCCTGAATTTTCCAAGCTTAACATTGTCCCCTCAAATGACTCCTAATTGGCATTTTCTTGCTAGGAAGAAAGATATGTTTTTTTTTGTTTTTTTGTTCTTCATAGTACCTGGAAACTATGCTCAAAATATAATCCTTCGTTGGGAAAGTACTCGGATACTACACAGATCCCTTGTGTCTAAAATTGTAACAGTAATTCTGTAATGAACACAGGCAAAAGAAAAAGAAATAGTACAATCTAGAAATTTGCTGCTAGAATGTGTAAGCTACTATTCCATCATCTTCAGCTTTCAGGCTGAAGGATGGATGTTGTAGTCCAAAAGATCTGGAGAATGTCAGGTTTGGGAAGGTTAAACTATTATGCAAATGGAAGGTTTAGGACTCATAAATACACTGCATTTAAAGTTCAATAAAAGTTATGGGAGTTAGCAAGAAGTATGTTGATGCAGCTAAGCAGATTTTACCACATTTGTACCCTGCCCTTCTCAACCCAAAGGGGTCTAAAGGCAGCCTTACAATAGGCAGCAATTTGATATCCATATATATGTTACTATAGTACTGGAAAAGGGAACAAATTCCACAAATGGACCAATGGTTGGACAAATTGATTGATATCAGAGACATAGAAAACTTACCTTTTTCATGAGATGTAGCACAAGTAGACAAATGAAACCTACTGACTGGTCAGTATTGGAGGATTATATAACACAATTAAATATACTAAACAACGATTAAGATATAAATATGGAGAGAAAACTGGAAAAGGAACAAATGAATTAGAGGACATAAAACCAGGAATAGAAGTCAAATTTTATTTAATTTAAATTTTCTTCCTTTTTTTTTTTGTTTTTTTCTCCCTTTTTCTTCTTTTTTCTTTCATTTCATATTATCTTATATATTTTGTAAACCCACCTCCCACATTTCCTTTCTCCCATCACTTTCTCTCTCTCCACTACCCTTTTCCCCCTTACTGTATTTTGTCCCTTTTACCGCATTTATTGTATTTGAAAATCTCAATAAAGATATTTTTTTAAAATTTAAAAACAAACAAAAACATATATCTATAAAATAAACAATTACAATTAAAACCAAACAGTTAAAACATCAGTTATTAAAATACCAATTAAAATCATGCCATCCAAATCATAATCCAGGGCCGTTCCATTTGTCAATCACATTAATTTGTGGTCACTTGTTGCACTGCTCCAATTATTTGTAAAAAGCTTGGTCCCGAACCCACGTCTGAAGTTTTTTCCTGAAGATCAGGAGAGAGGGGGCTGATCTGACTTCATTGGGGAGGGAGTTAAATTATAGTGTAAGCTAATTCTAATAAAAATGACCATGAACTCCTTTAATTACTGATAAATAACTCTTTCAACCTGACCTACTGCACAGGGTATAGGGTACAGAGAGGAATAGTTATTTGAACTCAAGTTAATTGGAGAAAAAGTAGGCTATAAATGTAACAAATAAAATACATTTGAGCCCAGATTTGTCTGGATTGAATAGGTTTATACCTTAATAAATAAATCCATGACCTCATTCAACATTGTATTGGGTTTAGGGCTTGTTTTACTCTTAAATTAGTGACTTATGTCTCTTTTGTGTTAGAAAACAGGTCCTTTCAATATTGAGTATCAAATGAAGAGAGTCCCTTCTCAGCGAATAGCAACACAGAGGATCCTGTCTGTGATTGGTGAATTTATTGATAACTTTGGCCCTGGGTGTGTCAGCGTGCAAAAAATACTTAATGCTCGCTGCCCGTTGGTGAAATTTTCCCATCAGCCATCAGGATTTCAGTGTGACTTAACAGCTAACAACCGGTAAGCTTTTGTGGGTTTTTAAAAAATAATGTTTAGGTCCTTTTTCCTTCTCCAAGAAGCGCAGCCCTCAGAGATTGGTAAGGCTGAAAGGTGATAATCAGGGCCATCCAGTTTAAACCTCACAGCTGATTTGGAGGTTGGACTAAGACCTTTCTAGCCCAGAACTGTTCCTCTGCCCCACACCCTTCCACTTCATCACATCTTCCTTGTCACAGTGGGATTAGATAAGCATGTCCAGAGCAGCAGTACACATGGAGTATACATTTGTTTTCCTGCACTCATCCCATCATCACCATAGATGTTATAATCCTTAATCTGTAGTTATTCCAATATGAATTTGGTTTTGTACAGTTGCAACAAGAGCGACTGGTTTCGCAAATCCCTCTTATAGTGTTGAGGCTTATTAAATATGGTTTTCTGTGGGCGAGCAGATGACGACTACCAGATGGCATATGTTCTGTATCAAAAACTAGAGCTGATGTGATCTATCCAGTGCAGTTTTCTGAATCAGCACCCCAAATAACCAAACCAAATCTAAAGTTGACCAAAAACTGATTTGTAATCCCTTGGTAGTAAAGTTGGAGAGTGGTCCCTGGTCAAAGTGGTCCCTGGCTAAGTGTTAAACTTGCTTTTTAGCCCTTTGGCTTTTAATTGTTCTGTTCTGTTCGGGTTTACTATACACTTGTTATGTTCGGGTCATTTTTGACCCGAACTGTTCTGTTCGGGTTTACTATACACTTGTTATGTTCGGGTCATTTTTGACCCGAACCTATTAAAATGTTATTTTGAGCCACTGAAAAGTTCTTTTTGAATACCTGTTGCATTATTATACTGTGTGTGATCATAGTTGTTCATTATCAAAGAAAAATTGAATAAAAAAACTTAATTTTTAAAATTTTGTGTTTTATTAATGTAAAACAGCCTAATTGCATTTTACACCAAAGTAAGAAACTTGTGCTTTAATAATCAACTATATCTTTTACAACAACATCAACAACAACTTTAGGTAACTATTAGTACAACTAACTTAAAACTAAAATAAATTTTAACAGTATAAAAGCATTTTGAAAAAAATAGTAAAAAATAATCAGAAAAAAAAATATCAGTTTTTTTCCCAAAAGGTTTCTACTAATCTATTTTTTGCAATTAGCACAACAGTAATAAACATGTCTGTTGCATATATATTTTTCACAATTAAAACAAATCATATTTGTTTTGCGGTCACTGGCAGAAGGACAAAAGCTGCATCTTTTTCCTTTTTTTGCTTGTTGGTGTGCTTGTGAAGGATGTTTCGGTAGCAGAACTGGTGGAGGGTGTGTTGTCTTCTCTATCGCGTATTGCAGCATCCTTGTGCATCGTGCTCATAAGAATAACATGTTTGTTTTTTTGGGCACATAAGAAACCACTGTTGTGTCTTGAGTGAAATAAAACGTGGAACTGTGTATATCTTCAGGCTTGTTTTTTCTATACCTTCTTCTCAGCTTGTTTTCATTTTGTTCCTAGCATGGTCATTTTTCTTTTTTTCAACATCTGCCCCAACTGGTATGACGTAAAAAAGTTATCACAAGTCACATTTTGCCCCTTCATTCCTTGTGTCAAGTCAACAACTACTCTCATGCCCTGATTTTTTTCAGGTGCTTCCCCTTGTTTTTTCCCAGTATATACCTGAGCATTTACCGCATAGAAATTTTGGTTTGAACTGAAATCATTTGAATAAATGTATCCATCCATTTATGTCCATCTGTGCACCTAAAGCAACTACCGTAGATAACTTGATAAACAATAGTAGATGCAATAAGTAGTCTCAAAATAACCTAAAAATCCTTTGTTTTACAAAAAATGGCTGTAGATTAGTATAAAAGGCTGTTCGGGTCATTTTTGACCCGAACATAACAAGTGTATCAAAAACCGTAGGCAAAAAGTAAAGCACCGAAAACAAAAAATTAAGTACCCTTAGTATGAACCCCGTAAATTAGGAAAATAGAAGGAACCACAAGTTTCAAAATCAAAAATTAATGAAGAAAATTTTTTCTAATTTACAAAACGGGTCATTTTTGACCCGAACATAACAGCAGGGAAAGGGAAAAAAATCAAGAATCCTGCAGGCCTAATCACTTTCTTACTAAGTCTCCAAAACACTAAGTCTGCCCCTTTTCTGAGCTTCCTTTCTCAAGTCTGAGAATCTAGTTCACATTAACCAAGACAGACTTCATTTTGAAACATATAATCCAAGTGGGTAATTGAGCAATGGAAACAATCATTTACGGACAATGAACAATAATTTCCTGATCAGCAGTATTTGAATGTGCTCACTCTTCCCAATTACGCCACTTTGATCTATTGTGTTAAAATCATCATGGCACACCCTTAATGGATTGTTTGCTATTCATTTCATTTATATACAGTTCAGCCAGAGTTGAAATATTAAGGGCTTTTGTTGGAGTGGGCAGTAGGGGGCGCACAGTTCTTAAGAATTGCAGCTGAATAAGGATGACTTGTGCATAAAAGGCTGGGACATGGCAGAAACACAGAGAAACACAGAATGGGAGTATTCCACATTGCAGCCTTTTGTTGTGTTTCCAAATATCAAAATATTTTGAGAAATGTATAGCTCTGTATTGGTTATGCATATGTGGAGTTTGTTTCCAAAAGGTATCGAATCCATCTGAACAAATTTTACATAAATCAACAAAAACATGTTGAGGATTTGCATTCTTTTGCTGTAAAATGCAGTTTCTCAAGCCATGTACCGAAGTGATTTGATAGTTTTGATCTCTGCATTATATTTTACTACTAGCCAACAATATGCTGCCACCTTTAATCCATTTTTCAGTTTGTTGTGTTGTTGAAGGTTTTCATGGCCAGAATCACTGGGTTGTTGTGAGTTTTCCGGGCTGTATGACCATATTCCAGAAGCATTCTCTCCTGACGTTTCCCCCACATTTATGGCAGGCATCGTCAGAAGTTTACCAGTTAACTCTAAAAACTCTAAAATCAGGAAAATAAATAAAGAATAACACTTGAAAATGGGAATGTCAGACAAGAAACAATCAAGGCCAGCTAACCAACTCACAACAAATAATTCCCCCAGGCAGGAAGCAACCAAGCTATGAAGCTGCAAGGCTATTCAGTGCTAATCAAGGTGATCAATTGCAACATTCACGCTTGCCTCAAGCAGACTTCTTTCTCCCACCCTGGACATTCCACAGATATAGAAACCACACTTGCCTAGTCTCCAACAAACCTCACAACCTCTGAGGATGCCTGCCATAGATGTGGGTGAAACGTCAGGAGACAATGATTCTGGAACATGGCCATTCAACCAGGAAAACTCACAGCAACCCATTTTTCCGTTCTTTGGGATTTGATACCTTTTGGAAACGAACTTCATAATTGTGAGTATTTCTTTAAAATAGTGAGCAATATGTTGCAAGTTGCACCAACTGTCCCAGAATCAAGTCCTGAGATTGATTTATGAAACCAGCCTCGCCCACAAAAAATGCCCTTTGCTGCCTTGTTCCTCATTCTTTTGACTTGAAGGGGGCAGCTGTAGGCGTGAGAGCATGATTAGCTTTTTGTGCTTTTTCCCTGTTTGGCTTCCAGCAAGATTCCTAACAAATGGGCCTTGTTTTTGTGGTAGGCCTGCCTGACCCTAAAGTCTTTTCACATAAGCTTGTTGCGAACAATTCATAGAAGATACCATGTCTCTGCCAGATTAAAAATTATGTCTGTATATATGAAAGTGAGTTTATATGAGAGACAATTTGAGAGTGAGTGTGTGTGTGGTTCTCTGAACTATGAGAAGTCATTGGTGCCTAGATGCCACAGTTGCTTTTTAAGAGATACTGCTAATTGCCATGCTTACATAAAATGAATTCATAACTCTTTTTGAATTGTCTGTCTCTTATTAAGAAGCAACATTTTCTTATGTTCATGTGGTGGCTTTACAGACTATTGCAAAGTCTTCTGGTGTCCATTTTATTGTAGGGTGCTGTAGTCAATCTGTAGTGAGGTTTCACCTTGGACATTTTTCTACTCTAACAGACTTTCTTCTACTCTAACAGAATTGCAATGAGAAGCACTGAACTTCTCTATATCTATGGCAGCCTTGACCCACGTGTCAGAGCCCTTGTGTTTGGAGTGCGGTGCTGGGCACGGGCCCATGGAATCACAAGTAGCATACCTGGCCCATGGATTACCAATTTTGCTCTAACGACAATGGTTTTGTTTTTTCTGCAAAAAAGACAGCCTCCTATTGTTCCAACCTTAGATCATCTAAAGGGGCTAGCTGGTAAGAGACACCTGGATTAATTTGTGCACATGGAGTAGTGGGTGCTCAGAGCTGATCTTACCTTATGTTAAATATTAGGCTAAATGGCCTGCTGTTTGAGTTTATCAGGGGTCTTTATGGAAGCTTTTCCTGCTTCAGTTGTCCATTTGAAATATGTGGATAATAATGCTGTCTACTATTATCAAAGCCATGTGAAATTTAGTGTTTGAAATCATCTTAACCTTGTGTGATAGTCTGGTCTAGTTGATCCCTCTCCAAGTCCTGTGAGATGTCTTGCATCACGTGCAACAAAAACCGAGACACCAGGACCTTTCTTTTCTTGCATCTGTATACCACCACCTTGATTTCTTTTTAAGAACATACTCAGCTAGTAGAAAAGCCATAGAAATCATTATAAAGCATCCTATCCAGTGTTGTTGCTGTGTTACAGTCAGTTGTCTTTGACTAATGCTGACCCTATCATTTTTTTGCAATAATTGTTCAATGGGGGTTTGTCATGGGATATAAGAACTCAAGCAGATATCATTGCCATTTCATTGTATCCCTATTTTCTAATATCAAATTGTTTCTGCAGTATTGTTATTTTTATAATTTATTTCTTGGATTATAACTTGCTTCTATGTCATCTGAATTATCTTTACACCAAACAGCGATGCAGATAATTTCATTACTTGGCACTTTTACAATGCTGTTGTGTTTATATACATGTTGATTCAGTGATTCAAATCAACCTATTGTTTTGTTTTTTACATGCAGAAGAAAAGCACATAGTTGAAGGTTATGACTGTACTTTTGTCAGTAACTTGAACAAAATCAAGCCCACAGAAAACACAGAAACTTTGGGTAAGAAGGTCTATTGTAAACATTTTCTCCTGAAGACATGTAAGTTTCTGTCTCCCTAACACTGTTACCTTCTTGTCTTTCAGATGTGCTACTGGGTGATTTCTTTGAATATTTTGGGAATTTTGCTTTCAATAAGCATTCGCTAAATATCCGAAAGGTAAAAATACTAAATTATCTTTTTCTTAATTATTTCTTCTTATTCATTTATGTAGCACCATCGGCACTCTCCACGTAAAACATCGAGTACAAACCACGAAAGCTATCAGGCTTACAATCTAATTAAGGCATGACATGAAAGCAGGAATGGCTGTGTGGGAGGAGATTAAGCCCAGTAGATAGGGCCTCTTCTTCTTTCTCTCCATGAAGACTTTCTTACTGGCCATTTTCTAAGCACTTGTTTGGATATACCTGGCATCTGTAATTGCCTGCTTTGGACAAGGAGCCCCTATTGCTATTACTACTATTTGGCGAAATGTTGTTTCAGTTGGGGTGGCATCTAATAAATCAAACTGGCGGTTTGCTGAATGGATTTGGATGCATTGCGTCACTTGTGTGTACTTGTGAAAGGATAGTCTTTTAATCCTGCTTGCTTTGTCAATTGTTGATTGGCTACGGCTGACAATCTCCTTAAGTTTGCAGTTCTTAACCCGTAGTCAAGAGATCCATGGCTTCAGAGGATCTGTGAACCACTCAAAAATCATTTATGTTAGGTGTTGTTCCTTCCAACTGTGTTTAGGATTACTTTTCTGGGGAAGGGGCCTTGATCAGATTTTCAAATGGACCTGTGCTCCTCCTCATGTTAAAAAATTGCTTCTCTTGGGCCAAAGCTTCCAAAGCAAATCCTTCCTTTCTGTTTGTAGAGCCCTAGGTCAGGAGGACTAAGATAAATAGGCTTTTTAAACAAGGGTGGGCAATTGTTATTACATCCCAGTTCCCATAATCCCTCATCGCTAGCTGTGCTTACTTGAGTTGATGAAGGTTGCCACCCAGCAAAATCTGAGGCTCTTCAATTGATCACTTGAGATAGAAAGCGAATATCTTTGTCTGTTGTCATGGGTCTGCCTTGCTATGCACTTTATTTCTTCAACTTTAAGACATACCTTTTTCCTAAATAAAGATCTCTTGGGGTGCATCTTAGAATCACAGGTGTATCTTATGTATGGTGGTGGTACTGAAATTATGGTGTGACTTACAATCCATGGTGTCTTACAATTGAAGAAATTCAGTATGTTTGTTTTTGGAAATAGTTGCCTTACTGTTTCTGCACTACTTGTAAGTTCTGCCCTTTGCAGTCAGGTCATTCCCTAGACCTGTTCCCTCCACCACCCTCAACAATCAGTCTGGCTTGCAGCTCACCATAGGTGCATCAAAATCTCGGGGATTTCTGCTGAATGTCAGCATAAGTAAAATGTTGCTGTAGGAATTACAATCCCCAGGATCATCAGCTGTAAGTGGTATGCACCCCCTTCACTCCAAGTCAGTTTCCCAAGTTCTGTGGTGGACCTTCCACATCTGTGTCTTTCAGTGCTGGTTAATAATATGTAGCCAATGTGTTCAATGATTCTAGCATTTCTCCCTTTGAAATTTGCAGGGTAAGGAGCAAAACAAGCCGGAAGCGTCTGCCCTCCATATACAGAATCCCTTTGAACAGAGCCTTAATATCAGCAAGAATGTAAATGCCACGCAGCTCGAAAGGTTTGTTAGCTTGGCCAGAGAGAGTGCCTGGCTTCTCCAACAGGAAGGGAAAGGTCCTTCCTCCAGCCATTCTCAACCCTGGGGACTGGCAGCTCTTCTTCGAACCTCAGGACTCAGTAATGCTGGGAAAAGTACAAAAAGAAAGAGGGGACCAGCCAGCGAAAGAATTAAAAGCTTACTGGACTCTTTAAAGATCAATGCCAACAATGGGAAAAGAACCTTTGGCACTCGGGCATGGTAGCGGCTGCTGGGTCTGTTTGAGACTTATTGACCTGGATGGTTGGCTCAGCACCTCCGAAGTAGCCTCATTTGTGCATGGGCTGAACTGGCAAATTAGTGTGGCCTAGGAGATTTTGACCTGGGGGCAGAGATGGTATTAATCTCATTTTTCCTTTTTATGAAAATTGTTCTCATCCTTTGGATGGGAGACATCCAGATTCCCTACTAAATCAATTTCTATTTGATACCGGTAAAAAAGAATGAACGCTGGACCTAAGAAAGGATCATCCACGCATATTCTAATAAACAAAGAGGAATACAAATTGTGCTGTGGCATTCTTTGGGGCAGTCTTACACTGACTGGTACAGCAAATTATTAATCAAAGTTGTCTCAATTTTTGAACCTGTTTCTCACAAACATCAAGGATGCTACAGAATAAGAGCAAAACAGATTGTATGTGGTACTATGATCATTGGACACTGTATAAGAAGCTATTTGGTCTGAAACAAGCGAATTTTGCAAATAACATTCTCATTGGTTCCTTCATATTTAAGATTTTTATAAACTAAAAAGAGAGAGAGGAAAAAACCATTACCCACTGATTACACTGGAATTATAAAAGATTTGGGGAAATTTAGTGAACTGCTAACACTTTGAAATTTATATTTTTGTTGTTATGTGCCTTAATGTTGTTTCCAACTTATGACAACCCTATTGCAGTTTTTTCTTGGCAAGATTTATTACAAAGGGGCTTTGCATTGGTTTCCTCTGAAGGTGGGTATGACTTGCCCAAGTGTCTTGCACTTGATTTATAAGGCTGAGCTTGGTTTGAACCTGGTCCCGCATATCAAATCATGTCACCTTTCCCTGCATAGGAAGTTTTTTCTTGTTGAGGTAATTCAGGGGGTTGATTTGCAAGTTCCCAACATACCACATACAGAGCTCTTGCCAATGTTGTGGGCTGAGGCAAAACTACATGTGCACGTCCCCAACTTTGTTAAAAAATGTCATCATTTTTTTTGTCTCAGGCTTTATCGTATATTTTTATGTGTGACTGCTGCACTTATAAACAGTTTGTCAAAGCCATGCTTCCTCTGGGCCTTTTGAAGTACATCACTTGTTCTACTTTCCTTCACTTTGGAGACCTGTCACTTTTTCTTTTGTCATTGGAGCAGGTAGCTGTGACAAGGCGACTGAGCAGTCATTTTTGCTCGCCTGAAATAAATGGATGGTGACTTAGCCTTCCAAACTCCTGTGGCTAGGTTGTCTAATAAATGATTGAAATCCTCAATATGAAATAATGTGCAAAATAGATTTTAGCCCCTCTTCTAAGCCTTGTGTCTTGTTTTAGAATATTTGAATATGTCTCTATTTAATGCTGCAGCACTAAGCCAAAGAGCACATGATATATTTGGTATGTCAAGCTAACCATATTGGCTTGCATCCTAGTAGTGACATATGTGGGCATAACAGTGCTTGGCCCCCACATATGTTATTTCCAAGTCTCCTACTCCATTCTGGCAATAATGATTGAGAAATGCTGGTTTGACACTTCATCCACTGACCAGCTATGGTTTTTAGACAACCTGCTCACAGGAGTTTGGAAGGCTAAGTCACCATCCATTTATTTCAGGCGGGCAAAAATGACTGCTTGCTCAGTTGCCTGGTCACAGCTACCTGCTCCAGTGACAAAAGTAAAACTTCTGTTGAGTGTCAAGAAAGAGTGTCAAGAAACTGAGTGTCAAGAAACTTCTGTTGAGTGTCTCCCTTTTGATTAGGACAATTTATTTTGTGTCAAAAGCATTGCATAAATTAGTATAAGACTGATAAAAATAGAAGGAGCACAAGCGGCTAAATATCTTTTGACCAAAAACAGGCAACAGCAATGGTATTGTCTGTAGCCTCCTACAATTCTTCCTCTGTACACGAGGCTGGGCAAAGTAGACAAGCATACAGATGCAGAGTTTTCTGTTCTGCTCCACAGTCACACAAGGTGTGGGATTCTTTTAGGTAGTGCCATTTTGCCAGGTTGTCTTTTGATCTGCCCACTCCGCTTCTGAGTCTGTTCAGGGACTTCCAAGTTTCCCATTATTGGTTTGCCCCTGGAGGCAGACCCTGGGGGGCCATCCAATTGGGATTTTCTGGTTTAACTGCCCAGAGGGATACTCTTGCTGTTGATGGGGGGATGTTGAGGAGTGGTGGTTCTCATGAAGCTTTTCCTTGATTTGAGTCTACTAGGCGGAGGCTGATAGCCATGTAGTGGATGGCTTTCATAGTGTTCAACCTTCTTTCTCTCACAGTTAGCAGAAACTTACCGTCTCACATCGCAGAGGGGGGGGGGGGCAATGCCAGCTAGCTTGTAGAGTTCATCAACAGCTGTAGGTTTAAGACATCCTGTGATTATTCTGCATGTTTTGTTCAATGCTATGTTCACCTGCTTCGCGTGGGTAGACTTGAGCCAAACAGGGCAGGCATACTTGGCAGTTGAGTAAGAAAATGCTAGGGCTCATGTTTTGGGTTAATTTTGGGTCTGCATCCCATGCGCTACCAGTAAGTTTCCACAGAATGTTATTGCGTGCAGCTACTTAGTGCTTGGTGTTCATGCAGTGTTTCCTATATGTTAGTGTTCGATCTAAGTTGACTCCGAGATATTTAGGATGAAAACAGTGTTCAAGCTCTTGACCTTCCCAGGTGATTTTCAATTTCCTATTGGCTTCATGGTTGCATAGGTGGAAAGCACACATTTGTGTCTTGGCAGGGTTAAGCTTCAGGTGGTTATCTTTGAAGTAACTAGAGAGGTCTTTCAAGGCATTTGTAAGTTGGATTTTAACTGTTTCAAAGTCTTTAGCTTGTGTTGTTAAGCCAAGGACAGTTAATGGCCTGGGAGATAGACCTGTGTGTCCCAGCCCTTCTATTGTTGTGCACCTGAGGACACAGTTAAGCAAAAGAAGGGCCCATTGTTTCCCACAAATATGGCAACTCTCCCAGCACAAGGTAGAATCTCAGCTAGTGTGTTCATATTTTCTGTTTCAGAGTACTGTTTCATCATTGTCCAGATCTTTACATTACAGTATTATCTAGGTGCTGTGGAGTAATTGTCTACTTCCTTGCTGTAGAGGGCAGCATATTGAAACTTTTAATGCAAAGCAGTGTTTCCTTGTCTGTTTCCTTTTAGAAGTTTTGGATTCTATTTCAAAGTTCTGACTAAGTTCAAGCGTATTTCAGGGGATACAATTTACCATTTCTGTAACAGTTTTTTCCCCTGTTGGGCAGACGTAAGGTATGCCTTGTAAAAAGTTGCTGGAGGGCAGACTTCCTATTATTTTGTTAATGTATCTAAAGGTTCAATCACTTTAAAATGCTTTTGATTTTCACTGAAGGGAACATGATATGGTTCTGAATCATTTCAGGCTTCCATCTTTTCTAAACCTTTTTATGAACATTTTGAAATGGAGCAGTCCCAACTCGATACCATACTCTCAAAATCCCTGCGCCATTTAAAAAATATTATAGGGGCCTTGTTTGCTATAGTCCCTTTCCTGGTAATTGTTGCCTTCAGAATGTAGTACCACAGTGTTTCTCAACCTTCCTAATGCCACAATCCCTTAATACAGTTCCTTATGTTGTGGTTACCACTGACCATAGAACTATTTTTTTTTGCTACTTCATAACTGTAATTTTGCTACTGTTATTAATCATAATGTACATATCTGATGTGCAGGATGTATTTACATTCACTTGATCAAAATTGGCACAAAATACCCGATACGCCCAGATTTCGAATACTGGTGGGGTTGGGAGGGATTGATTTTGTCATTTGGGAGTTGTAGTTGCTGGGATTTATAGTTAACTTACAACCAAAGAGCGTTCTGAACTCCATCAATGATGGAATGGATTCAAACTTGGCACACCGAACTTCCATGACCATCAGAAGATACTGGAAGGGTTTGGTGGGCATTGACCTTGAGTTTTGGAGTTGTAGTTCACCTACATCCAGAGAGCACTATGGACTTAAACGATGATTGAGCTGGACCAAACTTGGCACAAATACTCAAAATGGCCAAATGTGAACACTGGTGGAGTTTGGGGAAAATAGACATTGACATTTGGGAGCTGTGGTTGCTGGATTTATAGTTGGCCTACAATCAAAGAGCATTCTGAATCCCACCAACGATAGAATTGGGCCAAACTTCCTAAACAGAACCTCCATGACAATACTGTGTTTTCTGATGGTCTTTGGCGTCCCTTCTGACACCCCCTTGCGACCCCCAGGGGTCCCAACCCCCAGGTTGAGAATGCTGCAGTACAGCGAGATAATTTCTATGGAGTATCTCTGACTTTGCTAGTAACTCGAGACTCATTTTAGATCCTGGAATTCTACAAATTAAGATTGTCCCCATGCTCATGCATTACTCTACAAATCACAGTATGCTTCACTGGAGCCTCCTGTTGCCTTACATTTTTGGAGCTCTTTGCCATCTTTTTGTTTTCACCATCCTGAAAGACTTGTTGTCATCTTCAAATTAGGTCACCTAATCAAACAATGAAAGTTGCTGTCATTGCCTTTTCACCCTTTTTTCAGACAATTATTAAATGGTGTCATTCCAAGGAAAAGGGTATTCTGGAACCTAACATCTGCTTTCCTCTTGCAATAATTTGGATTTTTTTAAAATGCCATCTTGAGCAGAAAGTTGGGGTAGGCATTTAATAACTTTCAGTTTTCACTCTCTGCCTTAGTCTGTAGCAGCCCCCTAGTTGCTCTAGTGTACTTTCCACACAAGATTTCTCATTCTTTGGCAGAAGTGACTTGTAAAATTAGGTCACTATCCTAACAGGGAGGAATGGATGAGTTGGCATTGCTGTGATATGGATCAAGCATAGCCTCTGCAAACCTGCTCTATGGGGATGGAAAGCTTTAGAATGAGTCCTTCCGCTGCATTCAACAACTGCAGTTTGCCTCAGGTTTTTTTCTGGTGATGTTTTGGCATCCTATTGTAGTTAAGAGAGACTAGTGCACGTTGAATCAGATTAAACATCTGTAAGTAAACTTAGTAAAGTAGGGGATTGCAGCATTAGACTGTAGTCTTAACTTCAAAGAGTGCCCCATAGTCTTCCATTTTATGTTTTTTATGATCAAATATTGATGCCTCAATCTTATTTTTGGTTTATTATAGGGGATTATAGTTAGAGCCATATATGGATTAATATCCACAATGTATATGTCAAATATTGTCTCCCTGTTCTTGATAAAACAAAAGCTCTATAAATTATGGAGATAAACATGCCTGGTTCTATTTAATATAATAACGATCACATCTTCATTGGCCTTTTTTTCTTCAGCTGAGAAAAAGTTCCAGCTTTGGTGTAGATTTTTCTCAGAACATTTGAGAGGCTTTTCATTTTCATTTTAACAGTTTGGCCTGTATGATCCTTGAAGCGCAAGACTACTAACAGCTTCAAATGTAGCAAGATAACCTTTTAAAGACATCACATTATATACATAATGCTGAAAACTTGCATCTGATCACCTGAACAAGTACTATGAGGCTTGAACAGGGTTATTGAGCTCTTGCCTGCATAGTAAAAATGATTTTTTTTCAGTCATATGTCTCTGATTGGTATCACCAGATTTTCTTGTGGTTTCCCCCCTATTTTTATCTCCCAGACTTTAAATGTTTTCACTAGCTTCTTCAAATGTCCAGGAATCAATCAAAGTGCTAATTTCTATTTATTGGAAACAGTGCTCTACATACGTAGTGTTTGCTTCTTCAACAGATGCTAGACATAATTTTAGTCTATGCTTTCTTCTTCTTATTATTATTACTAAGTTTTATTTCTTCCCCGCCTCTCTTCACCGCTTGAGGCGAGTTACAGCATTACTAAAACATAGACACACAATCATTTTAAAACACTTCTTAAAATGCATATATTAAACCATATTTCCACAAAACAAAAATTAGGCATACAGTGTTAAAATTCATCATTAAAACTCGGTAGGTCTGCCAGAAGCGATAGGTCTTGTATCTTAAATTCCGACAGCTGATCCAGCTGTCAGAGCTCTACCAGCAGATCACTCCACCGTTGTGGAGTGGCCGATGAAAAGATCCTTGGGTGGTGGTTGTCAGTTGGGTTCTGGCTAGTTGGAGTAACCCCCCCCCCCCAAGAGGACCTAAGTGTGTGGGGCGGATTGTACGGGAGAAGGTGATCTTTTAGGTAACCTGGACCCAAACCAAGTAGGGATATAAAGGTCAAAACCAACACCTTGTATTTTGCTTGGAAACTAATTGGCAGCTAATGGAGTGACTTTAGAATAGTTGTAATATGCTCACACCTAGATGTTCCTGTAAACAATCTGGCTGCCATATTTTGAACCAGGGGGAGTTTCCAAACTTGGTACAAAGGTAGCACAATGTAAAGCACATTGCAGAAGTCCAACCTTGAGATTACCAGTGTATGTACTTCAGCTTCAGGTCCTCCAAATCTAGGAAGGGGTGTGGCTGGCTTATCAGCCAAAGCTGATAGTAAGCACTTCTGACTGTTTCATCTACCTGGGCTGATATTTGGAAAGACGGATCCAGGAGCACTCCCAAGCTGCGAACACAGTCTTTCAGGGGGAGTGTAACCCCATCCAGGACTAGTTCACACACCTCCACCCTCAGATTATGCCCAAATGTGAACACAGATGGAGTTTGGGGAAAATAGACCTTGACATTTGGGAGTTATAGTTAACACACAATCAAAGAGCATCCTGAACTCTTGCAACAATGGAATTGAACCAAACTTGGCATATTGAACTCTCATTACCAACAGAAAGTACTGAAAGGGTTTCAGGGGGAGTGTAACCCCATCCAGGACTAGTTCACACACCACCCTCAGATTAAGACCCTTGATGGCAGGCACCTCTGGATTCTGTTTCAATTTGTTTTCCCTCATCCAGCTCATTTCCTTCTCCAGGCATTCATTCAGATGAGCCATGCTATCCTTAACTGTAGCTGCTTTTGGAGACATGGAGAAATATATTTTGGTGTCATTTGGATAACACCTACCCCATGCCTACGGAAGATCTTTCCCAGCGGTTTCATGTAAATATTAAAAAGCATTGGGCATAGAATGGCACCTTGTAAGATGCAACATAGCAGCTCCTGTTTTGAATCCATCTCCTTTCAGAACTTGACTCTATACCAGTCTATACCCGTCACTAAAACGGAAAGTTTCACTTCCCAACTTCTGAAAAAGTCTGCCTAGTTTGCTTGTCCTGGATGCTGTGTCATCCCAACACACTTGAGATTATACAGTGTTCAACAGTGCACTGCATTAAATAGATTTGAAAGCACTTTGAGGATTCCAGATTGTCAGATCTTTTATGGTGCTATTTCTCCAGCTATTAAGCAATCGCATATGACACATAGAGTGCACTTCATAATAAGTTACAGTGGGAGTGTGGATGACAGAGCTGTTGCTCTGTATTATCAGCAACGTTTTTGCAAGCAGCCAGTGTTGATAAGGTAATTGTCACTCTTGGTACGTTCTGCATTTAGTTTCCTTCTGATCTCAACTTCTACACTCCATGCATTCAGTGAAGTGGGTCTTTAAGTTGACCTAGGACTCTGATTTGTCACCAAATCATTCTTTTCTAGGATCATGCTGGCTTTGTTTACACTTCCAAGATAGAAAAGCAGTGTCATGAGATTGTAGGTGATGTTTTTACTATTTTTATGGTGGGTGGGTGGATGTGTGCTGATTTAAAATGATACAGAAACATGTTATTCAAACATTGCCAGTTCTACAAAAGAAAGAAGGCGAAGAGCCTTTGATGTGTAGAGTTGATACCACTTACATAAAGGGATTCCTACAACAAGGGCCATTGGGACATTTAACATGTGCATGAAACAAGTTGCACAGTCTCAGCCTGGTATACAATACATAAATGATTCATTTAATTTAAACAACATTCCAAACGCCATTAAAAGTAGATAGGATGCTCTACCATCTTAATGTGCATTTTCCTCATATAATTGGGTGGATACACTGGACTCCAATTCTGATTAGGTAGGATTACTAGAAATACTCTAATGGCTATGGGAAACTAGAGTCAAAAACACATGGACGGCCACATGTCCATCCCATGGGGGGACAATTCCTTTAATGCCATGTGCTTCACCTTGCTCTAAAGCAGTAGTTCTCAACCTGTAGGACCCCAGGTGTTTTGGTCTACAACTCCCGGAAATCCCAGCCCGTTTACCAGCTGTTGGGATTTCTGGGAACTGAAGGTTAAAACATCTGGGAACCCACAGGTTGAAAACCACAGGTCTAAAAGTTGCTCATTAGAGATCCTTCCTTGGCTGGAATTTCCAGAAGTTGAAGCCCAAAACATCTAGTGGAGCAAAGTTTGACAAACACTAGTCTAAATAGCATAAATTTGTTATCTTGATCTTCTGAATACTTTAGTTGTTTATTAATTCAGTCGCTTCCAACTCTTCGAGGTCTCACGGACAAGCCCACGCCAGAGCTCCTGTTGGCCATGGCCATCCCCAGCTCCTTCAAAGTCAGGCCAGTCACTTCAAGGATACCATCGATCCATCTTGTCCTTGGTCGGCCCCTCTTCCTTTTTCCTTCCATTTTCCCCAGCATCATTGTCTTCTCCAAGCTTTCCTGTCTTCTCATGATGTGGCCAAAGCACTTCATCCTTGCCTCTCATATCCTTCCCTCCAGTGAGCATTGTTTCCTGGAGTATGGACTGGTTTGATCTTCTTGCGGTCCAAGGCACTCTCAGAATTTTCCTCCAGTACCACAGTTCACAAGCATTTATCTTTCTTCTTTCAGCCTTCCTTATGGTCCAGCTCTGACATCTATAGGTTACTACTTTAACTATGCAGATCTTTGTTGCCAGTGTTCGCTATTTTATCGAGATTGGTCATTGCTCTATCAAGAAGTAAACATCTTCTGATTTCCTGTCTGCAGTCTGCATCTGCAGTAATCTTTGTGTCTAGAAATACAATGTCTGTCACTGCCTCCATTTTTTCTCCCTCTATTTGCCAGTTATCAATCGGTCTGATTGCCATAATCTTGGTTTTTTAAAATGTTTGACTGCAACCCATTGTTTGCACTTTCTTCTTTCACCTTGGCTATAAGGCTCCTCAGCTCCTCGTTTTCAGACATTAAAATGGTATCATCTGCATATCTAAAGTTGTTAATGTTTCTTCCAGTAATTTTAACTCCAACCTTGGATTCGTACAGCCCCACACATCGCATGATGTGTTCTGCATACAAGTTGAATAGGTAGGGTGAGAGTATACAGCCCTGTCATACTGCTTTCCCAATCTTGAACCAGTCAGTTGTTCCATGGTCAGTTCTTACTGTTGCTACTTGGTCATTATAGAGATTCCTCAGGAGACAGACAAGGTGACTTGGTATTGCCATACCACCAAGAACTTGCCACAATTTATTATGATCAACACATAATAATGCAATCTTGTTGAATGTGGTGGATCTTATATTGTAATTATATTACACATTATTTAAGTAAATGACCAAATGTCAGTTCTTGACCAGAAACCATGGCACTAATGTGCACAAATGCACGTTGTCATACTGATTGGCAAGTGGAGAAAACGGGCTCCTTGTTTCACATTACTCAAGTTCTATTTTACTTGTGCAGAATTTCTTGGATGTGACAGTTAAGCAGAAATGATAGGATTTTATGCTCCAAATACTGGCCAGAGATGCTTCAGATCACATAGGCCAAGTTGACTTGATTCAAAGACACCTAATTTCTATCTCCAGAACTACTTGAAACTCTTCTACACATTTAGAAAAAAATCATAAATATTAACTAGCACCAGCTGCAAAATGTTCAGTTTCTTCCTTTCTGGTTATATACTGACAGTTTTGCAACAGCTTTTTTTCATTTGAAAGAGAAGTTGGTGCTTTATTTTGTTCATTAACACACAATTGGTTTTGGATTTGTCTAGTGAGCAGTTCTTATTATTTATTGTGTCAGAAGCAAATTGAGGGTACAATTATAATGTATTTAAAAACACAATGAAAGTTAAAATCTTTGCATTATTCGAAATGTCTTTTGACCAGTAACTGGCCAATTGGAGTACCTTAATAGCCAAGGAAGGGTGTGTGTGTTTTTCAGGTATACGTAACATGCATTAAGATCTTTAGATAAAGTTAATAGAAATCAGATCAGACTTCAAAGTTTGAAAGCCTTCTAAGGCCCCTTTTACACTGCCACATTTGCTTTGAACTGGACTTTATATGGCAGTGTAGACTCATATAACACAGTTCAAAGCAGATAATGTGGATTATCTGATTTTATAATCTGGATTATATAGCAGTGTAGAAAGGGCTTAAAAGAGGATATTCAGGGTTTATAGGAATGAAGAACTTCCAGGCAACACTGTGTTATCAGATTAATACCCAGCCTAGCCATAGGTCTACCTGTCTTCTCCTCCTGACGGAGATGAAAATACACCATCTGAGAAAACGAATGACAATGTGAGATATTGCTATCTTGGAAGAACCTCAATCATTTTCCTGAGGCCCCTTCTACACTGCCATATAATCCAGATTATCAAAGAAGTTAATCCACAGTATCTGTTTTGAACTAGATTATATGAGTCTACACTGTCATATAATCCAGTTCAAAGCAGATAAGATAGATTTTATATTGCATGTAAATGAGGCCTGGGAGACTGCTTCCAGTGCACTCTTTACTCCCAAATACATCCCCCGACTCTCTCTATATATATCTTTTCTGTGCTTTAGGGAAATTGTAGAGGTGGTAGCTCCCACTACCTAAGTATACCTTAAACTGGGGTATACTCATTTAAGTAGCTGACATGTTTGTGTTTATGATATTCCCAATCCACTTTCTGAGAGGACAGGCAAATGTAGATGTTAGCAAGCTCATTAAAAACAACTGGGGACCCTATTTACCTATTGCATTTCTAAATATGGAATCTATGAGATTTCATCCCTTGGAAGAAACAACAGAGCCTGAAGATACAAAGCTTGGAGAGTTTTCCTTCAAAGGAATTATGGTGTTCCTACCGGTACTTCCTTTCCCCTTATCCTCATCCCATCAGGACAGACTGCTGAGTTTCACAAATGGCATGATATTCCCTCCTTATATTTATGCCTTTATTAGTGTTTTATTTTAATTAATCTGTGTCATTTAAAAATATGTTATTAACTGCCTTGAGTTCCAATATTGGAGGGAAAAAAGGTAACGTTTCCCCCTTGACATTAAGTCTAATCGTGTCCGACTCTGGGGGGTGGTGCTCATCTCTATTTCTAAGCCGAAGAGCTGCAGTTGTCCATCGACACCTCCAAGGTCATGTGGCCAGCATGCCTGCATGGAGCACCGTTACCTTCCCGCAGAAGCGGTACCTGTTGATCTACTCACATTTGCATATTTTTGAACTGCTAGGTTGACAGAAGCTGGGGATAACTGTGGGAGCTCACCTCTCTCCCTGGAATCAAACTGCCCACCTTTCAGTCAGCTAGTTCAGCAGCTCAGCGGTTTAACCACTGTGCCACTGGGGGCTCCTATTGGAGGAAAAGTGGGTTGTAAAAGAAATAAATGAATGCATGGTTGCTGTCCCTGGAATCCTATCGCAAGTATAACTACTTAGTTCCAAGCTCTATGCAAAGTTCTTCAGATTCTGAAATCACAATTCTGACTGTTGATTTGCCATATTACAGTCAGTAGTGACTCACCTCCCAATTTTTTTTTAAAAAAAAAAACCCACCCAAAGTGAGGCTTTAGCTTTTGATCCAAAATAAACCAGAGCCGAAGCACCAGATATGACAGAAAAAAGAGAAATTGCTTTTTGCTACGTTTTTATTACTTTTTTGGAACAGTACCTGTTTGTGTACCTGTTTATCTTCTTCCACATAAGCTTTTGAATGGAGACAAGGAAATTACCCTCAGTATCAGGGTGAAAGAAATATACATTTTCACAGCTGGGGCATGCAGTTGTGCAAGGAGACTGCTTTTCTTGGCACCTGTAATTAAACATCATGAGAAAGACTTTGCTCTGAAGCACAAGACATACATCCAAAATACGCCTCGGGAAAGGCAATTAGAATACTAATAATAGGCAGGTTTTGATTTGGCAACTTTTTGAACAGGAATTTGACTAGTATCAGCAAATGCTTAGAAAAGTATAGCTTGCTTAAGAACACCTTTAGTTTTGGTGTTTTGTTTTTTAATGTCAGGAGCAATTTGAGAAACTTCAAGTCGCTTCTGGTGTGAGAGAATTGGGTCGTTTGCAAGGACGTCGCCCAGGGGATACCTAGATGTTTTTGATGTTTTACCATCCTTGTGGGAAGCTTCTCTCATGTCCCCGCACGGGGAGCTGGAGCTGACAGAGGGAGCTCATCTGCGCTCTCCCCAGATTCGTCCTGCTGGCACAAAGGTTTAACTCATTGATCATGTACTAGTCAAAGAAACAAAGCACTTCTCAATAATTCGAGCTTGCGTGGAGGGGTTACGAGGCCCTCTGTTGAAGATAGTCAACTGCTCCCTTGAGCAAGGAGCTTTTCCAGAGGAGTTAAAAGAGGCGGTGGTTAGTCCATTGCTGAAGAAGCCCGGGTTAGATCCCGCGGCTCCCTCCAATTACAACCTTTCGTACCTGGGCAAGGTAATTGAGAGGGCAGCAATGGACCAGCTGCAGACATTCCTGGATGATGCAACCTGGCTAGACCCCTTCCAGTCCGGCTTCCGTTCAGGCCATGGGACAGAGACCGTCCTGGTCTCCATCACAGACCTACTCCGTTGCCACTTGGACCGAGGCGGATCGGCGCTGCTCGTGTTATTGGACCTCACGGCAGCGTTTGATACTGTCAATTACCAACTTTTGACACACTGCCTGGCGGTGGCGGGGGTGAGGGGGATAGCCTTAAACTGGCTGTCCTCCTTCCTCCAAAACCGCCTGCAGCGAGTGAAGTGGGGAGGGGTGGTCTCTGAGGGCTCCCCCTTATATTGTGGAGTTCCTCAAGGGGCCATTCTCTCCCCGCTGTTATTTAACATCTACATGCGACCACTCGCCCAACTGGTGCGGAGTTTTGGGCTGGAATGTCATCAGTACGCTGATGACACCCAGCTCATTCTGAGGATGGACCCCGGGGTCGTCTCTGTACCCGATAATTTCCATCTCTGCCTAGAAGCCGTAACTGGATGGCTGCGAGCCAGTAAGTTGAAGGTGAACCCGGCGAAGACGGAGATCTTGTGGCTGGGCCGCCCGGAGGGGGTAGAGACCCAGTTGCCTACTTTCAACGGTGTGGCCCTTTGTCTGCAACCGTCTGTAAGGAGCCTAGGGGTCCGGTTGGACGCCCAGCAGATTGCCTGCGCCTGCAAGACAGCCTTCTACCACCTGTGTCAGGCAAGACGCCTGGCTCCTTACCTCTCCCGCTGCGACCTGGCCATGGTCATCTCGAGGCTCGATTACTGTAATGCGCTGTACATTGGCCTACCCCTGTCAGCGATCTGGAAACTCAAGCTGGTGCAGAACGCTGCAGCACGTCTGCTCTCAGGAGCATCAAGATCGGACCACGTGACTCCACTCTTGCGCGAACTGCACTGGCTCCCGTTTGAACTCCGAGTCACCTTCAAGGTCTTCGTTTTAACTTTCAAGGCCTTATATGGTTTGGGGCCAGTGTACCTGAGGGAGCGGCTTACCCCTTATATACCCAGGAGATCACTGCGTTCAGAGGGGCTCAATCTTCTGGATGTGCCGGGCATTAGGGTTTGTAGACTGGCTAGCACGCGGCAGAGGACGTTTGTGGTTGCAGCTCCAACCTTGTGGAACTCTCTCCCCAAGGAGATACGAGCTATCCGGGGCTTAATGACGTTCCGCAGAGCGGTAAAGACCTGGCTCTTTAGACAGGCTTTTGCCGTCTAAAATGCTGCACTATCTACCATCTCGCTGCACTGCTGTCAGCATGCTTTTACTGCTGCTGTAGTTCTGTTGTTACATGTTTTAAATTGGGGTTTTAAATCTGTTTTTATTGTATTTTACATGTTTTTATGTGTTTTAACCTGTGAACCGCTCTGGGCGCCAGAGAGAGCGGTATATCAAATTGAATAAATAAATAAATAAATAAATAATAAACCACTTCTGTATTTCCAGTCCAACAGTTAAAACCTGGTTAATTTTCTCTCTGTTAATGTAGCTAACATTGAATAAAAGGCTTTGCTATTTCTGAGGTCTTGACAAAGGCCAGTGTTGCTCTAATCCTGATGTTTCAGCATCTGGCGACAGAGCATGGTGTGGTTGCTGTATTTCATTCTTGCCACTTTTGTTCAGTTAACAGCAATGTGCCTCTACTGTAAATATCCTGATCTCTCCTTGAAAGAATAAGGGGTTTAAAAAGACATCCATGACAGTGGAATATCAGGTTTTGAAGTGATGTCAAATCCCCCTTGAGTGCCTTTTCCTAAGCCCACGGATGTCCTTTCATGTTAGATCCAAGCACACAGTAAATGGGAGCCTAAAGCTGGTGGGATTCCCATGGGGAAGCCATGCCGGAAGAGAGGCTGAATCCCTTGAAAGGCCAGACTACCAGAAATAGTGACAGTTTTAAAACTCTAAAGGAGCACTCCCACTTATCAGAAAGGAAGCTTTTTCATGTCAGTTTCTTCTCATTTCCTCACAAAGTGTCTTCGACACTGCAGGACGACTTTGATTGTCAGATGAGATTTTTCAGTAGTAAAGGATAACTATCCTAATTGCTTTAGAGGAAAAAAAATAGTTACATAAATTATAAAATTATACCTGTAGTGGCAATTGGCAACTTTTAGGGATATTCAAATAACAAGTAAAATGGATTACTTTTTTTAAAGTAACTTTCCCATTTCTGACCAATAGGCTGCCTTACTTAAACCAGGTCCAGCTGCATGGGGCCCACAGCTGGCTTCAGCCCATTTCAGCATCTGTCAAGCAAGCTCTAAAATATGCTCCCCCCCCCTATTGTTTCTGAGATAGATGGATAGATAGATAGATGATAGATTCCATCCCCTTCTAGCCCCTTCCCTTCTCTAAATAGTTTTTGTGCTTCAGCCTTCAACATACCTTTGTTTTCTAACCTTTTAGATTTTAATGTACAATGATTTTATGAGACTACCTCACTCTCCTTATGCTGGTCTATGATGTGTGTGTGTATTCACTTCTGTGTTATAGATGAGAGATGAGAATCGAGAATCGTAATAATGTATCTGCAGCTCTCTTGAATAGTCAAGAGGTAGCATCAAGTCCAGTAAAAATTGTTCCCCTACATTTGCAGTTTTGACTTTTGTGGGTTTGATTATTCGTCGATTTAATCAAAATCTTCTCTTTAGGGTCCCCTGATGGTGGAGCGGGTTAAACCACTGAGCTACTGAACTTGCTAACTGAAAGCTTGGCAGTTCGAATTCGGGGAGAATGGTGAGCTCCCGCTGTTAGCCCCAGCTTCTGGCAACCTAGGGGTTTGAAAACATGCAAATGTGAATAGATCAATTGGTACCGCTTCTGCGGGAAGGTAACTGTGCTCCATGCTGTTATGCTAGCCACATGACCTTGAAGGTATTTGTGGACAACACCGGCTCTTCAGCTTAGAAATGGAGATAAGCACCAACCCCTGGAGTCGGACTCAACTAGACTTAATGTCAAGGGGAAACCTTTACCTTTACATATACATATTCACTTCTGTGTTATAGATGATAGAAAAGAGAACCGTAATAATGTAGCTGTAGCTGCATTGCTGTTACAATAATAATAAAGTCCAGTACAAGTTGTCCCTCCATATTTGCAGTTTACACTTTAGTGGGTTTGATTATTCATGGATTTGATTAAAATCTTCTCTAAGTCCTCTAGTATGACTGTGGTCACCTTTCTCATGCTGGAGCAATTAAAGATTTCTAGAGAGAAATACTGAGATCGCAATCTGTATAAGTTCCCATATGTTTACTTTAGAGAGAGAAGAGAGGGAAAAACATCTCCAATATCTCCTTCTTTAAAGTGTCTTCCAACGTTGTCACTTAGTCGAGCTCTACAAGTGTGTTCCTATTTAATACTAGCACATTGGCTCTATCTCGAAACTTCCATAATTCTTACTGTATGTGTTGGAGAACCTCCGTAGCTCTTCCACCTTGCCAAATAAAATCTTCCTTAAAAAGATAAAAATAACAAGAGAGAAAGAAAGAGAGAACCTTGAAAGTTCAACAGCATCAAATGGAGAGGCGGCTCCCTGGAGACTCTATGCCAACATAGGCTGGAGAGTCTGCTTTTATTTATTTATGAGCAGCCACTGGCGTGTTTGTCCTCCTTCTGCCCTCACCCTTTCGGACATGTTTACGAGCAGGCAGGGTTGCACTCGGAAAGTATCTGGCAACTCTCCAGGGCAAAACAGAACTGGGGCCAGCAAAATAGTTTCCTGCGCGCTCACCAGCCCAAACAAGTGGAGCGGTATCTCCTCGGAAGCCAAACAGCTCAAAGAAGTAAACATTCCACTTAATTGCACACTCATTATGGTGGCATGAATTTCGTTCCAAAGTGGGCACTTCCTGCAGCTTTGCATGAAATCTCACATATTCTCCAATTATGCCTAAAAGGTTAGGACAAAATCAAGGGCCTTTCATGCAATGTAATGGCAAACAGAATGCAGCATGAAAGAAGTTCACATCTTGGCTCCTCAGCCATGATTTGGCCTGGTTCGATATGATTCCCATATTTCCACATAGTAATAGCAATGCTACAGAAGTAGTTGTGAAAATTATTAAGAGAATGGCTACAAAGCAAACTTGGGAGTGCTGTGCAAGAATGAAGTAGTACAGCTTAAGCATCCCTTATCCAGAATGTTGGAATCCAAAATACTCAAAAACCTGAAATTGCATGGGAAGCTGAAATAGTGTTGGGTTTCATCCCCGGACTGCACAAGTCTCTTGTGTCATCAAGTCTCCAGTCCTCAATGAGTAACTAGGTTAGGATTAGAGTGAGGGCTTCCTCCCCCACATTCCTATACATGTTTATCCCGGAAGGGGCCTTTGTCTTTACTCTTCTTGCTTGTCACTTTCTCCTTCCTCCTTTGAAGATGTAGCAATGGAATCTCTGTAAAGTATGAGGTAACTTCCTCTCTAAAGGTGTTTTATTGCCCTGGGTTTGGCCATATGGTCATTCTCCATTGTTCTCTCCCTCCCTCCCTCCCCCTCTCCCCCTCCCCTCTCTCTGCTTTTGTCTCCCTTTCAGTGAGGATGCATTTTGTCTCCCTCCAGGCAAAATGTAACTGCATGGATATTTTGACTTTTTACCTTCCTTAGAATATGAGTTTTAGCAAGCTAGTTCACTCCAAGACCTCTTCTATCTAGAATGTATTTCTTTTCTTGAATAAATATTTTGAACCTAAAGTTCTGTTGCTGCAATCCTGTACCATGCTGTTCAATTGAAGCTAATCCTGACTCACCACACGTAAGTTTCTGCAGGTTATGTTGTTTGCTTCTAGCATTCTGCTATATTTATGGTGGAATCGCGAGAAAAGTGAGAGTTATTTTTGAGCCTAACAGCTCTGATTCCCAACAAATAGGGACACCTTAGCTATCTAATGGTACAGTGTACACACATTTGGTTTCACGCACAAAGTTATTTGTGCCACTTTGGGTCTCCTTGTGGATAGAAAAATAACCTTCAGATTATGTGTACAAGGTGTATATGAAACAAATGTATTTCGTGTTTAGACATGGGTCCTATAACCAAGATATCTTATTACATGCATGCAAGTATTCCAATTTTTTTTTAAAAAAACAAAACACTTCTGGTACCAACATGTAATATGTAGATTATATGTGGGTTTTTTGTTGTAGGGTTAGCTCTCCTAACATATCTTAATGGGGTCCTTAAATGCCGAATATTAACATGGGGATGTTAAAGCAGCTGCTAATCCACAGCAGATATGTTGACCATTTTATAGGCCTCTCCTTTTACAAGCATCTCCAAATCCTGTGAAACAGAAGTTCAAAGAACAAAAGATCAAAGTCCTGACCTGCCTAATGAGGTAGCTAGGCAAAATCGGACACAAGCCCCAGAGGAATATTAGTAACCCTCATAGCAAATGATCTTACATAGACATAGCAATTTCCAGCTGTTGGGAGAGGAAGATCAGCTGAAGAAAATAAGTGCTACGGAACATATATTGCTAGAAACTCAACCAACGTTTTGAGAAATCAAATAGAGGGTTGTGAAAGTCACCAAGGCAGAACTGGGACCAAACGACCATATACTAGAAAAGGCACAATTGAAACAAGGCAATAGTTAAATGGGAATCAAGATTTCAGATTAGTAAATAATGAAATGGATTTATGTACCCTTTAGTACCAAAGGAAGTATCAGGGCCACATAAGAAACAATCAAGGCCAGCCAACCACCTCCCAACAAAGGATTCCCCAAGACAGTATGAAACCAGACTTTGAAACTGCTAGGCCATTGAATGCTAATGAAGGTGGCCAATTAAAACATTCACACCTACCTCAAACAGACAAGAGTTCTTTCTCCCACCCTGGATTTTCCACAGATATATCAACTCCACTTGCTTAGTTTCCAACAGACCGCCCAACCTCTGAATATGCCTGCCATAGATGCAGACAAAATGTCAGGAGAGAATGCTTCTGGCACATAGCCATACAGCCTGGAAAACTCACAACAACCCAGTGATTCTGGTCATGAAAGCCTTTGATAATACAAAGTGGGTATTCCTCTCTATACAGCAATTGCTGGGAAGTGTGATCAAATGGGTGAATTTCCCATGCCTATCTTGTTGACCAGTTGAACATAAGATCCAGCATAGCCTCTTTTAAAATCTTGTGCATTCAGAACAATACTGATGTCCTAACCAGAGGGTCAGCAGAATGTGAATGTTTTTGGTAGAAAAAGAAGTTCCAACTTTCCATATGCAAAGGCATAATATAAATATAGATGGTTTTGAACATAAAGGTCTTGGTACAGTTCCTGACAGCTTCTGACTACCTGCATTGCTGTTTATATTGAATGAGGGCAGTCCAAGTTACAAACATTAGACTTACAAATAACTCATAGTTAAGAACAGAGGTGAGACAACAGGACATGAGAGAAAGCTACCCCTTGGAAGGGAAATTCACTCCTGAAAGAATTATCCTGGGGGGAGATGTCTCCATTGAAGCTTTAGCATCAGCCCTTGTTTCCACAACAAACCACACTTTTCAAAACCCATAATTATCAGAGGGACAGAAAGTGAGGTGAAATCTTCTGAATAGGAGACAGCCAACCCCCACCCCCAAAAAACCCAGGGAGATTAACCCTTCCCTATGCTATCCAAAGCTTATATATACCTGTTCCTGATGTGCATTGTGACACATCAAGATACTAGGCAACAAAGCATTTCCTGATGGGGTACAAAGCGCAAATAAAATGGACCCTGGCCTCCCACCCCCTCCCCATTGTCTGAAATCTAGCAGGAAGCTTACAGAAACAACCCAGTTGTCTTTCTGAAGCCACTGCCATGGCCTGTCAAGTGAGCCCAAAGATAAAGGGAGATGCAAAGATTAACAACATAAAAAGTGCAAGTGCTTCCTGGCGCACTGTTCTGAAAGATGCTGATAAGCCCTGACAGCTGCGCCAGTGTGAACGTGACAACGGAGGTGATGGAGGGCATGAATACTGGGATCAGCAGCCTGCTAATATAATCCAGGTGCAAGGGAAGACAGCATTGCATGCCCCTGGCTATTCAGTGGTTATTAGGTGATTTTGTTGCTTTCCCTTCAGTTCTGTACTCAGAACAATTAATTTTTTTTAATCCAACTCCCAGATTCCCTGGACAGTATGGCCATTGATTCTGGTTAACCTATAATAGTACAAGTTTCCACTCATAACTGGACTATTGGAGCATGTAAGAAATCAGTTGGTGAGTGTATTAACTGAAAAATGCAAGGTACAAAGCTGATTGGTTGGGCCACACCCGGGGAAGCTAGCTGAATCTGGGATTTTTGACAACAGTTAATTTTTTTAGGCTTGAGCTGTGCAGGAGCTTGCACGGAGAGATAAAGTTCCTGCTTTATGAACTACTGGAAGAAGATCTTCCATATGGACACTGAAAGACCATTTAAATATCTCTCAAAGGACATTGTGTGAGTCAATGAAACTGTTCACATGGTTGTATGTATGTTGCTCTGCATTACAAAGGGTCAACTACTTTTTTAATTGATCATCTACATGGCATATTTCTCTTTCTCTGGCAAGACAGTGTGTGGACTGATAAACATGAACTATGTGTGATTTTCATTACGCCCCATGAACAACAACAGAAATGCTCCTGAATGATGGGATCTTAGGTTTGTCAGTTACTCTCTGTATGTGGCAAACTAGCAAGTCTGCTTTAGCTGTGTATTATTGCATGGCAAGGGTTGATCTAGACATCTCCTGTGCTCCCTCTCAACACTTAAGATTCTGCTATTATTTCTAGAGGTGAAGGCTTTCACAAATAATTTTCCTCCATAAGGTTCTCATGATCAGAAGCACAATTTCAAGCATTACAATTAATGCACAGAGATTGGCACTTCATATTATATAGACAACCCCCCAACTACTCTTGATCTTGACAAGTGTTGGAAATGTGAACAGATGGATCAGACTGAATCTCGCCTGATCACTTGTCCACACTCACAGCCTCTGCTTAAAAACCTCCAGAGACGGAGACTATCATCCTCCAAGGCAGCATATTTCACTGCCAAATTACTCTTAACATCAGGAAGGTCTTCCTAATATTTAGATGGAATCCCCTTTCCTGAAATCTGAACCCATTGCTCCATGTCCTAGTCACCAGAGCAGCAGAAAACAACCTTGCCCCTGCCTCAATTTGACACCCTTTCAAATATTTAAACATGGCTGCCATGTCCCCTCTTAACTTTCCCTTTTCCAAGCTAAACATACCCAACCAGCTCCTTGTGCCATTCTTCATAGAGCTTCGCTTCCAGACCTTTAACCATTTTGATCAACCTTCTCTGAACATGTTCTAGCTAGTTAGTATCCTTCTTGATTTGTGGTGCAGAGAACTTTACAGGGTATTCTAGTTGAGGACTGACCCAATCAGAATAGTGAGACCAGTCTTGACTTCAATCTAAACAAAAATACTCCTGTTGATGCAGCCTAGAATCACATTGGCTTTTAAGCTGCCACACCACACTGTTGACTCATGTTCATCTTGTGGTCTACTTGGGGGCACTTCCACACAGCCATATAACCCAGAATATCAAGGCAGAAAATCTCACAATATCTGCTTTGAACTGGGCTGAGGCTGGATCCAGACAGGCCTTTATCCCAGAAGCATCTGTGTTTAAAAATGTGGATGTTTCTGGAGGCCTGTTCACACCTACCCCAGAAAGCAGACACTTTCTGGGGTGGGTGTCTAGACATTCTCTCTGGACTAGCCCCAGCATATAAAAATGATGTGCCCGAAGAGTCTGCCAAGGCTTGTACTGGAGTATGGGTAAGTTTTTATTACTTTTCTAAGGGGTCTGGGGGCTTGGCGGCAGGTGTGGGTGGGTATTCTCACAGTTTACCTGGCTTATCTAGCCTGGTAAACTGTGGGAATGGTGTCTGGATTGTAGCCCAATAAGGTACAGAATAAATCCACTATCAAATTAATTCACTACAAACCAGGGTTTTCCTGATAGATACCGCAATAAAGGTCCTGTCTGGATGGGCCCTGAGTCCACATTCAGATAATGTGGGATTTTCTGCCTTGATATTCTGGGATATATGGCTGTGTGGAAGGGCCCTTAGACTCCTGCATCCTTGACCAGGAAAAGCAAATTCATTAACAAGCCTTTGTAAGAGACGTGCTTGTGGTTGGCAATATGGCAGTGGTGGCAGCCCCAATGCAGCCTCAGCCCCGTTGGTTGTCTAGACACCAAAAGGGCTCTGGAGATGCTCCTGGGCTGCACTGTGGCCCCTTCTACACAGCTGAATAAAATCCCACATCTGCTTTGAACTTGAATACATGGCAATGTGGACTCAGCTAACCCAGTTCAAAACAGATATTGTGAGATTTTCTGCTGTGAGATTCTGGGTTACCTGGCTGTGTGGAAGGGCCCTGGAACATCTCCAACAGTTTACTCCAGATGAATTGGGTAAGTATAGACTCAGCCCAAGATGGCAAAGGTCTGGAAACGACATCTTGCAATATTCACCTGAAAAAGTAGGATCTGTTTTGCCAGAGGAAAGGACAACAAGAGGTGCTACATCAGCCACCTTCAAAGACATGAACAGTGTAGAAGGTGGGGCAAACCTCTGCTGCTCCAATTGATAGGACTATTAGGGAATGTGAGAAACCGCAGCGTACATAGTAGGCATGGTTTCTAACCCAAAAATCGTGATTCTAAAATCAAATGGGGGGGTTGATTAGTAATAGAAAGACTTACAAAAAAATTTCCAAAAATTTCTAAATTGTAACTTAATTACTAACGAACCGTTAGTAGTTCATATGCCAGCGCATGCGCATTCCAGATGGTTTTGGCCTACAACTCCCAGAAATCCTAACAGCTGGTAAATTGGCTGGGATTTCTGGGAGTTGTAGGCCAAAACTTGAATAAATCACACTGAATTCTAGATGGGACTCTCCAAATAGGAAGGAGGGAGGGAGGGAGGGGGGTATTCTATTCTTGGAAGCAACAAAAAAAGGAGGAGGAGCCCCCCCTCACTCCTCGCTGCCTCTCTCTCACCCCGATCCTGAGGGAGCGAGGGCCCAAGTTTGCCCAGGCTGAGAGGAAAAGGAAGAGGCCTGAGGCTGTGAGGAATGGTGGAGTTGAAGTCCAAAACACCTGGAGGGCTGAAGTTGGCCCCTCATGAAGCCTCTTCAAGGCTTTAGATCCTGGCAGGCAGAAGGGGCAGGGAGAGCCGTCCACTCCTCCTACCCTGCCAGGATCTAAAGCATCAAAGTATTGGGGTGAGAAACCAACCTAATGTATAATAGAATGAATGCTACTGTAAGTGCCTAATATTATAAGTAATCCAACTGGTCATATACCTACATTCCATGCACATGCAATAATACAGCAGTAATAACAATGGGTATAAGAAGAGGTAAAATTCAAACCGAAGTATTCTGACTGTGGTCCCTCCTCAAACTGCAAAAGGCTCTTCTCTATGAGCGGGAAAAGCCAAAACCCCGGGCACAGCGTTTGCTGCCTGGGTGCACACACATACATATTCTTGGGGGGGGGGGGGATTTGCTGCAGAATCCCGGGCTCATAGAGAAGATTCTGCAGCAAATCCTCCCCCCAAAAGAATATGTATGTGTGTGCACCCAGGCAGCAAACGCTGTGCCTGGGGTTTTGGCTTTTCCCGGACTCATAGAGACGAGCCTTTTGCAGTTTGAGGAGGGACCACAGTCAGAATACTTCGGTTTGAATTTTACCTCTTCTTATACCCATTGATATTACTTCTTTATTATTGCATGTGCATGGAATGTAGGTATATGACCAGTTGATTACTTATAATATTAGGCACTTACAGTAGCATTCATTCTATTATACATTAGGTTGGTTTCTCACCCCAATACTCTTTGATGCTTTAGATCCTGGCAGGCAGGAGAGGCAGGGAAGCCTGGAAAAATGTAACAGAGAGGTTTACTCAGAAGTAAATCCACAAAGGAGGGCACTTCATCCAAAGTGCCCTCCTTTGCAGATTTATTTCTGAGTAAACCTCTCTGTTTACATTTTTCCAGGCTTCCAGCCGAAAGAAGGAGCGAGTTTAGGGCTTGTCTTGCCACAATACTTATTGGCAAGGGAGGCGGGAGGGTGGTGAGAGAGAAGGAGGGTGCCCCTTACGACCTAATAATGACACTTAAGAAAATCCTGGCCCCGAAGTTCTATAAAGAAAGTCCACTTCCTGGTTGGCATTCCAGATGCGGAAATACTCAAAAGTAGCATTTCTTAGGAATTTCTTCCGAATCATTTCATTTTCATAACTTTTTTCTCATGCCTAGTACATAGTATTCATAAACCGAAGGTGAAGAAAAACTAGACACATTCCCACCTTACAAGAGAAATAAAACAGGCTTCATCTTCCTTGTACAAACATATTGCATTTTCGTAATATGTTTTCCTGCTCCTTCATTAACAGGTGGGTCGTATTTCTCATTATGTCACATCTGTGCTTGTAGTTTGGTTCACTGAATGGTTCCTAACTACTGCCTGGGCCTGACTGTGTTGGAGATCATTGCATCTGGCATAAAGCAGATGATGATGTAAGTCTTAGTTGTGTGATGGGCATTAATAACAAATCTGCCTTTTATCTTGCAAAGCCCAGGCTTCAGCACATTCTCTGTTTAATAAACTGCTTTTCAAACGTTGCCTAATGCATGTCTGCCATGCAGTTGGGTGGCTCAAGTTTCAGCTTCTGACAACCGGAAAAACAATACATTTGTAGTAATAACCACAAGGTGACCTTCCTTACCGAGGATGTCAGCTTTTTCCTAATGAATCCGTTCAAACCTGGCAACTTCAAAGCAGATTTGGATTTCAAACGCCAGCTTCAAAATTGTAACTTCTGTCCTACAGCTTAATTCCCCCTGTGAGCCATTAGTGCATACAGTATATTCAAAACACAGAGAGAAATCAAAGGGAGAGCTAGGTGACAAAAGACAGATAAAGGATTTCTATTTGAAGCACAAGGGAAAGCCACTTTGGAGTACTGTTTTGTCTTTTAAGTGGAATGGTTGAAACTTTCCACATTGCTACCCAATATAGCTGCAACACAAATGCATTCTGCAAACAGAACAAAATGTCTTACTGAGATTTCATTTCTTTCATATAATTTATTCCTTGATGTGGAAGCCAGTGACCTCAGAAAGGTATTTTGTTCCTTTCGGTTGGCCTAAGTAAGGTGTAGTACTAATGCATATTTTGGATTTTATTGCATACTAGCCATCCCCTGCCATACGTTGCTGTGGCCCAGTCTGTGTCTATGTGGCCCAGTCTGTGTATATGTGTATTTGTATATGTGTATATATGTATGTTTGAATATATATATATATATATATATATATACACACACACACACACACTCAGTGTATATATATATATGTGTGTGTGTGTGTGTGTGTGGTTTTCTCATGCGTTGTAATGTATTTTTTGTTTTTTGGTTTTTTAAAGTCTCTTCTGTGTTTTTCAGTGTTTTTATGAGTGATGGTCATTTGTTGGTCTGGTGGGTGTATTGTGTCCAACTTTGGTGTCAATTCGTCTAGTGTTTTTTGAGTTATGTTAATCCCACAAACGAACTTTACATGTTTATTTATATAGATTCTGGGTCTCCCAATATCCTTGGGACCCAACTTCCATCATTCCTGGCCATGTTGGCATAGGTGGATTCTGTGTACCAATTTTTTTTGGGAGGACCACAGGTTCCTCACCCCAATCGCACACCCTCCAACTGTTGTGATCTTGCAGGAAAAGAACCATATTAATAATACATTCTTGGACTTTTACAATGTCCCAGCTTTACTCTACTTCTTCCACTTTCTTTGATGGACCCATGCTGATGGTATTTGATTGCAACATTTATTCATTTATTAATTTTAATTGAAAGTCCATTCTACATGGTAGGCTAACAAGATAGATAGAAATATACATATAAAAATGGTCTAGATTGCAGTAACTATTAATACCAATTATATTCTGCTTCTGTCAGGTCTTAGCTAAATATTGTCTCCATTGCCAGTTGTCTTATCTGTCTCTTTCAGTTCCATTCTTTGTAGGGTTGTTTGTAGCAATTTCTCTGATTTGTTGTAATTTCTAATTGAGTTTTTTTTGTTCTTTTTCTGAAGTGACCCTATGGTTTGGAGGGCAAATGTCTCCTTTAATAATTTTTTTAAATTAGTTGTGTGCAAAGGTACCATGTCACTGGTGCATAAGTGTGGCGTAATGTAAAATAAACCACGTGTAGTTCATGTTTGATCAGCCCATACACTGCCTTGCCAGAGAAATAAAATATGCCACACAGGTAAACAGTAAAGTACAGTACTTTACTCTTCTTAGTTCAGAACAACATATGTACAATGTGATAAGTTGCATCTACTCACAAAATGTCATTTTATGAGATATTTAAAATGGTCCTTTCTGAGCAAATCAATCTGTTTCTCTCTGCTTCTCTTTGTTTCTGAATAGCTAAAGCCTGAACAAACATGTAACAGTCCCAGGCTCAGTTTGCTCTCTGGGAATTGCCCAACCTTCATGCATCTTGTTTTACAGTTTACACACACACACCGATTCCTTGCATGCTTCAACACTAAGCACCTACTATTACAATCAGTAAGGATCCCCCACGCTAAACCTGGTCTAGAATGCTGGGTCTCAATCTGTTGTCCAGATGTTTTTGACTTCAGCTCCCAGAATCCCTGCCCATTGGCCAAGCTGCCCAGGGCTTCTGGGGGTTAAAATAAGAAACATCTGGAGAAACAAAAAAATATTTGAGAAGCATGAACACTCCCTTAAACAAGGAAAAAAACTACAAAGCCCAATAATACTTATGCAGATTAAAATAGTAATTGAGAAAAGCTTTGGCAGTTGTCTTTTTAAACATGCCAAAATCCATATTGTGCTATTGAAGTATGTGCATAAATTTAGAGGATTTTGCCAAGAAATACTTATTTTTCTTTCTTTTTTAAAAAAAAGATTTTTCAAAAACAGTAAACATTTTATTTTTCCTCAAAATTTGAAAAAGTGTTTTTCTTATTGCTTATAGGAGTTAATTAATTGGTTTAGGGCTCCAAAGCTGAAGAGTTAATGAACTTTTAAACTATTTAATGAAGTGACAGCAATAATTAGAGCTGGTAGAAAACAATTACTATGTTGGGTTCCTAAGAAACCCTCAGAGAACGTTCAAAGGAAAGGCAAATTCCTACCAGGAAAATAAAATCCCACTTAGAAAGAAAAGTAAAGCCACTTTGAGGAAGCAATTTAAAGTAGCAGGAAATGTTCCCATAGTCTCAGTATCCAAATTTGGCAGGAGTAATCCACTTTGCCTCCACTTTTTCCATTGGTTTTCCACTATCCCAGTTCTTCTTGTTTCCTTTTCCCTTTGTTCTCAACTCATTTGTCTGCAGAAAACTGAGCAAAAGAAAGGGAGAAAGGAGAGGAAGAGGTGAAATCTTGTTCCTCCTTATAAACTAGGTGCATATCTACACTGATCACTTAGTGCAATAAGCGAATAAGCTCCATGGCAGCTAAACAATGCACAGAGTTGATCTGGATTTTTTGTTGTTTATTCATTCAGTTGCTTCTGACTCTTCATGACCTTCTGGCCCAGCTTACTTGTCCGAACGCATCAGCCGCTACGTCCCACCTCGCAATCTAAGATCATCCGGGGAGGCCCTGCTCTCGCTCCCGCCGACTTCTCAAATGCGGCTGGTGGGGACGAGGGACAGGGCCTTTTCGGTGGTGGCTCCCCGCCTGAGGCATGCGCTCCCTATTGAGGCACGGTCCACCTCATCCCTCCTGGCATTCAGGAAAAAGGTAAAATCCTGGCTTTGGGACCAGGCGTTTGCACACCAGCACTAGGCAGCATGTTAGATGGGGATTTTAATAGAATGGATGAAGAGGGTCAATGTTTTTATGGATTGAATATTGTTTTAAGTTGGAATGACTGTGTATGATGCTGTTGAAACTGTATTTTAATGTATCTTAATGTATTTTAATTGTTGTGGGATTTGGGGTTTTATGCTGTTGTGATGTGGGCATCGAATTGTGCCGTACTGTAAGCCGCTCTGAGTCCCCCCTCGGGGGTTGAGAAGAGCGGGGTAAAATCCTGAAATAAATAAATAAATAAATAATTCTGGACCAGCTCATGCCAGAGCTCCCTGTTGGCCATCACCACCCCCAGCTCCTTCAGTCAAGCCAGCAATTTCAAGGACCCCATAGTCCTTCCATTTTCCCCAGCATCATTATCTTCTCTAAGCTTTCCTGTCTTCTCATTATGTGGCCAAAGTGCTTCATCTTTGCCTCTAATATCCTTCCCTCCAGTGAGCAGCCAGGCTTTATTTCCTGAAGTATGGACTGGTTGGATATTCTCACGGTCCAAGACACTCTCAGAATTTTCCTCCAACAGCACAGTTCAAAAGCATCGATCTTCCTTCACTCAGCCTTCCTTATGATCCAGCTGTCACACCTATAGGTTACTACAGGGGATACCATTGCTTTAACTATGCAGATCTTCCTTGCCAGTGTGATGTTCACTCTTCACTATTTTATCGAGATTGGTCAATGCTCTCCTCTCAAGAAGTAAACGTCTTCTGATTTCCTGGCTGCAGTCTGTCATGGCCAAAGTTGCTTAATGCGGACTGGAATCATGGTAAATAAAGTTATGGTTTCCTCCAAATTCTCCCCAGAATCCAGAACAAACCATGACTTTGGGTCCATGTAAACAGTGGAACTGGGTCCAAGACGGAACTGGTCACAATTATTTACCCGGCCATCCTGTGTTCTCAGGGACACAGGATTGCACTCATCGTCCCTCCTGTTCTCCTCATTGTGCAGCCAGCAGCACAAAATGGACTGTGCCATCACTTACCGCCTTGAGTGACATTGGCCAGAGCAACGAGGCGGTCAGAGAAGGGGGGAGGAGAGGTCACAGAGCCTTCCCTGTCAGGGTGCTCTGGTGACACAAAAAACTACATATCCCAGAATTGGATACCATTGAACCGTGGCAGTCAAAGTGGGGTCAAACCGCTGTAGTTCTACAATGTGGCCACCAGTGTGAGGAAAAGGGACAAAGGACTTGCAAAAATCTCTCTCCTTGGCAACTCTGTTGCCATTTCCAGAGTTCAGCAACTTACTGTCTTAAAGACAATTGACTCAAGAGCAAATGTTTTCAGTTTTGGCAAGAAAGACTTGTCCTGACACTCACTGATGGGGATGGAGGATAAAACTTTAGAAAGGGTCTTTAAAGGGAGGGAAAAGCATTAAGCCACTTGGAGTCTCCTTTGTGGAGAGAAAAAGTAGGATATGAATAAGCATATTACAACAACAACAACTTTGTCTATGCTTCCTGCTGGCTTTGACCATCCCCAGCACCAGGCATGTAGCCAGGGGGGGGCTAAGGGGGCTTCAGCCCCCCCCCGAAATTCTCAGGGTGGTCCGTGAAAAGGCCTTACTGGTACATTATTTAAACTGTTATGTTTATTTATATCATGATCTGATCACCATACTCATTATATCCCACATTAATGGGGTTATTGGGATAACAATACAAAAGGTTTGCTAGGGTAGACCCTCTTCCACCCAGTCTCAGCCCCCCCCCGAACTAAACTCCCCCCCCCGAATCAAAATCCTGGCTATGGCCCTGCCCAGCACTGTCATCCCCTCCAACAGACTACCATTGAGTAACAGACTTATCTTTGTGACTGCAACAGGTAGGTGAAGGTAAAGTTTTCCCCTGACATTAAGTCTAGTCGTGTCTGACTCGGGGGGGGTTAGTGCTTATCTCCATTTCTAAGTCGAAGAGCCGGCGTTGTCCGTTGACACCTCCAGGGTTATGTGGCTGGCATGACTGTTACCTTTCTGCACAAGTGGTACCTATTGATTTACTCACATTTGCATGTTTTCGAACTGCTAAGTTGGCAGAAGCTGGACCTAAGAGCGGGCACTCACCCCACTCCCCAGATTCCAACTGCTGACCTTTTGGCCAGCAAGTTCAGCAGCTCAGCAGTTTAACCTGCTGCACCACCAGGGGTCCCAATGACTGTGACCAGTAACATGACACAATTTGGAGCAGGGAATAGAGAGGAAGCAGAGCTTCCATACAACCCAATTGCTCCCTATGCCTCATAATAGTCTTCTGTCTCTCTAGTTTTTGTGTGCTACACATCACTAAACTGCCAAGAGATTAATGGGAATCAGGAAGACTTTAATAGCTGCTACTGATTGGGTCTGCTGCATTTGTTGAGCTTTCTCCATTGCTACTATAGGTAACAATAATAGGAACCTTCCGAGCCCAATTCCATATCCTTTTTAAACCTGAAGGAATTAGTTTTAAGTAGTTTTGCTCCCATTGAAAGCAAGTGGACAACAATGTCTCTTTTTAAAGAAAGCAACCATAACTAGGTTATGGCTCAGCACCAGGCAACTACAACACAGCAGAGTGGCTAGTGTATGAGAAAACTAAGTAAAAGAAAGGCAGGGCTGAATCGATTTGAAAAACAAAACAAAGCTCAGACCGTGCCCTGTACTTTACAGCAGGCCATGTATGAATGGCACATTCTGTTTTAATCCAGTTCACAGGAAATACTGTATAGCATATGATAACATTTAGCGATACAGGGGTCTGGACCAAATTCAAGCACTGCCAGTAAGGAGATCAAAGCCAATAACATATATTTATGTTTTATATGAAGGCAATCCTTGCAAAATAAAAAAGCAGGGAGGAAGGAGAGCAATAAACATGTTTAAAAGTCTAGCTGGAGGGAAGAACTGTATTACAAATCCCAAATGGAAACAAAAGAAGATGCACTGCTAGGATTTTTGTTTTTGCTGGAAGTCCTGTTTATTGCAACACGTTTGTTAAGATAAACTCAGCAAAGTGTTAGGTTCTTTGTGTAAATATGCGTCTTCTTTGAAGCTTGGGATTAAAAGGGTATGGTAAGCGGCATCACAGAGCCAGTGTAATATAGTAGTTTGAGCATTGGACTTCGACTCTAGAGATCAGGGTTCGAATTCCCACTCGGTCATGAAACCCAGCGTGATCTTGGGCAAGTCACATTCCCTAAGCCTCAGAGGAAGATTAAGACAAACCTCCTGGGAACAAATCTTGCCAGAAAACACCCTGTAATAAGTTCAGTTTAGGGTCGCCATAAGTCGGAAACAACTTAAAGTCGCATAACAAAGTAGCATCATGCTTCGAAAATGTATTATTTTCTTAACTAACATCAGAGAGCTTGAATCCGGATTTCTGATTTAAATCTGGAAAGCTGCTATTGCAGCACTCCTATGGGGAATAGTTTGAGCTTTTAACTTTTACAAGGAAATTCAGACTGCAGTGGGATTATGCCACAAAGGAAGCTGGCCGTATCACTGCTAACAGTAGGAAAGCCTGGAGAAATTTGTTTTTACTTCTCTGTGCTTTATAAACATTGGCCACCCATTTGCATAAATATTGTGACTCCACACTGAGTCAGGCCTTTTATGGAAGTTCGTATTAGCCTTGAGAGGCTTCCATGTTGCCAAAGTAGAAATTAGCATAATACAAAGGAAGGGTACATTCTTGTTTTTTTTTGGGGGGGGGTGGGTTAAAAAAGAGTTCTGGTTCTTTGGGCTAATAGTTTGACAAGTTTACCACAGTATTACAGCCTGTGCTGGATGGGGTTACACTCCCCCTGAAGGCACAGGTTCGCAGTTTGGGAGTCCTCCTGGACTCATCACTGAGCCTGGAACTCCAAGTATTGGCAGTGAGTTTGCACAACCAGGGGGCATTGGCACAACTAAGACTTGTGTGTCAACTGTGTCCATACCTTGGGAAGTCTGACTTGGCCATGGTAGCCCATGCTCTTGTTACATCCTGGTTAGACTACTGCAACACTGCTCTATGTGGGTCTTCTGCCTTCTGGGTCAAAAAAGGCTTTAAAAGGATGGATGTTGCAAGCTATGACCCCGAAGGTAGAGAATAGAGCCTTCCCACATGCAGGGTGACCCACGATCTCTATAATAATGAGTGCTAGACTCAGAAATAGTGAACCAAAACAGGATTTATTGGATAACAACAAGTAGAAAATGCTGGTGGCCCAAAATGCTTGGTTGTTTGCAAAAATCCTTTAAACAAAGAGAAAGTGTTCACTTGCCTCATGCAAAGCGAAGGTACCTCTCTTTGGATCCCAGGTACCCTGTTCCTCTCTGGTCTTTGTAGGCCCACAAAGTCCTGTAAAAACCCCAAAATCTGCAGTCTCTGTTGAGGACAGGTCCCCCTATGCACTGCAGCTTGGTTGAGAGCGCAGGTAGACTCAGCAGGTGAACTAAGAATGCTATGTCCCAGCAAGCTTAGGTTCCAGCCTTGCTTCGTCCGTGAATTCTTTGGAATGAGGGCGGAGGAGACGTCCGGCCCCTTAAATAAACTCCGGTAAAGGGTGGACTTGAGGGCAGGTCACAGGCAGGAGCCAGGATGCAGGCCCTCCCCTGTGGTGAGCACATGGCAAGACAAAGGGCTACAGAACAAAGAGCCATGCAGGTGAATGGCAAACCAAATACAGATATAAACAGCCCCCTAGGGGGCATCACAGTGGGGTTGCCTTCGAAGACTGTTTAGAATCTGCAAATAATCAAATGCGCTTCAGGCATGTTGTTAACTTGGAGGTTGCACAGGGAGCCTACAACCCCCCTGTTGCGGCAACTCCACTGCCTGCCTGTTAGCTACCAAGCAAAATTAAGTGCTGGTTTTAGCCTATAAAGCCTTAAACTGCTCCGGTCCAACTTATCTGTCCGAACGTATCTCCCTCTATCAACCAGTTTGTAGATTTTAGATCTTCTGGGAAGGTCCTACTCTTGGCCCCACCAGCCTCACAGGTGTGGCTAATGGGGATGAGGGACTGGGCCTTCTTGGTGGTGGCCCCACTGCTGTCGAACTCCTTCCCGAGTGAGATCAGGTTGGCCCTCTCCCTCCTGACCTTTAGGAGACAGCTAAAGACTTGGTTGTGGAGCCAAGTGTTCGACCCATCATAGGAATATTTAAAGTGAAAGTTGAAAGTGCAGTGACCCAGGACCATTTACGAACAACAGCTATGTCTTTGTGTGATATGTGATTTTATATATTTGATAATGCTTTAATGTTTTATCAGGGGAGGGTCAATTTTGATGTTTTATACTGGCATTGAATTGTTTCCAACACTGTGAACCGCCCTGAGTCCCCTTCGGGGTTGCGAAGTGGTATACAAATACCTCAAATAAATAAATAATAAATAAATAAATAAAATTTTATATGCCAACTTTCTTCAAATGGAGTTCACATTGTTTTATGGAAATCTTTCCAAAGAATAACCTATGGGATTTGAAGGATCACTATAACTTGCCTGGCAGCTTGATGGTACATACACACATATGGGCAAATAACACAAACTCATACAAAGCTCTGTTCCAGCTAGAATTGCATTATATCGTGGCTATGAAAAATTGTCTGCAAAAAGAAAATAGAGAAAGTGCCAGACTAACTTCTCTGGGAAAGAAGTTCTAGAGCAGGGGTTGGGAATATGTTTTACTCAGAGAACCATGAAAGCAAAATATTTGGAGTATTTTTTTTTCAGTGGGAGCCATATAATATAAATGTCGTAAATAAATAAATACTTGGAGGTGGCAGTTAGCTGTCTCAGTGTGAAATGTGGTGCTCTCTGCAGCTGTTGAAGAGTGTAGGCATGCTCCAGGCCCTTGGGGAGGGTCCTTCCTCCCCTCTCC